>JAZGTH010000033.1:4070000-4670000 GCA_036877525.1 Chromobotia macracanthus | reverse complement strand
AGATAGCAATTGTTGTTAAATACATGGAAAAGTCTCTAACTTGTATTAAACTGGATTCTGCGCAGTCTTTAAAGACCCTGCTGGCTGGTAACAGACAGAATTGTTTTGGTTTGAAACAGACATGTTTTAATTATTCAGCTTGTTGTGCAGAATGAACTCATGTCCAAGCAGGTTCGAAATCCTGCCAGATCGAAATCTTTTCACCTGTGCTAAAGGATCAGGAACGTTCAGAACGGTCTGTTCATTTGCGAGGCCCCAGGTGAACTGCACAGGCAAACAATTGCTCTAAAATATTAGCTGCCTATTTTCTCATTGTACACTGAAGCTATAATGATAAATACATTTTTTCACCATTTCACTTCGGGGCCTGCGTAGTATGTTGCTATGGCAACCATACATTCCAATACCTCATATGAGCCTAGCGAGGGTTATAATACCGCAATCTGATGTGCAACCTGTACCGATAGTCATACCGTCAATGAAATGAAATACTGTTTTCTTATAAACTGGTAAAATTCAAAGCCCTAAACACATCAAAGACATATCTGCCAATTTCAGAAATATCTCATTTAACACATCTTCTGTATTAGACTTCTGTATTAAAAAATTGCAGAAGAGAATTAGCCTTAATTTACCTTACCATGGGTGCAAACCTCAGTTAATCAGTTCAGTGAGAAATGCCCATTAAAGCACCTGATCCTTTCAAAATGTAAAAGCAAAACTTTAATGACTAAATGTAATGAGTCACCGATGTGCAGAACCTGCCACTTCACACCTACACGTCACGTCCTGCGTTGAGACGCGTTTTATTTTCTTTTAGTTTACACGCTGGATCTTGTAATTGAGAGGCACAAAGTGCAGCGAGGTCAAGGATGTTTTTTCCATTCTGGTGTAGTGAGGAGACAAACATCCGGCGCTGTATTGAAAAAGCAATCACCTCCATCCGTTCTGCCACATAACCCTCTTCATGTTATTGATAAACAGCCAGCACTCATTACGACTCACTGGAGGTTCCTTTCTGTTCGCTCTGCTTGGTGAACACAACCAGGAAGCACGAAACGTTTTGACTGCGGGTCACAGCGACGCAGTTTGTGTGCAGCATCATTCTTAACACAGTTAATTTAAATTGATTTTTAAATTTGCAATTCGTTACAGGTACCACAGGTGGACTGCACTAACCGGCGTATTTAAGTTATATATTTTAAATATATAACCTAAATAAATATTTAAAAATATTTATTAAATATTGTTTTTAACTTCTTAACCAATTTTATTTGAAACTTCTTCGCAAATTATAATTATACAACCAAAATTAAATGTTTTGTAAACGTTGTGAAAATACTGTATTTGCAACATTGTTTTTAATGTTTTCTAATGTTTATGTTCTTTTTACATTTTTAATTTATACAGTTTAGTTATAGTTTCCAGTCCTTTCACGGTGGCACGAAACGTTGCTGACACATTATTAGGGGACATGCTAACACTGTTGCTGCAATAAAAACATATTTATAACATAAGTTTACAGAAACAATTGACAAGTATACAGGATAAAAGCAGTATCAAAACCTCTGCATCAAGACTTTTAAGGAAACATTTTTGCAACCTGTTCTAACTGGGCAGCGACACCAGAGACCACAGAGACCTGCTTTCCTGTATTTGGGCTCAGATGTCTCTTTAACTTAATCTGGGCTGTCTGCTGTATGTCAGAAAGAAGCTCTTGTTTGGCTAAAGACAGAGAGGAATTTATCTAGGAGCTGTGAAACAGCTTTTCGGGCCGAGTGCGGCTCAGGTCAGAGCGAACGTGGATTTGTGCTGGCTGGCCACTGCACCAGTCAAAGAGATGAAAAACAAGATAACCCTGCTGGAGATCAGCCTCCCCCACAGACAGATGGAGAACAATCAGCTCGGAAATATATTTTCATATGTCATGAGAAATAACACTGTTGCAATACCGTGTTGTGGTATTAATGTCTCACAGGGAAAGCAGATTCCAATATACTATAGTTGGCTTTGAATTCAGTGAGAATAAATACAAATTTTCCAATCTATGCTTTGCAAGTCTAAAAATCTTATATCTAAGTCTATATCTAATAATATATAGACACACAGCTACATTGTTTTGCCCACTGTTGTCTTCAAACTAAATGCTACAGATTCTAACGGGTTATATAAAGGCACTGTCGTTATATATGTCTCTATGTATTCATTTGTGTAAATAACTGTAACGTAACAACAGCAATGAATTGATTACACGGCTTCTGTTTTGTTATTAGTTATTTCATGGTGATGATGGTGGTTTCCCAGCTTACAATTTTTTAGGTTAACGCAATGTCCAGGTTATTAGACATTGCGTTAACTTTTCGTGTAGTGATAAGAACGTTAATTTACATTTTGTACATTTCTGAAAAATTACACAAACAACTTAAGAATAACGTTTTTGATACAAGAAAAATGTTCTGCTAATGTTACTGCAAGAACAGGGGTGCATAAATAGACGACAGAGTTATCATTTTTGCAAGCTAACCCTGTAAACAGCTAAATAAATAGCTCTTAATGTGATCATTATATAGCTTGACTCAGTGTAGCCCGTACTCTGTTTTGTAAGTGGGGACGTGACCAAAGCAACACAAGCCGACTCACCTTTACCACCTCAGAAATAACTTGACAAATGCTGCCACATTTATCTAATTTTCTCTGTCAGTGACTGTGGGTGTCTTTAAGCCCTGGAGTCTGTTTGATAAGAATTTGATTACTGTTTCTTCTTCCAGAAAATGAATACCGATGGCTACAGGCACCAAAAACTCCTTATCTGGGATTCTGGCTGCCGCTGTGGGCCTGTTTCATCTCCCCCAAGTAATGGATGCTTGGAACAGTGGTTACAAAACAATCAAAAATAGATATCATTAATTTGTACAACTATGTTCAGGGGAGAAAAGCAAAGATACTGTTGAAATTAGTTGTTTGCCCCCAAATGTAAAATGTAAGGTGTGCAAATTGCATTTTATCTCATTTCACTTTTTGCTTTTCACAAATGGGAAAGAAAAGAGTAAATTGTGATTAGCGAATGTTCTTTGTTTTGTTTCTTTCATGGGTGACCAAACAGCAAATTCAATTTTTTGTGCCACTTGAAAAATAATGATCGTTTGAAACAGGTTTCCTAAACACCTCCCTCTTTTTCCATTGGTCAGTCAACCAGAGAGCCCCGCCCTCACACTTACCCTATTGGCTGAGCCAATGTCAGGGTGATCAGGTTGCTAAAAAAAACGCAATGTTGTAACAATGCAACAGTGTTTGTGGAAGCCAGCCAAGCAGTGGCTTACCTATAGCTGTTTCAGCATATTAAGATGGGATAGCAGAAAGTGTCACCTTTGGGGAAACAGAAATGCTGGCACAATTTGTTGGGTGTAGAATGTTCTTGCTATCATTGTAATGGCTGAAAGTTTTAAAGGAGTTTGTAAACTCGGTTTTGTATTTGTGTGGTTTGTCATCCATAACGACTCAAAATAGGATAGCTGGAGTATCACAAGACTTTGTCTCTATTAGCAAGATAAAAAAACTCACTCAGAATTTGCCTTCTGGGAAGGGGGAATGTGTAGCTTTGTGGTAATAGGTTTGGACACAGTTGTGTGCACAGTACAAAACTTCACAGCCTGTGCTTATCGTGGCTGAAGAGCTTTTGGTTTTGTAGGACATGTTCATCTGGGGTTCAGGAAAAGGTTGTGTGACGTCTGCCTGTCACACAATGTGCAAAATTATATGCGCTGGAAAGTTTTACTACCTATAACTTTCTGAGCCGTGGGCTTTTGTGGGTTTAGGCTGAGGAGCCATTGATATCAAGATAGTCTAAAATATCTGGAGAAAGCTATTGTTGGCATTGCCCTTCATTCTGCACTCTGGTCCACTGCCAGGGTTTTTGTGAGCCAATCACCTCAGCCGAAAATGCAATTTGACTAATCACCTATTTTTGGGTCCAAATTAGCATAATTACAGCACCTATCAGCTGGGCCTAACTGGACCTTGCTAACCAACCAAACCTTCAACTCCAGATTTTCACAGACTTGGCCCCTGAATAACTACAATATTATCCTGATTCCAGCCTTTGGCTATTCCAAAGCCTTTGGATTCCCAAACTCTCATTTGATCAGCAGTTTGATCAGAAAGACGTATTTATCCACCTTCCTAAATTCACCAGGATGTGCTTGTTTACTCAGCGTGGATCAGGAGGTAAAACGCATGTGGGTGTGTCTCTCAGGACGTCTGAGAAGTTAGAGAAGGAGATTTTGCTGGGAGCCATTCCTGCTAAAACTCAGCAAGGCCGACAGATCTCAACTAGAAAGAACAAAAATCCACTAAAAAGTGCTCTTGAGAAGAAGAGCACTGCTAGAAGTGCTGTAGGGTTGCACATTGTACTTACATAAAAATGGAGCGGTGTAGACGAGAGCAAATCGCTGTCATTTGACATTTGCATTCGGAGATGAGCTTCAATATGGAGTGGGTTGTTGAGAATTGCAAATTGCACAGCCTCCTCTGGATAGACTTCCATGCTCTTTTTCCAATCCACTTCCAATCGCTCATTGCTCACCTCCGGAAGGGCTGGCTTTGCTTCTTCCTCAGCTGGGTAGGTTTTGTGCTATCTCATGCACTCCACACAGCCTTAATGGAAAGAGCTGCGATGTTATCTAATTCCAGCATAGAGACGGCTGCCTTATTCTCAGTATGGGGAGAAAATGTTGCGCAGATCAGCAACAGTTTCACTTTGCATTTTTATTTCATATTCCACAAAGACTTTTCTGTAAGAACTATTAGAGGTTACAGAGACACTACTATATAACGTACTATATAGCATAAAAATGTGTTTTAAACATTTTTAAATTGTAAAATATATTTAAAATTTTCAACATATGTAAATTTTAGTAACATGTTTGCAAAAAATTGCTAATTTACAAAAATGATAGATGATTACATCTTGAGATGTAATGTAGGTGATTTTCCGAAGTTTTAAAACTTTCACTGACCACTTTAATTTTCAGGCCCCATATTGTAGTACCTGTACAGTATATATTTTGAATTTCTTGTTCAGCTGGCAGATGAAATGCTGACATCTTCACTGATTATAAAACACTAATTTGTCATCTCTCCGTTTTATAATCTGTTTCGTAATGTTAGCAAGCCATCTAAGTAATTAGAGGAAATGGCCACTGGAGATCTTAGAGCAATATTTAATCTCTCTCCCTTCTTCACCTCAGTCCGCAAACAACCTGGCTGCTATCAACACATCTCTAAGGGACAATGAGAGCTCTTATCAGTGCAAACAAGCCGAAGAACAACAAAAGGACAACCCTGAAAGCGCTCTTTGTGTTATGATGACTGAAAGCTACCAACAGAAATGTACAGTAATTGTGTACGAACACATTAAATGCATTGAAAATAAGAACTTTAAATAGACTATAAATGTTGACATTTTGATGCTAGATCAAGAAGGATACTTATTCTAAAATAAAGAGCTACTTCATCCACATGTCACCATTTATCCACCTTATTGTTGCTCCAAAACTATACAGCTTTCTTTTCTCATTTGTATAATTTTGGAACTTGACAGCTGCAGTCCCTATTCACTTTCATTATATAAAAAATTATTTCCAGGGTTTTCTTTTAAAATATAACCTTTTTGTTCCATGAAATAAAGTCAAATGAAAGAAAGAAAATCAAATGGGTTCCGGACCACAAGATGGCTGTTTTATTTTTGGGTCAACTGTTCCTTTAAGAACCGACCTTTGTCCTGTTAAACTGATACGTGGTTGTCAGAGCCAAAGCATTTATGAAGAAAATACTCTATCTGTCCAGTTTTTAAAGAAGAAAATGATGAAAAGAACTAATGAGCCTGTTCAGACATGTGACTGAGCATTTAAATTAATCACTTGTTCTTGAAAATGCGCAACCTGTTTAAATGAGCATCGGGAATCTTGCAGTATCTCCAGCAGCTTTCCTCCTGAAGTCCTTGTAACCAATCCATCTTATTCAATGCACAACAAAAAAAGGGAATCACTTGTGGCGTTTAATGCTAACGAGAACTGAAACATTGTAAACATGCAAATTAGAAAAACTCAATAACGCAACCATATCAAGACTGTTTACCCTAGAAGAAACCTTCTGTGGGGAGTAAAATGAACGTTTTTGCTTAACCGAGCTATTAACTACAAACACTTAACATGTGAGGCTGGTCAACCAGTTTGGTCTTTCTGGTAAAACTGGTTAATGAAGCATATTTTGCTGGTTAGGGTTGTTAAGATGCTTGGTATGATGCCATGCAACATTAGCTGGTTACTTGCAATGCTATGTTTTATATCAGGATAGGCTGAATAATAGTTTGCTAAACAAATACACAACGCTAAACACAAGGTGTAACTATACACCCACATTAACTACAGTAACTTACAGTAAATATGCATCCAATTTTTTGTGTCATACATTTGTCTTGAAACTCAATTTTGTCTGCAGACCTTTGTGCTTATTCAACAGTTTTGGGAACAACACCACTTCCACTTTGAAGTAAACAAATTACATTGGTCCTAACACTTAATCTCAGTACATCATGCATTTGAGATCCAACCCTGCAAACATCCACAAACGCAGACACTCTCCAAAGTCCGAAGCAGTACATTATCTCCAGGATTCCAACCAAGGCAAATGGGAAAAGGCAGCAGCAGGATACAGATATGAAAGAAACCTCCAAAGAGAGGAACGCCAAAGAGAAAGAGGCCTGTCAGTCTGGAGGCTCCGGGGACCAGCTTGTCGCCTGAACCTGCTGCCAATACTTGGATAAAAAACTGCAGTATCTTCCTGCTTTGACGGCTCACGTCTCATATCTGACTGACGGGAATCCCAAAACAAGCAGAGCCACAGATACCGCAAGAAGAGATTAAATTTCCGAAGCTGTCTTTACTCTAAGAGTAAAATTCCTAATCTTACTAAGACACAGATGACATTTAGTTCTTTTATTTTATTCTTTTTTTCTACTGGCTGTCACTTTCTTCAGACAGATTGTGGAAAACAAATACTGTGTTTGAAATGTTACAAAGCACTTTATGGCTCACATTAAAAAAAAAAGCACTACAAAAGACTCCCCTGTGACCAAACAGCACAGGTTCAAAACAGCACAGGCATACAGCAAAGATCTGTGTAAAAATCTAATCCTGCAAAGCCCTACTAAGGCAGCATTCAAACGAAACATCATATGTGACTGATTTGAAATAATAACAACTCTGAGTTTCAAGAGTTTTGATGTGTTGCAGTGCAGGCAATGTGATGTTTTAATAAGCTTTAGTATTTACAAGTAATTATTTGAATTATTTTTAAAACTATTTGTTGATACTTTTTCATACTGAATGAATTACATTTTATTTATAATCAGCACTTCTTTCAACTCGTGCGCCATCTTGGATGTGTTTCTTTCACTGAGCTTGTCACAATGCTTTCTGGGATTTCCTTTTCTGCAAACAAGTATCCTTTACGTGGAAGAAAGATATATGCGACGCTGCATGCAATAATTATGCTAATATAACAGCCTTCCACTTTCTTCCAACGCACTGCAGAAAACAAATGCAGCATTTAAGACCTCACATTACCCTCCATTGCTTACATTCAGAATAATTTACCACAAATGTTACCCCTGCGACAAAACCACACCGTGAACATGCAACTGTTTACAGTCTGATAACACAAATTTCTTGTGGCAAAACATTGAGCATCTGTTGAAACCTGAGTGATTAACAATATGCCAGTTTAGCTTCAAAGTCAAGCTACATTCAATAACTTCATACTTCAGTCTTTACCAGTCTATGAACTTGATGTGACCTCATACAATTGGTGCTGATGCATTGTGGGAAATCTTTGAGTAAGGTCTGGTCTGCACCAATCACTGGTCGGCAGGGTTTAATAGAGCTGAGTGGTGATTGGAGCCCCTGAGAGATTAAACCACAGTTTTTACATAATGAGAACAGCTTAATGATAGAATTACAGAGACACTTAATGACACCGTAAATGCTGCCGGGATTTCGACTTACCCAGAAAATGTAACCAAATGTAATTGGGGCATTAAATAATGGTCGGTTTACAAAGCTCATTTACATCGACATGACCTGGGAAACCCCTTAGAACTGGTCAGTTATTAATATAATGACAACTAATAATGCGTTTAAAATGATCTTGGCTTTAGGGAGTCACAGAAAATTATATTTTTAATACATGCACCAACCTCCCTTAATCGTCTTCAACAATAAGAGATTCAATAAATGCATTCGAACATGACGTTTGCCGTCAGATTTAAAACATTTTTCACTCATCTTCTTCACACTATCTTCTCAGCTCATCTTGTCTTCATTCTTCTCAAGCCTCCATGTTGTGTTCAGTTTGCAGTATGTATGGTGTACGCCTCCGGATATTTTGCCTCCTTGGGGAAATCCGACTTCGGCAACACACACAAGCCTTTCCCCTCAGTTCTATCTGAAATTCTTGCAAGTCAAACCTCAAACGATTCAAACCTATGGCCGCACACGCTGCTTGCCAAGGTCAGTGCCTTCAACGACTCGCGACTGGCAGAACTCAAAAGGTTTGTCAGGCTGATTAAACTCAGGCGTCAGGTAGAAGGCGTCTGATCTCGATTTGACAGACAGATCTTCTTCCGTCCTCTACTTCTGTTTTGCTTTACGCTCTTATTTAACAAGATCAGATGTTATGTCACAGTAAGGTGCAATTTTCATTAACCTCAAGCTGTGTTATGATTTGAATGTGCCAGTCCTGCAATTAGTTGATTGTGATTGATTGATGAAGTCAGTGGCTTTTTCTGTCCTCTGCGAGTGTTCAGGTAATTCATTCGGACTTCCTCTCCACAACCGCTAGTGCACATTTCCGAGTGCTCCGCTCGCAGGTTCTGTGGCAGATCTGTGGTCATGGCATGTGGAAAATGCATGCTAAACAATAATGAAAGGAACAGGTGATGGTGGACAAAACGCTACATTTCCTCCATTTTTTTCTAGATAGGAGCATGTGATGCTGAGTCAGTGTGCAGCGTATCACACCAACACATTTTAATGAACAATTACAAGAGCATGATTTAATCTTAGTGTCAATAATGTATATTAATTTGTTTTTAATGGTTTACTTTGTATTTTGACTAACAATGTACCGTACTGTAATTAACAATATTAATACTGATTGATATATACTGGCATATTTCACAATTACTGACCCCAATATTAGAAGATAATTAGAAGGTAATTTTCTATTTATGATGAAGATGCTGTGATGTACTTTGATGTAATGTGCCCATATTTATCTCCTATTAGATAAATATGGGCATGTTACAGGAGTTCAATAAAATCTACTACTCCCTCCTGAAATGTGAAAATTAGTTTCAAGTATAAAAAAAAGCTGTTACAAAGCACTATCTGGGTGCTTTGTAACACTTTAGGAAAACATGAATGTCTTTAATGTTGTAGATAAATTTCTTGTGATAAACCAATTTACTTATACTAACAAATGTGACTCTTGCATAGCACACAATAATTAAGTACAATAGTCAATTTTTAGTTATATGAAACTATTTATATTTGACAGCTGGATGAATGGTAAGTACATAGACATTCTCCATCTTGGATTTATGTTTTTATCAAACGTGTTGCAATGCATTCTGGGATTGGCTACCAGTAATGTTCAATTACAGTAATGTTTCCATTGAGTAACAAAAACGTTAGAAAGGTTTTTATTAACATTACCAATTCTGAGAACATTCCCTGTTAGCTGGGTAGGTTTTGGAGTAGAGCTTATTTCCATAAAGAATATTGTGATTAATCTTGCTGTCACTGTATCATGTCTGGGACTGATTTGTGTTGACATTTGAATACACCCTCAATTTTCACCCTGCAGTCCAGCCGGACTCACAGAGGACTTTGTATTGGGCTTAGCTACGCTATCCCTGCATTTGATCGATACGTCATTGCGGAGCTGTCAGATAAGAAATATCTGCCACGTAGATTCCCCTTTTGTAACCCGGATTGTTTTCTCTGGACCATTTTAAAATTGGAAATCGCTTTGGTGCGAATGTTTGAACGGCTCTAACAAAAGGTGAACCGTCATCTAGGTAAAGGTTATCAAAGCCGGCGCCCTGTGAAATTTTTGGCATCTACCTCCAGCGCCAGCCAATTCTGGGGCTGAATACGCAACGCAATATGCGTCTCCTGTAGCAAATGCCAGACAATGGTCCACTGCCAATTAGTTTGACAGTGTTGTAAAACATGGGCGATGTATCCTGGAAGCGCCCTTTTTGCGTCATGCTTCATGCATTGGTAATGACAAAGGGCCTTAAATTGCCTTTCTATGCTGCCCTTGAAATTTTAAATTGCTTGTTCTGTCTCTTTCCATTTCTCTTTTATGCTTCTTGATTCGACTTCTGCTGGACTCCTGCTCTCTCGACAATATAAAATACTGCAAAAAAATAAAATAGCTGGATGCCTTCAAGAGCAGCATGAGAGTTATGTTAGTTTGAATTTGATTTATCTAACACATATTTTTTGTTTTTGACTGAGTAGAAAAAGATACGTTAAACCAACTGCTATGGGAAAAGAACAGGTTGGATTTGTATACAGTGCCCCCTAAGAAGTATTTTGACACTTAAGAGGCCATTCAAACGGGACTAGATGGTGAAGAAAACAGCGAGATATGTCGCAGCGGTCAAAGACGTCCATCTGCGCTGGTATTTTATTGTTTTTCTGTGTAAACACGCACTTGATGCATCTAGCTAATGCAAGATAATCTCAGTAACAGTCCCCTAAAACATACAGTTATTTACATACAGCTATTTACTAAAACAGCTAGTGTCATTTGTTTATGGTTGTCACTTGGTATGACATTTTATTTCTTCTAATGAATTGACATTTATAATGCCAAAATACTGTTTTGGATCACTGTATATGAATTTTCTAAAAATACAGACCGCAAAGGTATAAGCTCCTTCAATTTCAGAAGAGCAGAATTGTTATAATAAGTATTTTTTCTTACATGATGTTACACTATAAATTGGGATCCTGTCGGCAAACATTACCCAAGTCACTGTGTGATTTCAAAATGATTAATATCATAACGTGGTCTATTACATTGCTTCAGTTGTTTGAATATGGAGATATTTGAGCTAATTCACACTGTAAGTGCACAATATAGACTGTGTGTAGAAATATGCCTTGATTTAATGTACATTGGATCATGTATTACATAAAAGTAATAAAATAAAGAAAGCAAGTATGATTCCTGTATCAGAAACTTCTTATAACTCTAATAATATTGACTCATTTGTTCCATCTTTGGACCAAATGCAAAATTTTCAAGATGTTACGATTATTAAAATTACATGAGTCCTAAAAGCCTCTTTAAACAAGACATGGATTTTTGAAATGATTTCATTCTTACTCACAGGACCATTACTGTGTGAGGTGAATTCTCTCATTTTTTTGTGCTAGGTAAGACCTACCATGCAGTCTGATTTAAAACACAAGCGCAAGGAGATGAGAAGACCAGCTTCAGTGGTTTGGCGTTGCCAACTAAAATGTAAATCCGACCATTTCCATGCTAAAATATTCAATTTTCCACAACATTTACAATAAACAATAACAGATTCTCCACATAAATTAAGCATTTCCACAACGCTTTCTGCATATCTGTTTATATTGGTGCATGTGGTCCATAAACTCTTCGTTTTTTAATGACGAAAAACTAGACAAGAACCAGATGGTGTCAAAAAACAGGTGGCTAATTATCTTACCACAGCTTCACACCTCGGCCACAGACAGTAAAACGCAAGCACCATTTAGACACAGTTAAGAGTAAGTCATCTCCACTTCCTGTGTGCTGTAATGAGCAAAGCAGTGATGGGAGTGAAGTCTTAAAGATAATGAGCCGATGCGCCCGGATAAAGGCCTCTTTCATAAATCTCGCTCCGGAATCTTGAAAATTCCGAAGTTCTGCTGACCCTGTTGACTGGGAGATCACCAATGGCAGTTCTTCACATCTTTAAGGGCTTGAAAAGGTGAAACTCTCTAAAATGCATCAAATTTTTATTGGCTGAGCCCTTCATTAGCCTAATATAGAAATTAATAACCATGACAACCATGACACGCATATAAGGAACAAATAAGTATAATATAATTAACGTAAGGAAAATTAAAATGGAACTTGGAGATGCTGGAATTATTCTTTTGTCTTATCAAAGCGTTTTTAATAAGCAGAGAGCAGTAAACTTAATGAGCAGATAGCAGGCGTTTTACTATAATAAAAATGTATTGGGTATATTGTAGGGAATATAATAAATATACTATATCTAATATCTAAATCGAAACAAAGCCAGTAATCGATATTTGCATTATATGATATCAGAAAAATACATGTAACTTATGATGATGTTTGTGAAACATTTAAAGAATAAAATCTGGACATTGAGAGCACTAGACATTTATATTCTATGTTTCAAATTTATACAGTATACAGTAATTATATTTATTTTATACAGTATAAAATATATATATTAAAATATATATAAAATTATATATATTTTATACAGTATTTATACAGTAATTATAAGCAGATGTTTTACATTCCCTTTATATTTTACATATTGTTGCAATATATTAACAATTTGTGCTACAGTGGCCTTGTTCTTATAAACCACCCATGAAACTATATGCAGATGTCAATCTCTCTCTCTCTCTCTGTCTCTCTCTCTCTCTCTTCACATGCACATACAGTCAAAAAGACTCAGTCTGTATAAATCTGGATTACAGAGTATGTCCCAGATTTTTAAGTGAAACTGTCCCAGATTGAGAAACTGACGTGGCACAAAACACTAAAATCTGTCAAACTGACATTTCCAGTAGGAGCATGATAAGTTTATTATTTCTTCGTAAATATTAATAAAGCAGTGCTTAAGAGGTCAAGATATCTCATTTGTAAATCTAATTTCAAATTACTGTACACTGCACGCTTCCAAGGTCAAAAACTGTTTTTGCCCACATGTTGGGGTCCACACCTTTTGCTTTTTGTAATGTAAAGCACGCAGACCTAGGCTGAAAAAACAGCAGAGTACACAGTTTCGGCAGAAGGAGTTAAAGGTTTAAAGGCCATTTTCAATCCATGAGGTTAGATCTCCATAATGTCTTCATTATTCATGACCGTGGCCTGAAACACTGGGGTTGAGGTAATGAGCTCATCTGTATTTGCTGAGTATCACCTTTTTTTGGAAGCATCACGTTAAGAATTCACATCGCTGGTGCGCGAGTACAACTCAGGAATTCAAGCCAAAGGAGACAAGCATTACAAATGGCAGGAGAGCTTTAATACTAAAATATTTTGCTCTAATGGTGTTGAAATGAAATCTGTATTTGTCACTATTTGGCAACTGTTATTTCTGAAGAGGAAACTGTGAACATTCTTGGAGTCGTTGCTCTAATGGTCGCCGACGTTGACCAATCACTAAACATTTTACATTTTAACACGACATAAATGTCTGGAAGGCAAATTCTAAATTTAGCTTCCACATTCAGCTACAGTGAAGGCAAGTCAATGTTAGATTCCAGTTTGAATGATACATGAGGAGCACAACACAAAACAGGTATATGACTTCCGCATAACAGGGGGCTCGATATTGTTACTGCAAGAGTGGCCGTGTTTTTAAATGCAGTTTTTGCCCTTTGCCTGGGGCTAAATAGTGTAGATAATGGTGCCATACTCTAATTTATTTCAATTTGCTCTGTGACCTGATACTGTGGGGAGGGAAAAACATTTTTTTCCAGCACCTTGGATACCTGTTTATTATTATTATTTTAGTTATTTATTTTATTTGTTTTACCACTCCTGAAAGCTAAAAGAAAAACCTGTGAAAAGAACAATCCATCCACGTAACGGTCCCACAACACCTGTGACGAATTGGCAAGCCTGTCGGGTCCAGGGCACTGTCTGTGGTCATGATAAATATCCTAATAAACAGAGAATTCTCGCTCCCCCGGAAGACACAAAATCTGCAGTCACCCTAATTAGGTAGAAGATCCTCGACTGAACATGTGATCAATAGACCATCTCTGCACACTGTCACGTCGTATTATCAGCGTGACTCATCATTTAAAACGGTTTTTACTCATATTCTTCGCCATGGTGGAGTTCTCACCATCATTAGTTGTAAATCAGATCCAGGATGTGTGGCGAGATAGGACAACGCTTTAATTACGCCAGCTGCAAAGCCATTTCGGCCGTAGCTCACCTCTTGCGCCCTGCCTGTCGGGACCGCACCACCGCACCGGCGTCCATCTGCAAGCTTTGAAGCCCACATGCGCGGTGGGAGCGAGCAATGACCCATGAGCTCCGGATAGGAATAAACAATCTAATTCCACTCTGTTACTCATTCTAGTCAAGTAATGAGGAAACTTCTCCAACATTTTATCCCTGCTCCACATCATCCGACATCCGTCAAACTATTTTATTAACATGTCTTTTTTTATTTCACCCTCCAACATGTGAGAGCTGATGCTGGATGGACCAAAGACACCCAAGATGAGCTATTGGGAAAATTAGGCGCTGTCCTTTCTCAAATGACTGCAGAGGAAGGTTGTCACACCTTTAGTATGATTAATTAACGTTTGCTTCTCGACGTAAGTTAGAACCAAGCCAGGGAAGTAAATGCTTCTTCATTTGTGTTGTCAGAATTACAAACAGGAAGGGTAATCCAGATCAGCTTTCTAAGGCAGCAGGAGCTTCATCATCATTACATTTAGTTTACTGGTGTCTGTTTGGTGGAACAGTCTACAACGAAAAAATCTATAACTGGTTGTTTGTTCTTTGTTCAACGATTGCTGCAGAGCTACAAGTTATGGGGTGTAAAAATATCAAGCTGGAATAAACAGGCTTCATAAATTTCTCTTAGTTTGTTTGAATTTCTCAAATTTTCCTTCACCTTATGAGAAGATTTTCACATAGGATAAAACAAAAAAGCAACTCCATATCCCTTCCAATAAAGGTATTTATCCTAACTACATTTCACATATGAAGTAATGCAACTTTCTAAATTATGTTAAAAAATTAACATATTATGTTAAAAAATTAACATTATGAAAAATGTTGGCTTTGGGATGTCTGTCAATTGCTGAATTGCTATGGATATAAAACGAGTGTTAAATGAATAAATGTACATTTAAAATCTTCATACTATAGCTACAGTTCCTCATCACCTCTTTAATGTGTTTCTCACTAACATTTAGCACCATAAGAAACACCTGGCAGTGATTGTCTGTTAGTTCGCTTGTGAAATTATATCTGTTTAATCTATTATCAGCACACCACAGAAAGCAGCAACCAAAAACATCATCCTATTTCGGGGAGAGAAAACAAACACCAATAAAGCACAGATCCCAGGAGAATTACAGGAGAGGATTTCTGAGCAATAAACACACCTCTTGCTTTGTAAACATTTGTACGGTCGCTCAAAAAGAAAAACAAACACACACACATACACAAAGTCAGGAGAGACAGGGAAGTATCACTGTGTATCTCTACACTACTGTAAATCTAGCCATGCTTTTATATGTAGGTTTGAAACATCTACCTGAGGTCAAGAACATTCCAGAAGAACCTTCATAGAGTTCAAACTACAATTGTAATATCATTATACTTTTGTGACAGCAAACATAATAAACCACACTAGCATAAATTCAGTAAAAGGTTGGTTACATAATGAAAGGAGATTTTAAAGAGTGAACTGGCCATGGATGAATTATACAATGTTTGTGTCCTGTACCTTTAATATTTAAAAGTACCTTTTAGTTTTGTTGCAGAATTGTTTTGACGTTTACGTCTGAGTAAAAATGTTTAATGGCAGGTTTAATGTCATATAGTGTGACAACATGCCCCGCTATTGTCAATGTTAACTTACGTTCCATGAACTGTATTTCAACATTTTCTCCTGGGCAAAAATGTCGCTTTTTCAATAGCTTTTTTTGTTGCAAAGATTTTAAAGTACAGTGTGACCATACAGAAGGTGACTTTCATAAGTAAATTTACCCTAAGAAATATTCACTTGTGACAACTAGCCCCAGTGTCCTTTATAGCTCACATATCAGCCACCAAAATCAATCATTCACTTACGCCCATCCACCCCACAGCTCCCCAAAAAGAAAAAAACATTTTCAATATTGCAATTACTGGTTCCAGTCATGTCTATTATAAGCCTTGGGGTAAATTTATACTCCTTAATAAAGCTGTCAAATTGTACTTTGCTGTCTCATGCAATTGACCTTTTCCACGTTTGTGCTATTTACAGTACGTCAGAGAGCTGACACGACACGAACCCGACCATAACGTGACCTTTCATTCCCTTATGATGGTTTAAAACCAGTTTCATATCTGGTGGTCAGACTAATAAACCACACATAAACTATTTTGTAGTTGAATCTCTACAAAAGATTAAAGTGAGTAATGTTTTCTGTATATATAATATATAACGTTAAAAAGGTATACTAAAGTTACTGCAAGAATGTTTTGAGAGAACTTTTAAAGAATGTTAGCCCACGTTCTGAGAGTTCCCTGCTAGCTGGTGAACTGGTTTAGCGAAACTTCGGTAGCTAACATTTGCCATTATTGTCACCTAAAATGTAGTATGTAACTGGGGCATACAATGTACTGTATTCCTGCCAGAACAGGAATAGAACAAGTATGATCTTTTATGACTAAGACTAAAAATAATAGAGGCTTTTGACCATAGATGATCTTACTGAACTGAATTCTAACCTTTTAAAGTTTTTTGTTCTTCCACTGTTGCACTTTTCTGTACAGATTCACACCTCAATAATGATCCTTTGGCATGCAGTCAGAAATGTGGTGGTTATGTAAATGACTCACATGTAAAGGCTAATTGTGATTCTAGTCTCTGCCTTAGACAACTTGAAATTCAATAGACCAATCATATGGACTATACTTACAGTATATGGTGCCTTTTTTCGTCATTTTAGACCTTGCCAGGCCAGTCCCCGTCCCCATTTACTTTCATTTCAAAAACTCACTTTTTGTGTTCCGTGAATGAAAGTCATACAGGCTTGGAACTGCATAGAAGTGAGTAAATCACTCCAGACTTCTCCTTATTTTTCGGGGTGAGCTTTCGCTTTAAATGTCTCCCTTTAAAATATTTGGCCTAGGCACTGCAGAAAATAATGACATGGTTACCATAAACAAGCCACAATAACAGAAAGGGCCGAAATATCCACACAATCCAGATGTCTCGGGGAGTTGGAGGTATTTGTGATGTCTAGTGCACTTGGAAGTAAACACTGGCCCAAGGCTGGTGAACACCTTGACTGGATGTGAGCTGGCAGCAGTGTGCAGGGGAGAAATGTGATAACACAATGTGTGCATCACTGTCACTACGCTAGACTGCAGAGATATTTATAGAGCGCTGAAAAAACGGTGTGAGACAAAAACTCACCGCACTTCAAGTTGCTTCAGTTCTGTTTGTGAGAAACTTCACAAAGTGAAGTACAGAATTGGATTTGCCAAGGGGTACGAGTTCACAAGTATTCAGATTTTCGTCCTCCACAGTGGGGTTTCTGAAGGTCTGTTCTACTGATCCTTTCTCTATATTTGTTTGTATTATGTTCACAGGTATGATACATGCCTAAAAGCATCTAATGCCTACTAATGTAATAATTTATGACATTTATGATATTGTTCATGAGATGCACATAAATCCACTTTTTTTGCTCTATTTAAATCAGCAATGCATAACTTTTGCCTCTATATTGCCATCTCAGTTTGAAACACTAAATTGGAGGTTACTAATTGGGTTGATTCAAATGATGTCAGACTCACATTTCCTAGATAATTGTACCCAACAACTTTTAAATCATTATCATAAGCTTACCATTGTGAATTGAGCTAAGAAGAATTGTTATGAACACAGATTTTTGATGTACTTGCTCATTAACAGATTGTAGCTTTAATGTCGCATGTGTAATATTCATACCAAAAAACGCCCTTATTTTTGAGTTCTCGGTTGAGCCATACAATTTGCATTTACACTGCAAGCAAACATAACATTCTTGCGTTATTGACAACTCCGTTTTATCTCACGATAAATAAAAAAACACAAACAAACGGAACCGCAGATGGACACTGTACCTTTAAAAAAAAAGCTCTTTTCACCTGCTCCTCAAATGTGCTTTCCACCAGCAGTAAGTCCGATCAATACCTCTACCCTTTGATGACCCGACCGTTCATATATTGAGAATGATATTATGCTTCGATTTCATCCTCCACATGAAGTCTTCAGCTAGTGATGACTTTCATGTCCAAAAAAACAACCCCAAAAATGATTTTCAAAAGAAATGTGCCTACAGGCAATTATGAAAGGTTGTGAATCTGTGAACCATCTGTGAAGCCTGTGGTAGCCCAGTGTCGACCATCCACCTCATCAAGACAAACTTGCAGCGAGACGTGACATTTTCTGTCATCTTGTATCTCCGGGCACTGGCCCCTCAGAGGAAGACCAGCCGTGAGAATCTGACAGTCCTGCGTCAGTACCTCAAAGACAGGAGGGGTGAGCTTGGACATGGTTCTCTTCCTGCAGGACATACTATTTCTCTTTCTCTGTTCATCTTCTTCCCAGCAGAGCAGAGAGATGAGTGGCAGGTGGACTCGGCCATGTTTTACATGATTGGAGAAGGTCTGACCTTATGGCCCGCTCCCTGCTGTGTTTTTTTGGAGATGGAAAGACAAAGAGAGAAAGTTTGGATGGAGAGACCACGTACAAGCTAAAAGCAAGTCGGTGTGCTGGTCATGTGTGAACTGGACCTCACGATGATTGACAGGAAGTACTTCAGAGGCAATTAGTGAATACACAAAAGGTTCCTATCGCAACATGACTGGCCTTGATTTAACACAGATTCTTAAGCAACCAAAGCCAGAATATTGTGCGAATAAACACTGAACTTAAAGCTACAGCGTGGAATTTCTAAAACTCCAGTAGCAACAAATGGAATTATAAAAATAAAGAATTGTTTTGAGAATTGAGAAAGATTATACAGCAGCTGGCTGTGTGCGGCATCCAACGTATATGACAGAAACAAACATACCGATGACTCATCCTGCACTAAATAGATTTTTGTCCAATGAAATGCTCCTGTAATGCTCCTCCCACTAGTAACAAATTTTGGTTCATGACTATTGCTTTATAACAATAAAGGCGCTACTCTTGGGTCAGTACATCCTGCCAAAAGTTCATATTTCAATGAGAGATACATCATAACAGGGCAGAAAACTGAAATCATCAACTATTTTGTGGAGTCTTTAAGCCTAAATACTTGGCTTGTAGGCTCGCAAGGCAAAATGTTCAATGCTCTCATCCTTTTGTAAGTCGCTTTGGATAAAAGCGTCTGCTAAATGACTAAATGTAAATGTAAATATTACAGTCGATCTAACACACTAACCCTCAGCAGTAGGGTGAGTTTTTGATGAGCAACCACTCACATCTTCATCAGAAAGTGTAAAAATCTGATTACCTTCTAGTGTTTATTAAGGAATGACTTGTTGCTCATATATCATGCAATGTTTCATACAACAGATGATGCCAGCCGATTCAGATAACTGATAAATGGAGCTCACAGGTTCACGCACATCAAGAATCCCTCTTCCTCCAACAGCAGGGATATTTTTCCTCATGTTGAAGCTTCGATACTGCCCTGAAAGCAGCCAACACTGTCATTATCACCTGGCCTTTTCCATCTTTACGGTATTAAGACCATCGGTTGTGAATCGTGCTTTTCGCAAATGTCAAACATCATTATTATATGGAAATCTCCTGATGTGAATTCAGATGAAACCATCAGAGCAGGTCAGACTCCAGATCTTTTCTTACATAATGATACTAATTATGTTATGATGCCCTTTATGGGAAAGTTCTCAGCAAAGTGTTATTAAATGCTGTCTCTGATTAAAGAAACATCCCTCTATGTGAAATAAACATGACTATTTCTCTAGCTAGCTTTAGCCTCAGACTGTGGGATGCTCTAGGAATTCTGGACCTTAAGCTCTGAATGTTTTAGTAAATCCCTAAATGCTATGTCACCTTTTACTAGAAACTACTGCAAACCCAACTAACAGGGAATGTTCTCAGAACATTGGCTAATGTTCTATAAATGTTCTCACAGGTTATCAAAAACGTTTTTGAAGTAACATTAGTAGAACATTTCCTTTAACATTATATATCATATATATCAAAAGCCTAATTCCTAAGTAGTTAGTGAAATGTTTTAAAAATAGAATTAAAAAATGTTTGAATAAAAAATGTTTGAATAACGTTCTTATAATCAAGCATTTATGTTAATACAGCATCTAAGAACATGTTTTTTTGACTGTTCCTAGGAGTTTTAAAATAACCCCTTTTTAACATTTTTGTTACTTAATGGAAAGTTACGAAAATGTTCTTTCAGCTTAAATTGTTAGCTGGGAAGTTGCTTTCCACCATAAAGTACAGACACAACCCAGCTAATGTCAGGTATAATTGAGATTTCTGAGCTTCCCACAGAAAAATTAGACTTTGCTTGGTCATTCATGTGCACATAACTCATAATTACGATATTTGAGACTCCACTTAAGAGCACCAAACGCCTTCCAGCCCACATCTTATATTTACACAGCTGCAGAAGACTGAAATAGTAATTGTCGCCCATCTGCTGGCTAATATGTCAACATTTTGACCTTGGTGATGAGAATTCCCATAGTTCATCCAAGTATTTCCCAGCAGGACATTCAGAAGACAAACAATCCTGCTAAAATAGATGTGGCTAATTTTTTTTCCATTCTATTTTCTATACTTTAAGGTTTTCAATGCCTCAAGCATTAATCCGTTTGTATTTATACTGTAAGGGTCTAGTTTTCACATTAAATTTAATCTGTGTTATGCCCAAAAGTCCAGTTCACAGATGATTCACAACTATCCCTGGGGATAAAGGTCGGAGATTGCTTTCAGAAACACTTAACCTTATTTTTAGATTGCATATTATGTCGAACATCCATTGACCATCACAATTTTAGGTTGTCAGTTAAATAAAGGGTTTTTACAGTAAACAAAGAAATTGCCTTTTTCATCTGACCTGTCAGTGCCTTCCAAGAAAATATGTAATTACACGGAGATCATCCAAACAGTATAGTTCACCCTCAGCCTGACACTTCACATCATCATAAGTTTTAGTTTTAGTTACAAAAAGATATTTTTTGGTAAACCCTAAGAATGCACATTGCTCCAGTGTTGCAGACCCGCAATGCATGCTGGAACAGAATGGTGATCCATATTTTAATATATGTCCATCCCGTATTCAGTGTGGCATAAAAAATTAAACACTATGTCCTTGGGGATCTTAGTAATGATGTAAAATATCACCAGCCTCTTACAGAGAGTTCACTCTGAAAATATCCCAGAAGAGAGATGTACACCTTCCTATCGCAGACTCAAACCACCACAGTTACGAAAACGCTCTCCATTATCCTTCCATATAATGTCATCAACAATTAATAATGTATAAATTGCCATTGAAAAGCCCCTTCCTAACCGGTTTAAAAGATGGATAACCAAAAGCTTAACTGCCTATTAGACGTTTTTAAATAAGGGGAAACTTCAGAGTTTTCAGACGGTTAAAGAAAATCATGGGCTTGAGAACCAACACTTTTATAAATTCCTCCAATTGCGTCATAATTTAGAGCATGTTATAGGATATATAACCAAGAAAGTATAAGATGGGATAATAAAGGTTTTTCTTCTAGCCCATCAATTAGATGTCTGTAAAAATATTATCTCAAAGTTATATGGAGGGATACAGCAAGTTAAGCTGATAGACACACTATATATAAAGGAGAGATGGGAGCGGGAAGGCAACCTTAATCTTTCGGTAGAGGAGTAGGAAAGAGTATGAGAGTCACAATGGAAAACTACACATTCCGCGTTCTGGACAGAGTTTGCGTGGAAAGGTGTTGATAGTTTTTTTTCCACACCTGCACAGATTAAACAAGAGTTATACAGATCCAAATGTTGGCAAAAGTGTGGGGTTGACAAGGCAAATCATTTCCACATTTTCTGGAGTTGCCTTACTATTAATCATTATTAATGTGAAATACATACATTTCTAGACATTATTTTTAAGATTCAAATTCCTTTTTGAGTAATTTTTGAGGTGATGTACCTGGGTTTGATTAACAGTGATTTTTCAAACAAATATCTGCTCAGAATCCTAACAATAGCAAGTAAGAAAGCAATTACAAGAAAGTGGCTACAACTAAATTTGCAGACTCTTGTAGACTGGGTGGATATAGTACATGATATTTTTTCAATGGAAAAGCTAACCTATGCTCTAAGACTTAAGTCACAGTTATTCTCAGTACTATAGAGAGATTGGATTAAGTATATATGCTCCATACAACCAGATTTTGTTTAAAGGAATAAAATAAAGACAGTCAGTGACTTAGAGCAGACATTCCTTAAGAATTGGGTTAATAATGTCTGGTGGTGGGATTGTTTTGATGTTGGTGGGGTGGGGCTTCTTTATTTATATTTATTTTCTGTTCTGTTTTGTACTCTAGTATTCATTTTATAAAGGGAATGTGTAGGATTTATATTTATTTAAGTCAAATGCATGAATGTATGTGTATGCATGCATGTATGTAATAAATGTAATCACTACTGTAAGTTTTGAGATTTTGTAAATATGATACATCGGTAATGTCGATACTTCCCTGTAGTGAATGGATAAATTAATAAAAATAAAATATTAAAAAAATGAAAAAAGCCCTTTCAGTATCCATGTGTGGTGGAAATCCATGTTTATGAAAACCAGGGTTTCAGCTAATAACGACAGCTGATTCGTTTGTGCTATGCGCAGTTAAAAATGTTTGTACATATTTAATAATAAGTGTCTTTAAAGGAGGAATTATATAATATAGCCTAAAACAATCGTGTGATTAAAAGAATCCAATAATTTATTCCTCCAGTTTATCATTTGAATCCCCAAATGCTACTTAAATGTGTTTTTCCACAGCTTCCATGCAAGAGGATATTTTCATACGTTTAAACACGGAGATATTAAGCCATTCTCATTAATGCTCTGATGTTGCCGGGTAACGGTCCTCCAAGGCTCTCGGGTATTCCATTGTCCTGTTAAATTCTAAGGACAAATTAATATGTGAAAAGCTTGTTTGGAATGTGCGCTTCCACTTTGGATGAATTCCAGACATTCAAAGTTCCACAAATGTTAGCCTAATGATTCATTATCGGTTGATATTTCCGCAGTGTTTGCTTGCCAGAAATCAAGGCAACAGGCCTCTGTAATCACAGATAGACATCTGCCTGCACAGTAGAAAATGCCAAACAAAAAAGTGGAGCAACTGTGTGAAAAGACCTTCAGTTCATCCATCCATCACTCTATCCATCCATCATCAATCCATCCCTCCCTCCATTTATTCATCCACCCATCCATCCATCCCTCTAGACATCCAACCTTCAACCAGTCCATCCATGATATAACTTTGTGCTTAAAGGTCTTCTGTAAGCTAATAACTAAAAGGTTTAAACCCTGCAAGCAACAGTTTGGAGAACTACCACCACTTTGCCTTGAGGCTTTGCAGTTATTTCATTTATTTACATTTAGTCATTTAGCAGACGCTTTTATCCCAAGCGACTTACAAAGGATGAGAGCATTGAACATTTTGCCTTGCAAGCCAACAAGCCAAGTCTACAAAGCTACATTTACAAGCGGATATATTTTCATTTGTTTTTAGCAAAAATACTTTAATCCTTTGCATCAGAAAAAAACAAAGTTTAACTTTGCAGAAGACATCTCTTTCTGAACTCTGTGTGTAAGATATTTAGTTATATAAGGTATTTTCTCTAATAACTCTGTGCACCCACACTCCTCACATCTTAAAAACCATAATAAGTGGTTGTAAGCATGCAGGGTGTAACTTCAGCACATACTGTATGTGGTCTGTCAGCTTGCAAATGGAATTCTGGGTAAATGCCACTAAGTGCTCATATTTTCATGATCTTTATTTCTTGTAGTTGTAGGGGACTACAGTTGCCCTCTTGTAGGGCAACACAACCTACCATGTAAGGGCACAGACACTTCAGATACAGTACAGGTTTCCTGAAGAAACTGTAATCTAGAGCTGTTCTCATGCCCAAACTCCAAACTCCAGGTTCATTAAGATCCAGACCCCCTCTGATCTCAGCATCTGTAACCTGTCTGGAAGTGATGGATGGCAACAGGGCCAAAATGTTCACTCCACAGGGCAGATGGCTGACCCTGTGACCCTCACTGCCTAATAAATCAATCCTCCAGAAAACAGATTTGTAGCTTTCCGGCTCACAAAGGCACAAAGGTAGCACATATTCTTACTGTACAGCTGGTTAGGAGTGTTGCAAAAAGTAATTCCCACATTCCCAATTTTAGGTTGTAAGAACATTTCCATAATGTTCCCATTAAGTAATGAAAACAATAAAAAAGTCATTTTGAACATTATGTTCTAGGAATGTTTAAAACATCC
Organism: Chromobotia macracanthus; assembly: GCA_036877525.1. NCBI lineage: Eukaryota > Metazoa > Chordata > Actinopteri > Cypriniformes > Botiidae > Chromobotia > Chromobotia macracanthus. The sequence continues at coordinate 4,645,388 of JAZGTH010000033.1, read as the reverse complement.
ATTTTTTCAGACATTGTATTAACGTTACTGTTTTGTTTTAAGAACATTACTCAACTTTTTAATTCTGTAACCTTTTTAAAACATTCCACTAACAACTTAAGAATAACATTTTTGATATATAAAATATATAATTGTCAACTAATGTTACTGAAAGAACGTTTTGTAATAACTGTGAGAGAACTTTTAAGGAACATCAGCCAATCTTGCTGGGTAATTATATTCAAAACGATTATATGTTCTGATCTGAGCAAATAATAACATATAATATAATATATACAGCTGTGTTTGTGCATTTGTAGAGTATCACCAAGTCTGAAAAACATCCTAATGTTTATTTCAGTAGTATGCAATATATAACATTATATTTCATCATAACCCTCATCTTTACGGAGTCACTTTATGAAAACGCACATACTTTAACCTTGTTATATTTTGACATCACGACCGGTCCTTCAGCAGTCAGACTTCATACATTATTTTTGGAGGTTACCACGGTCAAAGTGATGTTTTGAGTTTGCAAAATCATGAGGTATTAAATCCCATCCTCACTGTTTTGAGAAATCTGCGTACTTTTTCGGGTGATGAATTATTCATGCTATGCTGAATAAGGTCTTTGAAACCATCTCTACTGACATGAGCCATGGTTTTTTAATAGCAGGAGAGTTAGACTTCTTGCTGTAGCAGTAAAATGTTTCCTTTTTTCTGGATGAAATTACTGTACAGTATTTGCGCTTGTCTCATATTTTGCATCTTGACTGTGTGATCACACCCCCAAACGAGTGCTAAGTGAGATGAGAAAAGATTGAGTTATGTCACGGGCTGTTATCCAGCATGCCAGGTGTCTCTTCATATTTGAAGACAGCCAACAAAATTTCTTCTTTTACATTTTTTCCCTCAAGTAAAAAGTGCCACGATCCAAGTGCAAAATTGTTGTGCTCTGATGTTGCTGTTTCATACTTCATAAACTACGACTGAAACTACCAACGTGATGTTGCTTCAGTGAGATGCTGTCTTTGTGTCAGATGTTTCTCCTCAAGTTCCTTCAGGAGCGATAAAACTCAGCAAATAAAACAACTGTTTCATACAGTAAAACATATAGAGCTATGAAATGAATGTGGATAACATAGCCCAGATAGTATGGTAGAATCTCATATAAATAATTAAAATTAAAATCTGAGTAAGCTTGAGACACTGTTGAGATTTCTTCCTAAACTAGAAGAAAGAGGTTTCATCCTAAGAAACAGAGACTACTGGATTCTTCCCTCAGGAGAAATATCTCAGATTTCTCTCAGGAGAACAAAGCTCTCCTTTCAATCTCGTTGTTGTCTCGGAACAACTGAGATATTAGAGAGATCTCCTTTATTAGTTTTTTTACTTTATTAGATTTCCTATTAATTGTTCCACATTAGCTATCCCTGCGACACACACTACAACAGCACAAGTAAATTTAGTACTTTATCAACCATATTCTGTGTGTATAATCACTTGGGCTCTGCTGGTTTCATTGTAAAGATGCACAGAGAGGCTATACATCCATGTTCACAATCTTGTGCCAGCGTGATTTATTACAATGTCTATTTTTGAATAATGTCTTGTGACATCTGCTCCAGTCCTGCCATTTAAATGGAGGTATGGATCTGTCCTGCTCTGTGATTAATTATGAGAAAGCCATGGGTTAACACTGACAGGCAGCTGAGCCTAATTCGTACCGACAGTACTTATCTACAGTGAGATAATAACCCCAACTCACCCCCCACCTCGAACCCTTTAAATGCACACTCAGACATACTTGACATATATGCATAGCGCAACAGGGGGGAGACTATAGCTCCCAGAGATTTTAATTAGTGGTGGTTGTTAAGGTACATATCACAATTAATTCTGCTACTATATTAAACTTACAGATTGAAACAAACCTCTAACCTTACATCCTAAACTTTGGCCCAGAGCCAAAGTTTTTTTAGAGAATTAATTATGTAGCTTGTTAAAGAAGATTCTGTGCTTCTAACCAATCAAATGTACACTTTTTGACCGGTGAATGCTGAAACCAGTGAACAAATTCTGTTGTGTTATATCTCGAAAGCAGAAGGCAATACCAACAACAACCTAGCAACACCATAGCAACCACCCACAAACACCATAGCAACCACCCACAAACACCATAGCAATCACCCAGAAACACCATAGTAACCGCATAGCAACAACACCCTGGAAACCATTCCCAACATCAATTAACAATCAATCATTGGGGAATTTTTGTTTACAAACCATATAAGCTTGCTCAGATATAAAAGATGTAAGCTTGCTGAGATATAAAGGATATAAGCTTGCTGAGATATAAAAGATATAAGCTTGCTCAGATATAAAAGATATAAGCTTGCTCAGATATAAATTGTCTTACAGCAACACAGATGTTTTCCTTTACAAAAATCCAGCCAGTCAGAATAAGTCCAAGGTTCAAGAACATGGTTGATAGAAAGCCTAAATGAGTCTGAAAGTCCACCAACCTTCACGTCCCTCATGCCATATTTACAACAATCATCTAAAACAAGTCTTTGAAGTTGCCTCGAACGCGCTTGATCCGAGCAACCTCCATTATTTAACGGCTTGTTAAAGTCAGCTGTCTGGACAACAACACAATACCGCAGTCTGAATTTAAAAAGGTCTGACTGAAACTTGTTTATTTATGAGAAGACAATCCATCTCTAGATGGTTCCATCTCCTTTCATCAGAAGTTAACCTGTTCTCCCGTTAATACGGTTCCCTCCAGACCCTTTTGTCCAGACCCTTGAGTGTTTAGTATCTTCTTTAATTTGCCGTTGAGGAAATTGATGAAAAGAGTTTCGGTAACTGTCTTAAATATCTTGCAGCCTTGATCTGCTTATTAAGTGCATAATTACAGTAGCGTGTTTCAACAGAGATGCCTAGATTTATCTCTGTTGAATAAAAATGCGTTGTTGTTTTTCTTTGACAGCGAGCAAATCTCTTTAAAAGCACTGCGCACCATTAGCTGCAGTTACAGTGACAGAGCGCATTGCATGCAGACAGTGAATTTAGCTTTACTCCAGCCCTAGGGAAATCTCCAGCTTGGGGTTAATTGTTTATTTAATCAATACATATTAAACCCACCAAAGTAAATTTTTTAATTTATGTTATTTAGGGAATTGTATCCCACCTTCAGACATACCAGCGTTCCAAACATGCAATCCGTACCAAGAACATAAAATATTTTAAATGTGTAAATCATTGGAACACAGCTGGCAACTCTCCACATTTTTGGAAATCTGGCTTTGTCCATGCTGGAATGGAAGACATTCATGGGGAATTGTACCGTAGGTAGTGAGATCCGTTTGCACACAGTAGATTATAGCAAAAACAATCTGTGCATCACTCAGATAGATACAGAACATACTGTACAGTTTAAAGCTAGAAGTTTAAACAGAATAAACTTTTAGTTTTAGGAGCAGAATCAATCATCAATGCTTCATCCAGAAAGATAATGTCAGTTATAGACAAGTATTTCACTGCCTCAGACTATCCTGTGTCATCTTCTTCAATCTTCAATTCCACTCACAAGGACTTATTATACACAGGGCCATGGGGCCTGAGAGCCTCTGACTGTCAGGGACCCAAAACTGAGAGACCCACTGTGTTGTTTTGGTAAAAGACATACTTTTAGTTCCACTATAATTCATTCAGCATTCTTTAGCGGGTTAAAGAAAACTCTGGAAACCCTAATTGGAAATAAAAAAATGTAATTACTTTCAAAGAGACTTTGAATTTATCATTTTTTTCTGTAAAGACACCCTGTTTGGTTCTGAAAGAACAGAACTTAATTTGAGACTTAAACACTGTGATCACTCATGAATGCTCGGCAGACATAAACTTTAGTCCAGAAAATGACTTTGTTTCTCTTACACTGCATGTAGCTAATGTAATAAATTGGGTAGTAGTTTACTAATAAAAACCCATAACCTGTGATTAGTTAGTTTTGCTGAACTAGTTTTGTTTTGTAACAATCTCAGTAAATCTGTTTCTGAGAATGTCTTGTCATGCTAACAATAACTATGGTGACTGAGTAATTACTAATCTAACAGTTGCTCATGCTTAATCATGCAGCTTCTGAATAGCGCATAATGATTCATAGCTGAATCCGAAATTATTTTATTTGTAAGTCTAAAATGAATTGAAAGAAACATTAGTTAATTATTTCACTTTGCTGGCTGCACTAACTCAGTTAGACAATAGTGCTAAAACTCCCACTGATCAAATTTCCATGAAGAATTCTGACATGCTTCTGGGAATTCTGCATTGTACGCTAGCGGTGCATCCCTGTCAATGACTTGTTTTGATTTAAAATGTAGCTTTGATAAAGTTGTTGAAGTAATTGTTATAGGATACATATTTTTCTATGATGTATATTGTAATAGCAAATTTTGCTCTCTGTTCTCAGGGCTGGAAAAATGGCGTCCTTATGCAGGTACGCTTTTCTTGAATTACTGATTTTCTGTGATGTACAGAGAGGCACCCGCAGAGTACAAAAGCTCTTACATGGTTAAGTCAAAATATAATTTGGCTGGAACTAATTTATTTATTGAAATGACAGAATGATATACCGCCACTCGAGTGGAAGGGGGCTGAGGCAGGTACAGATCACGCAATTGGAACGTTCAAAAAATAAATGATGATGAGGAACTGAAGATGAAATACAAAACAGACTCCGCTGACACCACCAAACAATGGCTGGAATTACTGTACAGTACAATATTTTGATAAGAATGACCTTTATAATGGAGGAACTAGCTCTTACACCATTTAGCCCCGCCCACCCTGAAATCTCATTGGTCCGAAACACAGCTCCACGTAACTGTATATTGAACATCAAATATGTGCTGATTGGCTGTTACTGTGCTGTGTTACGTTTTGCTTTCAGTCTTGTTAAACAAATTGCTTCTCCCTAGAAACGTACCATGTCACGGCTAGCTAGGACACGTAAGTGTTTGAAACGGCAGTCAAAGAGTTAACAAGAACAAACTAACAACCGATTAACAAATAAAACTGATTTTGCTAACACTATTAGCGATATTACTATTATCTGTTTCCCAAGTTTTCCAAGAAACGGTCAATGAACCTTATTCTGAGGGTCATTAAATCCTATTAAACAGATTATATTTAGTATAAAATTGCCCGGGTTCATATTGAATCAGTGGAGAAGGATTATCCCAGTTCATTCCATTAGAAAAATGATGTTTCTAAACGAACATAATCCGCAGCGTTAAACTCACACCATGCATATGATTGGTGTGAATGAGAATGAACGCTCCCACAGATACTGGAATTTTCCCATTACACACTATATTAATAAACTCTCTCTTTCCAAAGATACAATACTTTGGTACTGCAGCTTCTATATGCAGTGCAATCTTAATAAGCCTGAACTATAACGACAGGAATGGAAGACCAGAGCTGAGCAGAGTGTATATAAATAGCACCTCACTCTGTCCCATATCTCTCCATTTTAAAACATCCAAGGTATACCAACCCATGTAAAATACTTACTGGAACACTGACTTACGCATCTCGGGGACATCTGTAATTTTTGGACACGACAACAAACAACATCTTGCTGCATGGAGCACGGAGGAAAGCGCGCCCCTGGAGTTCGCGGCCTGCTTTTAGCAGCTCCTGTGTTTAAGCGTGAGCTGGGTCTACTATGGTGACACAGTGCTGATAATCTGTCCTATATATGGACTGTGATTCTTTGCCTTAAGAAAGTGCTATTCCCTTCGTACCTGCTCAATTTACATTAGTCCTCACAGTGAAAAACAAGTCAGTTCCCTCAGCACAGCAAGAGAATGTAATGTTTCCAGTCTTACTTTCTAAGCATCTGTTTGTGCTGTTGAGGTTTTTAATCCTGGGCTCTCGTTTTCAACAAACTGAGTTTTAAATATGGATGCGCACTAAACTTAGACTCACTTAGATAAGTGTAAAGTTTTAATTTTCATGTCTTTTTGTCACAAACAGCTATGACGTTGCTTTATATCTGAGAAAGTGGTACAGTCTGAGTACAGTCTTTTTGGAGAATATAAGTCCATGGTTATTATGAACTGCCATGGTATGGAATGTTTCACCAAATTTTTGGGTGAAATATTCCTTTAATATCTTATTTTTCTTGTCGATTGTTTTTGTAGATGGTCACTCACAGGCTCCATCAGAATAAGCTACTGCATCCAACACAACCACCTCATTTAAACAAACAGTCATACATGTTCAACACATACTGACAGCTCTTTTTCTTTGTGGTTGATGAAAATTTAGCTTGCCATTATTGCTATGAGATGGGCCTATTGTAGCTTTAATGAGCTGCATATTTCATATATGCTAAATGAAGACAAAATGGCTGACCTCGTTTTTGCTTTGATGTTGTTCTTGTGATGTGTGCCGGACAGCTCGATTTGGGGATTGTCCTTTTACTGCATATTTCCACTTTGATTTTTGCCTATTTTTATCATGTGGTAAGACCTTGGAGGCAGGCCCATAATGTCACTGGTGGTAGCCAACTGCTATGGTGCTGGTGCCAGCTTGTAGATTAAGGAACTAGGCCGGTTACACAAAGTTTGCAGATTCTGTGCCAGTTCGACGTGATGAGTGAATAGATTGCTTAACCCATTTCTCTATGGTAAGCCAACTGGGCCATTTTTATTATGCAGTACTTTTGAACTCTGAACTCTGAAAATATAAATACAATAAAAAATATAAATATATATTTTGTCTTAGCTGTAGCTCATCCACAGACTAAGACTAAGAGATTCATCATTTGGAAAAACTATGAAACATTAACCTGTCTGTTAACGTCTTAGCATTCTGTACTTGAAGTCAACTTTTGAATTAATGCTGCCGTAAGACTGTGCTGACTTCGGACAACATGATTTATCCTGAACCACAGAACTGATCTTCAGAAGTGAACGTGATCTCATTAGTATTCTTAGGTACGTAAAGTTTAAAATAAAGTTTTAAAAAGCCTCCTGACCTTTACACTGTCCTATCAATAAAAAACACAATCGATGGCTCTAAAATAAAGTAAAATTCCCCAGCAATTTCCCCAAACGTTCTCAGAACATAGCGTTCTCGCAGTAACGTTAGTAGACTTTTTCTAAGGGTATATATCATACAAATCAAAAACATTTTAAGTAGTTAGTGGAAAGCTTTAAAAAGTTGAATAACATTCTCTTAACCAAGCAATAATGTTATTTTGACATCTGAAAAACTTGATCGTTCCTAAAACTTTCAGAATAGCGTGCTTAACTTTTTGTTTTACTTAATGGAAACATTACAGAAACATTCTTACAACCTAAAATTGTTTGCTGTGGTCATGCTTGTAACATAATTGACGTAAGTTTCATTAGATAAATAAAGATGAAACATTAGAGTCCAATAAAGATATAACGTTGCTCCTCTCATCATTTCTTTGCTCGTTTCCATAGTAGCTGTGTCAGGAGCAGTGAAGGCGCACATACTGTAAATGTGCATACTTGCAGGAAAATCAATCTGGCGCTGTTTGAAGTCAGACCCGGGGTCCAATCCGCACTCCCTCGTTAGGAGGACTTTCATCCCGCTTCCATGTCATAGTTATTATCACTCCAGCACTCTGACACGGACGTGATAAAAAGCTTGTCCATTATTGACGGGCGAGTATTTGGTATTCTGTGCCAGGAACAAGTTTCATCTGCACAGTAAGCTGCAGGCTGATTAAAAATTAGACTTTATAAACAACTTTGTTATTGTTTTTATAATGCATTACTAAATTTTATTTATGTTTATTATTTATTTTATTATTTTAATGTATTATTAACTATTATTTTATTATTTATTATTATTTCTATTTATTATTGTATTATTTCTATATATAGTTACATATTACAATATATACTATGTACTAATGTATATATATATATATATTACTATATATGTTACTATATATGTTACTATATATATTTTTATATATACTTTTTATGTTAAGGAAGTACTAACAAATCTAGTTTGACAAACAACAAATCTCTGTTCTCCACAAATAGCTGAACTCAACCGATCTAACAGAACTGCATTAACACTGGTTTTCTTGGGCGTGTCTACGGCATCTCCTAATTTGCATAGTTTCTCTAGTAAACGGAGCGTATGAAAATAAATCAGCGATTGCAGTTTAATTTACGATAGCCAAACTAATGTACTTGTCATGAGGAACATGTCTAACGGTCTTTGTTTCAGCCCTGAAACTAAATAAAATTTCAGCAGGCTTTATTGAACATTGTAATTAAATGGACATAGAAGAAAACATACGTGTAAAATTATATACACGTTAGATGTGTATGAACTTGTGATGTTTTTCTGAAAGCTATTGAAAAACTATTTCTGAAGTACTTAGGAGGACAATCGGTTTTTGAGTGATTTTTACACCATTGGATTGGCGTTTAACAACCAATGTAATTAAAGTTAGTCCCCACAAAACAATTACTCAGCGTTAAAGTTTTAATTGCCCAGCCATTTCCAGGCAGAGATGCTATTTGCAATTAGTGAATCCAGTGAATACACAAAGAACGGCACATTCCTGTCATTTTTATCTACTGGTAGAAATGTCACATACTGTGGAGGGGAAATGTAAATTTAATTTGGGTGCAGAGTTTCTAATCACTGCCATACAATGCAGGGAAGCTCTTTTCAAAGGCTTCCATTTAAGTTGTACGTCCTTGATTACAGATACCTTGTTTCATGTCATTGCCAAGACTAACCTGAACAGACATTCGTGTCCATCACTGCTTATCCACTGCAAAACCCCAGCTGTAATTGTAAACAGCACAGGAAAAAACATGGACCCATCGCCACAACACCATAACACTCTCATAGCCAATCATCAACAGGGAGCGTATCCACCGGCTGTTCATCACTGACAGTGTTGCATAGCGTGTTTATTGTCTTGAGGCGGGAAAAATGAAGGGAGGGATGTGTCTGTTTGTTTATTAATTATAAATATCACAATATCTCAAAAATGGCTTACTGCACCTTTAAGTTGACGCTAGCACACCAGTTTTGTTGTATGTTTAGTTGTTCCAGTTTTTGTTGTGTTTAGTTTTTTATATCTTAAGATTAGCATGAGTTTCATTATCTTGATTAAAAGCACTAACCGTCTCAAGATGGCAACCTCACGGCAAATTGGTGTCTGTTTTGGAACACAGTGAAACTGCAAGAAAGTATATAGTGAATCATCTTGCTTTTTGTTATGCAAGACAGGATGTGCTCTCAGCCCAACTCTGACTAAAATACAAAATGCCATTGGTAAATTGTTTGTACCAAGACAACGAACAAATAACAAAAACTCAAATGCTCAAATATAGCAGAGCTTGAAATATCCGGGGGGCTGGAAGATTTTCCAAATGAAGACCTGTTTTCCTCATTTCCCCAAATCCAATAAAGTTTGTCTCACAGAAAATGGCACAGCTTTTCTACACTATATAATCTGATTATAGGGAAATGTTGTTTCCTCTGGTGTTGTTCCATTCGATTAAAGGCTTGAGTGACAGCACTGATCAACCAATCACTAAAGAATATTGACGAACATGCACCTCAATAGACTGTTTTCTCTTCTGACAGAAGAGAAGTCTCTCAGAGGTATTCCTTTAAATTGTGTTAAACGGTTTAAATTGAATTCAATTTAGATTCATTGGTTTAATAAGAGTTTTTTCTTGTTTGCAACTAAAGCCTGTGCAATAAGCAAAGGTAACTGTTCTCATATAAACAAAGACTCAGTTTATTTATACATAAAATAAAAAATAAAATCTATGTGTGCTAACACACACACACCCACACACAGTATATAGTCCAAACACACCTGCATTACAATTATTAATTACTAACTGCAAATGACTCAAATATGAAAGTAGAACAAGCTGCCTAAGAAGACTAAATTATACCGATAAATTACCTCTGAATAAATACAAACATAAGCATCTACATGCAATATTTCACAGCAAAACCTTACGTCATATTCATTAACCACCCGCAAACCAAGTAAACTAAATGCCAAACCTGCTGAAATAGCGCTGTGCCACAAATATTTAAATGAAGTCATTGACATTCTGTTTAGCATAAACACGCCCCCTTTCTGTGCAAGTTAGATATGTATGTATTCTATGCATTAAAGATAAACAGCACTATCAGTGGACATAGTGGTTCATTTCTGCAAATGTGTTTACAATGTCTCATTAAGGCTGCTGTTCAATTTGACCTCGGGGTGGATAAGCATATATTTTTATCCACTGACTCATACCTTAGAGGTATATGTATGTAAATGTTGTATCTGTCTTATATTATAAACGTAATTGGTTACACAAGCATTACACACACTTCTCAGTTCACCAATATTCCCTGGGAATGGGATCACTATATAATCTAATTGCAAAATTCTGAAGGCTCATTAAATGTCCATTGTTCGTTGTTGGCTGCAAGGATGTTACAGATAGTTCTGAAGGTGTGCAATGTCTCAAACGCTGCTCTTATAATTTTAACCTAAGGGTTTTTTTTTTTTTTTCTCCTGACTCATACCTCAGAGGATCTGTCTTATCTGTCTTATATTATAGTTACACTTACATTCTCTTCTACACAAGTGCAAAAAAAAAAAGCACGGGGCGCTAAAAAAAAAGCGCGCCAGGAAAAAGAGGTGGGGGGAAAAACGCCTTATAAAAAAGGGGAAACCTGTAGCATTTGTACCTGTAAGTACAAATTTGATGACAAAATGGCTGACAGACAAACCAAGTCAAGTTGCTGTCTACAGTGCTATATAACCTATCTACAGTATTCATCTGTATATGTCTATGAGATAGTTGTTATAAGTTTTCTTAGGTACTTATATTTCTTATATACTTCTATTTAATTTCAATCAAAAACATTTACATCAACGAGGGTCAGGCTTTGTTGCTTCATTTAATGTGCCAAAAACCACACAACAACAAGGATTGTTTTTCTTTCCAAAAATACGAAACATATTGGATATTTCTCTTTATTTTCCCATAAATGGTAACTATGGCACCCATGGTTTTCCTTCTTACTAAACCATGTCAGAGGAGTATCTGTATGAATGAAATGAGGAAGAACTATGGGCTACTGCGGTAAACTACTATTAAAATTTGTATTATTTTTAAAATTATTGTCACGATCTAACTGTAAACGAAGATAAAAAAATGTATATCTACAACCCAGGCCAGGACATTCAGTTTGCAGATTGTTTGGAAAGCATTTTACATCTCAGTTATCTGGTATGCATCATATTTACATGTATACTTTACTAAGTACTCACACAGATACCGGAACACAACCTGTGACAATTACATTTGGACTGTAATTTATCATGTGTGAGTATATAGTTACACAGCTTTAAATGCTAAAGATTCCCAGAACAGAGGCCAGTTAGTTGAGTCAGTCATTGATCTACACATCTCCTTAGCCTGAAGATACCTCAGAAACCAATTTATCAGTGGCTTTACCAAGTTTGACATGCTTAAGCCTCCCTGACAGAAAATCAATCAGCTTAATTAGTCTTATCCACAATTTCTCTCAGACATGATGACTCAAAAAATAAGCACTTCCAAGATTCATATCCAAGAAACTAGCAGGTAGTCAGGGAGCCAGTGCCAGGTAAAAGTTCATTCAAACTCCTAATGTTACAGAAATGTTCCACTTTCTGTCATTGAAACTGTTTCATGTTTTCAAACTGAAATGTTTTTTGTGCATAAATCTTGATAAATTATGTCAACATCCACAGCCATAACATTTCGACTAAGCATCCAAATGGGGTAAAAAAAAACGTCTTGTGGCTACAGATCATTTGCATAGCTTCTAAGCTGGTGTGATAATTCCACATTTAAATAGCCATTTACGAAGTGCACGAACCCCCCACTTTCATTCAGAATAAACGCAACAGCCAAGATTATTACTGCAGATCCGTGACGTAAATATGCAGCAGGATAATGGTAGCACTTCATTATCTATTTGTCTGGCCTGCGCATGACCCCATTCTCTGGGTCATAAAATATTGCAATTGGTGTCTCATTTCTGACTATCAGTCACGGTAAGCATGGTTTCCCACTAATGGACTGTTCTGACTGATTTCTCTCCTCATTCTCGTGTGGGAACGGCAGCGTTACGAGTTACGCTAAATTAAATTACAGCAAGCAAAACTTCTTGCTCTCTCTCCACCGGGGGAAAGGTACACTGCAGGCTTTGGAAGGGTTGGAGGGGGGGGGGGTTGGGTTGTGAGAATGTCACACTGATAATTTCGAGATATCATAAATGTTATAAATGTCATAAATGTTACAATAAATGTAATCACAAATATTCGTATGGCCAGAGCGTTTGGAAAGTGAAGGGGCATGTGACGGAGGGATCCATAAGTCATGCGATTGTCAGGGAGGCAGATGGTAATGCGTACAGTTAGGGAGTGGGAGTTAGAGGAGCTATAGGCAGGGGGAGATATGCTGTGGTTTGCCGTCAGATAAAATCAGAGGACTCCCTAATTCCATCCGCTAGCCTAATGTGTTTTTAATGCAGTATGTGACTTATGTTGCTGTCTGATCACGCCGGTGCGAAGGGATTCCGAGACAGTGGTGGGCAGCTGGCGAAGATTTAGAAAGGTGGTCAGGATTAATGAACTAACGGAAGTGAACGCAACTCGATCAAATGTGCATTGATGTGGAAAACCACAGAGGCGGCGAAACCTATGGAGTTGAGATGCCGGAATTGTCTCAGCAGTTTGCTAAATGGGGCCATTGTTCAGCGGTGAACTGATGTTACAGTGTTGACAATCAAACACAAGCTTCGCTCCCCAACAAACATTCACAATGCAGCTTATGTCTCGTATCTCCACACATTGTGCATGCATGGTATTTATCATATATAAACAGCGTTTTTGGGTGTACAAGAAAGCTTTATGAAGGTTAAGGACTCACATCCTGAATTTCCACACATTTGAGAGCCAACTGATGACGGAGGTGACTGATACTACATAGCCTACAGTAACCCACCAACAAACAAATATGATGCATGTACAAAACCATAGCGACAACAATTTTAGGTCTATACATTCAATTTACATGAACGTATTGGGCTTTCATCCAATGCGCAGAACAAATGGGGAACATTACAAGCAATTTATCTTAGCCAACAATACTCACAGTATCTAAATGATACATTTTAGTAGTAAGGTAGAGTATCACAGCAGCTAAAGCATCAAGAGAATCTGAAGTAGGTATAATATTGCATGCTCATTTTGATGCACTGGTCAAAAGTTACAGTATAATACATAAATTCATAAATCGTTCACACATAAAGTTGTCAGTGAAATTCATTTGATGCAAGGCAGCTGAACATTCAACGCATTTTCAGTGTAGAAGTTATTGCTGGTTATGCCAGCGACAGTTTTGTTTGAAAAACTTGATCCCACCCCTACGCTGGTTCATGAAAACGCCTGGATTCACAGATTTGGCTCACATCTTGAATGTAACTGAATATAAAACTTTACAACGATCTTGGTCCACCGCAAGAACAATGCAATCAAATGTTTTTTTGTTTATTTTGATGTTCTTATCTCCTTGACCTTGTGGTAATCATCGCAGTAGATGCAGGACAGTGCTTGGTTTAAAAATGCATGTATTCCTCTCTCAAAGGCCTCAAGGGAACGTCCTTTCCAGGAAGCCGAAGTCCAATAAAACTGCACAGGGAATAATGACATGCATTACTGCCGCAAGCATGCATGCGATGACAGTCATAGCAAAAAACGAAATGAAAAACACAACATTCGGTGGCTGCCCTACATCTTCACACATGCAGCAGCGGTGCTCCAGAGGTAAAGGCTTCACAGCGAGCTGCGGCTGGCCTCAGCCTTGAGACTGCATACAAATTTGGACACTTCCAACAAATGACTTCACACAAAGGTGTTGCCAAAGAAAGGTCACCCGCTGGCTGCAGCAGCACAATAGACAGATCCGAAATCTGATATGCGAGTACTGTTGTGTATACAATATAAGCTACTCTGCAATATATCTATAATTCCACTGACGGTACAGTCACATACAGGGATACACTGATATATTAGCTAAGCAATATATATATATATATATATATATATATATATATATATATATATATATACATATTATATGTAAAGCTGCTTTGAAGCAATGCAATAATGCTTTTTTGTAAAAAAGCGTTAGATAAATCTAAATTAAACTGCAACTAAGCCAGTTATTTTTGGTGTGGTATAATATATGGCCATTCATTTATACACAATAACAATGTGTTGCATTATTACTTACTCTGTAGTGAAAAAATAATATTCAATATTATCACCCAATAACACAACAAATGAGGTGAAAAGAACGGCAACAGTGTCACATACGAAACTAGCGTAACAATATCAATTTACCCTTATATATGCAAATGAAATCAACAAATTGCTGATAATCATAGGCCCATCAGTGCCTGGCTTTAATTTTCCAGGGCCAAAAATCAGTCACCTCATTGGTAAAGGAAATTATGCTCAGTTTCCGGGTCCCATCAACACCCGACTGCACCTTCCCCCTCGCTCTTCCGGCTCATCTCTCCACTTATGGAGCATATGCTTCCCAAACCCATCTAAGGTGCAGGAGGTGATGAGCCATGCAGAATAACCCAGTCCAGTCTTTCATTTAGAAATGAAATTACAGAAGGCCAGCCTGCATCGCCTAGTCTCTGCCTTTGCTTTTATAGTGCCAAAATGTGCCGTAGCGTTACCATAATTAGATTATTCATGCACACTCACACCTGCTTCCCCACTGTGATATTACATTTGATCTATTGTGATATTACATTTGATATGATGGTCACCGTAAAACTGCAGGCTGCAAATAGAATGTGTAAACAGATGAGCGTGCATCTGAGTGTGTGTAGAGGTCTGACTATAACTGCAAGTTTTGGACCATGTCCCAAAATAGTGAAGGCTTATAAATTGGCCAAAAAGATCATTTTTATAGTATGAAAACAACAGAAGTCTATGAGATGTCTTTATTAATATTGTGAAACAAATCTGCGAGTGTGTGTGTGAGAGAGAGATCCCGGTGCAGAAATATAAACACTTTCTTTTTTTTGTTGCCTTTGTCCTTTCATAACAGAACGTGATATTTGTGTTTTATTGATGTTTTCCTTTCCCTGTATTACTGTTTTCCCATTGACCTCTGGGGACATCACAGACAAATTCTACCCGTGTAATTCAAACAGAAGGGCTCAAGTGGTTCAAACAGAGAATTGCTCGAGAGAAAATTTGTCCATGATGACAGTCAACATTGAGGGCCGTATCATAATTGTGGCTATATTTAATGTTGCACATATTACAGTACTAACAGCTTCTCTTCATAACTAACAATTTGGGAAACATCATTTAAAAGCGTCCAGCTCAAAACAGCAAACATACAGGCCACAAAAATGTATCGAACTGAAACTTCATGCCTAAGGCAATTCACTTGATCTTAACTAAATATGATTTTAGAATATGATAATCTGAATTGAATATGATGCACCACATTGGGTTAATATATAAAATATATAAAAACAAGACGCTTGGTAATTCAATGTGATATTATTGCCAGGAATAAACTGTAGTAAGTAGTATGCAATACATTCAATTAAATATAAATCCAAAATAAAGTGATGATGATCAAATTCAACAGCCTGTCTTTCCATGCAGATGAAATCTATACCAGCTGATTAGCAAACCCTCGTTAGCTATGCCACTTCAGTTACTATTATAACTAACCTGACATCCCTGGTGTAATTGGTTTCCTTATCTTCCACCTTCAAATCCATGATAGGCTTTTAATTATTGTTATTTTCAAAGACAAGCATCATTATTACTATTACTTGTGGTTGGGGATTTGAACAAACCCCTGCTTATAGGAGAGGGGTCTATTAATTTGGGCCAACAACAAACCTTGACTGACTACAAACCTCTGAGTATAATTGTTTAATATCAAGTACCGGCACTAGGACGGATGCCACTCCAATTATACGGATCTCAAAAATGTACAATTTTCCCTGCACTGAATAAAAGCCTCTAGAAAAGCCAATGGATGTGTTTGATTTTTTCACAACTTGCCTGAGACAAAACCATAGTGACATGAAAGAGTGGGTCAGATCTCAATTAGGGCAGTTCTTGAGAAGGTTTTAGATAACCATTGTGAAAATAAGTTGATGTATATTCATTTATTCTCTTTGATGTACCACAACGGGGAAGAATCAAACCCCACGGTGGTGTATTTTGAGTTCGCTGAAGGAACGCTGTTTGTTTTGGCTAACCCTGTAAGTCTACTGCAAATGAATCACAGGTATAATTTTATGTATAAATTATGTAGCCTTGTAGTTCTGTGTTGTTCTGTGTTTTTATGTAGCACCTAGTTCCTGGAGAAATGTTGTTTCGTTTCACTATGTACTTGTATATGGTTGAAATGACAATAAACTCCCCTTGACCCTTGAGGTGAGTTCAGCCTCAGGCACCCTCATCATCACACATTAATGTAGTTATATCTGAAAGTTTAGGCGCGTACACTTTCACACAGTCAACATACAAGCGTATTGACACATATTACAGAGTTACACATTGAATTGCACATCACATATACATGCCCACTGCCGTTTAATTTCTTTAACAAGAGCGCACTTTTAAGGGCACTGGAATTGTTACAAGGTGACTTCAATGCTTTTGTAATAGCAGTTCATATTTCCAACCAAGCTAATTGATTTTCAAGTGCAAAATGAGACATCTGAGATGTCTTCACAGAACCTGATCCAGAAATCCATATTTCAGGAGTCTTCAGAAAGCACAAATCTTGCTATGTTGCCTTTTTGAATTGACCTTTCTGCTTTTAAACTTTGTACACACCTAATGGGTACATATGGTTAGTGTTACCTTGCTCTTTCAGATATTACAAAGCATACTGTGGACTTTATGATGGTTGTGTCTCTACAAATTACAGAAAACTGTGGGCACCACTGATAGTAATACCAATAAACACAGACGTTTTAACTTGATAGTATTTAAACTGTCCTCTATGAGAAATGATACCAATTGTTTGTGTTATCGAAAACAAAGTACACAACAAAATGTCTATTACTAACAGTTTACAATTTAGAACAGTTTACAAGAGTTTACAATAATCACTACTTTAAATATTAAAGTTTTTAACTAAACATTTTAATTTATATTGTCATTTTACTGCAACATTGAATGACCATCTAAAAAACATTCAAAATGTAAAGTTTAATTTTTACAAAATTACACTTTTCCAAATGTTTGATTGTTTTTTGTTTGTTTTGTTCCTGGGAAAGTGTTGTTTTTTCCCACATCATTTGTTTAATACGCATGCATTCACTACACAGCATACGATTTTTAGCTAACATAAATTTCACGTTTGTAGATTCTGCTCATCCCCGGTTATGAATCATAATCAGGCAAGACTTTGCTTCAAATCACAGCCAAACCCCCTCAAATTCCTTTTTTAAGGAAATTGGACCTGCTGCTCTAAATAATTCATAATACACAGAGCTTTGCGGTCCTACACAATTTGCAAAAAATATATATACGTTGATGTATAAGGGAACAGTGTCCAGATTGACTGTAATAAAACTGGCTTTGCATCACTGAGCTGTTTAAAATGGTCCACTGTTAGTCTTCTGCTAATGCATTCATCTGAATCCAGCTATGACTGATGAACCAGTCATCCTTTTCATATTTCTGCCCTGAATGGCAATAATGCATTGATTATGCTGAACAATCAAATTATTCATTCAACAATCAGCCGCTGTTGGCAAGCAGATATACTTTTGTGCACCGCAATGTAACTTCCTAGGGCGACGCTGCATATTTATGGGCTAATCACAGGATTGTGGGCTATGTGTATTGTTATATGAAAAACACGTAGATATACATAGGCCTTTCGAGGTATGAAAGTGTAATGTGCAAAACCCAAACAATGCATTGCATATTAGATGTTACATTTGCTCAGCACAAGATATATTAATGTACCAGTTTTGAGCATCGTGGGGCGAATTCACTAAACAGCTGAAACAGATGCTAAAACAAAGTAGTCAGCGCATGTAAACAGAATCGGTATTAACACACACAATTCAAAAGAATTTTTGAAGCTGTAGTACAGAATCCTCTCCTCTCTATCGCCATCTCTGTTTGAAACATGTAATTGTAGGTAACTTTTGTAATTGAAGTTAATTGAAGTTATTTTCTGAACGTGGATGAATTTTAAATTCTGAACAATTGCTGTAAGAACAAGTTACAAACGCTCCACCATCCTCAACACTAACACACTCAATGTAGTAGCCGATTCTTGTCTTTCTGTTTGTGACATAAGCACACAGATGAATGACGTCAAACTGACATTTCCTGCAGAACCGAACCGGAAAACTTAAATTATAAATCATTATTATAAACTTACCATTGTGATCCAGGATAAGGTAAAGAGACAATTTTGAATATCAAGATTTTATTTACTTTCTCAGATACTGATTTTTGTTGACTATTAACCAATAAAAGTTACATTTTACAGCTTTAAAGGAAAAGATACATATTTTTTTCATGTTCAGTTCAAAGATGAGTCAAAAATACCTGCCAAGAATAGAACCCAAGACCTGTTTCATCATTTTGTAGCATCACATCTACGCTTTTGAATAACTGTGTGAGTTCATTGTAGCGCTTCTCAGTTTGTTCATTTTGAATGCACTCACTTCAGACAGACGCGTGAATGCTTGAACGGTGCCATCTGTTGAGTCAGCGCCACCGAAACCTTCAAAATGCAAAGCTTGCAGCACACGTCTCATCAACCAGAAAGCCGGGAAGCTCGGCTAAGTAACATCAATATGATTCGTTTGAAATCGTTTCCTTTGGTAAACGTGGGACACTCAGAATGATTTATCTTTCGATTGCTTTGTAATGAGAAAACAAGGTTTTCACTGCCTGAATGGGAATTTAAATGAGATCTCACTTAATGCCTCAATATCACTGTAGCATATTTTCAGGTTACAGATTTGATCTGTGCATTTTGTATTTTAAAGTCATAGTTCACCCAAAAAATGTACATTTAAAATTGAAATTCTTAAGTAATTTATTAACCCTTTATTTCCTTGGAAACCTTGCATAATTATTTATAAGAAAATGTTCGTAAATGCTGTTCCATACAATAAAAGTGAATGGCGACCACTGTGTTGTGCAAGATTTCCAGTAAATAATGATTTAGATATTAGTCTGCAGTCACAAACCTGGCATATGACTTGACACATACTGCTACAGTTACCATGCCTTTCTGGTGCCTGTTTGCTTATACAGAAGCTTGGCAGCCCTTGGTCCACATTCACTGTATGGAAGAGAGCAGCTTACACATTCTTTTGAAAGTCATACAGGTGAAGCAACTGTGAAAAGATCACAGAATTTTCATCTTTTGGTGAACTAAGGTAAAATAAGCCTAGATGTAACCGATTAAAGAATCAATAATTTATATTTTCATAATTGTTCACAATTTTTGCAGTATGTTAAGTTTAGGAGGAAATTAACAAACAAACATCATTTTTAAGAGAACAAAACAACCTGCATGGTTGTTTATGAGCTGAAGTAATAAACCATCAGGCGTAAACAAATCCATCTCCCCAGTGCTTGACTGCAGATGATTAATAATGCATGGATGAAGCACACCGTTGTTCATTAATTCATACATGTTGTTGTTATGGCATGATAAACTGCATTATTTTGGTCTTGTGGGATCAAGATTTTGACTTATGTTTCAGCTAGATTTATGTATCATGGATGTGATACAAAATATTTATAAGTTAACAAAAATAATCACATTTTCTCTAGTGTTAGCCAAAAATGTACTTACTTTTCTGTTTTCGTCACAAAAAAGCTAGCTTAACTGTCCTCACTGCTGTGATTTATTAAAAAAATCATGACATAAATTTCTTCTCAAAATTAAAATCACAAAGTATAGCGTCACAGTATAGAGAATGGGTCACAATAATTCCTAAGCCAAAAGTACTGACCAAACTCATTAAGATAATTCTGTGTGATAAGACAGAGAATTTGATTTTATTGTGTAGTCAAGATGTCCATGACATGAAAACACAACTTCGACATCAGCACTCTGTTCTGACTCCCATGTCTAAACGGTTTTTCATTGATTTCCGTTTGTTATTAAACACAAACCAGAGACTAAGATGAACAAAATGATCTTATCTGGGGCTGGTTCGCTCTATGCAGTCTTTAAATACCAGAGGTGCTGGGCTAATCCCCAACAAGACAACCCTGGTGCATTAACAGCAATCGTTACAATGTCAACTAATGTAAAGTAAAAAATTGTTTGTACGGATAATGTTACCTATAGCTCAATCTGAACTTGTGAAGTAAATTGCAATATTACAGTTACCAAGATTTCAGTCATCCAGTCCTTCCCTATTCTCAGCAGTGATAACAGCTTTAAAAGACTTCTTTATTCTCTGTTGTACCCCGATTGTCTTCTGCTTGATGAATATGACACAATAGCACCTCCATGTTCTAATTAGACTCAGCAGAGCTGGAGTGCAAACCTCATCCTCAGCAGCCTCATCAGGTGTGCCTCAAACCTCATCTTAATCTACAATCGATCACATCACCGTTTAATACGGAAACTGCTCCACCTCAAGCAGAGGGAGGCTCAAAATGAGCAGTAAGATGACCCCCCGTCACTGGACCCAACCATCCTGATGATTAACAATATAAGCAGTGTGATCTTGAGGCCCTTAGCATCAGAAAAATCCCTCTACACCAGTTCAAATTCAAATAAAGACTAAAAAGCAAAAATTACTATGTGCGTTTTGGCAGTATTATTTGAAAGCGCTTTAAGAATGTTTAGGGTACAGAAAAACAGAAAAGCAAGAAGATTCTTTGTGCTTGATTTAGTAGCTAACCATTTTTGTGCACCTGTGTCTTTTTTTGATAACCAAATGGCAGATACATAATATCAATCAAATACAAAATCTATTCCGCTAATTGCAGCTTGGAAAATATTCCTTTTTCCCCGTTGCGTTGACCTTCATTTCTCGCTGCCCTACGCACAACTTGTGATAACAGGCAGCCGCGCGCAGCCCTCCAGAGCTCTGCAGATGTACGCTGTAGATTTCACACACTTGTTTTTGCTTGTTTTATTGGGCGCCGGGAACAGACTGTAGGCGGCTGGCAAATTAGAAATCCTCTGTAAGCTCAATAATTAGCCACACACCCTTGAACCTAAGCAAAACTCCTCTGTGACATGAATAAATGGAAGTTATTTCCAGAATTCCCAATCTGGAGAGATTTTGGAGCGTTGACTAAGTAAAGTCAACAGATGTCAGTTAAGATTGCGCTCGCTGAAACGTTTCAAGGGCGTCTCGGCAAGCTGGTGTGCAACACAACACACTTGTTTGTGGTCTTGTTTAGCAGCAGAAAAAACTATAATTTTTTTGTTTAAACAGAAAATGCAACCTATAATTGAAGCTTTGTAGAGTGTATTAGAAATAATCGGATTACAAATAAGCCTATAGTTTAAAATTGCTCCGTCAGACTAGTGAAGGGGGATGTGATTTACATAATAACAGTTTATTTTGCACACAGAGTATGTGATGGTACAAAATAAGTCAGATTACATAAAAGACTACAATAAATTCTAATTTTGATTTGAATGCTAATGAATCTATAAACAAGGGAAAGTAATGGGGGAGTGTATTTACATTTTTATTTGCGTATTGATTATTATTGATTATTATTGTGCGTTATATTCAAGGGTTCTAATGTTTTTACTGTCCTACACTCAGTTCCGACCATCTATTTTGATTGGTCAAGCAGTGTTTTCCGATCTCTCCATTGCTTGGCGACACGCAAAGCTGTATGCTTGAAGCTGGACAAGGTTTAAAATTCATGTTGTAGGAAAACACTTCTCCCAGCTGACCAAAATGCCACTGTGGTTTGTGGTTTAAGTTTTATTTTTATCTCTTTATCAACACTGTCACTTTAAGAAAAGTTGCTCCTGAGGTACACCCGGCAATAGACTGGCCATCTTTTCAGGGTGTACCCTGGCTATGGCCCGAGTTGCAGGGATAGGCTCCAGCCCACCGTGACCCTGAAAAGGACAAGAGGATTTAGAGAATGGTCGGATGGATGGCTCCTGAGGTACTTGAAACACAGGTTTTTGAAATTCAGTCATTGAGCGTCTGATGAACAGATCCATTCTCTTGTAGCTTCTTACACCAGGGGGTTCAGATGTTGACTTGCAACCAGACCTTTATGGTTCAATGAAAGTTCAGTTGCTCTCTGTGGCCATATGATGGAGTAAGATAATAAGTGTAAACAGGTTCCATTTTTAAGTGAGCTAAATGTCTCAATACACATAACACTTAAAGATTAATTTCTTGAATAAAACAAAAATGAAATAATGTATAATGATATACAGATGGTGCTGACGTGTAGTTTAAAAGTTCTAAAGTTGTATTAATTAGATACAAAGAATTTGAATTGGAGGAATAAAAAGTGCTATTATCTTAAAACCAATAATAATTAAATATATATTTTAATATTTACTTCAGCTATAAAGATATTTAAGTCTATATAGAAATGATTGTATTGCCAATAAGAAAATTAACAACAGCAACAAGACAGTCATTAATATTATATGGTCCGAATGTCCATTACACTTTGCATTTATCCAAAGCAACTTACGAAGAGAGAGAGCATCTAACATTTTGCCCTAAGAACCAACAAGCCTACAAGTCTACAAATTCGAAATGTACGAACCCACATTTAAAATCTGGGACTTGATTTCTAAAGTATTACATCTGCAATCCGTAACTTTTGCCTCTCTATCTCCATCTCTCTTTGAAACATAAAATTGCAGGTTACTTTACGTACTTTTCTTTACGCATGTTGAAGTCAAATGAAGACAAACTGACACTGACAGCTCAAATTATAAATCATTATTATAAACTTACTATTGTGAATCGGGTTAAGGTGAGAAGACAGTTTTGACTGTTTTTGTTTATTTTAAACCAAAAAGTAAAAAAATTACGGACTGCAGCTTTATAAACTAAGAAATGACCCGGTCATTAATCAGACAAATTTGTGACACTGACCAGCTTCTTTTTACAAAAGGTCAGATTTTGTTTTGCTTCCACTGAAGCACACAAGATGCTTTTCGGAAAATTGGAACAAATAATAAATTTCTATTAAATAAAACATTTTTAAAGTATGTAGCATAAACATCTTCACTAATGGTCTTAGACTTTCAGACCCCACTGTATATAAATGAAACACAGAATATATAATGAGAATATATAATCATCTCACGCCAGCTTGAGACAGAAGAGGAGCTCGGCAACAGCATTGCTGCTTCGGCTCTGGGCCCTGCTGGGATTTTTCATCTGAAGCTGTCACTTTCTAAATTGCAGTGGCAATAATAGCAGCAGATACAGTCATTTTCAAATAGACTTCCACTTATCAGGGGCGGTTATGTTTGCTGGGGATGGAGCTTCTGGGATTGTCATTCACCTCACACGTCTGGCGGGCTTGTGAACACTGGGCTGCGGGCCTGCAGGTCACTGTGTGATTTAAAGTCTCTTCCGTAGTTTAAAGCTCTCGGGTTCAATAGGTTTGAGTTAGCACAGCACTACTGTAGGTCATTTAGCTGTAATACGAGCTGTGTACTGATGTGTTTATGCCAAATATGCAGCTCATACATGGTGTGTCATTGAGTACTTCACATGAATGACAATTTAATAAAGCCACGAGAGTGGATTCTACTCATGGTAAAAATCATAACCCACACTTTTCACTGATCACAGGTGTTTTTGCACATGAAATTCATATATTTACGTCTTTTGATATGTGGAAAATGTGGCTGACAGGTTTGAGTAGGTACATCTTGTGACAAAATTTCTCCAGCTTAAGAGACATGAAGCTAACTGAAGATCTCAGCAGGGCAGCGTCACTTTCAAAGAGCAGTTATCTCTATAACATGCTGTAAGCAGACATATAGCTGTCATATGGTCTGACAGTAATCCCTTACAAGAGCTACTGTGTGTGTGTTGCAGCTACATTTGTCAAACCTTAAAAACTCCCACTGCGTGTGTTTATGTTGAGCGACAGGCGAACTTGCACGTGCTCTGCAGTTTCCAGCCCTCTGGGTAAAATAAAATAGTATTAAACCTTTTCTTATCACCACATGACCAGCGTGGTAAGAACTTTATATTCTAGTGGAATTTATTTACATGACAGTCGTCCTAGACCAGAGACAATTTTACTGGGAGCAGCCAGGGTTAGAGGGTCCTGCACAGCTATATTGGCGCACATCCCTCTCCTTGCGGGGATTGAACCAGCCACCCGAACAACTGCTACACCACACCACCCTTAAAAATACCTGCAAACAGCAAGTCTGGGGCCAAACACTGTGAATCAGGTGCATTAATTGTCCCAAAGCTTGGTTAGCATGACATAGTTAAACCTTTGAATTGTTGCACTAGTCAAGTGACTGCCATTACAATGAATAGGAATGCTAATCCAGGTTTTATCCCGGTATTTTTTTCGAACCAACAACCTTGCCATTACCCGCAAAGACGTTTGGTGCTCGAAAACTCATGTGATGTCATCACAGAACATTATCTTTATCTTATACCAGGCTGAAGGTTGAAAACCTAGCCTAAAGGCACAACGGTGATAGACCGTGACCAACCAGCAACCTTTAAGTAATCAGCCTTGAGCTTTTACCACTTGCCTTGAAATTTGCTTAAGACTTTAAAACTAAGAATATCTGTATTGTACCAAGGTCCCTTTAAGGCAGTTCTGTTCACCTGGCAGCCATCTTGACAATGCCCCCAGGCAAGAGACCTACATCTACAGTTTCTATGCACAGTATTTGAACAGGAAAAGACGGAAATCTCTCAAACTCATAACATTTCAAAACCACGTTAATAAAACCAATGAAATTTGCCAATTTAATAAATTTGCTTCCTTAGCTCAAAGTACAAATTCATTAAAGAAATCATGTTCTAATGAAAAACGAGCAATGCCTCTATAATGTGATTGTTTTTTTTAATTTTAAGCTGAGAATCCTACAACCATTATATTGACCAAAGTTATGGATACAGTAGATAAAAGTGAAGCTACTTCTATATTTAAGGTATAAACCTTAAATATAGTGGGAGGGTCAAGAGGTGGAGCGAGGGAGGGGTTTGCATGAAAAGAGGAGGATCTAGTGCGATGTGGCACCTGTACTTATCTGTTAATATCTTTGTTAATCAATGTTGTAAAGATTTCATGAATGTTAGTACTATACATAACTGTTCAATTTTGGTCCTGGGGGAAACATGGTTCACAGTTCTTGTTTTACTGCTGACATGGTCAGCCACCTGAAGAGCCAGAGAGAACCACTAGACTAAGTTCTTGGCTTACACCAACAGGTACATCTTTAAAGCATTTTACAGCCCCAGGTTCACTGTTTACCCTTGTTACTGGTGTAAAGTTCAGCAGTGCTGACATGTTACTGTAGTTACAGTGATACCGCTGCGTCCATTTTCCTGCACCTGCAATCAAAGGTAGAACAATCCAGAGAGCAATTCAGCCCAGCAGGATACAGCACAAGGATTGAAACGGCCTATTTCAGACTCCAGGGCTGCGGTATGTCAAACGGCTGTTTGTGACATTGGTTCCGATGAGGCTGCTGGGAAACAACAGGTGCTAACCGTTCTAGTGTTTTATAAAAATTGCTACAAATGACACTGTCATTGTGAGAAAGCAGGTGGTGTTTACCTCATGCGCCTGAAGATTCACCCAACACCGATGCCGTAATATAAACCTGACATTTCTGCACTGGACTATTTTAGACCAAGCTGTAAAATATGCTTTCAACGGTCAACCGCTCGCACTCTCAACTCTCAACTGTCAACCAAACAAGATGCAAATAGCTTCACTATCCAAATCCTTCAAAACCCTTGTAACTTTCACAATATTTCTCTTTTTCCTGTCAAGCACTTTTTTACACAAACTTTTCTGAGCTAGCAGAAAAGTGGTGGAAAATTGCGAAATTCAAATGTGTTTTAATGGTTGGTTAGAGCGGCGCTCTTTGGAGAAGGCCAAAAGCCTGCAATGGGAAATGGGAATATATTTCTTTGAACGGCAGCTGCTCCTTATTGCTCCGTGTCGGCGAGAACGATTTACTACAGTTGATCTCGGATTTTGTGCTCGATAGGTTTTTAGCGTGCTCAAATTAATAAAACAACCCTTTAATGTGACCTGACAATTGGGTTTAACAGCACACTCAGTAAAGGCACAAACAATGTTTCATATGTCTCCTAGTAACCTATTTGGGTGGAAAAATATATTCATTTTTGTTATTACCTCACGTGGAAGCAATCAAAGGTTAACTTTGAAGAAGGCAGAAGCCACATTTGGCAAGTAGGAAGCAATCTTTCATTTTGATTTAACTCTATTTTCAAGACATTCGCTGCATATTTAATGCATGTCCTCATTTTGAACGAGGGGAATAGCTAATCAGGATATGAATATTTAATTTCTTTGGTTTATTCACCTTGAATTCCAATTTACAGGGCGAGGAAAGATTCTGATTCGTGTAATAACTTAAATCATTTCTGATCTGTACTGAAATGCACTTTGTTACATGTTTAGATTAAGGTTAAAAGTAAATACAAATTTTGCATAGCAAGGTATGGAGTGAAGTCACAAGCTATCAGGAAATGATGTGCAGTCAGGTTACAAGCAGATTTTCCTCATGCACCTGCTGTTTCCATGGTGATTGTGATTGGATAGGTAGTGGGTAGTTAGCAGCAGGTCCAATCAGGGTCTATTGGAGGGGAGGGGTGCTGTGAGACAGTTAGCCAACACTCGGATGACACTTCAATAAATCAAACGCCGGCCAATCAAATAACGATCTGGAACTAATTGCTCCTGGTGAGGAAGAGACATGGAGAATCAATGATGTCTAGCGATAGGTGTGAAAAAGCCTTGTTAGATCTAAGTGAGGTGATACATGACCTTTGTATTTTGTTATTATAGAAATATATACACACATTCATACAAACATACATACGTATATATATATATATATATACATACAAACATACATATATATATAATGTTGTAGACCTTTCCTTGCTCAGCACAGGGACAACTCGACCACTGAGTCATGGTGGGCTCTGATATCACTTCAATGAAAAGCTTCCATGTCAACACATCTAGAGAGTGCTTGATTGCCCGTGTGACTGAGAGATGGCCCTGGGGCCTGTGCCAGCGCTGTTTTTCATTTATCTAAATGAACAGAGGATGCATCTCGCAGTCTAAATTTACATTTCTGCCCCTCTCCGCGGTTCATTACTGCCACACGAATGCAGCTGCGTACGAATAAGGTTTGTTAAAGTCTTACAGCGCGACTCATGAATACTTTCTCGCTTTAATTTTCCGGCTGCTCCTCCCCGCAGTCCTGGCTTCATCTAATGCAGGTCATCTGTCAACCACCCGACCCAGTATTCTCCTTTACCTTTATGGCACAAAGTATTGCAAGAACTCCGCCTCCAGTCAAAGGAAACCTTTAGATCGGGCCTGCCTTGGAGGACTTGAAGGTCCGCTGTAGCTGTAACAGAGGACTGTAGCCGAACAGCCCACAAATACCTCCCACATCCTGCTGTCTAGACTTTGATGGAGTCATTAATCTTAGCATGCATTTAGCACTTGCCCTCGCTGCGTGTTACCCCGGCCCCTTGGTTTCCAATTCAGGAACCTAAAATGATAAAGAATGAAGCAGAATTCAAGGTTCTCTACTAGAAGAACTGACCATCTCACGACCAATACTGTGTGATTTGATTTACGAAAAAAACTAGGAATGCCGTTTACAGCCCATTTCCCTTCCAAGTAAAGTGGAAGATTCAACAACAAAAAATGTGGGGCGGGGCTTGATTTTATTCATCTGGGAATCGATTGGATTGTGGAAAAATTGGGTGTTACACAAAGAGGAGAGGTTGGAAAAGCAAGAGGGATTTGTGATGTCTGCTGAAAAGGACTGTCATTTAAAAAGTGAAGCAAGACCATACCTTTTGAGAAACCATTTTTTAACTATTTAATTGGATAACCTTATCTGAATCTTTAATGCTCTGTCCACTAATAGACAGTCATTGTTCTGATTCTGCTCCTTGATCAATAACGTCCGTGAGAACGTCTTCTGCTTTACTAAGGTTGAACAATTTAAAGTGTTTTGTCATATTTTGTTGTACAATGCCAGGTCAATGAGTTTGTTTTTAAGTTAATACCTTCCTCAAATCCTACATCTCGTGAGGTCAAGTACAGACACTGTATTTTACAGATGAAATCGTACCACTTTTAAACTCGGCTGTCAAGATGACAGAGTTCAACAGGTGGACACAGCCAGACAGAATTAGTTTTCAATCAGTTTGTGTCTGAAAGATGTTTTCTCATTGAATTGCATTGACACAGAAGGCCATTTGTGCCTCCTAGTGGCTGTTCCAGGTACTACAACAGCAGAGACGTGAGAAAGCACAAATCTGCATTTCTCCAAACGCTGCTTGCTCACCTGAAACCTTTTTTAAAGACACTTGTTGAAATGATAACACTTATTATCAATGGCATTGTAGAATAAAGAAAGAATTGAAATGGGATTTGCTTTCATTCAAAGAAATAGGACAAATATATCCACACAACTATAAGCGTCACTACCTACCCTTCAAGTTGAGATGAACATAATGCAGGTTTTACTTCCAGATATATAATCCTGGTTTGACTCTTGAACTTGTTGGTAAATGGTTTTGTTTTGTCTTTTTGTTTTATTGAACGAGTGAATCGATTCGGCGCGTGAGTGAACAGCCCCATTGAAACCGAATGGCGAATCGATTCATAAACGCGTTAAATAACTTTATTTAAAAGAACCGACTCAACATTTATTTATTTTTTTATCATGTATAATAAACAATAATTTATTTATTATTATCATTCATTTATTCGACTCGACATGTATTTATTCATCCATCGGACATTGCTAAAACCGATAAACAAACCGATATTTAGTCCCGTTAAAGTCAATGATTCGCTTTCGGTGCAGAAAAACTGCGGGGTTGTTAATATCATTAATAATGTTTATTAATTACGTTTATCTTCTTATTTATATGAATAAAGTGACAAACAATTAAATACTGGAGTAAATAATAGAGTTGCACCTCAGTACTTCCATACTACACTTCTAGTGTACTTCAGATAGTACACACACTGGAGTAGTGAACACACTAACCAAACTATGCTGAAAAACAATTGCATTATAATGCATTCATTATAATACATCATAACTTTCATTTTGCATGGAATTAAGTCACAACAGTTCATTTTAATCAGGTGTTTCTGTCGCCTCACAAATGAGTGACTGTATGTACAGTAAGGGTTTGCTTTTTGAGTTAAAAGTTAAAACTGAAAGATGATCAATTTACCATAAAATGGTAAAATGAGAGACAATTAAAAGTGAAGCGATTTCATGATGATATAAAAGCTAATAGTTGTCTCAAACTACAGGTACTTCTCACGGCTACCACAAGGTGGAGCAATTGCTCCATTGTTCAGAAAACATGAATTAAAACCCGGTTAAAACTAGCACTCCTGTCTTTTAAATGACTTGCTCATGTCTTATAAATAGTTAAATGTATGGTTTTTATATCCTACTTGATAGGTGTTACAGATTAGGTTTGGTACCTGCTTTTATTGATTGAGAAAACAACATGCCTCCATGACCCATGACTGTTTGTTTTGTGATTGTTGTGCTTTGCCCTGTGCTGTTTTTAAGTCATCACATCTTGTGCAAAGATCTGCCCAGCAGTGGCTGTATGAAGTTTTTTTGCACTACCATTGCGGGAACTCTATTACAAAATGTGCAAACATTGACTGATGCTCAAGAAAGCAATAATGCATGTACGTAGACGTGATAGAAAGACAAAAAACACACAGATAGCAGATAATGCAGTTTCTTACACACCATACACCAAAAAATACATAAAGAAATGCATAAAGCTTTATTCAGTGAGATAAGGAGGATCATCTAGGACGACAGAGATGAAAATGGCAATGATAGCATTATATCTGTGAGGACTTTTTAACACTCCTCAAAACTTATTTTCTGACTTATGGCTCAACAGATTGCTCAATTGTAACGGATATTGCACTATGGCATCTTAAACCTATTTTGCAATGGCAGTGCTAATGCAATGTTTGGAGAAACATGTCAATATTATGACATTTCTTCTGTGTCACTTTTTTCTTCAGTTCTCCAAATGTCCAGATGTTTCTACCAAACATTGTTCTCAGTGAGTCAAACATAATAAAGCTCAGAAGGAGGTGAGGAAGCTCTAACATCATAAAGTTGGAGGAGACGGAGGAGCAATATCCTCATTGCTTCCTGCTGTTCTTGTTTTAGTGTTAATATTAAAACCTTGACTTGTCTTTGAGGGCTTCTGGGATGTCCACACAACACATCATCTGATATCCTCTGTTACAGTCCTTTGTGCGACGTTTTTTGACTTTGGTAAATGATTGACTTCGATTAATCTCCAGGCAGGGAGAAGTTTTAGGGAAAAGTCCAAAAAGAACCTCCAACCATTTGTTGAAGAGTTTCAGAAATGGAGACTCATTTCCATCTGATCTGCTTTGCCTTTTGGGCTTGTTTTTTTACCTTTGCACGAGGTCAAGGTAAATTTACACCCCTTTGTGAATATTTCTTGTAAAGTCTTTGTAATTGAGTTTAAAAACGTCCTTTAACGTTATGCATGTAAAATCTTAGTACATTAGAGGGGCATGTCCTCATGCATGTGCTGTTTATGTCACCCAGAATGTCCTCGAAGTGACATTAACTTGGAAAACACGGAACGACTGGAGAAACTTTCCTACAGGCATGGGGACATAGTGAAAGTTAACTGCATTGCCGGCTATAGCGGCATGTATAAATTTGCGTGCAATAACGGGAAATGGGACAAAATGGTCGAACGAGGATGCACAAGTAAGACCATTTCCATTACAATGTCTTTCGGTACAATGATCAACTTTACCAGACTCATGCATGCAGGAAAAAAACATTTCACCATGCAAAGTGTTTTTTTTTCCGCAGGGAAGAAGTGCGGTCACCCGGGGGACGTGATAAACGGAGATTTCAAGCTTTTGGACGGACACACAGAGTTTGTTTTCGGAGCAACGGTGCAATACGTGTGCAAGACAGGGTGAACGTGTTTTATGCAAAGTTATCTCTTTATTTTATTCGGTTTCTATCCTGCATTACTTCAACGCGTTACTTTAATACTCCGGTCGCAGGTACGAAATGGAAAGCAGAATAAACCAGCGAACCTGCAGAAGTGAAGGATGGGACAATACTGTCCCCGTCTGTGAGCGTAAGTCGCCTTTTCTTATGCTCTCTCTCTCTCTCTCTCTCTTTTGCAAACATTTCTGTTTGCAATCTGTTTAATAAACTGATCTGGTTTGCCTGACAACTGTAGTCGTGAAAAATAATAACGCATTACAGACTCCAGTACAGATCCCAGCAGTGCCATTATATACTTATACTTATATAACACGTTAGACTTTATACTTTAACACGTTATAGTTTATAAGACGTGATTTTAATGGAAACATTGGTCATTGGTCACTTTATGCACTGGATAAGCATTTCAATGGTCTCTGTTCTTTATAAAGTGATTTTGCAGTCAGTTCAATTGTAACCCAGGAAACAAATCTAGTTTTTATTTGTTTATGACATTATTAGAGGTGCTTATTATTGCTTTGTCTCCTCTGATGAACTCTCTCTACTTATCCCCTTTCCTAAAATGTATTTCTCCAGTGTAAAACCAATATATATATCTAGCATTTCAAAATTCACTGATTCCTATTGCATTATTAACTATACAAGGAAATCGTTATCATTAATTGCTTTTATCCCCTAGCGAAAAAATGTCCACCAATTTACACCGAAGACGATATGAACGCATCAGGCAACACAGAAGAGGGAAAGTACAGTGACGTCGTTCACTTTGAATGCCTTTCTCCTGACAAAAAGATCAGCGGAAAGAGTGACATCCATTGCACAGAGATGGGCCAGTGGAGTCACCCTGTTCCAAAGTGTACAGGTTAATTTCATCTGCTGTTTGTCAGTATCTTCACCCAATCATCACAGATTTTCATGCATTTGTTCATAGTAATGCTTTATGCATTTATTCATTTCATCCAGAGATAACATGCACACCGCCTGACATAGCACACGGGACTGTTACGCCGCAGACAGAATACAAGAAAGACTCCATATTACAATACGAATGCAATACAGGTTACAAGCCAAGACAAGGATCACCTAAATGCACCAAATATGGCTGGAGTCTGGAGCCAGAATGTGAAGGTAATGCTTCTCCATTAGATTCTCTATTAGATAAAGAATTCATACTGGACTTTGTGTCTGTACTGCATCACAAAGGCAAAACGCAGTAACTGCGCCAAAGCTGTCACAGAGCGTTCATACTACGTTTCCTCAGAACCTGAGCATAGTTGAGCCAGATCCACCTATCACAGGAAACCTGAGTTTGGCCACAAATAATTTTCATCACTGTTTTGCCTTTATGGCTGCAGGTGATACAGAATATGGTATTGCAGTATTATTTGTCATCAGTATTATTAATATTAATCCGGTGATGTAACAACCCCCAAGTTTAATTATGGTTCACCTTTCGTTTATTAGTTGTGCATAAATATGTTTTAAACAGATATAACCTGTGAACTGAAGGAAAACAAATTTGGAATACAAAAAATCGTACCACAGGGATTAACGTTTTTCAAAGTTGGAGAAACTGTGCAGATCACCTGCTCCATCAAATACAGGATCTTTGGGTCAAAAGAAACAGTCAAAACATTTACATGCCAAGAAAATGGACAATGGGACAGCAATCCTGTCTGTGAGGGTAAGTACATAGAGAAACTTCTCTGGAATTATTCTCATTCTCTGGAATTATTCTCATTGCATATTTCAATAATGTAAATCTTGTTTCAGAGGTTAGATGTGAAATTCCACGTGACCATCGTCTTCATTATCCAAATCATTACTTCACTGGAGATTTGAAATTGGGTGTTAAAAGAACTTACTACTGTTCATCTGGATTTAGTCAGATAGCAGAGGAGGCCACATGTACAGAAGATGGTTGGAAACCAGATCCACTGTGTGCTGGTGCGATATGTCCCACAATCTGTGTCATTGATGATCTGTGCTATTATACTGATTGTATAATTTGATTATATTAAGTAATTACTATTGTGTATGTTTGTTTTCCAGACACTATGTGTGACCCACCAAACATCCCAAATGCACAGATTAGGACTCCAGACCCTGCTGGGACACGTTATGAAATCTCTTCAACCATAGTGTACAATTGTAATCCTGG
Source organism: Chromobotia macracanthus (assembly GCA_036877525.1). Taxonomy (NCBI): domain Eukaryota; kingdom Metazoa; phylum Chordata; class Actinopteri; order Cypriniformes; family Botiidae; genus Chromobotia; species Chromobotia macracanthus. The sequence goes on along the minus strand of JAZGTH010000033.1, from coordinate 4,611,836 downwards.
ATTTGAACCCGAGCGGCAGATAAAAATCACCTGTAATTACCCGGGCAAATGGTCAGGCATACAGCCTTGTACTGGCAAGTTACAACCTGTCAACGGTTCCATTTTATGTCATCGAATGAGAACATTGTTATCATCCGATCAAAACATTACATATCTGTCTACTGGTACTTTACAAATTATATTAAAACCAGGAAGTAGCCATCATATTGCATTTATACAGTTTTGAAATTCTTTCCTCAGAAAATAAACGTTTTTGCCCGACGCCAGACTTGAAAAATGGCTACATTCACCAAGACCCACCCAAAGCGGAAATTATCTATTATTCATGCAGTGCAGGTTATAAACCATTCTCTGGAAACTGGTGGGGAGAGGCGAGCTGTGCCGGGGGTCGTTGGTCAGATGAGCTGCGATGTATCCGTGAGTGTGTTTCTAATGGCAGAGCTCAGTGGTACAGTATGTGTACGATATTGTGAAAACGTGTATGTTGGGGTTTCTTGTTGCAGGAGTGGAGGAATGTGGTTCTGTTCCTAGTGTTGCACATGGAAAGGTGAAGGAAACAAACACTCCGGATGAACAATCTGCAAAAGTTGAATGTGATCAAGGGTTCAAACCATCACACACATTGATCAGATGTGTCAATGGTATATGGGAGAAACCAGCATGTGAATGTGAGTCTCTTTACTGTAATTACATATCTGTGGATAAATCTGTGTACATTGTTAATATTGTAACAAGCTTAATATTCAATAATATATGTAGATCCTGTCTTCAAAAAGTGCCTATTATTACAGATATCACTGAAATGGATGTCTTAAAACATCACGTGTCTCTGTGCCAGCCTTAGACTCTGTAAACTGCAAGCCACGGTCAGATTCTTTGTTTAGCTAATCAGAAATTTTCAAGACAATTTCTGCCCGTCAGTCATCTCACACGTTTACATAGCAGTCCATATATGGGCAGCAGGAAGTTTGCAGTTTGCCGGTTGACATGCGAAAACAGTATTTCGTTAAAGTTGCTTTTGATGATGAACTTTGTAGTTCCCGTACAAGATCATCTTAAGGGGTTGTTGTTTACTTTTTACTTTTACATTAAAAAGGCATTCTGCTACTATGTGATGTAAGTGAGGGTGGGGTTTCAGAAAAAAGGGGCGTGTCTAATTAACAAATGTTACGACTGCTATCATTCAGTGTTGACAAAGAATCAGATTTCTTTCTAAAAATGAACATTCTGGAAGAAAAATAAGTGTTGCATGTAAATTGCACCCGCATATGCTAATGCTGATTTTCGTCGTTTGTCTTTTTCCAGTGGACAAGCAGAGCTGTGTCAGTCCTCCAGCAGTTGAAAATGCAGTCATCGCCTCTAAACCTCAGGAATTCTATTCTTCCGGATCCCATGTAGTTTATATATGTCGAAAACATTTTGAAATGACGGGGAACAATAACGTTTATTGCTACAATGCAATCTGGGACAAACCACCCACATGTGAAGGTGAGTTCTGATTGGTTGCTGGCTTGTAATGATCTCTGCACTTGTTAAAAATGTTGCTGTAGTACAGGAAAAACCGAGAGGGATCAAAAGAACGAGAGGAAATATTTACATGGAGATATAACACAATAAAAGTCGATGAAGTGTTTAAATGTCTCTTTTTGTCCTCATTAAAAACCAATAACTTTTAAACAAAATATCGGCTGTAGTTTATTTATTATCACATAATATGATGTGCAAAATGTTTAGTGTTGCGTACAACTGGGTTAAAGTATTACATGTTTAGCTGCTCCTCTCTGATTTTTATTTTGTTTTTTTATATACTTGGTAGCTTTCTGTCCAGAGCCTCGTTCGTTAATAGGACATGGTAATCTGATTAAAGAAATCCAGAATGAGAGGAAATATTCACATGGAGATACAGTACGCTACAAATGTGTTGATGGTTATGAATCTAGAGACACCATCGCTAAGTGTGATATAAACACCTGGATTTACCCCAAATGCATTGGTGAGTCAAATGTACAAAAATCTTTTCAATGAATCTGAATCTACTCTTTTATGGGTTCAGGTTAGGTTTAGGTTCAGGGCTGGTACTTATTTACTACACAGTAAACACATAATACTGTACATACATGTAGAACAGGTGTGTAAAATAAAGGGCTACCACTAATGATCCTTTTGTTAACTTACACAGAACTTATATTGACCAAATTCTACGTTTTCCTTTCAGAAAAAGCTCGGTGTGCCAAACCGACAAAGTACTTACAGTTTGTGACCCTATTAGATGATAAAAATAAAAATATGTTCAACAACTTCGATATTTTGACATACAAGTGCAATAAACCATATGATGAAATTCCAGGAGGAATTCTAATGTGTGAAAATAAAGAATGGAATGGAACCTTTGACTGCACAAGTGAGTTACACTTACTATATTCTATACTATATATAGTATAGAATATATAGATATATATAGTATATATACTATATATATACTATATATATATATATATATGTAAAATAGTAATAATATATAATCTGTAAGTCTGTCTCTTACAGATCTCTTACTCTTGCAACTCAGCACTGAGTCTGACATCTGCTTATGTTTAAAATCAAAAACAAAATTTTGAAATTCAACAAAGATAAAAAAAATTAATTTTCAAACTTGATACTGTTATTTGTTTAGGCAAAATCTGTGCACCACCACCTTATATTGAGAATGGAGAATTTAACCCAGAGGAAAAAAGGGGTGACATCATCACCTTAGTGTCTTATACTTGCCAGAATTATTATGTGCTGGATAACCAACAAAAGAGATACTACAGGTGTCAGAACAAGAGATGGGAGCAGCCTCCAAAATGTCTCAGTGAGTCGTCTATATACAAATGATTCTCTTATGAAATTTTACACTGTCTAATCTGTTCGATTTTGTATTTCTTATAGAGCCTTGTGAAGTTACACGTGACATTCTTCAGGAGTACAACATACGGCCTGTCTCATATAATTATGTACAACATGCCAAAGAGTTTTTTTTTTACTGTAACTTTGGATGGAATGTAGGAGGTGTGATGAGATATGAATATACGGCGGCGACGTGTTCTGATGGGAAGTTAAAAATTAAAGAGAAATGTGAGTACACGTTATAGTCAGTTTCTCTCACAGTAATCACGATGTTTGTCGTCATCTGTATGTTTAACTGAATGCTGATTTTTTTCTTAGGTAATAAACAAAATTACTTTTCATAAACTGGAGGGGTAACAGTGAGGTAAGGCAATCCTGAAAATTCACAATGAATTTTATTTCTATTTACATTCAGTCTTATGACAAAATATGACATGATTGATGATATTTGATTTCATTTAGAACAATAATTCATTACTTAAGTGCTTTCTTCCATTTTGATGAGGTTAAGCACGTTTTTATTTAATATACATTTGTGTCCACCAACCTGTAATGATGTATTTACTGTATCATAATCTTCCATGTTTAGAGCTGAAGATCTCAGACGTATTCAGAGCTTAAAGGTGGACAGACACACAGCTACAAAAGCACATGCACACACACACACACACACACCATGTTAATGTTCTCACAAGTCGGTTTTTGAAGTGTTTCACTATATTTGAGAGGACATTTGAAAAAATGTGACTTTTACAAATACAGCCAAACCTCTATACACACACACACGCTTCCTGCTTTTATAAGTATGTTAAGTATACACTGCTCAGTCGTACTTATGTAAGTCATATGATTTTGTATGATTTCAAATGTGTGGTTGTATGATTTCATGAAATACAGTACATACATTTATTGTCAACAATGCTTTGGAATAAAGCTTGACACTGAAACAGTCTGAATTGTGAATGTGAACTAATTGTGAACCATTACACAGTTTGGTGTTCAGAGTTCATTCTACATTAAAAAAATGAATGTTGAGTTTACTTGATCCAGTTTTCTTGATTTAAACAAATCAGACATGATGAACTTAATGTCATTGTTTTACATCAACTAACTTGACCCACTCGGGTTGCGACTACAGGACTGATTCCTGAAGTACCATAGCTGATGATTTCAGCTTTCTCTGTGATTTCAGAATACTTTGTAAGGAACTGGATAGTAAGAGTACATGTTGAAATCGAGTGCTGTTTATGTGCATTTTTGTATTTTAGATTTTAAGATAGGTGGGGCCTTTGCATTCTTGCATAAGTTGGTTTACTCAATAAATAATTATTTGCAAATTCTTGTGCTGTAAGCAGCTATATTTCTGATGCCTCACGCCAGCACCATTCATGACACAAAAAATAAAGATCTGTTTAATTTTAATGTTTGTGCTGCTAAACCAGTTATTGGAAAATAATAGAAAATAATTATTTTCTGCTGAAATTCACAAACTAAGCTGTATGAAATTACGATTTATTTGCCTGTAGTAGCAACCAGTGCAACTGAAGACGACACATTTTTACACCTTTAGAAATTCATCTCAATTAAACTAAACTGCAAATAACAAATACTGTGATTTTATATTCTGCTGTTGATTTTACAACATGCCAGGATTTTGTTCAGTCTGTGTAATGCTGATACTGAGCCAATGCAGTTTGTGATAATATTATTAAAATTCAATGTTTGATCGTCATATGTCTGTGAGTATGAAAGAGGCATTTTGTCTTTATTATAACAGTTGAAATGCACATGTAAGTGATTCAGAACTGAATTAATTTAAATCTAGCTATTGTATGTATCTGGATATGCTTCAATATTGTTGTCTCAACACAAAATGGTAAGACCTTCTCTAGACATTTCTTCATAAGTTCTGTTTAATAAATTACACACAATTACGAACAAGAACGAAAAGCAGAAGTCAGGTATGTATGGTTTTGTGACTGACAGTTGGTACTATATACTGTGTCATTTTCTGTCTAACAGGCTGTCCTGAGCCCCCTAAAGTGGAGAATGCTAAAGTTTCTCATGAGTCCATTAAAGCAACTTACACAAAAATGGAGATTCAGTAGACTTAGGGGAACAAGGTGAATACACCTTTTATAGTACATACACGATGGAGGGTGATCCTCACTTCACCTGCTTGCAAGGCAACTGGAAGTGAATTTTTTATGTACAGGTAAGTCCTGACACACTGTGCCATAGACGCTCACTCAGTACTTTATTATGAACACCTGTAAACCTACTTAGTCGCATGAATATCTATCTATATCAGCCTCTGCTTCCCCATTTATTTCTCAGCACCGTGTGTAGCATCCGTTGAAGAAAAGACAAAAGGAACATAGAACTGATGATGGGTGGACATGAAAGAATGTTCTGTTCACATATGGATCATATCACCTTCAAGTGTCAGAGGGGCAAGAGAAGAAAAAGAAACAGTGTTGAATTTAGACAACAGTGTCTGTACGGCAAGATGACTTTGACAGAGCGTGAATGACAGAGGAAATAAAACCTTTACAAATATAACATTTGTGAAACGGCGGTGGCACACTGGACGAGAGGCCGAATGCTACATCACATAGCCACAGGTCTTTAAAAAATATTAACACATTGTTTTCTATGAGTGTACACACTGGCCGTGCCACTCAGCTGTGACTCTAAATGCTGCTAAAATCCTGTCTTGCCACAAAACGCCACTCACATAGTTTTACATGAAATGACATGATAGTTGTGTAAAATGTTGTTAATGTATATAGACTGATCTGTTTAGAAAGACTGGGAAAACAGGACATAAATACAGCCGTCACGTTTCTCAATTCTAGCATACTGTAAACGAGAAAACATGGACAAAGAAATAATATCACCAGTTATATGTATGAAATCTGGTTTTAGGATAGACATGGACATATAAAATAACCTGTTTGTTTAACGTCTCCAGTCAGGCTAAATAAAGTTAACTAAAGTTACGCAACTGTGGGGTTTTTAGCACAGAGTTCAGTTTGGTGGGGTGAGTAAGTACAACAAATTTCATTGTAAAATAAATAGACACCTGCCACTGTCGGTCTTAAGACTGTTTCTGATTTCATCTTCTGGAAAAAGGTTGTTTCTGTTTTCTCTTTATTCCAGAGTACATAGCAAATATTTATTTGTGTATGAATCGTAAGATAAAACTATAAAACTAGTGCAAATTTATGTTGAACATTAAACAAATATTTTGTTTTAATCTTATTAAAAATGAATATTCATATTTGTTAAGGTACATAACCATATTTTACTCACTTTGTTAACTATACTAAATCATGTACTCTTATAATGCCTTACAGCTAATATGAAATACTTTAAGATATTTGCCTTTCTTCCGTTAATGGTCATGATGGACATCTCGGCAAATGCTGAAGGTAAGCCAGTTTTACATCAACATGAATAGCATTTAAAATACAATATGAGAAGTTTGATTTTAGTTAGTTAAATCAAAATGTATCTTAGCAAAACTAATGTATTTCTGTCTTTACATGGATCTGATAACAGCTTTAAATTTTAACTTTAATGTATAAAACTATAACAGTTTATAGTGTATCTGCCACAACGCAAGTTTAGAAAGTCCTCCAAACACACACCTCATATGTTGTATTCAAAACATAATAACAATACAACTACATTTGGCTCTTTGCTACAGATACGATCTGTCCAGAGCAGAAACTCAATAATGTTCAGATTGTAGTCGGACATCCATGGATCAGTCCACCTTATAAATCTGGACACGTCTTAGTTTTTAAATGCACTGACGCCAACATGAAGATGGACAGCCAACGAACAATTGAATGCCAGTCAAACGGAAAGTGGGACCACCCATATCCACAATGCAGCGGTAAAGACATCAAACAATCAACCACTCAACAAATCGACAGATAAATAATACAGAACAACGCATTACATTCCAAACCACACTAAAGAATTCCCATGACTGAATGACATTATGCTCTCATTTAAAATGCTGAATGACCAAATTTCTCTGTCCATTTAGAGCCAATATGTGTTGCAAACGTCACAGACATGATCATAAAGAGACTCCCGCATCACGGGGTTCTTATCAAACCTGGTGACAGGTTAAAAGTGTCATGTGATCAGGGACGAGGGCTGATTTTACAAGGACAAGATGACATCACCTGCCAAGAAAATGGAGAATGGAGCAGCCCATTTCCTACATGTGTCGGTAAGGTCACAGACTGTTTTTTTAGCGTTATTATTTACTGGTGCATGCTATCGTGTGCTTTTTTCTTTATAACATTATCAAACATGTGAAATCCACCCAGCCACGCACCAAAAACCATTTGCACCACCTTTGCAAAGGCCTAGCAATGTCACAGCAACCAATCACGACACTCATAGTACTGTGGCAGCATGTTTCCCCTAAATATCCATGAACTTCTCCACACAAAACACTAAAATCTAGTTGCTTTTTAACCATCTACAAATAGCAGAGATCTCTAATGTCATTAAAACATTTCACACATTCATATACAGAAAAGAGCATGTCAAGGTCAGCTGTTCATTGTTAGTCTTTATTAGCCCTGCCTTTATTCCTGATTGCCCTTACCTGTGTCTTGTTTAGTTCCTTCTTCAGTATATTTACTCCTCATTTTGGTCAGTTCCTTTATCAGTTCTTGTCTCTGGTTAGGTTATGTGTTTAAGTTCTCTGAGATATTCTCCAATATTTTGTTTTTTCATAATTAAAGTAGTTTGATTTATTCTTTGAGTTCGTGTTTTGGAATACACGCGAAATGTGATGATATATTCACCTGATTTATTTCTGTGTATTACATGAACAACATTTTCAATGGTTTAACTACTAAAAACGTGACTAATATTTCAATTTATTAATGGAGCATTTGTGAGGACAGTTGTATAAATAAAAATCAAGATGTTTTCTCTACAGGGAAAAGTACATGTGGGCCTCCGCCGAACATGAACCATCAGAATGCAGATACATTACAAATGCTGGATCCAAAAAAGACAGAATATGAGTCAGAGGAACAAGTTGAATACAATTGTTATAGTAGATACACGATGGAGGGTGATCCCCACTTAACCTGCTTGCAAGGGAACTGGAAAGGGAATTTTATGTGCATAGGTAAGTCCTGACACATGGTGCCATAGACACCTACTTATTCATGAAATATCTAACTAGCCAGTCAAGTGACAGCAGCGCAATGCATATAAAATAAAAAGTTATGAGTTTATTACTGTATATCAGAGAGAACATATGTACGGTCTTTGGCATCTGCTTTTCAAACTGCCTCGTGTGGACCAAGCAGAAAAGACCCTTCTGGCTAACAAGCTAAAATATCTGAAGAAGTACAAGTAAAAGAGATTGTCTGGTCTCAGTAGTGTTAGGTTAGGGGTTATGAGTATATTCATGCACTTACAACCGAAATGTTTCATTAGGATAACATTTGCTCATGTCATGTTGGTTTATTTTTCAGCACCGTGTGTAGTGTCCGTAGAAGAAATGGACAAAAGGAACATAGAACTGATGATGGGTGGACATGAAAGAATGTTCTGTTCACATATGGATCATATCACCTTCAAGTGTCAGAGGGGCAAGAGAAGAAAAAGAAACAGTGTTGAATTTAGACAACAGTGTCTGAACGGCAAGATGACTTTGCCGGAGTGTGAACCAGGGTCGTCATTTTTTAATAAACAATAGTTGGAACCTATTTACTTGAATAAAAAGGGGAAATATCTGACTATTTAAAGAAGGCCTTTATTAATCAAAATTGAAATTGTTATGTTATGATGACCAGCTTTAACAATAATGTCGTCAAATGGCAGCTGCAACATGTTGACAGTTATAATAAAACAGACCTATTAGACTGACATAATGGTTTTGAGACATGCTAGCTATGTCTGTTAGAAGCTAAGAAATTACAGATTAAACTCATATAACTTTACAATTTTTACAATGGAGGAAGAGAAAGAAAATGCAGGACTTACCCCTCACCAAACCCCAAATCAATGTCGAATATCTTCGCATGGATGTGAAATATTATAGGGTGTATGAAGGGTGTATATTGTTTTCTGACAATAGCCCATAACTGTACTAAAAAAACATACTTTTGAGGGGTTGAGAAGAACTTGGATGGACAAGGTGATGATCTCCATGGAAGGCACACTTCTGTTGCAGCTCCTCATCAAAGTAAAGATGGTGTTCGTCACTCCACTTTCAACGAGACGTTCACAGCACTCTGGTGAAAGTCTGGTGGCAGTTTCTTCAACCATGACAGAAAGACCACGTCAGTTATCATGTTGTGACACCTCCAGCCTCCAAACTGTGAGAAAACTCTTACCCAAGTGTCTTAAGGCTGCAAGAATGTAAGCATTCTGGTATCCAAGCAGATAGCTCAGCGCTGTTGTGGTTTTGTTACACAGCTTGTCCTCTTCTATGACGTTTCGACTTACTTCTTTGAAACGTCGCCTGATGGAGATGATTTTGTTTGTGTCATGAAGCTTTCTTGAATGATGGCCCCTCCAGAGTGCCTTAAAAGAGACGGTTAGAAAAGTCGGAATGAACATACAGACCTTATTCTTTAATTTTGTGTTTTTTAGTCAACGTCTATTAGCTTTGAAGCTATCTATATGTTAGTATATTCCTAAACGCTAACGAAAAATAATTTGAACAGAGGTACAAATTTAAAATTGTATAATCTTTTTTTTGCAGGAACAGTATTAACTAAAAATATTGTTAATTCACTACAATGACTTTTGTCCAATCAAATGCTTTCTAGAATATGAATGCCCTCCAAGCATTACACAGGTTAAAAGTCAACACATACCAATACAATTTATTTTAAACACCACATCTGCTACTATTCCCCGCTGCAGCATCTCCATGCGACATCTCAGAAGGAACTTCTTGACTGCACCCTGGATAGCAGCTGCAGCTTGGTTGCGCCGATGCATCCAGGCTCTCACTGCTCTCTGTGTCTTGATGATGTCTTGTCTGTCTTTGAGGTATCTCTTTCTCTGCAGCTTTGCCCTAAAACATTGGTGATAGGAGACAAATGTAGATAAATAATTACAATTGTTATTTAACATAACATTAGAACTATTATCCCTCTAAATATTATCACCCGTGGCCGATTAGCAAGCAGCAAATTATGGTTTATGATTGTGACATAATTACAGTCTATTGGCTATTAACAAAATACACAATTTGTCCCTCCCAAACTTCCTGTTTTAATATGAGCCATTTCTTTCATCTTTGGCATAAATTAATACGGTAAAACATTTAGAAATTTTTAGCATATTCAATGTCATAATAAATGACATTGAACTCAATGCTCAAATGTAATTATTACATTTGCAAGTACTAAATAAATGACTAAATAAATAATTAATATGTACAGTAAAATGGTCTCCATATTGCTTATTATTACTTTGCCAGCAAAACTACGTGGGAACAGTGTTTTACTACACATTGTAGACAACTAGTTTGTTGCGAGTACTCGACTAGTCAATTACTCATGTAATCTCTAGTAACACAAATTAGTACACATAAACAACAACTTGCCCTTCGTCTTGCAAGCCAACCATCACATGTGGCCTGAAGACAAACAGCAGCATCACATTGTTTCCTTAATTTTTCTTTTTCAACTCTGGCTAGCTGCAAGCTCGGAAAAGCTGCTGTAGATTTATGGCGGCCACTGTCTGCTGTTTATATTGTCGTCTTTGGGTAAAGAGAAAGCTGATTGTATCCTAACTGTAGCTTTTATTTGCTGTGGGAGAATTATTAGACAAAATTTGGAGAGGTGATCTAAAAACAATGAGTAGAGATTCTATTCTATAGAGATTCTATTGTGAAGTTTGAACTCAATAATGGGGTAATAATGGGGTAATTCTCCCAAATGTTCTTTATTTATCAATTTTACTAAATGTTGGCATCTTGCTTGAATATTTCTCTGAATAATTGCGATAGGGCCCGTGTTTCGCCCAGCAAACCAGGCCTGAATTTTTGGGCAGACAGATGCCATTTGTTTGGTAAGCCCGAAATGCTTCCAAAGGTTAACCAAAGACGAACCAAACGTTAACATTTTAATATATACACTTACCAAATAAACAAATCTAGAAAATTTGAATAAATGGAGAAAGTGTAATAAACATTGGCTTTTAAAGTTAACATGTTAAATTGATTAAACATTTTGTGTGGTTACTAAGGAGTCCTGCATAAAGGCAGTTAATTGGCTGATCTGACTAGCTTGCAATGGAACTTGCTTCAAAATGCTTTCCTGACAGACGGAAAACTTATCCCTGAAATCGTTGATAATAGCCTTTTAAGGATAAGAAAAACTGACCTCGTTATGCATTGAAAAGCTAGTGGTCACCTCAGTTGAAAGCCATTACCTGAATTGTGACAGCACTGCCTGGAGTACTTTTATGTCTTGGAGGGTCTTCAGGTAACTACATCTCTGCTCCTTTTTTTGCCTTGTGAGCCCTGTAATACTTCTGGAGTGTAACAGCTGCAGTCTTCAAACTGTGGTACCTTCTCGGGGCCACCAACCTTCTATATTGCGCTTGCAACTTCAACAAACTTGAACGCAGAATCACATAGCGTTTGTGGTAGACATGCATGTGCAACACATACTGAATCTTGACTGCAGCCCGTCGTCTACTTGCAAACCTCCTCGCCAGCATTCCATGCAGGGCTGATGGCAAGGTTAGTGTAGCTTGAAGAGCTAAGAAACCATTCCGCTCTTTCTGGGACATTTTGTACGATCACTTCTGGATGTGCATTGCACTTTCGTGCATCTTACCATGCTGAACCTTTTGTGCGGTGGCCTCTATAAGCAGACTGAATTACAAGTGCTGCAGCCTTTTCTTTCATAAAACGTTGCCGTTGGAGACACATCCTTAGGTAGGACTGGATGGTTCTTGCAGCATTTTGTCATCTAGCCAGCTGTCTTACCTTCATGTCTCTGAAGGACTTCTGTAGACATATTGCAGCATTCCTAACCTCTGCATATCTCTGCATTTGCTTATCTTGAAGCTTCAAAGCTCTGAACCTCTGCTGGAGAACCATGGCTGCCCAGCGCTATCTCTTAAATGCAGATCTTTGCTGGTGCATCCGGAAAACAGATTGTATACAGATGGATGCTTCTTGCATTTTTGCTAATCGCCTCCTGACAGAGTGCCCTCTAAAAGCAGCTTGAATGATGATGGCAGACTTTCTCAAACAAAGAAAGTTCTTCCGATCTCCTCTAGTCTAGATGTATGATCTGTAGTAGCTCTGGATAATGATTGCAGACAACCTCATGGCCTGGAACTTCACCATGTCTTTGTGTCTCCTGAAATGTGACTGAATCAAGACAGCTGCCTGATGCTGAATTAGAAGTGTCCTCCTAACTTTGTGGCCTCTGAACCATGCTTGCAAAACAAGCGCAGCTTGACGCATCTCAAGAAAACAACTTTTCTGCAGTATTTTGAGCACAGAACCTTTGCTAAATGGCAATGGTGGCATATTTCATGGCTAAATACCGCCTACGAGCACTACTTGCCCTGAAAGTTGTTTGAATGATGGTGGCAGCCTGATGTATTCACTTCAAAGTCTGTCTGGACTTCATGCCACGATATGCTGCTTGTAGAGTCACCACAGCATTCTTCTTTTCCTTCAGCGCTGCCATCTCTTGCCTCATAACTTTCCGGAACTTTCCAGCTTGTGTTGGATTCTGCATTACTGGGCTCAGAGACCTCCAAGGTCTTCTCGAGCAGCCTACGTCTGGAGGTCTACTTCTTACGCAAGCCCGGACTCTCAACAGAGGCTTCTCCTTTGCTTCTGGTCACTGTGGCAGAATTAATGGGAACCGTGTTGGACCTCACAACATCAGGATCAAGGCTGTTGTCCATTTTATTACACTTGGTCACTGTGGCAGTGCTAAAAGTTAATATCCTGACCAGATCATGACTGGATTACATTTACAGTTGGCGTTTCCTTTTTAACTTTTCTTTTTTTCTCTTTTAAACGATGTCCTCTATCATTACTGCCAGAAGGCACAAACAATAGGCAATACATCTCCATAGTCTTCCTCATATTCTTTCATTTAATATCGGTATTATTGCATATTAAAAGCATCTATATTATTGGCCATATTAATAATAACGATGAATTGCGTAAAATAAAAAGAAGTGATGGAAAAACAGCAGAAGATGTAATGATGACAATAGATTAGGAAGACATCTGCAAAAATTAACATCTCCGTTTGGTTTAGGGCTTGAGCTAAGTATTTCAAGTCTAACCAGCAAACGTCCTTGAATCCAAACAGATGGCACAGTCTGATTTGCATGAAATCAGCTTGAAGAGGTTTCTGAGAGCAGTCATCAGACTGGAGTGGACTGAAGACCATCATTTACAAGACCGTCACAGCAGCGTTTTGCCCTCCATCTCTTATTCAACATGCAATGTGATCACCAGCTGCTAATTACAATTCAGACAGCCCCTCTCCTCCAGTCTTCACCGACCCCTAGAGGCTCTTTGTATTGAGGATGCAGAGAGATGCGCCTCACCACTGGCATATACAGACACGTCCAGTGATCATGTCAGACGGAGCACCATCACAATGACATCTGAACATGGATATGGATCTGATGCTTTTGGGTTTAATGAGGCTCAGATTAAAGGCCTGCATGTTGTTTCTTCTCTTGCAGTGGGTGGACAGTAAGTAGATGCTTTCATGATGCTTTCGTGATGCTTTCGTGCTCTTGTTACGTAATGGCTCGTCCACTTGTTGAATATTGTGGACACAGACTCCAAATCTGAGACGTGTGGTTTTACTGTCGTTTGTTTAGTGATTGATTTTGACTTTGTGATGTTTTTTGTAGCAATATTTTGCACATTAGTTCATCATTAAATATGAGTCATGCATTTACTAAATGACTACAACAGTATTTAAGATGTATGTAATTTGTACATAGCTATACAGTATATGTCTAAATCATAACTTCATAAGTCATGTACATATTCTATAAATATATAGTAGATAGTAGATATAAATGCATAGTATATATAGACAGGGTATATGGTACATATATAGATACACATGAAAGGCCAGTCAGACAAGACAATAATGTTTCTTTATCTTTGATATGGCTTCACATGTGTGTGGTCCGCTCTGGCACTTAGGAACATAAAAGGTACTGCATCAAAGCCATCCGGAAACAGAACCGGGCTTTTTATTTTCTAGAGTCTGGCACATTTAAAGGGATTGTGGTTCGCTCTCATCCCATAAAAATAAGGCCTGACCATTTCCATGTGTCTCTTGTCACCTTTTGTTAGTTTTATATCTGAGTTTGATACTTTGTCTCATTTTGTGTGGAACATGTGGTGTGACATGCTTGTGGATTTTGGGGCAAGATTTTCATATAATGTTTGGCAAACTAATATCGTCCTCTAGAAAGACTTGCTTCCTGTTAACTGAGAATGTAAATAAGCGGTATTCTAGAAAGCCACATTTCCTTTGGCAAATTTCGTAATCACAAAAATGACTTAAACAAAACCATTCTGATTGCCTGCAGTATTAGCCTTTGTCTCAATGCAGTCTGTAATTTAAAAAAAAACCAGCACACTGAATAGCTTTTCTAGATGCCCCCTAAATTGACTGACTTATGGCTATTGCCGGTCACCATAGCAACCTTTACAAAAGCAAAGCTGGAAGCATGGAATTGGTTGCTATGGGGACATAATTCCATGCTTTGTTGAGATTCCAAAGTTTGCAAACGTCTTCGCACCGTTAGCAGGAAGTGAACAGGCCTGTCACAGGGGTTAAGCCATTTCTTGGATAGATAACAGACTATTGTTTCCTCTGGCATGACAATAATGACCAACTGACTAAAGGACGGTGGTTTTAATATATGTCCTTTATCTAAAGCTCAACAGACCCTGTGTGTATACATGAATAGAGGTATAGATATAAACTGACCGTTCAAGTTGAAATGTGTCGTTTGTTTTGATGTAAAGCTTTGACAATTGACAAGCGACACCAGTAGGAGAACCAGGCAGAGAATCATCACCACAGTTTTAGTATGGGTCAAGAACAATGCAGGTCCTGGCTGCATCGCCTGATGTTTGATTGGCTTTGCAAAATGACCGCCAGTCCAAGTTCACAGTATCTGTTGGCTCATTGGCTGATTCATCTAATGCTTATTGTTCTGAAGTTGGTTTGCCCTCTGAAGGGCACTACACAAGGACCATGAGGCACAAGATATAAGCGAACTGAAATCTTGTTTCTTCTTCGTTGTGCTCTGTGGCTTAATGACAAATAAAAGAATTGCAAGAGAATCAAATGTGATGTCAAAAGAGGTTTGTATTATAACCTGGGACCCTCCTTTAAAGAGTTTTGTGATGAATGCTGTATATATGTCCTATTTTTTATGTATTTATTAATGACAGGTAGGACGCAAAGGTCGTATGGTTCCATAAGGAACCTTTATCATCCACAAAACTTTTTGGTGCACAAAAGATTATTTCTTTTCTATATAACAGTTCTATAGACTATTAAAAGGTAAGAATGAAATTCGTCCTTTAATAACTTTTTTTTTGTTAAGAGTGTAGGGAGCATTTGACTTGACAAAAATCTGTGTAGTGCAGAATAAATCTGTATTTTTGGTCTGTGAAAGACTGTTGGTTTGAGAAAGACTAAACTGTAAATGCATATATCTGCTAAAAGTGTACACTAGGCCTCAAAGCTAAAAGCATGGAGGAAAAGATTTCATAATTTTGATTTCATAAGATGCTACAGGAGGAAATATGACCATGCCTCAAAAATACAATGCTATGATCTTTCCTGCTGCTTTAACACAAGTACATTATGGAAGTGCAGAACTTTTGTGTGATTTTTTTTTAAGGTGTAACATCTCTCAAGACCTCAACCCTCTGCCTGGACAAACCTTGCCAAAACAGGGCAGAGTGTAGGGAAGCCCCATCTGACTTTGTCTGCCAGTGTCAGTCTCCAGTGCCAGCCCTACCCAGCAGGCAATGCAACTCCACTAGTTCTCTCTGCCAACCGTCCATCTGCCAGGGCAATGCAACGTGTCAGTTCACTGGCGCCCGCCCAGGGGAACTAACATGCCAATGCGCACCAGGCGTGTTGGGGCATGACTGTCAGTCTGGTGTCCAGCACTGCGCTCAGAAGCTGTGCGGGGATGGTTCCCACTGTCTGGCAGTGCAATACAGGAGTCCAGGGTATGCATGCATCTGTCAAGAGGGCTATACCGGGACTTTCTGCGAGAAAAAGGTGGACCATTGCTCTCCCAATCCGTGCCTCAATCGTGCCATCTGTCGGAACAGAGGGGACGGCCCCACCTGCTTCTGTGTGCCGGGATTCCAGGGCGAACGCTGCGACATTGAGGTGAATGAATGCGTGTCACGGCCGTGCAGGAACGGAGGCACCTGCTTGGACAAAATCGGACATTACATTTGTCTCTGCAAGCCTGGATACACAGGTAAGTGGAGAGTCTGATGCGCCGCTGCCATGTGCCCACCTGTTAAACTGATGTGTGATGCACCTCGGCTAGTGCCAAAAGCAGCCATTGCCATCTAGTGGATGAATAGCAGTATTGCAACATGAAATGATGTGCTGTGGAAAGTACATTTTAATAAGGGCAGCTTTTTTGATATAAGGGAATAATGATGTAACGACTACAGTAGAGCAGGGCTAGTTGTCATCATTTTAACTGTAATGAATCAGGGAAGGCTTATTTTTTTATATAGGCGATTCTTGCCTTAGTGTGAGCTGGTTTTATCGCTTTGCCTTGTTTAGCCATCACCTGTTACAAAAGTGTGTTATTAAAATCTTAGTCTGGAGGAATTCATTAACAAAGCTGACCCAATTTAAGGGTTTCAAACATAGAGAAACACTAGCTGAAAATTTGACTCCAAACCCTGTGGTTACTGAGATAGCCTTTGTGACCACTTCCCCATTTCACAACTATATTACAACATACATAAATGTAAAAAAACGTGCATGCAGTAACATTAGACAATCAAACATTTGCTGTGTCTATAAACATTAGTATGATCAGCATATGAATAAACATTAAGACTGGTTTAAAACTTCCACTGTTACAGTCTGTTTGCTTTAGAAGGTTTATCTCTCCCGGCTGAGGCCTGTCCAGATGGCATGTGCAATAAGCCATGCAGAGATCTTGACAGAGAGCTGATTGGCATCTTTACACTCGACGCTGTTGCCTCTGATGCCCCAGGTAGCAGCTGTGAGGTTGAGATTGATGAGTGTCAATCACAACCCTGTCTCCACGGCGGCAGTTGCCATGACCACATCAATGGCTTCTCGTGTACCTGCCTGCCAGGCTTCCAGGGGGAGGACTGTGAAACCAACGTGGATGAATGCAGTGACCAGCCATGCCAGAATGGGGCACTATGTGTGGATGAAATAAACAGGTAAAGTATATTTCTATGGTGATAATTTACTGCTACACTTCCGCATTTTTTAACTTTATTTCATTTCTACATCAAAATTATGTCCTAGTTGTATTTGACCCCAAAATAAAAAATAGTAACTGAAATAAATTCCCTTTTAAAAAAAAAAATAACCTTAGTTACCACTGTGACTGCTTGCAAACTGGCTTTACTGGTGTTCACTGTGAGATTCCACCTCCACCCTGCTGGTCTCAGCCCTGCCTCAATGACGCCCTCTGTCTGGATGAAGATGAGAACTACACCTGCAATTGCTGGCCTGGTAAGATCATAGGGCTCGTTTGAGTAAACTGGAATATAATGGTGACATTGGATTTTCACTTTGGTTATTACACAGTATGATGTAGCTACAGTGCATAAAGCTCAGAGTGGGTTTGAAATATGCTAGTCATAAAACGTAGTCGTGTCACATCTGCTTTGTGCGTCCAGGGTTCAAGGGTCGTAACTGTGAGACAGACATCAGTGAGTGTGAAAGCAGTCCCTGTGTGAATGAAGGCACATGCATCGAGCTTTCCTGGAAAACCTTGTATGGCACTGAGTTCCTATTACCTTCCCAATACAACCCCAGGAATGCTGCAGGCTTCATCTGCAGGTGTCCATCAGAGTTCTCAGGTATCTGCAGACTTACAGCCCAAGCTGAAGTGATACACATTATGCTGTTTTATTTGCCTTTTGTATTTGCTATATGTGTGACATTGTTTAAAACGTGCATTCAAAAAGGTGTGCTATGTGTTGAAAGTTTTTCATGCAGTATATATACTATAGCTAGACATATACAGAACTGTTTGGTATTACTGTCAGGTCTGCAGTGGTCAAAATTATACAGATGCGACACAGTATCTTTTACTTTTAGCACAACAAACCCACTCAGTTGGTCTATTGATTTGATTTGGTTTGATGGATACTTAGACTATTGACTAAATCTCAGACTAAATATCTAAGCACATAACTTCAAAATATTGTTTACTTTTTATACTATGCAAAAGCGTCTCTGTTGCCAGCTTTGTAAGGTCACCAGCTTTGATCATTACTCAGAGGCGGAGACTATAATTGGTCTTTGCCATTGTAAGATACTCAGGGTGTATTAAGCTAATCTCCTGGGAGCTGGCTTTGATAGGGGCCTAGTGCTGCAGTACACGGTTTTCTAGAAGGAATGGAATGTACACTGTCTGTTAGGATGGTCTGTACTGTCCATGGACCCATCAAAAAACATTATGACTGAACAGATGTGGAGTGTTTGGGTTCAGCGGTAGACTTCCATTGCCATGGAAGTTGTTATGTGGATCTGGACTATCCTGTTATTTGTTTCAGGTAATACTTGATGGTTTTTGGTTGATACAAATGACTCAAAACTGATGTATCGAAGAACCTTTCTATGTGTCTTTCTAAATACAATACTAAAGAGTTTGTAGTGACTTCAGGATCGATCGTGTAGCCACTGATCTTCTGTTTAGTATTTTTGTGGGTTGCTCGTTAATGGTTTTTCCATTTTTAGTGACTAAATGGTTATTCAGTAAAATGTTTACAACCATACAAAACTGTTTATTCCTGAGAAAAGCACTTATGGGCAATTGCTATTTCCACCAAGGTGTCACACCAACATGATGTGGAATGAGTGTTATGCAACCAGCTTTGCATATTTATTTTCCTGGGGGATTATTGGCTAAAGAGAGCCCACATTATTGCTGGCATTGAATGGGAGGTCAGATAATGCCTATAGTCTTACATTGGCACAACTGCCAAAAACAGTTTTGTGGATAAACTTTAATGATGGAAAAAACAATCAGAGCTTATTGTATATTGTACAATAGCACTGAGAACATCTCATTCTCAGAGAATAATCCTTGTTAAATGTTTATTTGTACTGAACTTGCTTTTCCTCTCTGGCTTCTCTCCTTCCCATTTAGGTGCCTTGTGTGAGCTGAACATTACTGCATGTACTGCCAACCCGTGTCAGAATGGGGCCATGTGCGAGAACTTCCAGGGCAGCTACAAGTGCATCTGCCCATCAGAGAGCCAACATGGAGTCCTCTATGGGGGCCGCAACTGTAGTGAGCCACTGGTAGGTTGTGAGGGTCATGAGTGCCAGAATGAGGCAGCCTGTGTGCCCTTCCTGAGCGAGGGTATACATGGCTACAGTTGCACCTGCCAGCCAGGCTACACCGGCTCCTACTGCCAGACGTCCACCGCATTCTCTTTCGAGTCACCCGGAGGCTACCTACACCTGCAGACGCCACTGCTGGGTGCCGAGGCATATTTTAACATCACACTAAGCTTTCGCACAGTACTGCAGAGTGCGGTGCTCTTCCAGAGGGGCAGTGAAGGGGTTACGCTCTGCCTGGAGCTGCAATATGGACGGCTTCTTCTCAATCTTAGAAGTGACCCTCAGACACATTCAACCAGCTGGACACTGACGCTACCTCAGGATGTTTCTGATGGAGAGTGGCACACGGTAGAGGTCGTACTTGGTGGGAACACCCTATTGCTGCAGCTGCTGGAGACCTGCCAGGGAGAGGAGAACTGTGGTACAGCAGAACCAGTAGATGCAGATGCTCTTGAGCCAGAATCTGCTCTACAAAGCACCTTTGTTGGAGGACTAGATGGAGGAGGAGGTTCTGGCTTCTTCATTGGGTGCATGAGGGACTTGTTTGTGGACTCACAGTTGATGGTGCCAGAGGACTGGTTGAGCACCTTAGCGGTCAATGTCACACATGGCTGCAACCATCATGACCGATGCCTTTCTGGACCATGTGAGAACCAGGGAGAGTGTGTTAATCTGTGGCAAGGTTACAAGTGCAAGTGTCAGCGACCGTATGAAGGTCTCAACTGTGCAGACGGTAAGAATACCAGAAAATTGACTTTTCTAGCCTATCAGATCATAGGATTTCCTCTAAGCATTCAAGTTACAATAGTCCATAAAAGTGTTTTCACAATAGAAGTGTAAATGCAGTGTTCAGAACTCACACCAGTGTCCAGAATCAGTGTCCACACCAGAGTCTGCTTAAAAATGTTGTCTGGGTTACAGGACACATTTGGTGTGAGAGCAATCTGTCCAGATTTGAGGAACAAACCGCAGATGATTTGCATCTGTGCATGCTCTTTTCCACACTTTATGTAGTATAGTGCATTTCTCAATGCTGTATGTCTCCAAATTAATTGCCTTTGGAAAGTGGCTTGCATTAGTTGCATCTCTTACCAGTCCTTATTTACACAGTGACTGTGCATGTAAATTTTAAATTCTTCTCTTTCTCACATAGAATATATTACAGCCAGATTCGGCCAGGACGACTCGGCAAGCTATGCTGTCTTCACCATCAACGACCAATCAGATTCAGATTCGCTCTCCCTGTCAATGTTCTTGCGCACACGGAAGGAGTCAGGTCTGTTGGTGCTGCTTGCCAACAGCACAAGTGAGTACTTGCAACTGTGGTTGGAAAACGGAAAACTCAAAGCGCAAGTCAACAATATGAGGATCATAACAAGTGAAAGTACAGTTAATGATGGGCATGTCCATTTTGTCGGCATTGTGATCGAGGAGGGTATGATGATTCTGCAGGAATCAGACCGTGAATTTGGACTAACGGATGTTCAACCTGTTTTTGTTCAGCTTGGGGATAAGGTGTATGTTGGGGGACTGGTGGATGGACAGGAATTGTTAGCCTTTGGTGGTTATTTTAAAGGCTGCTTGCAGGACTTACAGCTCAATGAAAAGAAGCTTCAGTTCTTTCCACTTGGTACCTCGGCAATGCCGTACCAACCAGACCACATGGTTGACGTCACTCCAGGGTGCACAAGTGATGACTCCTGCTCTGTAAGTTGCAATATTTACAGGCCATGAGCTGTTAAAGGCCAAAAAGGTCAATGATTAGCTTTGTTACTTTTCTGTAAAACCTTTGGATAAGATTGTCAGCCAAATGCAAATGTAAATTAGGTTAGACCAGACTATGTAACTAGGTTAGCAAAGCCTAATTTTCTCATTCACCTGCTATCTGTCCAGGTCTGGATTGGTTATATATCATGTAATGTTTAATTTTGATAATGTCTTTTCAGTCAAGAAATAAATCTGGGAAACACTGGGCAGATTTTAAATATTTAAAAAAAAAATTCTATGTCTTTAATAAACAAATTTTTGGTTTTTAAATAGCAATTTTAGATTTGTCACTTTTCAGTATCTTTTTGCCTTTTGTTTCCAGAAAAACCCTTGTCAAAATGGTGGGTTGTGTTTCTCTTTATGGGATGACTTTACATGCAACTGCCCTCCCAACACAGCAGGGCGGCACTGCGAGGAGGTGAGCTGGTGCGAACTCAACCCCTGCCCACCACAAGCAGCATGCAGGGCCCTCAATCAGGGCTATGAATGTGAGTATCTTAGAGCATTTGACCTGAGGCCAACGGTTTTTAATATCACAGTATGTCTGCAGAATTTAGATCTTCATCAGCAGATTTGTTTATGCTAGGATTAGTTTGCTTTGCATTAAGCCTGATTTACATCCATCTGTTATTCCAAGCCATATTATTCAGTTTTAGGCAATAGTCTAGGCCTGGGAATGAGGAGACCTGCTGAGTGCAGCCCACATCCCAATATGAATTTAACAGAGAACACGGGCATGTATTTAATTAAGCACTTAGGAACAAAACTGAGTCATCAATGTCAGGACAGAGCTTTTTCAATCTGTTAATTAAGTGCCATAATAAAGGATTAGCTTCTGTAAACGATGCTGTCTGGATCACACAACATTATTTAACATCCACACAGGAGTCTAAGCAAGAAATGTTATAAAAACCTTTTCGGCATTTGTTCTTTGCAGGCATTTCCAACGTGACTTTTCAGGACAACACCACTCTCATATACCGCGGGAATGGGCTGATCACACGCCACCTTACTAGCATCGTGTTCAATATCCGCACACGTAAACGCAATGCGGCGGTGTTACACGCTGACAGTGGGCCTGACTTTGTGACGGTATCCATTCAGGATGGCTTTCTGGTACTTGAGCTCCTGAGTGGATCGTCTTTGTCCACTTCTTCATCTCTCTCACCAGTGACCCTACACAGTCCGAGACCAGTGGCTGATGGAGAGTGGCACCTTGTGGAGTTCCTAATGGCCAACCCTTGGGCTAACAGCTCTCAGTGGATCATGGTTCCCTTAGATGAAAGGGACGAGCCAACTATGTCAGAGTCCATGGCCGGAAATCTGGACTTTCTCAGAGACGGCGTCGATATCCTACTTGGAGGACTGGGCCCGGAGTCTGACTGGAATCTGATTGGATGTCTGAGTAATGTTGAGATTGGTGGAATTGTGCTTCCATATTACGGTCCCAATGAGATGAGGTTCCCACGCACACAAGAAGAAAAGTTCCATAAGCTGTCCGAGGCTCCTGTCCAGGCGGGATGTGTTGGTGGGGAAATGTGTAAACCCAACCCATGCCTACACGGAGGTGTCTGTGAAGATCTCTTCAACATCTTTAGTTGCTTCTGTCCACCAGGTTGGGCAGGAGATCATTGCCAGCTAAACGTAAACACCTGTGCTTCTAACCCCTGCCGTCATGGCTACTGCAGCATACAGGGCCTTACATACAACTGCACTTGTGAGAGTGGCTACACTGGCAGCAATTGTGAGGTAAAAGTGAACGTGTGTGCCGACCACAAGTGTGCTAACGGAGGGACCTGCTTGCATGGCACCAACAGCTATTCTTGTCTCTGTCCCGACAAGTTTACTGGGCCATATTGCACGTGAGTCTGATTGTTAATGTTTAAAGCTAAATCAGTGTAGGAGTTGGTGTCTGAGTTTATGTTTAGCCTAGTTTGTGCATCCAAAGACCTGCTTTAAGGCTTCTACACTGAGGCAATCTACAAATGCATCTACAAGGAACAGTGTTTGTCCCTTCTGCAAAACATTGAACCGTATGCCTTAGATATGATATAAACCTGACATTGGAAAAAAACATAGTTAGTCTCATGAAGCTGTTCAAAGACAAGGAAAGGCACAACAGAAATTGAATCTTTGTACATAGACTACAAACCTCACACAATGATTCTCATCAAAGGAACAAACCCATTTGAATGAAGCAGGAGCCCTAGGGGACTGATTTGTTATAAAGGCAATGCAGATCGTATAATTGCTTTTATGGTGTTGTTTATGCTAGTATAACTGTGGTGGTGTCAATAGCTATACATGTAGTTTGAAAGCTGTAATGGTATTAATAGTCTCTGTCGAGAGTGCCTGTCCTCCAGCGGTTGTGTTAGGCCTTCAGGGTGGTAACTAAGGCAAGTCTTCAGCCATTTATCTCATAAACATGTTTTGTTGCCAGACTTTTTCATAACAGTCCTTTGAAACTGCCTCGCAGGCAGCCGGGAGACATATCTCTCTCTTTTCCCCACTGCAGAGTTAAAGAGATCTTTGGTGTAAAGTTTTGCTTTTAAAAAAAGAGTGACGGTTGCTGTTTGTTTGTCTCTTTCCTGTTCCCTCCATATCACAACAGTGTACGGATTGAAGAGGCTCCGTGGTATGTCGTTGTCAAGAACGTGTAAGTGACACAGTGTTATTGACTGTTTAGATTTGCATTCCTTCCTTTAATTATCCTGTTTTCACTTCCTTCTGTTTTTGTTTTGTCCTTTCGTTCTTCCTGTCCTAATTTCTCCTTTCATTCTATTCTATTCTATTCTTTTTCTCTCTTTCTTTCTTTCTTTCTCTCTCTCTCTCTCTCTCTCTCTCTCCCCCTCCCTCCCTCCCTCCCTCCTTCCTTCCTTCCTTCCTTCCTTCCTTCCTTTCTTTCTTTCCTTCTTTCCTTCTTTCCTTCTTTCCTTCTTTCCTTCTTTCGTCTGCCTCATTTCTTCTTCTGTAGAACAAAATAAAATCACACAGGGCATTTACTGTCCTAAAACCTCTGATTTATATCATTTTTTCCAAACATCATTGGGTGGATTAATATTAGCTGTATGTTCATCTCCATATAAGGCAGCTGTGTTCTCCTTGTCTTATGGTCAGAGGTCCATTCACATGCTAATGTCATTATTGTGATAGTGGGCTGATCTTCTTTGTGCTGGACAAAGGGGAAGGAGGCGCAGATAGTAGCCCCTTATACTGCTTTCAGGAAGGTTCTTCATCATCTGTTCTGCTTCTTTCTTTTCCCTCATCCTCTCCAGACCCCCAAAGCTCCCGGTGTCCATCTGTGGTGATGAGGAACACAACTACACATGTTTCCATGGGGGAAACTGTTCTGAGACCACCATGATGTGTGACTGCCTCCCTGGGTTTTCGGGTCATTGGTGATTATTCCACTTTTGTCCCTTTCACACAATCTCACAAATACATTTCGGTGAATGCACAGAAAAGTTGTGTTCAAAATGTAATACTATGATTAGCGGTATTATAACAGTAACATTTAAGCAATAATGTACAGCAGGCTGTGCTGTATTGTGGATGTTTTCAAGGCTAAGAGCTTCATTGACCAATCAGTAATCCAGGACAGTGTCTTTAAAATAATTGTTCTGATATGTGTAATGAAAAATATTTGTCACTCAGGTGCGAATTAGACCTGGACGAGTGTAGATCCAACCCTTGCTTGAATGGCGGCTACTGCCGTAACATGGTGAACAGGTTCCAATGTGTCTGCGAAATGACTTTCGCCGGCGACACCTGCGAAATCGACGTAAGCGACATTTACTTTTACATGGGGGCTTTGCTTTGGCAAAACCTCTTTCAGTTCCTCTCCTACCTCATTCTGCGGTTAGACGATGAGCCAGAGGTGGACTGGGGTGATAATGAATAAAAGAGTGGGTGTGGTTTGGGGAAGATGTGGGCGTGGCCAAAGCAGGGCTGGCGTTCACTTGATATAAAGTTAGATTGTGTTAAGAAATCTTGATTCCACAACACTTAATGCCCATGTTTTAAGTTTATTCTATATAAAAACGTCTCATGATTAAGATGATGTGGAAGTACTTCAATAGACTGCAAACGTACTGCATCAGGCTCACAGACAGCATGTCAAGTAAAACCGCACTGTGCCTTAAGTTGACAGTTTTAATCAGTGACAATATTTCAGGATACACACTTATCTATGGACACATTGTTATCGGTTGACAGTGTTTTCTTGTTTACTGTATGTTATCACAGTGCAAGAGGGAGAGAGTGATTCCAAGGAAAATTGTTTTCAAAATGATTCGTATATTTATTAATTTTATCATTAATCATTATTTGGGCAAAATTTAGAATTTAAGAATTGGCTCCTTTTCTGTTCATAAGTTGCAAATTGAATTGGACTGACTGGAAAAAATAAATGAATGAATTAATTAAAACGAATGTCAGTAATCAGTTTCATTAATCCAACACAGATGTTGTGATAAACAGAAACCACTGAATTATTCATTTTGACTATAATTATATTTTGATTCATAAGCCTGCTGCTACTTTTTCAAAATCCAAAATTACAATTCTGCATCCGGTTTATATCAATTCAAATTCAGGAATTGGGTTGGAATTTTTAATCTTTCTCAGTTCAGAATGAGGCACAAACCCAGATAAGACTGGAATAAATTTACACAAGAGTCTCATCTTATATTTCTAAAATGAATGATTGTTCTCCCAAAGAAAGACATTTAACATGAACCAAATTCAGTAGTGTTAAGTAATTTCATGTGAATATCATTTGTTTTTAGAATATATCTGTCTACTGTTTATCATGTATCCTTCTTAGTATTTATTTTCTTTAATTTTACATTAATTTCATTTTCAACACTGATTTACAATATTCTCAAACTGATCACCTAATTTCTAAAAATCATATTTGAACATGTTTACTTCAACTACACTGTAATGTTTTTCAGTATAAAGAACAATACAGTATGTCAAACATTATTCAGTAGTTTGTAGTCTTCTGATCATCTGTCTGTTGATCTGTCTTCATCATCAGATTATCGAGCACATTCTGTCTGTAGATCACTGTCTGTTTTCAAATAAAACATCTCATCCATCTCATCCCTCCTCAATCTGTTGTTTGTCCTGGCACTTTTGTTTAGCTGCCTCTCCTCTTTGACTGAGCCACTGGCACATTGTGCAGGTTTTGAGGAGTGTTGCCACAGATGTACCCATTGAACTAGAGATGGCACACAGATCAAAGATGTACCTGTACTGTAACACAAGTGGCAGGTGTGTCGAGACAGCAATTGCTTGCAAGACATCATAGTTGATGTAGAGACCAAGCAAAAAGTGTGCTGTGCAAGTTTGAAACACAAGTTGGAGTCTTGCCGTGTGGTTGCAGGTAAATCCTCACGGTTATGGAAATGTTTTGGGATTTGTTGGCATGAATTCAGCTTGATTATAATGACTTGTCCCTTTTGTTTGTAAGAAAACAAATGTTTTTGTAATGTTTTTACTGGATAAATGCTTACTATAAAATATATGTTAAAATACAGTTATTTTGTTTTGAAAGGACAGCCACAAGACTAATCTTTATAAAATAGTTTAAAAGTATATTTATGCCACACAACCTTTGGCTGAACGTCTAACTATATGTCACGTGACTTCATTTGACGTCATTTCAATCTGATTAACTAGTCAATTGATCAAACTATCTTTGTGATACAACCTTGCAAACACTTTAAACCTGCCAAGGATGTTTAAATTTGTTAGGGAGGTGCTGGGGTTAAAGACAGCAACCTTCCGCTTTGTTAATAATCCGTTTAACAGGATAGATGTTGGTGAGCGCGTCTAATCTCCTGATAAGACACATGCGTCTCACTCCCTGAGCTCTAGTGTGTTCTTAATGTTGCACTATGTAAATATTTCCACTTTTAAAGGTTTCTCGCAAATTATTTGCACAGTACTGAGCAGCACATTTGACAAGTGTATTTTAACCATCTCATGGGATGCAGACTCCATAAAAGCGCTAAAGTGTTATTCTACACAGGGCGGGTCTTACCCTGATGGTGAGGGCCACGTAGAGCTCATATTAATATTTTACATACATTTTCAGCTCATAAACCCCCATAAAATCACAGTCGAAGTTTCATTTAATCAATGTATGTTGAGGTCAACTAAAGGCAATGTCCTACAGGTGGACAAAACACAAGCACGCATTGGCAGTTTTATATCTCTTCCAGATAAATGTACCAACATTTTAAATGACTCATCTATATATTCCTTATATATTCTATATATACACACTGTAGTTGTATTACTAATACAAGACCTTGAAGAGCTTAAAAACAGAACATTTATGCACAGGCAAGTCATGCAGCATGCGACAGGTGAGCACGCTTATTTCTTGTGGGCTGTAGTGTTTATAGTGCTGAACAACTGTGTCTCTGTGAGGAACCCGTGGGTCTGCCGTGAAGGTTTGTGTCTTCAGAGTGACAGAACAGCGCTTGGCCTGCAGAAGACGCAGCGTTGTGTGAACTGCAACCCAGCAGCGCATCGCTCTGGGTCTGTGAGAGACGAGCTCTGTAGGGAGAAGCTTATCTCTGTGACATGGTGGAAAGCCTGGCTGTCTCTTTCTAACTCTCTCTCTCACATGTAAAGCACTGCCCTAGTTTAAAGCGGCTGATGCGCTCAGCTCAGCTGGAGTTTTGTGTGGCCGTGCAGTCGGATGATCTAATTTTGGTTCTTTTTGGTAATTCTTGGTTTGGTAACTGATTCTCAACTATATACACTGTTTATTACTACACAATCTCTTATGACTAGCACTCATTGACCTGCCTGTCAGCTAACATTGAACATCAGGAGTTATATTCTGCTGTTCATAATAATTGGAGCATATTACAATATATAATAGCATATTTATATATTATATAGTACGTTTTATATACTAATAATTACATCACCTAATTAATATTCATAAGCCGAACATCAGGAGTTATATTGTGCTGTTCATAATAATTGGAGCATATTACAATATATAATAGCATATTTATATATTATATTGTATGTTTTATATACTAATAATTAGCATAATCATGTACCATGGTATTGACATTTTTTTTCAAAGGACGTGAAAGATTTCCATGGTACTATCAGGGTACATTTCTAATACTAATGTAGAATTATCATGATGCCACACCTTTTAATTTTAAGTGAATGCCTTCATTTTAGCATGAGGTTTCACAGTGATATAAACTGTTAGAGGTGGCATATGGAGGGACATGGGGAGCAGACGGCCGTGCCAGCAGATCAGGAGGGAATAACTCAGTGAAACGCATGCCAGTGTGCCAGCTTGTGTAGACACAGCCAATGAGATTCTCTCCATATGTGTATGTGAGCTGATACCTCCTGGTGTTAGCTAACAACTGAACGTCCAAAACGGGTTAAAGAGCTTTATGAGGTTGTCATCCCATCTTTGACACCAACTCCATCTCTCCTCCAGCTGAATTCAGAGAGCGTGACCTCAAACCTACTGCTGTCCATCAGCCTGGTGTGTGTGGTTCTGCTGTTGGTTCTTTTCAGCGTGACCACGGGTCTTGTGATGGCGTTGAGTCGGCGTGCATCACGTGGCACGTACAGTCCCAGCCGGCAGGAGAAGGAAGGTTCTCGAGTGGAGATGTGGAACATCGTGCAGCCTCCACCTATGGAGAGACTCGTCTGAGCTGCTGGCTATTTTCTCTGAACAATATCAGCCAATCACACGCTTCCATCAACGTGAATGTCTTTATTTATTGATCATGTGGCAGCTATTGTACTACGGTAGATATTTTTTTACCAATTATCATTTTGGTTTGAACAATCCCAAATAATGTATTTTTTTTTATGAACTATCATTGTTTAAACATCTTTAAAAAGCTTTAGGATTTGCTGACTTGTGAAAAGCTGTTTATAATAGTAACTTTTTAAACATCTATATCCATAACATGTTCATACGGGGCAGAACATGACAAATTTCCAGGAGCTGTCCACAATAAAAGTGAACATGCTGCTCAATGCAACACTATCATTATTAGAGTGTATTAATAGGATAATATACTGTTATGTGAAATGAGGGTTTGGACCAATTATATTTCACTGTGGGCGGGGCTACCCGCACATACCTGCACATGAAGCGACCGACAAAACTTCCTGTTGCTTACTGCATGAGGATGCACTGTGAAGGTCTGTTAGGATCTCTCTGTGTGTTCTGGATGCATTTGGGCTGCAAGGGAACTAAACAGAAAATTTGTGAAGTGAATTGAAGTGGAACCATAAACACTCAACAAGGTTTTGCACAAGCATGAATTTGTTACCATTTGCTGCTTGTAGTCTGTAAAGTATTATAAATAAATGATTCGGGTTATAATTACTTGGTCATTAATCTGATTATAAAATTGATCTAATGATTGTTTATAGTTTAGGTTCTGGTTTATAAAGGTTTTGGTTGTAAATCATTTAGATTCATTCATTTAAATTCAGATATCACATACATTACAAATTCATCACTTTAGGCTATTCACCAAACCTATAATGAATCAACACAGATGAGTTTTAACTGTTGTATAGACATTAATATCATTTATTTTGGGTTCACAGTGCAAACAGTGTCACCAGCAACTGCATACGAACATCCAGAATCAATCAGTTAAAAGCATACACTTCATCCATGAATCACCAGAGAATAAACAGGGAAATGTCACTGTTTCCCATAAACACATACCCCAAAACATTCAAGAAAATGATGAATTGTACGTCTATTATTATACCGAACAAAATCAGCTGTACAGACGTTTCGTGTGGTAAAGAAAGTCTTTTGAGTTCTGAGTATGAAACATTCACAAACTGGAGAGTGCAGTGATTGGATTACAGCAGGTCACTACTTAATTTAATAACTAATGCGACAGAAAAACAGATCACTCAAAAATAAGGAAAAAAAATGTTACAAAACTTGAAAGATGTGAATTACCATGTTCATAAAAATTCACATTGTATTTGTTTCTTTAGACTTCAGGAGGTGTGCTCATGTATCTTTAAAAATTCCCAACGTCACAAAAATGACGACAGAACCTTACAATGAAAATACACACCAATAACCAGCTCATATGTAAGAAAATAAAGAGATTTTGGGCAGCACTTTACAGCGGTTCCTCAACAGTGTACAAAACACTTCTTAATATGAATCGTCTATGTGGTTACTACTAGTTTTGAAATAGTGTTCAACTAAAGTTACATTTACACCACAGGTGGTCAGCAAGTGGATGAAATTGGATGCAAGCAGGTGGATGAAATGTAGCTCCTTAAACACTTAATAGTTTCTGTACTGCAAATATGAAATGTGATCAAATTTCAAATAATGTGAACAATACCTAACAAAATGTCTATTTTAATCATGAATAATAGGGTGTTAGGCTTAAAAAGGGGTTAAATTACCTTTACATAGCAAACATTCTTTCCATATCAAAAGAAGTTAATTTGAATACAAAGCACAGCTGAAGACGTCTTCCAAAATATATAATACCCACAATTCAAAAAACTGTAATAATATGCAACAAAACCGCAGAGAGTTTCATATATAAAATGAACCACACAGCCATTATGAAGGAATTAACCTCAAGTGCCTCAGATCAGATCCTATGCCCTTGACTGCTATAAACATACTGATGGTCCTTCTTGGATTAACCATATACCAGGTTATCAGGCAAAAAAAAGCACAGTTTGTTTCTGTCATTCTACCATATCAGGCTTGAATTACATGAACTACAATATCATTGTATAGCAACTTTACATGAAGAACTGGTATTTATTTCACTAGAGTACCACAAATCTAGTGAGCTTCCTACCTGGACTGCATTTCTGTGCATTACAGATGTGAGATTGTGACAAAGCCTACGTAGAACATTTCAAACCAGTTATTTATGAGACTTCATGAGGGTTAGGATGCTGCCTTACAAGGTAGTCCACCAGCTTTTAAAACCAAGCTATAGCCACGCCTACTCTAGCAGTTGAACTCTAAGGCACACCCTCACATTTAAATAAGGGGCGTGGCTAAACATAGTATTTTTAAGTCGCCCTAAATTGCTGATCATTCAAATGATTTAACAATTCAGGGGGTACAAGAATGACCATTTAAAGGTGACTTTTGCTTGCTTTCAAGATTTTACAAAATATGTACCATTAGTTTTGACCAAAAACATTACTGAAGGAATGAAGACAATTTTGTACCTGAAATTTAAACAAATGAATACATGCAGTGACTTTTCCTAACCACTTCCCCAGCATTTTAAACAAATAAGCAAACAAATTATGACAAAACAAATCAGCAGTGAAACCAATATTACAGAGAATTTCCATCTTCTTTTGCAGTGTACAGCAGTTACGCTTCATGTGAAGTATTACGCACTATCGATTAAACACCAAACAAACGTTGCTCAAAAGGTGACTGACATTAACACCACAGAAAATATAAATACTGACTCCAATTCTATGGGAGAATTTGCATAGTTATACGAGGGGGCGACTTTGGGATCTTTCTGATTGGTTCAAATGTTTCGCATGAGCTTGGAGCTAAACTGCTACTGGTACGTGACAGGAAAGAAGCCAATTGGATGGTCCAAGGTTAACTGGAATTGCAATGATGACGAGACACATGTCCTAAAACCTTAAAGCTTTCAAAGCTTTAATGACCGTATCATTACCATAGTGTTCCTGTAGCTCAACTGGTAGAGCATTAAGTTAGCACTGCAAAAGGGTTGTGGGTTCGATTCCCATGGAACACGTACTGACGCTGTAAATGCGCTGTAAGTCACTTTGGATAAAAGAGTCATGAAAGTGTCTTCAACAGTAGTATGTGTGCTAACTCACTACACACTACAGCCTAAACACCTCATCAGCCAGGAAGGAAATTGGAAAGTACTGGATCTAATGACCACTTCCTGTTTGGTGAACCAATACAGTTTTGAAGGCCTTACTGGACATGAGTAAAATTTCATCTTTCTACAAGTAACGCTTTTGCTTGACACAAACTTGACACACGTTCAAAATACTCAACGCAAGTACACAAACATAAATGCAAAGACTTAACTAACCCATTGTACAGTGCATATTTCTGTCAGTAATCAACGGCGCGACGTCTGTCATTACAATGCATGTGTTATGTTTTTAACATTTACACTCATTTAACTGACCTAAACCTCTAATTAAGTGGAAATTCTTACAAGCTAGCATGACAATTGACCTACAAGAGAAGTAACTGTTGAAAGAAGATGCACTTCACAATAAAAGTGTGCTACAGTGCCCCTTGTGGTGACACTGAGTATGCAACATCGTTTGTAAATGAATCGTGACGTTATTCAGAAGCAACACCACGTGAAGGATCAAGCTTGCATAGCTTAGAAGAACCGGTGTTCATGTACTTGCGTGGAGTATGTTTCAGGCCACAGATTAAATTTAGTACTAAACTATGAGGTTAATGAAGGTTTTAAAATGTTTTATTAGTAACAGATTCTCATCTTCCCACTGCAGCTTAAGAAATTTCAAGGTTCCTATATAAACATTAAAAACTTTAATATACTTTGGCCGTCATTTTTAAGGCTATTACACTTAATCATGATAGTTAAAGTAATGTTATGAGTAACTGGGATTTAATTAAAATTTGTTACACTTGCCACTAAGGCCTGGTAAAGCTATTAAAATACAAACGTCTTTCGGTTGAATAAAAGCAGAAACCTGAGAATTGTTTTGAAAAAATACAATTTTCCAAAAATATAGCAAGTTGTTTCATTACCCACAATGCAAATGAAGAACCAGTTCTTCATCAGTCCTACATAAATAGCTCTGTTTAAGACGCGTTGCATGCTAGTAGTAAGCTAATCCAAGCTTAAAAATACTGTGCAGAAGCAAAAGAAGACTCTTTAAGGCATCACATTAAACTAAAATTATTTCTCTATTTAAATACTTTCGTACGATTTAGTAAAATATACGTAGACAGAACTCTGCCCCTCATCCACAGTGATTTATCGAAACAGATTTGATCTAAACAGTGATTTCAAACTAATCTTTTTAAGTGCAAATTATTGGCGTTGAATGTTCTAATTGGATAACAGCTACAATAAATATAATGGGATGACAAATATTGTGAAAAATCCCTCTTGAACTATTACAGTACCACCTCCTTATCTTTGTTCCTCCCACCCATCAGTTTTGCAAGATACCGTTTTTCTATAGCTTCAGACAAATGTGAAAAATAAGAGGACCATCTATTCACATTAATTACAAAAACAGTTGAAATAAACAACTCATACTTCATGCAAATAGATTGCTGGTGTGAAGTCGTACATCAGAAACGAGAGAGTGTTATGTGATCTTCTCAGGATTTGTCCAAGCTGGTATTCTTCGGAATCTGTGTGAAGTCCAGGTTGCTTGTATCCAGGATGCTGAGGCGACATATTGACTCGATCTCCTCTAGTAAGCCTTTCTCCTGAGTCTCCTCCTCCTTAACCCTTCTATCATCTCCAGCCTGCTGCTATTTATCCATCTCCCAAGGTATGAGCACCGAAGGCTGCCTGCTGCTGAGTCCTGCTGCCTGGTTCTGCCCGCGGTCCTGGCAGGGTCTCTGGCAGGGTCTCTGGCTCTTTTTGGAGAGGACCTTCTGGCGCGTGAGGCTGCAAGCAGGTAAGCGAAGTTGGTCGGGGCTCAGCTCTGTGAGAGCAGGAGAGCTCGTCAAGTCCACCTCAGAAGGTTCCAAGAGCTGAATTGTAGGTACTTCAGGGAGAGAGTTCCTCAGTGAACGCTCAGATAACTCTTCATTAGGCAGGCTGTTATGCAGAGGAGGATGGACTAGAATGGAACATGAGCTGGCTTGGCGTCGGGGCGAAGGCGGCAGATGCTTACCGTAAATGGCACTGTCATCTTGACCCATGTTCCACTCACCTTGTTCTCCTTTTCCCACCTCACAACCAACCTGTGCAGAATTATTCCCCAATGAGGTCTTGCAGTTTTTCTAAGAACCACACAAGAAACAGTTAGTTACACACATACACACACATTTCTGTTTCCTACAATTCTTTCATGTATATTCTGTTTAACTCAGAATGACACTGTTATATAGCCACAATAATGGTTGTAGTACCTGTTAATACTGACTTGAAAACATAAGCTTTTACTGCTGTGTTAAATGACTGATTTAAAGCAGCTAAAATCAGCAGTCTGAAATAAGCCCTCACCACGGGATTGTAATCAAGGTCTTCCATAGATCTGAAGAAGTCCAGGCTCTTGGCTGCAGAGAGCCGTCCCTGCTCTATGTGGGACGTACTGAGAGAATCTAGAATCTCCTCCAGCAGGTTCATCTGTCCCTTCTGGCCCACCTCAGGCTCAAATTCAGAATCCTCGCTGTCTTCAGTGTGTGACGGCACGCCCCCGCTGTCCTCAGATGATATTCTCCACACACATACACAGGTAGTGTCAACTCAAAAGCCATGTGAGAAGACAAAGCACCAGAGGGCAGTGTTGTTTTGCGTGTACACCACAAGTGTACACCATTCACACTATTTGGCAAACATACTGTAATACAATTAGACTACAGCACCTCACATAACTTACACACACTTACCTGCTGGCTGTGTCGTCATTGTTGTTGTAATTGTCTGGATAGCTGAGGTTCACGTGGGGAGGTGATTTTAGGTTCTGATGCTAAAAATAAGAGAATCGACAAATTAAAACTCACCTACCTACAGTACATTCCTAAGAGTAACATAAAAACATGAACTATAAAACGCAGAGAGAGTCTAAGCATCACGTTCTGTAGTTAGCACAGGGCGACGATATTAATTCTCGTCCCTGCCGCTGGTGCTAGTTCTGCTAATCCCTTGACTTTTATAACACACCTGTGTAACACATTTCATTGGCAAATTAAAGAATTTAAGCATTATAGGGTGTAGCTTCACGCTGCGGCCCCAGGCTTTAGAGTTCACCATTAACTAGCCTTCCACGACACACACACACACACACACACAGCCACTAAAATTAAGCCTTTTACTTGGGTCATCGGCACGGGCTGCTTAGCTAACAGGTAGGGGCAGACAATCATCAGATCAAGTGGTCACTCTTCGGGTAGACTTTTTTTGTTTTGCATTTCATGGTCTTAAGGCTTTAGCTCAGAAGGTCTTGTGACGACCTTGAGTGAGTTTGGGTACTGATGAATTCTGGGTACCGGCGCCTGCTGAATGGGTTAACGGCCACCTCGTCCATAAAAATAGCTAAGAGATGCGTGCACCGAACACTTTAGACTCTTGCCATTGGAATAAACAGGAACACATGTTGGGTACTGAGTACCGCACTTGCTAGTAGCCGGCAGCTATAATGAAAGCGATTACTAGGGGTTCAGGACTTGAATCCTCCAAAAGGCTTTAATGGATTCCTGTGTCAGGGTCATAAATCCGCCACTTCGGCTTCAGCGAAGGGCTTGGATGCACCTGCGGAACTGTGTCACATTCATTTGGTGTTGGAGGAATGTGTGTTTGCAGTTATTTAGTCCCCTACGTTTGAAAGCAGAGCATGCTGGTCATAGAGTGGTCTCTCTATGAGCGGAGGTGTTTATTAAAACAAGGTGAGCGCGGGCCATTTACAGCATGGCAACACCAGGTCTCTGTGTTTCAAATACTCACCAGCAAACTTTCTCTCGCTCAACACGTATGCATATGTGCTCAGAAAGAATCTAGGGTTTATCCAAACACTGCGTTAATTACTCTATTCATTTTTAGAATGGAAAATAGTTCAGGCATAAACTATATAGATAGGTATGGATAATTAGCGAATATATATATAGACTATAAAGAAATATATAGGTTATTTTAACATCTTCTCAGCAAGCTGCACACTCATTAATGTCTGTAGCACAAACAAAGTGGAGGGGTCGAGCCCTCAGGTTCACTACTTATGGTTAGCCGATTGGTCAAATCGCTAACTGTACGTATGAGCAATCGCATTAGCAAGCACATCTCCAAGATCTCCAATTAAACTCCAAGATGACACAGCAAAGGATGCTGGGAAACAACACAACAATCAGCCCTAAACTTTAACAGAACATATGCAGACGCAAAAGCTAAAAACAAGAATATCCGCGTTCATTCTTTCCAAAGTAAGTCATGAAACAGTGGCCAGGAAAAGACATAGCAAATAAAATAAAATAAAATTAACAGTTAAAGCAATTGTTCGAAAACAGGCCAAGAACACTGACTTGGTTCTTTTACATGTACTTTAAATCAGCACGGACATACTGAGGCACCGCAGGTCAATGTCTGCTCCTTAAACTGCTCGTTCAAATCCACATGGAAAATGAAATTCGGTCTTCAGTCAGAGTGCTGTCTGAACATCTTTGGTCCAGCGCTCTTCAGTGGAGGCTTTAAAGCCATTATAAATTCATCTCTCTTGTCAGGGCAGGCCATTTGGTGAAGGGCATTTTGAGAGAAAATCCCATTTTGCTTCTAGCGTGGCCAAGTTGTACGAGGCGTCAACAGGGCTTTAGATGGCAGCCAATCGTCTCGTCGGTTTAATAGCCCGGCTTACATTATATATTTCATATGCTATTTCAGAGCAGCCACTGATCTCATGCGCTTGGCAGGGTTTGGAAAGAGAAGATATGCCTGGAAAATGCAAACAAAACCCATGTGCCTTCAAGCCAAAAGCTGAGCCAGCATCTGTTGAGCTATTCAAGCAGTTTCCCTTTAAACAAAGCCCAGGACCTCTTCTTAGGCAAAACCTGTTCTTTCCAACTGGCTCGGGCTAAAAGCAACTTTGGGAAATATTAGAGAGAGAGAGAGAGAAAGAGAGAGAAAGAGAGAGAAAGAAAGAGAAAGAGAGAGAAGAGAGAGAGAGAGAGAGAGAGAGAGAGAGAGAGAGAGAGAGAGAGAGAGAGAGAGAGAGAGTCTCATTAAGAGTTCATTTAGTAATATCCAGTAGGTGGCACTTTGGTTACAGTAGAAAGGGCCCTGCTCAGTATCTCTCTCGGCTGCAAGCTAAGCTATCTTTATCTAGTCGTCACCATGCAGATGTGCTGGATCTCTCCATTCTCTCCGCCAGCCAAAAGTTTTTTCCTCTATGTGTACGTCAACGCTTTTTGACACCCAATGAATCCATCTCGACGTTGGCACTCTCACTGGGAGCTCTTGCTCTCCCGCACACTCATATGTCCAAACAAACATGCATAAAGTGGCAGAAACTAATTTAGAAAAAAAATGACCACAACAGCACTAGCTACATAGCATTTCATTATGACGAGGCAAGCTAGCATGCATTCACTTCTGCAAGAAATGGCATTTAAGGTTGCATTGAGATGGTATATTTTCTGATTTGAAATGTACGATTAGATTTGTCAAATCTAAAAACATGCAGGGCAGCACTTGATTCAAATAATCAGAAAATATTGGTGCAAAGTGGACGTTCCATGCAAGAATGTGCTAAAACAATGGCTAAATAGCTATTTGACTTTAGGACATAAGTTAAGATTGTTAACACTATTGCGGTTGTAAAATTCTTGTAACACAATCATGTTTACTGTGGTCAATTCTCACAGCGATATGTAAATGAAGGCAGAAGCCTGTATACTGAAGCAGGAAGTTTGTATGAATTATACACAAGCTGAACAGAGCTTTTAGGATTCTTTAATATGCAATGCTACTGAAATGGCCACGACTACAGGAGATCCATCTGCTGGCTTCATCCAGAGAGATGGTGTGTGTGGAGTCATTCCCCTGAGGCTGTGTGCCACTCACACACACACACACATGCATACACACACACAGCTTCAGTAGGCAGGAATAAGCAGACATTGAGATCAGCTGTACTTTGCCCCGGGCCCTGCTACTGACACCCAGTCTGGCTTTCCAAGGCCCTGAGGCCTGACCTGAAAACCAGCCTCATACTGTACACTGCAGGAGCCACCAGTGTCAGAAAACATACTTTTCTGCATGTACAGTATATATTGCACTATACCACTCATAAAACTGCACGGTTTGTAGAAGCTGCAATACCATTAGTAATGCACTATAAATGCTGTAAAATTATTCAAATTCATGCATTTCACAGACAATTTGATCGAATTGACTTACAGTCAAGCTGCAGATTTAATCAGTATGTGCATTCCCTAGGTTAGAACCTGTAATCTTGCGTTGCAAGCGTAGCACAATTACATCATACAGTTTAAAAAAGCATAAGGATAAAAGCTATAAAGTTCTTTAACTTACTTAAAATTATATAACGTATTTAACTTAAGTTAAGCTTTAGTATGAAGCATTTGTAACGATCAGCCTCAAAAGTGTGTCAGAGAAAAGACCTTGTCGGCATGGAGAAATGCCCCCGCC
Organism: Chromobotia macracanthus; assembly: GCA_036877525.1. NCBI lineage: Eukaryota > Metazoa > Chordata > Actinopteri > Cypriniformes > Botiidae > Chromobotia > Chromobotia macracanthus. The sequence continues at coordinate 4,573,180 of JAZGTH010000033.1, read as the reverse complement.
ATCACCCTATGCTCCTTTATTCTTCCTTAGACGCTAACAATGACTGAACAGCACAGTGATTGATTTGCTCATTGATCGTGCAGAAGGTCTTTGTGGCAGCCGCATCCGTTCTACAAACTGTAGAATGTGTGTACGGATGACGACAGGTCTGATAAAGCAGAGGAGTTCTCCGGGGATGGAAGAGCAGCGGGCGTTACCATCACCCCAACAAAAGCCCTAATTGGACGACCTCTGTCTTGACACCTTTTTACACCACCTATTCCGTTCTCCCCTCCGTTGCAACAAGTACGCAGCTAATAGTGGCGCTAATTAACGGCCGAATGGAAAGCTGCTGGTCATGACGGTGAGCTGGAGGGCTTTGTCCAGTGACCTTCCGGCATTGCCTGCAGAGGTGCGAGTGTGTAAGAGCACAAGAGCTGGCTGTTTATTCCGAAAGCGTGATATTTTATGGCTCAAACTTATGCGTTATTATCAACTTATGCATTGTTCAGCTCTGAATACGTGATAAGCAGTCGTGTTACTGAGCTCCAGTTGCTGAAACCCTCAAGGCACACAGTAAATTACAGGACACTTTTATCTGATGCTGTTGTCTGATTAGGCAATATATGATTTGCAAGCATCTGTTTTACCGCATTTGGAAAAGAAACATTTTTATATAAAATGCCAAAGCCAAGTGAATTTGCAGGCATGCAAATTCTTCAAGGTACAGATACAAAAACACTATGTGATGCAAGAAGCCTTGACTAGCATAAGCAGACTACTTGTAAAACCAAACAGAAAACCACCGTCACTGATTCGCTGCCATTCCAGAATCTGGTTTTATCAAATAACTGCGGCCTATTTCGGTTTAAAATGGAGGCAGGCCAGTGAACGGTATGAATCCAGGCCACCTCCTGGGTCTATGGGGGGCTCATCGCTTCCCTGCTTGGCTTGGCAACACATCACTGAATCTCACACACAAGACACACACACTACACACACTCGCTTTAGCCGCAGCTGTCACTCAACCTGCCCATGTTGACTCAGACTGGTGTGCAAATGGGCTCTTCTTTCAGGAAGTGGACTGTCTGTGAACCCTTTACGCCTGTGTGTGTGTGTGTGTGTGTGTGTGTGTGTGTGTGTGTGTGTGTGTGTGCGCTCACCGCTCTCTTCTGAAGTCTCCTGGGTGAGAGGCTTTTAGTGCTGGTGGGAGAACCTGCGCAGTATGGGCTTTCCTCTTCTTCAGCGTCCTGCAGACAGAGATAAAGAAACACTAATTCAAAATGAACCGTATATCTGCAGTTTGTAATACATGATGCATGTTGTATAAGTGTGCAATTCATCAGGGCACCTTATTCGAATCTTTCGCATCTTATTCGAATCATAATCTTTCTGCCCCCAAATGCAATAACATCTCTCTGTCTGGCTTAAATACATAATCAGGACAGCACATTAATTATAAATATTATTAACCAATAATATCAATGAGCACTTGTCACCATACACTTACATTTCCAGAAACGTAAAGGAAACAAAAAAGTATCTTTAATCAGTTCAGTTTCATTTATTTGTATAGTGCTTCTCCTAATACATATTGTTTCCAGGCAACCCCCTCCAAAAACCCACTGCCTACATGCATCAATTTACACTACTTGTGGACTCACAACAGTCTTGTATCACAGCAAATGTCATGATTATTTATACTCACACACGCTCACACAATATCACTGACTCATCTGTCTTGCTCAAATCTAGTTTGTTTTAATCGAGCCGACAGCAGTAACATTTACTGTATCAACTGGTCTGGTCTCCTCCATATCGGCTCCTGGCCTGACAGCTCACACCACAATTACCTTATCAAAGCCATCAGTGTTATGGAAACATACATCTCGTTACATTAGCTTTGAAGAAATCACTCGCTCACTGATGAAATATGCAAAAATATGAAAGGTGAGGATGGGGGGGTTGATGTGACAGCTTATTGCCAGAGGTGCACTTGTAAGAAATGTACACTCCTGAACAAAGCACTAAGCAGGTTTCACACGCTGTTTAAAACCCTGAGCGTGAGCCATGGGTGAAGTCACCTGATCCATCTTAAATAGTGTGTGTGTGTGTGTGTGTGTGAGAAAGACAAGCCGTCTCAAAACCCAGCGAGCTGTTAAGCTAGACAGTGGGTATGATGTTATCTAGGTAGGTGGCTTGCTAGGTTTTGAGACGCAGCCCAACTGTGTACTGTATGTGCATGAGAGAGAGAAAAATCTGAATCTTACCTTTTGCGTGATTTTGTCCTTCATGTCACGTATTTTTCGTTTTGCGTGATCTTTGGCCTTTAAAACAAGAGAGATAAAGCTACTCAGCTGTTTTACAAAGCATGAATTAAGTGAAATAACTGCAATCAACAATAAAATGTTAATTATGAAGTCACTATACACAATATTTTATTCAATTAAACATGTATGTCAGTGTGGAAGACCATGTTTTCATGCACATAACTTTTTGGTATAAATAAAATCTAACACATTTTTAGTAATTCTACTTAGTAATACAGTAATTTAATACACTCAATAACTTCCATGCATGCAGCATGCGAGATCTTGAGGAACAGCAAAATTTGGGTCCAGGTGGAATTTGCTGACCTTTTCCCATTTTTCCACAGATTTTGTAGGGAAAACCGAAGATAAAATTTAAACATGGTAAAACGCATTTAGCAGCGATGAGGTAGTTTTCTAGTAGCTGAAAGCAATAATTAGCCAAATTAGCCAAAAGGAATAAATGATCACGCAAGTGAGCAATATGTAGAACTTTTGGGACGACAAGCGTTCTGCGGAGCTTCACGGTCAAGGGTCGGTGTGGTTCTGGGCATTAGACGTTACACCATCATTTCCAGCTGTATGTGGATTTATGGTCATTTTTTGAAATACTCAATTACTAAAAAATGTGTTTCTTTGACTTTTCATAACTGTCTTTTCAACAGAATCCAGGATCGTCTGGACGTGCAGATATAATCTGTTATAATCTGTGGATATTTTGCATAAGATGTTGAGTACAACTGCATATGTCCACGGCACTGTTTGAAATTCTAGTGACCAAAATATAAAGAACTATAATTAATTTCTAAATATTCCTGTGCACATAAACACAATCATTGTTTTCTGTCACAGAAGTTTCAAATCATTTCCAGTACACTGTGAACTCACCATCTGAAGGTTTTTCACCACTGGTTTCGCCCTCTGCCGCTGTGCAGAACAAAACGTTTTTGGTGAGAACATATGAATTTCCTGAAAAAGTGCCAGCACGTTTCACGACAGTTTTGCTGAATGTCTCTCACGCACAATAAACCCACACACACAACTGCCCATTTATTGTCACAAATCGTTAACAACTGAATAAACACTATGTTGTTCAAGCCAAAAATTTTGTTTTGCCCGAAAGCATTTGAGAAACGCCCTGCTATTAAACTAACTATTAAACAGGTCTGGTCCTAAAGGACCCAGCTAACAGGGAATGTTCTCACAATCTTGACTAACTTTTATCAAAAATGCCATTCTTAAGTAGTTATAGGAACATTTTAAAAATGCTTCAGAAATAAAAAAAATGTAACAACGCTCTTTTAACCAAGGAATAACCTTAATACAATGTCTAAAAAACTGGACCTTTTAAACGTTCAAAGAACTTTTTAAAAATAATATTTAAGGTATTTGTTACTTTGTTACTAAAACTGTTGGCTGGAAAGTCACCTAAACATAAGTGTGGCATTGGTCATGTGAAAGGGTCTGATTGTAGGGCATCAGCATCAGCAGAACAATGTTCTAGTCTCGTTTCCTCTCTCGTCCACCAGGTAACATCTGTCTTTACCGGAGTAGCCACGAGGCTAACGCTTCAAAACAAATCTAACGCTGCGGCATTAACGTTCAGAAGCCTTGACCAACGTGACATAGGCGAGGCCCGTTCATCTGAATCTGTGTCAATCAGAAGATCTGAACTTTACACAAAACCATTTGAAGGAGGCACTCCAGAGAACTAATTCAGCTCCAGCTGTCGGATAGAAGCCAGCGTGAGTAAACAGACAGTCAACAGGAAAACACAGGAGAGGAGAAAGGTGAGAAGACAGCAGAAAGAGTGTGAGAGAGAGAAGAAACAAGGCCTTTTCTTTTGTTCAATCTATCGAGTAATGGCTGTGTTTCCTGCCAGAAGTCTCATGTCATCTCCGATGACTGGCTGTCACATCACATCAAGCCTGTCTCAACATCTTAACTGTCCCACGCCACCGTTTTCACCATCTCTGGCTTGGCGCCTTTCATGCGATTCACTCAGCTGGATAGGTTTCATCACATCGCAACCGACAGGAAATAATAAGCTCGCTCAACTGCTCGGGGCTTAATTATTCAGGCGAAATTAACATTAATATTACAAGCAGGAAAATATGAATAATTGTCTACTGCTTACCATCTTGGTGTGAATCCACTGCTGATAAGATTTTGAGTTACCTGAAACACAGCCATGCACAAGAAAGGTAATATCAAAATCAGAATAAAAGACATTCATCTCAGAAAAAAATGTATTTTGTTATTTTGTTCAGGACACCACAGACTTTAGCTAGAAGCACAAGATCTTTATGTGATTATAGAGAAAAATCTAACATAGTAATATATATAGAATAGTTCTGACATCATGTAGTCACTCTGTTAAACTTTTTTATAATGGGGACTGGAGCAGCACCAACATTCTTCAATATTTTTCTTTTGTGTCCCACGGAAGAGAATCAGCCTTATTGGTTTAGAACAATTCATTTTTTACGATTCATGAAACATTTCATTTTTGGGTCAATTGCGTATTTAAATGTTCCGAATGTCATATGTTATTCTGTCTGAATATTAAGCTCAAGGGATAATTCCTAAGGGTGGAAGTGATGTGTGTACTGTTTTTTTATTCCAATGGTTGAAGGTTAGAGAGGTGGCACTCACTTCTACAGAAGTCCCCCTCGGTGATCTCCTCTTCATAGATGTCTGTAAAGCCCCTTCCTGCGTTTAATTTGGCCAGTCTGCCTTCAATGAACTTTCGCCATAAATTTAAGTATCACAGGTTATTAAGGAAGAAGGGGGATGGAGGACAACACCAAAACAATTCCTGTGTGTGCGTGTGTGTAATTTACATCAGGTGATGGATTAACATGGCAGAGGAGAGTGTTATGTGAGCAATGTCTTTTGGGAAGTTTAATTTCCTCCTTGTCACGTAAAGGATCTAAACACGCCCATTAAAACCAGGCCTATGACAGAGGCTGAGCGTAACCGTGATTTGATCTTATGCCTCTTTAGACTCTCTACAAATAACAAAACTAAGAAAAAAATACAACAAAACACGCATATCATAATAGAAATACATTTGTACACTTTCTAGTGATTGTGGGTCGTTACCAAGGTGTTGCGATAAGATGGCTAGAGTATTGCCAGGGGGTTGTTTACTGGCACAAGTGCAAACACCTCAGTGCAAACCACAGGTGGGTCGCCAATCATAAAATGCTTTTTGATTTCTGCGTTAACTGCAAGTGCTTTGAAGTGAAAAGAAGAAAACAGTTTAATCAGGCCACTGTAGTAACAGTAGACCAAGGACAGGTCTCAGGTGTCCTAGTGAGGTCGTCTCCTGGTGTCTGGACTTTTTCATTCGGCTTCAGCCTAACTTCATTATAATCCATTTAATGAGTGATGGGACCACAGGGTTCGGTCTCCGCCACTCTAGCGCCCAATTAAAGCACATGATTGGGCCAAATGAACACACATCCAAAACCTCTTCCATCAGTATCATATTACAGACACACTCTCCAGCCCTTTAATTGGACAGTGGCTATCAATACCAGTCGCCTTTCCTGTATACCTGCCTGCGTTCTCGGTTGTGCTTGTTTAATGGCTGATATCTACATTAAAAAGAATCACTTAAATGATGATTGTTTTGTAGTCTAAAAAGACCCTTCAGTAATGTAGTAAATTAATCAATTTAATGTAGTAAAGTAAATTAAATGTTTAATTTACTAAAGACATTGTAAAACCCTCAGTGGATAAAAATGATCTGCAAATTGCAAGCAAGTAGATTTGTTTGTTAATATTCTGCGCAGAAGTCACCACCTCAGGTGTTGTGGGTGGTTGCCAAGGTGTTGCTATGTGGTTCCAAATTGTTCTAGCATGTAGCTAAGCTTTTACACAAAATGGTGGAAACAGCAGTATGGTAAAACACGTTCAACTTTTTTTACAGTCATTAATATTAGTAATAATCAGAGTTTAAATTCATTATGCTAAGTAATATAGTTCCTTACTCTACTGTACAGTAGGCTATTTTTACAGCTAGGCGAGCAATGCAGCATATTAATGTAAACATTAATATGAAGTTTAACTGATGTGTGGCTGATCACTGACTTTATATTCTGCTCATACGATCTGATTTTCAGAATTTTTGTTTCCAAGCAACTAAATACTGTGCGTACATCATGTCGTCACATTCAAAGATGGAAAGCGCCAAAATTAACATTAGTTTTAGCCAAGATAGCTGTCTGAAGCTCTCCACTGGTTAGTGATGCGAGTCTGGCCAACAAAACCAGTTAACCGGACTCGTGCAGACAGGGATAAGGAATGCCAGAGCACTGCGAGGTTTCTGGCTGGCAAGATGATCATGAGTTAGCATCATGTGTTGGAAGAGGAGGTGGGGGAAGACAAAAAGCAGGTCATTCCTGACAGACTTCCTCCACAATCTCTTGGCTGCCAGCCTTTACTCATTCCAGGCAGGCCTGGCCTTCAAGCGGATGTGGTTCATGGTCAGAACAGGGCACAGCGGTGCTGGCCTTTTGTGAACGGCCAAGTTGGAGATAAGGGCTTTCCCGGAGCTACTGCACACGGGCGGGAGGTGGCGATGTCTTTGAACTGCTGGTCATTATCTGGGTTTTGGATGGGGAAGATCTGTGAATGGTGGATCTCAAGATGAAATGGTGATTAAAAGTAATTCTGCTCATTCTGGATTTGAATTAAGGTTTTTGCGGAGGGGGAAGAAATATAGCTGAATAGCAAGACTATAAATAGAGCTGGAGGGCACAATGGTTGGGGTCAAAGACAGATAGTAATTCCCACAGTTCCTGTCCAATATGCTGAATGCAGATCTTAAACCAAATCTTCTTTATATGCTATTTACACTTATTACAAACTGTGTAGGACCATGTGTGAGGCAGATCTTAAAGACTTTAAGACCAATTCTGCATCACAACAAAAATAAAAAATTCATATCAAGCCAATAAATGGATAAAATTAACAGGGAAACAAACAAGTTTTAGTAAGTTTAGGCCTGTGCAAACATGCTAAAAAATTTAATCCTGACTTTTTTTTATTTTTCATCCGTTTGATGATATTGTAAATTCTAGGGTGGCTGTACTTTCTTCCCCAGAGGATGCATCATTTGAAGAAAACAGTAATTGTTTGTGAAGTATATAAAAAATTTAAGAACTGTAAAACATTCTGGTAATCTGGCATTTTTCAAATATTATTTCATCACATTTACTAATACGTACCAAAATCTATAAAACACACGCACACACACGAGTATTTTCTGTATCATTGTCACTCTACCTGCTTAAAGAGCTGCAGGTTCACGGCCATCTCAAGGAAACCTCTCATGGTGCTGGAGCGGTGCGCTACAAAGCTCGTCTCGCAGAAGGTGACTGGTTCTCCCTGGGGAGAAGGAAGCTTACTCTAATGACAATAGACAGTCCGCAGCTTAAAATGCCTGCAAACGGTGAAGCTTCATCTGAGACTCGCAGACAGATGTTTTGTTTGACTGTGCTTGCTTGTTTATCATCATCACCCATTGCAATCAATTACATCATTTCCATTTCTCCCCGAGTCTCATGACTGGAGATGAAGCCTCATGGAATATGGAATATGAATGTTTTACTCTTGTTTGTCAGTAAGTACGTTTACATGGGCAACGCTGGTTACGTTTACATGGTGTTTATAAACGCAAGTTTGATTAGTAGAGTTACGAGATTACTCTCTGTCCAAGTACACATTCTACAAGGGTAATCGCATAGTTGCACACCTCATCTAAACTCTGTTTTTAAGAGGTCCATCACATCCATGTCTGATTGTAGCTTCATAAACATGTATATACGAGGCCAAACTACAAGGGCATTTTTACTGTCTTTGCACTCTTATGTTAAAACAATTTTACTAGCGATTGTGCTCCATGACCCGACCCCTGATCATCCCTTCTTTTTGTTCTCATTTTTATAATTCACTTCCACAGCAGCTAATGGGTGTGACTTAAAACCCGTCTGATCTGTGTATCTGTTATGCCGTTCTTGCTGCTTGGGGGTCAATAACAAAAGGGGCCCATGAGGCAACAGACTATAATGACCTATATAAGTCCATGATTGCCGACTCTTGCATGTGAGCTAATTATCATTTCCCTGTATTGTTTCATTTACAACTCAGTTAGACACCACTGTCGGCAAAGGAGTTAATGGGAAAGCATATGTGCTTCATAAATTTACGCAGATGATGCATTTCAATGGACAAAACTCTTTATAAATGCAGCATGCAGAAGAGAAGTCATTAACACAGAGCATGACAGTAATGCTTGTGAAATACTGGATGTGTAAAATCAAATACTGCTATCGCGTTTCAGATGCTCGCAGGCTGAGGTGACGCATAAATTACTGTTTAAGAATAAAGATCGCAACTAATGCAGATTTCCACTAAATATCTCCGCATTGCTGTCATTTCAAAGAGTAAGGGAGTTTTCAGTCTCTGTAAAATCCAAGTAAAATATTAATCAAAACAAACCAACACAAAATCTGATTTCTCAATTGTTCAACTTCACAGAATCCTAATGAGCTATGGCCACCAAAATAAGTGGCCCAGATTTCAGCTTGCTTTAAAACCCAAGAAACTGCAGAGAAAGTGATGGCCTTCTTTTAGAAAAATGAAAAAAGAATGAAAACAGGGCTAATTCCATGTAGATTTGAAGTCAATGAGACACTACTCTGAAGGCTAAGAGTAGCGCAGAATAGCGTGTTTTCCGAGCATGTGTTGTTTGCGCACAAGCGCTAAAACATCAATAATACATCTATGCTCTGTGGGTCTACACAAAGCAATTACTCTCTGCTTTGCCAACAAAGACGGCCATATTTGACAAACAGTCAGTGTGCTTTGTTTTCCGTGACGCCTTGTTCGAAACCGAGAGGCACAATTGAGAGGTTTAGAGGGTCTGAGAAGCCCACAAAGGGTCTAAAAGGAAACTTTATAGAGACAGTCCGGCCTTTTTAACATCTAACATTTCAGTGATATAAACAGGCCCACCTTTCCCTGCATCTGTTTTTTTCCCCCCTTTCTTCTTTTTCTGCTCTAAAATGGGGCATCAGTTTCCATGATGGCTCTTACAGTAATTAAATAAATCATTCTTAGGATCAGTGTGAAATCAAAATTGCTATTAAAAGTAAAAACAGCTGTGTCACAGTGTAATACATTGCTCTGCTATTGAAATGTCTTTTCTCTGCAGATGATTTTTAAAGGGATAGTTCCCCCAAAAATAAAAACAAATTCTTCATCATTTACTCACCCTCATGTCATTCCAAAGCTGTATGAATTTTTGGCTTCAGAAGAACACAAAAGAAGATATTTTCGTAAAAGATGTTTGTAACCAAATAATAGTGACTTCCATTTTACAGACACAAAACCACTGAGACATTTCTCAAAATGTCTTCTTTTGTGTTCGAAAGAAGAAAAAAATGTCATACAGGTTTGAAATGACGGAAAAATTGTCATTTTTGGGTGAACTATCCCTTTAAAGAAATAAAAAGTTACAAATGCCATTTCCTGTTGACACTAAAGTGACTGACTGCGAACAACATTAAATTTCATTTAATAACATAGCTTTTGCAAAATTTTAGGAATATTGTCTCGATAATGTGCTGATATGGTGATGAAGAAGCTAATGTGTGGAGAACATCAGTCTTACAGGTTTATATCGCAGGGCATCCCGGTACGAGCCGAACAGAGCAGCCTGTGCATGCAGGAAGGCCCGGGCCACGCCGCTGCCTGTAGCAGTCGACTGCTTTTTCAGCTTACTCTTCAGACTAGAGACCTGTGAGAGAAAAAGAGAGAGAGAGAGAGAGAGAGAGAGAGAGAGAGAGAGAGAGAGAGAGAGAGAGAGTTAAATTAACACCTCTGAAATTGGTGGAGGAACAGGCAAAGCCATTCAAAGTGTGAAGTGTCACATTTACAGGTCACCCCCACCACAAATGAAAAGAGTGAAAGAAATAAAGAATAAAGAAAAAAAGAAAAGCCTTCTCTCTCTCCAGAGCACCTGCTGCTCTGTTAATTGACGCAAATGACAGGGTGTGCAGGGGCGGGGCTCTGATGCTCCTGGATGGACTGGAGAGCAAAATGACTTTGGCACGGAATCTGTGTTTTTCTTTTGCTCGTAACCCAGCTACTTCCTAAATCTCTTGACGTATGTTTGCTATTATTAATTTTGCCTGCCACCGGTCTGCTTTTAGTTCCTCTTTATAATGTGTACTACACAGGGCTCAGATCTATGCCAGGAGACATCAACTGTTCAGGGATTACTGGATTGTAATGTATGTGGAACCAGCTGACGACTGAGAGGAAATATTTTGTGTTGGGGTCAATTATGTAACACTAATTTCTTTTGTATGGATCTGTTAATTGACTAAAAGCATAACAGGAAAATTAAAAATGCAATTTGTGAATTAAAATAAAAATTGCAAATTAATGTTTTAAATTGGCGAATTAAAATGTATTCTGGTACCTTTGAGGGACTAAAAATGTGATGTCATTGTTCTGATATTGTAAGCAGTAAAGCTTTTGTTTTGAAAATTGTATGAATATTTGAAAACAAATAGAATGACACTAAAAAGATGTTCATGATTCAAAACGTAATGATATTAAATAAAAATCGTATCTTAGAAAACAAATGATTATGATTCAAAACGACACAATAATACAAAAACTAGGCATGTGCATTTTAAACCAGACCTATTAAAGTATTTCTCCAATTACATTCATCATAAGGTAAAAAAAAAAATTGGCAAAAAAATACACATATTTATACATTGAAGAAATACTGTACAGATTCTGTATGAAGAGATCCGAGCGCCTGTCACCAGCCGCAGCAGTGCAGGAACACACGCGGATGAACCATGAAGAAGCGCTTGATCCAGGTAATTTAAGGTTAACCAGATTGATTACGTATGCTGCAGTGCTCATAACCATCTGCTGGCAATTCATTTACAAGCCTGCGATTCACACTTAGCTACGTGCATATCAATAATCAGGTTGGCTTTATTCATTAGGGAGGATCAAGCAAGGGCCATAAACGATGATTTAGGGTGCCTGCAGAATACCAAGAAGCATCCGAGCTCTGAAACACTTTATCAGCACCTGATGTATCAATACTGGCCCTGTTGAACGCGTAGCAGACATACACCATACAAAGGGTGTTCGGATGTTCACAAAACGTTACACTCTTCATATAGACTGAATTTCATTTGTCGTCTTTTGTTCCATTGGTCCCTGCTGGGACGTGGCTCTTTTACAATATCCCCGAGCCGATATGGCGAATGCTCGGAAGCATCAAACAGGGAGTTTAGCGCTAAATTAACAAGTGTCATCTCCATATTCACGCTGGCTAAGTGCTTTTATGTTTATGTAAAGTTGGCGGCGTATTAATATTTCATGTTGATGTGTTGTCTTTTTCCTCACTTCTCTTGCTTTCCCTAAACAATCTGTTAAAAGTCTGTTTTTGAAGAAACAAAGAAAGCAATGCCACTCACGCTCTGGAGAACATGCTATACCCAGCAGGCAGATACAGGGAGGTAAAAAAAAAAGACCGGGTGTACAAAAACGCCTATAGAAATTTAATATAATAAAATGAAATTTAAACTAAAAAATCGAATTTGATTAAATGACGATATATGACTATAAATATGTGTCATATGACTATATATTAAACTATAAAACTATTAAACTACTATTTTAAAATGTGTCCCTACAAATGTATGTACTGTTCACTACAATCTTTGTCTTTGTCAGTATTCAAAAATCATTCCATTTCTGATGTTGCCCTCACAGAGAATGCTGGTAATAAACTCGTTAAACAATTAAATAAATGGGTTTTTGATAGCAGCGCGAGCATTGCTGGTAATTGATCAGTCAGACTAATTAACGACTATACGCTAATGAGAAGCGAGTGGGGGGGCATCAGAGGGGAGCTTAGCTCTACAGGTGATAAACCTATTTGGCAGTGACATTTTTTAGTGTAAAGCCATTCAGCCTATGATCTGATCAAAGAGAAAGTCCCCCATTGGGTCCAATTATAACTGTGGTATTGTAGGAGTTTGGTAGCGAGTGGGGGGGTGAGTTATGTTGAGTTATGATATTCATAATCTATGCAGAAAGGCCTTTCCACTATAGGCCTTCTCCCCATAGCTGTGATCTTTTCAATTTACATCAAGTGAGGATGACTGGGGATGAAAGTGCAGCCTCAGACTCGCAGAGCCCACGGAGGGCAAACACAGGGCCTCATTAAACTACTGCACGGACTCCCCAACAGGGTTTGAAGTGCGTCGAGTAAAGAGCACGGGGTCAGAGGTGGCCCAGAAAACAGATCTCCATTTAACTCACCAGCTGGAGATGATAATTAGCAGGTGCATCACTTTCTCCTGTTCTAAAGGATGATGCCATGGAGATCTGCTCTGCGGTGGGCTTCTATTATACAAGCCCAGTTTCAGCAGAACACCACTTCTGAGACACACACACACACACACACTCCTCCAGAGCTGAGCTGTTTATGGTGAAGGGATTTTAATTCATTGAACTGGACAGGCCGTGGACAGGTGATACACGGTCATATTTGCACACATATATTTTACACTTCTTCTTCCAGGCTTATAAATGTAGATCTGATGGATCTGACGACTCTTTAGCAGACCGGCTAGATATTTGGAGTGACATTTAAAGCTTTTGAAAGAAAACAGGTTTGGAAATCCATCTAACCATTTTACATCTGTACAAGACTATAAGATAAGCAGATAAGATGACGGCAGAGCTTAAACATTTTTTGAAAAAAATAATTTAAATTGAAACAAAAAATTATTTAAACTATATATAATTATAAATTAAAACATTATGACAGTTTACAATATTCAGTTATGTAGGTAAAGACGGGCTTGAAAAAACAACCGGACAAAATTAAACACGCATGTAAACGAATCCGCTTACACAATACGTCATCAGGTTACATTGTGACCCTCTTGGAGTCTGGCTGAAAGACTTTTTAAGATAGAGGGAAAATGTGTTTTGTTAAGGATTCTGTCCAGGGATGGAAAGCCGTGGGGAGGCAATTAGAGGACTACAAAGAATAATGAAATAGATATGAAGATCTCCTGCTCTCTTTTGATGTGCACTAGGCTGAAAAGTATGTACACGCTGACTGAATTCACACCCTTTTAGAGAAACACAAAGACAACTTGTAATTCAAACCCAATGCTGAAGGACTGCCGACAAAAGGCAGGTCTGCTTCGTGTCCTCAATATGCAGCATGCATTTATGATAGTCACAAATGCTTTTTTAAAAAATTTTACATGTCAATTAAAATAATGTAAAATTAACATAATTGTTAAAAAAAACAAGGTTTTGGAACAAGAATAAGGTTTTGAAACAAATGCACAAACAGCATTTCAGAATTTCAGATTTACTGTTCACAAAGCAAATTACTTCAATCACTGCATGTTAACATAAGCTTGCTGAATGTGCACGTTATTAGGCGTTAGTATGGAGATGATGTACAGTGCGTGTCTGCTTTTCAAAAAAATTTACCAATGTATTACAATTTTTTTAACACTTTTAAAGAAGTGCTGAAACAATAAAAATTATTGTCGAAGTAAAACTATAAATTCTGAATTTTAAAGACATCTGCATTTAATTTAAATGAAAAAATGAGACAAAAAAGGGCCAATCAAGTACAGTTATTGTTCAGCAGCAGACCAATAACGGCGGTGCCTTTGGGCTGGATACTGCATTAGTCCACTGAGGGCGGAAATGAGCCCTACCTGGTTCCCTCTGACCCGCAAACTGTCCTTAACAGGCTCTGTTTTATTGGCGATGGTCTCGATACAGAACAAACGTTGAAGAAAGAAACTTTGCCACTTTTCCCAAACAGTAATAGTAATTGTCAGCTAAGGTGCTAATTGTTCTCATTTTCTCTACGAAAATTAAAAGAATGAATCCTAATTAATGGTTGTGCTGTGGGATCTGGGAGGAGGCACACTGAGGCACTACTGCGCTTTTTCTGATTAATTTGTTAACCTCCATTTGGAATATATATTAATATACACGAGTTGGATGTGCAAACTACAATTTTCATTGATTGAGAACGTAAACGATCAAACAGAGGAAGTACAAACATAAGTTGCGCGGAACAGACGAAAGGGAGAAAAGCGGAATGACACAAACGTGGAAACAGCAAAAGGCTGTGAAACGGAAAAAGTAAACAATAGCTCTGCCGCAACTCGAACAACAACAATAGTAAAGTCAAAAAAGAATATTTTATCAAAAACATCTCAGGATTGATACAGGACCTGTGAAAAAGAGAATAGATTCATAATTTTCTATTTATAGATAGTTTTAATGACTGAAGAAGTAAACACCATGAAACCTGCTACCAAATCAATTATAATTGAATAAAAAAATACAAATAAATCCAGTTTCATAATGTTTGAGGAAAAAACACCTTCAAAAAAGTGAACATTTTCTTGCAAACTCGACAACCTCCCATCATTAAAACGTCTCAAATATTTATACATTCATATTTTTCAATCCAGTCTTGTTGGAATGATATAAAATGTAAAAACTCAAATATGTTCTAGAACAAAGAAAAGCTAGTTAGGGAAATTGAACAGTTGATATTATGGTAATTTTTATTAAACGACGACGCAATCTGGATTGGAAAGTCACGCAGTACTCACTGTAGAGTGCACTGACGCTTTGAACTTATTTTCACACGTTGTACAAAATAAAACGCTTTGAAAAGGCCTGTTGAAGTATTCGATTTATAGAAACTGCATATTCTCAACCGCTGATTAAAACCAAGACCCCAAAAAACGTAATTCACACTGGACTTTCAACCCCGTCACATCTGATGTTTCCAATATTAAGGCATGTTTAAAATCATTTTCAAAAGCTCTCCACATCCTCTTTGAGCCACGGCAAATCCATCTCAATCATCTCCATTTGTAAAACGCTTGGGTTTGTGTGGAACGGAATGGCTACTGGCGTGGTAGCGTTTCTAATAGTCAATAAATTTAAAATATTACGTGTGAAATTGGGAAAAACTGCCATTAACTGACAGACAGCGGAGAGCTCAGCATAGGGTCCCGTCTGAATAAAGGGGCAGGTAATTCAGGACAACTGTTACCCCTGACCTGTCTGAAAGCAGCTCTACTGGTCAGACTCTCAAAATAATAAAGTCCACATGGTTCAGAAAAAGGCTTCAAACGCTTAATTAGATGAATCTCTAACGGTTCGACTTAAATCAATATAGGACTGGGGAAAAAAGAGATGAAAAAAGAAACGCTCTAGGGTGTTATATTTTGCTTTATAGTTGCAAAATGTATTGATTTCTGTTTTTAGTGGCTTGAATGTTTATATTTGCGAATAGAAGTAAAGAAGTCTGATGGCTACTTGAATAGTGAAAATGTACATTAAACGAATTAGTTAAATTAAATTAAATGTAATTCCTATATTATATATATTATTATAAATAATTATAAATAATACTTTGAGAAACACATTTGCGAGCCAGTCACAAACGCCATGTGACAGACGATTTACGCAACAAACCGAGAAACACTCCTTGAATTGGGTATGTGAATTAAATTTGAATGAATTTTAATATCCCCAAAGGTATGATAACCAGAGGGAGAGAAACATGATTTTTTGCAGTGATAAATATATTATTGTAGGTGACATTTACATTCACGTGGGGTAATTTAATGATATGCTGAATACGTTTCATCATTAGTCAATGAAAAACTGCAGGAGAGGATCAAGGCAAGCAATGAGTTGCCACTTAATTTATTACATCACCAAGACAAAGAGGTTTTTTCTTCACTCGGTTTGCAATTTAATTTACAAATTCAATGCCATTGCTGAGATGGCATAACGGAACAGGCTGGATTTTTCTGCTCCGACAGACAGCAGCCGGATCCAGAGAGTCATACACACCCCCAGCAGGAAAAACAGAAAGCATAGGAAAAGGAAAAAACCCAAACAAGTTTGTTATGTTCAAAAGGACGGATGACAGACGCATTTGTGACCCTGATGCCAGCCAGGCTTCCTGTTACACTGACCACAGCACCTACACGTTAATTATAGAGAGACATGCTGGCAGGTGGCAGAGAAGCAGAATCGAATAATTGGCCCCCTTCTTCTGAAAATCCTCGACGTCTACTGAGATGTGCCACTGGGCAGGCAGGAAGGCTTTGTAAAATAATAATAATAATGATTATAAAAAAAAGAAAAACAGATAAAGGCAGGAGTTTGAAATGCAGGGAGATCTGATGGCCAGTAAATTGCGACGACCATTTAACGTTGCAGAATGAATATACAGAGCGTGGTTTGAGGATTCACAGTTTGGCTGCAGCTACTAAAGATGGAAGGACAGAAGCTCAGTGTGCTCCTCTGACCAGGGAGAGAGAGCGAATAAGAGAGAGAGCGAGAGAGCGAGAGCGAATAAGAGAGAGAGAGAGAGAGAGAGAGAGAGAGAGAGAGAGAGAGAGAGAGAGAGGGAGGAGAGAGATTAGAGAGTTTAAATGTGCCGGTGGGCGAGAAAGACAACGACTGAATGTGTAAAAGTGGCAATCTTGTTTGTGTGTGTAAGTCTGTGGGTTTAGAACAAAGAAAAAAAGAGAAAGCATGGTAATGTGTGTGTGCTTAGCTATACTTTGAGGACAAACTTTTACCTAAAACAGTTTTTTGTGTCATATAGAAACAACACAAATCTATGGTATGCCCACATTTAGGTTTTTAGGTCAATGTAGGTTTGACCTTATAATAAATATTTATAATCAATATTTCACAGGTGTGTAGTCATTCAAATTAGCTTTACATAAACAAATTAAAGCTCTCATTTGGATGCCAAGTAACATTGGTTTGTTGTGCATTTGTGTTTGTGTGACACTCACCACGTCACTGGGCAGGTTACGCAGGTCGTCTGTAGGGCTTTCCAGGGTGTTTGTGTCCACATTTAGAATGACCACGTCCTCCAGAGATCTGCTCTTCACTCTCTGGAAACACAACACACAGTTACACACAATGTTATCACCACTGTTCCTATTTCCTGCATCTGTCCTGATATAGATCTAACCTTCTAATGTCTAACAACAATAATGTAAATAAATGACAACGTATAACAATAACACATTTTCCCCTTTTTCCAGGAAAAAGCCTAAGTATTTCCATACTTTTATTTCCATATTTCCTAACTTTTTTGTACTGTTAACATTGCATTGCTAAATACAAAATTAATATATTTTCTATACAACTATTCCAGATCAGTAATGAAGTACACAGACTGCTGATGTTTCTGTATTCAGATCTCAGACATCTCTTGTCCTAAGAGGGCAAGAGTAAACCGATTAAGTATTAAAGTAAATGTGCAACACTTTTAAATTCTTTACTTTAATACAAAGCAAATTATCTAACCAACAAATAATCAAAATCAAAAAAACAATAATCACATCAATTTGAAAAATCTCTAATAACTAGAACGTTGCAAAAACAAGAGAATTTATTGCAGTACTAAAGGCAATGGAACATACACAAAATACAAGGCATTTCTCCCCACTAATCAGATATAAACCCAGCTGCTAGTCAGGCACTTGGAATGAAGCACCGCCGTGTTGTGGCGCTTGTAATGCTTCCACACAATAGTAGTCACGGTAGAGGCGACAAATCCAATAATTATTCCTCCAGTGCAGGTGGGGGAAACAGCCAAGTGTGTAAAATTTCTGGTTTGTCATTTTTGACAGTCGCTGCTTCGGCGGCCTGTGCGCTGATTTGGTCTAATTACGTGCAGCGGTTGTGGGGGGGCTGGGTTGTCAGCAGGTGAACGTGTGATAAACATCGGCGCAGCCGCGACTGTCAGCGCTATCAGATCCGTGCGCGACGCTATAGGTCTGACTCCAACCAACATGCTATTTCTCAATAACCAAACACGCCATTCTCTTTGTTTCTGCAACGTTTCTTGGGCTCTTTCATGTCTCGTGGGCGCTTGAGAGATGAAAAGCAAAAAACAATGTGTCAGTTTTTGTAGGTTTGCCGGCAATGATGCATCAAGTGCGTGCAGCGTTATTAGTGTCTCTGATGGCTTAGATAGTCTGATCGGTGTGATGTGATGGATTCAGAGAGACGGTTGGTTTTAAATGACCTCATGTCCGCTATGGAGTGAATAAAAAGTACATAAATAATGATGGAGGTTGGTAATAACAGAAAGCTGACTGGTGCTTTTGATTGGACGTCTGATAAAACACTTTGAGATGACAAATAGCTGCTCACGGTAGAGTGATGTCGCTTACCTCTAAAAGAGTGAGATGAACTCCAACCAGATATGGCATTGGTGCGCTGGTGAGAACAGAGACAAACCATGGTCATTAGTAACATGAATAAAAGTTTTATTGTAGTAGAGGGAGCTGGTTGGACCATTTCCTAATGCAGTTTAAAAAAGGGGAAAAAATCTCTTCAAAAAAGAAATGCATGGATTACGATGGCCACAAATGATCCTTTATATATAAGGTGCAACTTTATTTGTGAAATTATGTCACACTGTATGTACACACACACACACACACACACACACACACACACACACACACACACACACAGATCTATAACATAAAACCATACAATTTCAAACACATAACATAACTTCTGGCAAGAACAATAAAATAATAAATCAGAATATCTGTAAATTGAAGTTTGTGAAAAAAAACCTTTTTTCTGTAAAAAAAAGTTTGTGCACAACCTGATGATCGGTAAAAATCCCAGCATGATCTGAGAGCAAAGAAACTTCACCTCTTATATGAGGTTACCTGCTTAATGCTTAGTGATAATGCAGATTCTTAAGTAAAAATATGAATGAAATTAATTTCTTCATTATCCTCGTAACTTCTGCTTCGTTTAAAATTCTTATGGAACTAGTTTTTCTAAAACTTGTATCTGTTAAATTGCTTTGCAACAATGCGAAATTGTGAAAAGCGCTATATAAACTAATAAACAAAGCTGCATCCCCCACTGTATCTACGCCGCAGCATGCATCAGTAGCTAAACTTTATTAGTGTCTTTGGCTATTTCCTGGAACGAGTGCTTTTAAGCAGTGAAGGTGATTAGTGTAATTGGCGAGCGTCACTTTTGAGTCTCGGTGCGGAGTGGGGTGAGGCAGGGCTGTGTAATTAGATAGGTTTGGGTAGCTGCTGCGGCGCTCGCTCAGTCAGGTTATGCGACTAATAAGCCGCAGTCTCGCTTTCTGCATCTGTTAAGGCTGTGGATTTAACTGACATGCAGACGCGCAGACACGTGTATGAGGCGAGCCACGTCACGTCATCGCTGTCCGTGAGCGTAACTTTGTTATGACAGTCTAATTCCCGTCAATTTTAATGTATCGCTCATTATGACCAACACACACAACAATCTGACAATCCTGTTTTCTGTAATTATATATGATTAAAATGGACTGGAAAATGGCTCTACTGTTAAAACAGATTTATTCCATACAACATACCGTAAACAACTGTATTTACAGAAATGTGTTTCTCCATCGCAAATATTTCCAATAAACGTTTATTTCTACAAGTGAAACAAGCAGCTCTGGTGTCAAGTATAGAAGCACAAGTCTGTCAATTTAAGGGTATAGAGTTCTGGTAGCTATAAAGCAGGGCTGTAAGTTAACAGTGTGGTTGCGCTGAATTCGCACAGCTGGCATGTGGAAAAATGTATATGTTCCTGACGGGTTAAAAAAGAAAAAACTCAAGCAGGCTTGCTGGGCTTGGTGAGGTGGCATTGGTTGTAATAAACCTTTGAGATGCCAGAAATAGTGAAAGACCTTCATTAGGGCAAGGGGTGTTTTGGAAGGTACAGAGCACTCTCCATGATAGTGATAGAGCAGTTATCGGCTGATAACATGACCTGCTAGACCAATTAACAGAGGATTAACATTAACTTCAGAGGAAACGGTTTATGTTTTCAAATATTTCTCAATTGAGTCAACGGAAAACAGCAAAACTGATTTCATCTAAACAACTGTGCATAAATTCAGCATGTACATACATTTAATCTATATCAATATAACTATGTTTAAAGGTACATAGGTGTATATTGGCATTATTTTGCATGTCTTTCATTGGCCTCACTATTGTAAACCATTTATCACTAGGCTTGCATTACTTTGTACTATTGCACTGTTGAAAGCTTTGCAGATTTGCACAGATTCTGACCTCTAATCAAGTTCTACACATACCTTGCCATTTTTTGGTTCATTAATTAAATATTCTGCAAATGCAAATAAAATCTGCTTCTGTCTTCGACTATGTATGACCCTATATAAGAAACTCTATATAAGAGCATGAGAGTGTATTTGTATGTGTGTGCATTTAAGCAGAGCTCTTACCAGCAGTAGTCTAGCAGATGAGCAGGAAGAACAGGAATGAAGATGTGCTGCCAGTGCATGGGGTACAGCATGGCAGTGGATCCCTGCACGCATGCAGTTAACTGCAAAAAGAAAGCATAGAAACAAACCAATAAGCTTCCTTGAAGGACAAGGAAAACACTTCTAGAAAAGCATGTGTTGAACATGCTGTTTAATGCGGTTCGCCTAAGGGGATTCCGTTTATTGCGGGCCAAGAGAACACGCAGCATTAAATAGTTATCCTTTTCATCTTACAAAGCCAAAAAGAGGAAAAGTAAATGTCACACGTCGATTAAATGTGTGTTCTTTTTGCTGTTTGATTTGCGAGCTCCATGTTTGTTCGGATGTCAACAGGACAGGTTCAAGCGAAATGTGAATTGTTAGGGCATCAATCACAGCCCTACAAACACACCAAAGCCCATAACAGAAGGTGTCGCAATTTCAGCACTGACACAAATTTAATGACAATTTATTATCATTATACACACAAAGTAAATAATCTAACTTTACAAGAAGCAAACTGTTAATTACATGGCTGGTGCGGATGTTTAATGAGTGAACACCCAAGTGACCCCACACCGCATCCTGAATCCCCCTCATGGCTACCTAGCAGTTGTAATGACCTGTGTGCCGCGTACAAACACACACACACACATACTCCTCATCTTCCGGATTAAAATAACATGATTAAATATGGAATAAGAACAGAGGTCTGAAGCCTCCACTGGGACTTCATTAGGGCAAATTGCCAAAGAATGAAACATGAGTTAGCCAAGAGAGACTGTGAGCTGTTGGAATACCACTGGGAGACGGGCTGGATTGGGGGGTCTTGACAATTGGAGCTTCCAGTAAGGCGTGAACCATGGCTGCAATGTATCAAGAGACCCCCCCCTGCTCACTGATACACACAATATCACAATTGACCAGTGAAACCAACCAAGCTTAGCAGTGGCATAACAGCTAGCGTCAAAGATATCTGTCCAAAGCAGCACATTGCTTTCATACAAGGTGCGTTTGGGTACGTTCACACGCTAGGCATTTTCTGAGCCCACGGGAGTTTCTTGTCGTTCTTGGAAAACAGATCACTTTTTTGTGATATTGTGGTCAAACGTAAACGTTCTGGAAAAGATATGACCTCTTGAGTCAAGAAATAGGCCAGTTTTAATTAGCAGTAATTTACTGTCTTGCATTTTTGCATATGCAAATTTTTTTTTGCGTGGTTCTCTAAAAATAATAAAAAAGCTTTCGTTGTGACAGATCTAATTTCGTCCGGGCGCTTTAGAAGAAAGAAATGAATATTTATGTCGTTTCTCGCCACGTGAAGTTTGGTTGATATCAAAGCTTTGAGACTCTTTCTGTTCAAGATCCTTTTTCTCAAGGTCCATTAAATGAATCATGCTGAGAGGTCACAGAACTGCAAAGAAACACTTTTCTTTGACTGTGTGAACAGGCTGCCATCTAATTTTGTAGAGGGGAACCTTCCGTACCATGTAGAGATGGGGAAGAAAGCTTCATAACGCATTCCAATTAATTTAACAATGTGCACAGACAAGCAAAATTGGCTTGATTTATTCTCGATTTAAAAGCGAATCCGTGCCGCCTTCTTTCAAAGGTGAGAGGCAAGAAAAGGAGGTGGCGAAACTGAGATAAACATTAAAAGGTGGAATTCAAAAACAAATTAACTCCTGAATTTTTTCCCATGCAAGTTATTTGCTCAAAACTAAGAGATTTATTTCAATGCATGCCAGCCCTGCAAGATAATCAGTCATGTGTTGTTTTTGGTAATGACTAAATAGAAAGCTCAGAATAACTATACCATTGCTACTCATTCTCCAGGTGTGCTCCTAATAAAATCTGACTGAATAATTCATAAAAACACAAATGTTCAAAAAAGGCAGGGGAAGTGTAAGCTCAATATTCCACTGAATGAAGCAGCCCTCTATAAGAACAAATGTTGGATGATGGTTTGTTTGGACGTGTGGCTGGATCCTGCTGAGAGCTACCACTACTGTTAGCGGTAATAAGCGAGCGGGGGACATGTTAAGTGGAGGTCTTCTCTATTGAGACCAGCCATAGAGCACATTATACAAAGGTAGCTGGCTTTAGTACCTGACTTTAATTTGGAGAACAGTGAAAATTCAGCTGTAGTCCTTTTGTTTTGGCATATACATTTAAGACATGAACATATATAAATTACTAGCGATAATTTTGAGATTATCAGTTGTATTATAAATGAAGAATGTGAACTTAGTTTTATTTTTTCTTGCGAAGTTTTGTAAATGTTATGCAAACCAAGTGTTCATGTCGATGGTTTCATGCAAATTTCATTTATAGTCATTAAATTGTTTCCATAATAAAATTACATTATGTACACATCTGGATTATATCAGTTATCAGCCACCCTGTTCTTGAAACATTTATCTAAAAACACATATCAGTAGGCTACAATATATATAATTATTACAAAAAAACCCAGAAAGATCTTGCAGTGTTGGCTCTTTGAACCCAGGTTTTGTCCAATCAGGTGACAGCCACTGAACTCTCACCTCACAATCAGACCACAATCACACTCATCTCCAGGAGTACTTTTGTACTACTTTGTCTGACTGAGATCTATTCCCCAGATGAAATATAAAGATATGCTTTGTAGCAGCATAGATGTGAACCTTTTCCAGTGAACCCTGTCTATGTAAACAAGCTGACGAACATATTTCCTACATCTAGGGAGAAGCTGGGGTTCAAAAATATCTGTGGCAACTTCTCCAAAAATAGACAAAGACCAAAAAAAAGTCCTGCCCTTTGATAAGCACAACAAAGCTCATGTTGGAACCTGTGATTGGGGCCGACTAGTGACTAGAGGTGCGATTCTCCCTGACAAGGGTGACAGTGCCACAGTCTGTGCTGACTTCTGCTGCCTGCAAGAATTCTCTCCCCTGGCCGTCTCCTTGTTTCCCAATTACCAAGCCTCTCTCTCCCCTCCTGTTGACAAACGTGAGGCTCTGAGCAAGGCGCCGGCACAGGTGTATCGCTAACAAGGAGGTGGCATTAAAAAAAGAAGAGTTGGAGGTAGGGCCTGGGTGCCAAACACTAATCCACCTCCCCCAGCAGCCAGACAACACAACACCACAAAGAAGAGAACAGAAAGTGCCAGAGGAAGGTAAAATGTCTATTAAAGGTGTGGTAAGAGAGATGCTTGAAGAAGGAACAAAAACAGGACACCGAATTGCTGAGCAGTGTGTAAAAAAGAAGGTTGAGTGGAAAAAGTGTTGAATGTGAGGCCAAAAGGAACCGCAGTGGCCGAGAACAGACTGGATCTTGTTAGCATACCACTGACAGCATGATGAGAGGGCGGCTGTCAAGACTCGAAGCCAGCCGAGGGGATGAAACACACCAGGGTCTCCCAGCTGACTAGTTAGAAGGAGCCTGATGCAGCACAATTATACTGGCATATGACAAGAGTGCATGGGCGGCTGCCTCCTGAAGCCTGCGACATGGTTTTAAAACAGTGGTACCTCCTTACCTCCAGTCACAAAACAGCAGTAAGTCAACTGATGCATTGTTGTAAAATCATGATTTATTCCTTTGCTTTCCAATACAGCCAAGTGAGAGGCCATGTTCTGCTAGACTGACACAGCAGGTTCACCAGGGGCCCCAAAAACTAAGGGCCCACTGGCAGAATGCATAATGGATTCTCTCTCTCTCTGCTTCCTCTCTTTATCAATCCTCCCAGTTCACCAGAGAAACAGTGGAAGTTTCAGTAGGCTGACCACACCCTAGCTATCATTACATGCCCTTGAAGAACCACAACAATTCACAAAACTGGCCATATGTCTAAACGTCTATGAAATCTGTATGTTTGCGCTTGTGTCTTTCTATAGCTTCTCGAAGCTGCCAAACCGTATGAGGAAGACGGATGGTTTTGGGATTTGAAAACGTGAAAGCCTTTATAACAAAAGTCTTCGAAGTAACTCTTTTGGCATATTACTTCCATGAACTCAAGGTCGTACGCCCTCCCATCCTGCAAAACGGTAAATCAGTAAGTTAAGAGAGGGTAAAAAAAACTATTTACCCAAGAGACTAATGATTTACACATTCTAACCCCTCGTGTCAGTGAGCACACGGTATGAGGGCGGATCAGAGAGATAGAGAGTGGATGACATCACTTGCACTTCTCCACCGACTGTCATGAAAGTTTGGACCGTCACCCGCCCCCATGCGATAAGCGCCCACTCCCTTTTAGGCAGAAGAGCCAGACAGAAAATATGCAGAAGACTCAGGGATCCAGTAAGTGATCATTTTAAGCAAGTCTGACACTACGGTGCACAAGCCTTAAGAAAAAAAAAAGCACAGGAAGTTACAGAAGGTCTGACATAATTGTATATTTTATCATATGCATTGATATATACGTATATATACACATATATACATACATATAATGTTCAGATTTATATATATATATCAGTTCAGAATTGGTACTTCATTTTTTGTGTGCATTATTATTATATCATTTCCCAACCAGGTGGTATAGCCCTGTCTCCTAACCATACAGAACGAGTTTCATTCACTCATTCATTCAACACCAGTACACAACAGTTGACCACAGTGCTGTACATATGAAAGTGCTATACAAAACACTGAAGGTAAAACTGCTGCACAGCAAAATACAGTCATTGCCAATCAGGACCTAATCAGAACATGTGTTCAGTGCAGTAACATCACAGTCCAATTTTAATATCCTGAAGCATCACAATGTATTGAATTGTGACACATGTATCATTACATGCATCTTATCGCAAGGTGCTGTAGTTGGTAACACAAGCCCTGTAGTGATGCAAAATAAGATCAATGAACACACAATACTTCAGATACTTTCCAGAAGTTATCTATTAATGTATTGGGAAGAAATCAGAATATGCTTTGTGTTTAAGAAGAAAGCTGTCTGACGTGTGAAATGGGAACTCACAGTGCTAAGCTTGCTGGAGGTAATGATGATTCGTCGCAGCTGGCTGGTGCACATGCTGTCCGCTGGAAACTCGGAATGAGATTAAATGGAAGACGTTTGTTAGATGGAAGAGCCACTGAAGCATTCATACACATAAGTCAAACTAACATATAGGAATTTTACTGCATGGAATTATGGGAATTATGTTGCGACTAGTACACTAGTACATAAATCAAAATAAATCGAAACTGTTATACTGTAGCATCTTTGAAGTAGCCCCATTTTGCATAGAATTTGCAAAATTGTTTTCTTGAAGGAGTTTCCATTTATGCTGGGCTCTTATTTGGCCCTTTACATTATTTGTCCTCTCTTTTCTGAACCCTTTGCAAAAATGCAGTTTGTAATTAAGATTTGGAGGCATTGATTTAAACCTTAGACACGAGGTTTTTAAGAGCAGAAGAAACATTTTGTTCAAGCGATCCTAAACTTTTGACCAGTAGTGTAGTTCATCACAATGTTTCATTAACATTTGGCAACTAAAGCCCAAATACTTTTTGCCTTAATTTTTAAATGCATCTGTTATTATCTGTTATTATTGTAAAATGTATTTTTCTGCTTCTACCATTTTTTTTTTACATAATTGCCGCATGGTTTGGTATTTTGTTTTGTGATGCAGTGACATTTATACATTTTTTTTTTAATTCTGTCTGAATACTTTTTGTGGTCACTATATTTGTGCATTACAAACTATGTTACCCTTAAAAAATACCTTCACATAATTTTTATATAAAACACACACACACACACACACACACACACACACACACACAAAAACATATACTCACACTTTCAGGTATGGTGGGGAGTCCGTTAATATCAGGAGCTATGAAGCATGAATGCTGAGTAACCACATGAAGAGAAGAAGAACAGATGAAGAAAAGGTCAGTGTCACGCAACCCACCAGAATTTAGTATTTATGGACCCTCTCGCTGCCTGTTTCATCGTGATCAGTCCAAACTGTGTTTGTTTCTATGTTTGTTAGCACCACACATACGGACAACAGATACAAATATATGAAATCAACAAACGTTAATCCCCTGTAGACACCAGAGGAAACTCCCCGCATCAGAGAGAAAGTCTTTATTAAGGTACAAAAGGTACTGCTCTGTTCTGACAGTATCAGAGGGTCTGCCAGGCGTACGTTTGAACAGACGAGCAGGTTTAATGTCTGGATCAAAGAGGCTCTGGTAAAGATCCCACGCTGCATGCTAACTTTAGCGCTTTTATTTGCCTGTGCGGTGTGTTCTGCTCTCAAGGCTGGGCTGTGCTTCGTTGTGTGTAAAAAGCACCCATCTGTTGCTCTGCACATAGGTTAAAGTTTCACTGCTTTTGCATATGTTCCACAAACAAATGTGAAAGTGCATCCTGCATCCTCTAATATGAGATGTTGTGTTTTTTTATTCTTGGATGCTGCGATCGTTAAATGTGACGATGATTAAATGGCCGCAGATTTGCAGGCTGTGCAATGTCAACTGAATTTATCCGAGGCTTCAATGTGTTTGTCCAGAGCATCTTTCTGTAATCATATGAAAGTAAACAGCTTGAAGATACCAGTAAGGCAGTCTGACCCAAAGACTTCCCCACAGTTCTCTTCTCCATGCGCTGACACGTGTTTATTTTTCCATACCAAGCAGCTGACCGCCCTTCATGTCCTGGACTGCAGGTCACCATAGACAACTAGTCGGTTGTTAGTAAAGTCAACTAGTTTATCTTGATCATTTTCTTTTTTGTTAGTACTGATGGCGGCTGAGCTATAATTAGTGTGTTGGCAGCATGATGTCCATGACATTTACATTTATTCATTAGGTAGACGCTTTTATCTAACGCATTCAAGTTATATGTTTTATCAGTATACATGTTCCCTGAAAACTGAACCCAGAACCTTTGCGTTGCTAACACAATACTTCACACCACCACAGTGCTGCACATTCAAACAGACGTCTATGGCCACTGCATATGCCCCTCTTAAAAAAGTAAAACTTCTAAAAACTTGAGACCCCTGCATTCTGTTACATTGTTGCATTCCATCCCGTTCATTTTTTCAAACCTAAGACTCGTATTTAACTATCTTACATAAAATTCCCCTAAGGAACATGTCTGATCAGGGTCAGAATTAGCTCAGAACTGAATTAATTGGAAGACCAATTAGTCGACTAGTTGTTCTGTTAACCCACACACTAGTTGATCTCAGAATGTAGTTTGCACATCCCAGATTTGAAGGTGCACTCACTCATTTTTGTTTATGTTATGTGTTTGTTAGTTTGATAGTCATCTTACATACAGACAGCATGCAACTGTTTTCAGAGCAAAACTGACCTGTAACAAAAATGAGCAGATCATGTAATCTCAACATGTTGGCCACCATGAGGTGACCTGCTCCATGCTATTATTAGACCACTGACTTTACCGTAGTTGTTATTTTATGGGAGTGAATTAATTTTAATTTCCTTATTTTTAATAAGGAAACAAAAATATGTGTGTGCACCTTTAAACATTACATTAATATTTGCACCAAAATAAAACATATTTTAATGCGATGCTCTTCAGCAGTATTTAAGAGTGAAGTGTTTAATATTTATCTTTTTAATCTATATTTAGATTAAAAGATAAATGAAGGTTAATGGACAGAGCATCTGGGAGATTTCTTAAGCACAAATGCCTTTTGCTTTTAATCAGACAGAAATGTTTGATATTAAAAAAAGAGAATAAAGCACATTGGAAAGCATGAATTATTTAGCAAGTTTGATTGTTTTCCAAAAAAACAAAAAAAGACAGAAAAGATGACTTGGTGTAATAAGGAAAAAAAAGAAGAGAGTTTATTTGGCAAAATTTGAAAGCTTTCTCCCATGTGATTAGGGCAGCGGCTCCAGATTTTGCACTTGCCACACTCACTCTTCACTCACCGACAGTCCGCTTCCCGGCTCTTTCAGTATTTGCCCACTGGCAAAATGTAAGCGGTTGTTCTTGCACAATGAAGGAAAAAGACATTAGATAGACAGATTAGACAGACAGACAGACATATTGGCACATACTCACAGTCAGAAAGACAGACACTGACAGACAAACAGACAAAAAGACCAATACTGACAGTCAGACAGACAAACAAACAAAAAAAAAACTAGCAGGTTGATAGAATGACAGAAAGACAAGTCAGACAAATCCCTGCAGACTGACAGACCAACAGACACAATCACAGACTAATATATAAAAGAACAGACAGTTAGTTAATTATATCAACTAATGTGAATCAGACGATACCGACAGCATCCACTGAAATTTGACACAAATTACTGTCTTCAGTTAAAATAACTAGTTGTGACGTCTTTGACCAGCAGAAGTGTTAACCTGTGCTTGCTGCTGGATTAGAGTTGCAAAAGTGGTCATTAGGTGTAATGCCATCCAGCCGGTTCTTATCAGTCCCACTTCTGATTCTAAACAAACCCTCAGCCCTCCCCAGTACCTACCACACTCAGATTTACTGCTGTATTCGGGTTTGGCACAGGGTGGTTGTACAGCGTTTCCATTATGTCATCCAAGTCATCTTCCTGTGAGGACCAAAACGACATGAGGTACATGAAATGTAAATAAACAAACAAAACAAACGAAAACAAACAAAGCACAAACTCACGCAACTACACAAACAAGAAAAGGAGAACAATGTCAACTGCAAGCTGATGCCATGATTCAAAGTACTCGCCATAAAGTATTCCTACAGCAGTTTACGGAAGAGAAATATATCCGACTGACACACATTTAACGAGCGATCCTGAGGTTAAGAGACGGTAAGCTAGGCTGCGGCAGGCGCTTATTATTCCGCGGATGATTTATGGTGAACATTGGCTGTTCGTAATTAACCAAAGGTCCTTGCTCAGAGCGGGCGTTTTTAAGAAGCCATTGGAGAAAAGCTTTGCCACAAAACAGACCTCAGGATTATAATGCTGAGCTTTTACGAGCTTTTATGACAGGAGTGCGATTTACCCTCTCAGACGTGGTGCAGAATCGCAATGATGTTGTCGTTGAAACACTGAATAGTCAGGCGCATATTTGGATCACACTTTTCTTGTAAGCAAGTTCCCAGATACATGCGACCGTGTGTTTGCACGTGTGTGTGGGGGGGTGTGAGCCACTGTCACGAGAGCCTGGATGCTCACACGCATGGTCAGTAACACAGCCTGAGGAAACACTTCATTTACCCTCGCCATAAACCTTCATCACTCTTGTCCGTCCTCGTCAGTCAATGCCGCCTCACGCGGAACGCCACAGCAAAAGTCTAGCCAATCACGCTCGCTTGCTCCCTCGAATAATTAATTTAGTCCACATGCTGGCTTTTAGATTTTGCTGCACAGTTTGGGGGAAAAAAATCTAATATATGGTAACAATATGGTCAAAAAGCCAAACTAGAATCAAAATGATTGCTTAAAAATATATTCATTCTATTATAGTTTTATTCTGGAAAATAAAACTAAGATCAAATAAATAATTTGTTAAACCATTCTAACAAATTCAATGCATTTGTAAGTGTAAATAATTTAAATAACTGTGAAATGTAAAAAAAAAAAAAAATTGATTAGTACAAAAATTGCCACAATCAATGCAAATGTAGTTTGTAAAAATCATAAACCATTTTCAAGAATGGTTTATACATACATTTCTGCACTGAAACAAATTCATTCGGCTTAGGCTATTGTACAATATATGTTATGTAGGCATTTATATAAGGTTTTGTTTTTAATGCATCAGTGTATATGTGCATTAAGCAGTACATATTTATATAGGTAACGCCTCTGTACTGTTCTGTACTGACTAGCTCTCTTTAGCTTTCGCTAGTGAATGTAAAGCACTTTTTAAAGTGGCTTTAAACGAGTGCATCTGTTAAACGTCTTAAGAGTAAATGTAAATCATTCAAGGGTGTACTTTGCGTAATGAACAAGATGCAAACAAGAGAGAAAGGGGAAGCTGTTTTTGTGAGGCTGAAATGGGTCGATGACATCCAACCCCTGTGACCCCTAATGTACTTAGCCCCTAATTTGTTTGCATAGACGAGGTTTGGTCTTCTTCATTTCTCTTTCAGTGACTCTATTACCCATATCTGACTGACAGCCTACTGATAGAGCCATTCTTAGTTTTTCTTCTGCTCTGCACGCATTCTTTCTTCATTTGACTATTTTATTTTCATCCCTTTTCCTAAATCAAACTTTTCTTCTCATCCTACTGCTGTTAAACTTTCAGAAAGGAGGAAAAAAGTCTGTTTGGCTCAGTGTATTTCCTGACAATTTGTTTTCCCATATATCATGAGGACGGACTTCCTGTTCGATCCTCGGTCTGTTAAATGTCAACGACACAGCAAAGCGAAGCACAACCAACCAACTGTGCCAGTTTTGTGATGGATTATTGGATGATTTTGTTTTTCATCATCTTTGTCTTTGAGCGAAACAAAACTGTTTTGTTTTGCAGCACTTTTGTTTCAGTAGCTAGATGGCTGGAAAAAAGGTAATTTCCTTGGGGTTTGTGACATTAGCAGTTTGCCGGGGCCGGCATAACACATTCTGCCACATGAAACAGCAACCTTTGTGAAAAACATTTTGTTTGCGTTTTGTTTATCCGCAGTGTTGATAGGAAAACAGTCCACAGTTTGGCAACTTCTTTAAACTTTTGATTTGTTTGCATACCAATTTATTATGTTTGCATACCAATTTATTAGTTTGTGTGTCATATCAATAAATTCAATTCTTACCTGGTGTTTTGATAAGTAGTCTGCAAGAGTATTTAGCAGCTTATAGTAGATCTCAAACCATGGGAGATAGCTGTCAAAAAAAGAAAGAAAAAATTAAACCAATAAAAAAGTTTGCACGCAGTCAATAGCTGTAAGCGAAGAACAGCTAAAAACAGTTTACCCCATTCAAAATAATACAGTTACTTCCCGTTGTCTCACTCTGGATTTTCACCTTGTAGGCCACCTTTATCATGTTTAACTACAGAAAACCTTGTTATCGCATTTTTGGCTGTCGCTGACACTTGCATTTTAAACATTCCAGCCGCGGCTGCACTTTGAGGAGTGGGCTACATTAAAGTATTCAGTTTCTTCAACAAAAACAAAACTGGACCACTGTAGCCTGCAATAAATGCGAGATCAGAGGTTTACAAGCATGCTGTGCCCAGATGGACAAGCTGAACCTCATCTTTGTGCATTACGTGACTACATGAGCCTTTTTTTTAGCTTTGTGAATGTGTTCTTTAATTTCCGAGCAGGAGTACGAAAATTATTTACACCTTATCACTGTGTATTAACTAATCACACAAGCATGTATCTGCAACACTGTGCGTGTTGCAGCTTGACAGAATCTTGGCACAGCTGACAGGCCTTTAAAGGTGGATTATAGCCAACATGTTGTTTTGGCTTGAAGGTTGCAAGAACACACCATTTATTTTGTTACGCAACCTGGTGAAAAATGCGGCCTGCTAGCAGGCTCTGGCTTTTCTTTTCTTGTTCGTGGGCGTGATTACAACACGCATTTCGGCTCGGCCTGAAATCTCACACCAAGCGGAGACTGATTACATCAGCTATTCTTTTCGAGCAAAGAGCGTCAACTTTTGTTTGTCGCGAACGCTTGATTAGCTTCACTGGCAAAGATAAAGGAGAGCGGAAAGCATAAATTAATGGACAACTAAAGAGAACAAACTTTTGTAAAAAAGAAGAAAAGCTGGGAAAGGTTTCATACAGTCTGATCCCAGCTGAACTACAGAACACGCAGTGTCTTGATTGGAGATCTTTTTTATCCTTCCATGGGTCAGTGAGTTCTCCAGCAGACTGGAATTAACAGACAACAGAAACACAACTATGTGTGTCTAACGCAAATTTTCATATTGCCGGATCGGTGGAGGGGTCGGTTTTCAGTGACGTGCGCTCAAGCGCGAGGGTTTCAAGTCTGGGTGACCATTAACCTAAAACAATCATCTCTTAATGTGCCAATATTTTGACGTGCACGACGATAATCCCAAATCAGGTCACACTATCTAAATTAAATGTAATTAAATGCCTATGCAAATCACAAACAGAGGAGAAAAACTGATCCGAGGCCCTGATTGGGGTGTGACCTAAAGCTAGCATTTACAAACAAACCGCCACTGTGTTTTGGTTAGCCTGACACGTTGTTTTAAATATGAGAATCGACCGACACCTTGCTCAAGCTACTTGCATTGCACAGCAAAGAAAAAAAATCATTATCTCCCTCTCTCACTCTTGTTTAAAATGCAAGACTCCTGGAAGCTAATCCTTCATTTTTCACATGTGAAGGGGATTTAAACGGGAGCCTCTCCTGTCAGAAAAAAAACACGACAGTGTTGGGAAAACACAAACACTCATTATACAGCTAAAGAAGAGTGTGGATATCTTTTGTTTTAAAGAAAAATAAATGATTGCTCTATGGGCAACTCCATTCATGAAAAAAACACGAAGGATAACATTCACAAAATTCAATAAAAAAAACCTTTAAATCATCAAGTATAAGCATGCAATTTTTCTTTGTTTTAATCGTTTTTGAAATAAACAGGCAGAGCAGAGCACGGAACAAGAGACCAATCCCTTCACAGCTAGTAAGTAAAAATGTGTTTGTATTTGACAAATCCTCTGATAGTGGAACATTCATCACTCTGAACTGTGCCGAGACGAGCCAATCTCGACGGCCCTTTTAGGTTCTCCAGCACTGTGTTTATTCAGAGTAAACCAACTTATCTGTGGCTTACAAGCAAAGCCTAACAAACTCCACCTCCGTCCTTCCACAGCCAGAAGCATCAGTTAAGCAGCTAAACTGACCACCAATGAGCAGGGCATGACAAGATTAGAAAAGATGTTTCTGAAAACTTAAGTGTGACTTTAAGCATTCATCTTAATTTGTTCACAGTACGTCTTATGAGTTGAAATTTAGCTTTGGTGAAAGGGGGTTTATTTACAATATATAGTGGATTCCAAAAAGTCTGAGAGCACATTGAGAATTCACAATAATTTTAAACGTAGACCTAAACAATTTTAGTTCTTTAAAAAAAGTGTAAACAAACAAACGTTGCGATAAATAACCTTTAGCGTTTAACTTTTGCTCTGGTGAAAATGGTTTTATTGACGATATACAGTGGAGTCCAAGAAAATTGAGAATTCACAATTATTTTAAATCTAGACCTAAAAGTTTAGGATTTTTGGAAAATGTAAACAAACGAATGCTATGACGTAAATAATTTTAAAAAAAAAATCTACAATTCTGACTAAATTAATTAACATTGACCAAGTCATTGCCTTTGTACAAAAGGTCAGATTTATTTTGCATTCACTAAAGCAAACAAGAATTTTTCCGGAACGTTTGCAAAAACAGGATGTAGCAAATACTGGTTCGTTCCATTTTAATTGTTATGCTACTAACGTAAGTATTACATTTAAATAACGTAAAAAGGAAAAAGCCGCAGCATTTCACAAATGTTCTCAGGTTTTCAGACCCCACTGTAAATCCAATCTTAAATTGTGCATTTATTTTGTAACTCTACACTGTGCGTATGGTCTTATATTTATTCTAAATTTGTCCTATACACATGTACGATCTAATAGCCTTTTAAATCATCAAGCATCTTAGATCATCAGAAGCTATTCAGAAGTCAGGGTTCTTGTATCCTTCCCAGGATGAGATATGATTACACCTCGAGTTTTCCTGTGTTGAACATTCGGCAAAGGGAAGGAAATATAAGTGACCACTGACTGAAAAAAACCTTTGCTGTCTGAGCGAGACGCCAAGTCGAGTCCCAGTCATCAAATAAACCGGGCGAGAAAGAGGGTCTGTTTCATCTGGGGTCTCGCAGATGTCCAAAAGCTATTTGCTCACGTTGTGACAGAGTGTCCGAGGGCTGAATGGGTGGAGAGGGTGGGGTAAATGGAAAGGGTCTGTTTTTTGAAGTGGTTTGGCCTGAAGGAACCCTGCTTTATTTGGCCTGGGCTAAACCAGCAAAGCTACAAAGGGCTGTCCACATAAAACTGTCCCTCTCATTAGGCAACTTCCTCATGTAAGCTTAGGTGACAATTTTATGGTCCCAGCACTGCAACAATCACACGGACACAAACTGTTTTAATTACTTTTGTTTTATATTCAGATGGGGAGTCAGAGTGAAAACCCAGAATGAGTAAAAGTAATTATATATATATATATATATATATATGCATTTTACATAAATATATAATAATAGTGTGTTCTATTGTTTTGTTACAATTTTTTAGGGCTAAGCATTTTTTTACATTACCCTAGACACGTAAAGTCATAAGATACATTTTTTTAAACATCTCACACCAAAACTTGCTTTTATATATTCTTTTTTTAAAAGGGGGTGGAAGAACAAAAAATTTTTTTCTGCGTCTGAATTCTTTCCAAACAAACCACATAAACAAAGAACTCTAAGGTCTTATAAAGAACAAGAACAAACTCTGAATGCATTTCTTATTATGAATGAAGGAAGCCATGCAAACTACTCAGAATGCATAATGAATTTTATACATCATATGTCAAATGAATTAGCATGTAAAACTCAGAGAAAGGGACAGGGGAGAGACTCTTGCTAATTGGCAGCAGGGCTTCATGCATAATTATTGGTGAAGCGTCTCTGGCATGCCTGTGTGCCTGAATAACGAGGGAAGAGAAAGAGAGGAATTAAAAAACAAAGGCCATCCAGGCCGGGGTGGGAGGAGGAGATCTGCACAGCAGCTCATGATGATGATGATAAACCTACGATTGTCCATCAACACCGTGTGGACAGAGGGGAAAAAAATGATTATACGTCCCAGTTGTGCTGCTCTGAATTACTAAACGGATTTGTGTTATTAAATGTGTTTATTACTGTTTATGTTATGTTAACTTTTTTCGTACTCAGTGGGATGGTTCAGACTGAGCATGTAATAAAGACAAATCACCCAGAAAGTTCTGAAATGAAGTATTCTTTGTCAAGGTTTTTTCAGGACAATTACGTTATTTGTTTGAAAAAGTGTTTCTTTTCTAAGAAATGATTGTCAATCAATTAACAATTACGGCAATAATTAAGGTGAAAAAAATAATTTAGCAAATAAACTAAAAAAATTCCAAATTCAAATGACAAATTCCGCATTTTTTTCTGCAGGCATACAGAAAAGACAAACCAACAAAAATAAGATAGCTGTGACATCAGCAAAGATCACTTACCTGAGCAAACAGATGCAGACCCTGCAGCCGGACGTCAGTCGACAGAAACCGAACCTCTGCTTGCTCTCAATGTCTGTCAGCACGAATGTGAAGTTCTGACCCACATGAGTCTGGGACACTCTGCACATCCGTCACACACACAAGTTTCCGATCAATCTTCTTTTATTAAAGCATACTGCTCTATACACGCGATGCTTAATAACCTTTAATACAATCTGCTAGTATTAAATGCTAAATGTCTTGGTTAAATAACTTTAAGCATTTTTTGTTGAATAGATAAATAAAAAGGGATTGAGACTTTAACCATGACAACAGCTTATTTTGAAATTAACAATTTGTGTCTTACCAATCAAAACTTTTTTAAACCATTTCCTAATTTATCAACTGTATTAGTTACAAAAGCAGACAGATCCTATTAAACTAAAGGCTTAGTTTACATGTCTAAGGCTTGTTTTACTACACCAAAGGCGGCAGTGTCGTTCCTCTCCACTAGATGGCAGCAGTAAAGCTTGAGCTGGGAGGAAGTGAACTGCACAGCACAAGAACTATACCACAGTACTTTTCATTTCTCATTTCCAGCAGCCCACAAGCCAACACACATGCTCGCACACACAGGCAGTGCAGTGCTGTGTGGTGAGAAAAATGCATTTATTCATAACATCACGCCTGTTATGATAGACATGTAAACACACACATTGTTTGCAGGAGGTGGAGATCTTAATTTCCGTAAAGGCGCTTTATTTGGAAGACCTTTCAGAGATGACATTGGGAACAGGATTTTGCTGGAATCAAATGGGGTGTGTGGCCCCACCCTGTGAGTCATTTACAGACTCTCGTGTATTTGGGAAAGCGTGTGTTGTATAAACAACATCCTCATTCTCCCAATTCACACGTTCATTAACTGTTATGTTCTGGAAGCGTGACAGAGGTGAGTGTGGGGGAATCCTACCTCTCCACGTCAAATGGGAAGCAGAACTTAGGCACTGTCTGCAGGACTTCCTGAAACAAACAACAGACACGAGAAGAATGACATTACAACACGGCCGCAAATGAGTTCACAGGGT
Source organism: Chromobotia macracanthus (assembly GCA_036877525.1). Taxonomy (NCBI): domain Eukaryota; kingdom Metazoa; phylum Chordata; class Actinopteri; order Cypriniformes; family Botiidae; genus Chromobotia; species Chromobotia macracanthus. The sequence goes on along the minus strand of JAZGTH010000033.1, from coordinate 4,536,194 downwards.
GTGTGTGTTTCAATAGTTTAATGCACTGTGTCTGATATGTGTTTCAGTGTGTGTGTGTGTGTGTGTTTCAATAGTTTAATGCACTGTGTCTGATATGTGTTTCAATGTGTGTGTGTGTGTGTGTGTGTGTGTGTGTTTCAATAGTTTAATGCACTGTGTCTGATATGTGTTTCAATGTGTGTGTGAGTGTGTGTGTGTGTGTGTGTGTGTGTGTTTCAATAGTTTAATGCACTGTGTCTGATATGTGTTTCAATGTGTGTGTGAGTGTGTGTGTGTGTGTGTGTGTGTGTGTGTGTGTGTGTGTGTGTGTGTGTGTGTGTGTGTGTGTGTGTGTGTGTGTGTGTGTTTCAATAGTTTAATGTACTGTGTCTGATATGTGTTTCAATGTGTGTTTCAATATTTTAATGCACTGTGTCAGATATGTGTTTTAATGTGTGTGTGTGTGTGTGTTTCAATAGTTTAATGCACTGTGTCTGATATTAGCTGAATAAATGTAATTCTATTAAAAGACATTCCTTAATGATATAATCACATATGGTCATGTTCGTTTATTAAGAGGATTGTGTAAGAAATTGATAGAACAGCAACATCTGTCACATACTACATACATATTTTACTTATTTTATGACTAGATTTTATTTAAATGTACAGTATATATATATACACATTTATATACATTATTTATATTATATATATATATACGTTCTGTGATACAGTATGGGCCAAGTCGCACACTTATTATAAAGCTGAACAAACCCCTAGTAATAAGTATGAGCAATAGCAATGCTTGCCTTAGAAAGCACCACTAACACACTAATCCAGTCACAAAGAATTTAATCTCAAACGACTGCTCGTTAAGACGAACAATAGCTGACCAATGAGAGCTGAGTAATGAGCAAATGAATGGACCTGCAGGGAAATGACACCAAAACGGGCTGACGTAAAGGGGAGGGTTATCAGAGGCTAAAATAATTAGCGGCTATTAGCTCATTGATGGCAAGGCTTGAGCTTGGAAAGGTGTGGATACGATGAAGGTGATGGCAGATTGCTGGGACAATGGCTGAGCTACACAAGGGGTTCAGAGGAGGTGTAGATGGGGAGAAAGGAGGCTCAGCCTTCAGAGCTTTACATTCCCACATAGCCCCAGAGGGAGAGTCCGTGCACCAGCAGCATATGGATTTCCACAGCCAGCTACGCACCATATGGGTTGGCCACGTCTGGCCAGGTCTGTACTGCAGCCTAGCCATGGGGACCTGCCAGTGATCCCCTGCTCAAAGTATAACAAGCTGCCACCATTCAAAGAAACAGTATTTGTGTGTTTAAGGAGGGGCTGCGGACTACAAATGTAACTGACTGACTGCGTGTAATCCCACACTCATACCACTACCTGCGTTTTTGCTAAAGCCTATCCAGTCCTGATTCACTTATATTATATGCAAATGAGCTGCCAAAATATTCTTCCAAAAACAAACACATCCTTTTTTTTTGTTCCACACAAGACATTGAAGTCACACAGGCTGAAACGACATGATGACAGAATTCGGATTTTTGGTTGAACTACTTTTCTTTGCGTATATGCAGACGCAGTGCGGATGACGACTGGTTGCTGTTTCTCTCGGTGGGAGGTGGCGGCAGTGATGGGGGACGACAGAGTGAGAGAGTTAGTGTTCGATACAGAGAGCGAGCGAGGAGATTGAAGGCTCTGGCAGGCACAAGAGGAACGCTGGCAACAGCAGAAACGTCCTCGTTCGTGTCGCGGCAGTAAAGCTGTCACGCGTACGCAGGCCTGATGCTGCCGCATGTGACGTCTGCTATCATTAACTCCTATAGGCGCTTCCCCCGAGTGTTTACGCCAAGATGTGGCACGCTTTTGCAGAAGTGCATGCGAACGAATGCTATGCAAATAAAATTGTCTCCCTCGCAGATGCAGAAGTTGTCGTGGGTCCCAAACTGGCCTTAGCTATCCGCTGTGCGCCAGTCAACGCCACGCACTGCTGTCAATCTGAGCTGTCTGACAGAAACTAGCAAAGTATTTTACACTACAAATAGCACTTTGATACAACAAAAGTCAATATTGGCAATGGCACACAGACGAACGAATGCATTAATAACGGCTAGTTAGTTAGAACACTACATTCAGTATTTCAATACTGAAACCTAAAATTACATATATGTTGAGAATCAGTGCTTATGTTGAAAAGCATATTGGGAAACCAAAGGAGAATTTAAAGCAGACTTCATTTAATCCCTCAGAACTTAATTGAAATGTTTTTATTGACATATCACAGACGGTTGAGCAGTTGAATAATAAGAGACCTTACTGACATCAGGCAAAAAGGAAATTCTTATAGATGCACTTTACACACATTTGGGACTACTAAGGATTACTAAAATAAACAAAGATTTTCTTAGGAATAACGTGCACCAATGAATAACCAATACAACCAGGAATAACAACACAGTCAATATGGCACATTTAGATTTTTATGTTGGATATCAACATCCGTCAAAATCCAGCCACTGATCCAAATCAGTGGCAAATCAAAACATTCTAGTGATTCTCCTCAAGTCCCTGCAGAATCTAAACCACTATACGCATATGCATAACACACCTTTCCTTTCTGCCTGTTATATTACCATTCATGCAGGTGATCAGGGGACTGTACCAAAGCGTGCTGTGGGAGGAGAGTCAGATCATGTGAAAAGGTGGAACGCGAGTCGCTTCCATTCCCGTTGTTTGGTTGTTCTGTTCTTTCTTCCTCTGCCTCCCGTCTCACCGTTTCCCAAGACAAAAGAATATAAAACAGCTAATGCATTTACAACTCGCTGGAGGAGGCAGGGTGAACTCTGCAGGCTGCATTATTTATTTACTGTTGAGACGGGGATATCACTCAGTGAGACAGTAGTCTCCATTTTCCCCCCGGTCCTACTGCGAAGGCCTGCAATCACAGACTTTATCTTGCTCTCTCGCTCCTCCACTGCCGGCATGTATCACTGCTGCTGGGAGGTGCTATCGCTCCCTGCCTGAACTCTCTGCAGAGGAAATGAGCTTCTCCTGGGCTGGATGGGAGCAGATCCAGCAGAGGCATCGGCTAAAGATATAAGGGGACGTTCACACCGCAAGCTAATGTGTTTAATTACGCAAGCTCAATGAAACAGAGCGTTGGAGTGTCTTCAGGAACTTTGAGGTATCTAAGGCAACCTTTAAGTGTATATACATTACAAGTTCAAAATCATGGGCAATAATAGGGAGTTGGACCTCCCTTTGTTGCTGTAATATCTTGCACTCTTCTATAAAGACTTGGAACATCATGGCTGTGAGGATGGGACACGAGAGTGAAGTCATGCACTGATGTTGGCCAATGGAGCCTGGCAACTGCTAGTGTTGAAGCTAAAGTGGTTCATTAGAGGTTGCTTTTCACGGCATGATAACAATGAACACCTAGTTTCTAAAACAATAATACTAATTTCCAATCTGACTGTTTACACATTGCAAAAATGAAAATCATTTAATTTCATTTAATTAAATATTAAATTAACAAAATGTAATATTTCGTATACAAGTATTGAAAATGTTGAACTGGGTGCAATCTTTCATTGTTCAGTATCATGTAAAAAAATGTGATACCAGTGTGTTTTTAAGTAGGAAAAATCTGATATGGGCCCCATTCAGACTCACTGTGATGCTTCACTCCAGTGTGACTAAGTGACATGAACTGTTGTGTTGAATATTTAGATGGGAACTGGGAATCTTAGATGGAGAGGGAAGGAGAAAAATGGAATAGGGAGAAATATGTTGTGAGAGGGAACTAAGCGAGCAAGTGAAAAGCATTTCTTCAATCTGTCAATGCAAGGGTGAGTGGGGGGGTTGCGTATGTGCAGTGAGAACGAAGAAATACCAGGAAATAAAGAGTAAAAGAAAGAAATGTGAAAGAAAGGTAGAGAAAGCAAGAGCACAGGAAGACAGACAGGCATCCAGACAGCCAAAGACAGCAAAAAAGAAAAGAGGGATAAGGGGAAAAAAAAGAGGAAGACAGAAAGAGACAGACAGACAGCAAACTCCCCCTTTCCCTTTCCAAGCTGGTGGGATTCCTCCCCAGGGGTTTCTGTCTTTAAACCTCCATGCTCTTTAAAAATTCTGCCAGCCAGCAGGTCTACACGGCGCTTTGGAACTGTCTCCAGCAGGGGAGAAGTGTGTGTGTGTGTGTGTGTGGAAGAGAGAAAGACAGAGACTGGCAGAGCCGCCATGCTGATGCCACTGAGACCCAAGTGACAGGTTCAAACCCAGCCTCCCCACAGGTCAGTGTTCGCTGTATCCCCAAACCCCAATTAAATTGTACTTTTTCTCTCTAGATCTCTCTCTCACTCCAGGTGTCAGAGAATGTGACGTGACGCATGCAGTGGTCCATGGTTGTTGTCAAAAATGCTACTGTGTTCACAATCAATGCGACTATTACTGCTGCTACAATTAGAAATGTGGTGTTTGTCTGAGCAAAACTCAAAGCAAAGATTTTAGGGTGTCTTGGGTGGTTGCCACGGTGTTGCTAAGGCTGCTTACTGGGCCACCTATAAGTCTCTTTGATATTGGTCTTAGGTCCTTTGTTTAGTGTCTATATAAGTCTATAGGCTGGTTACTTGTTTTACACACAAACACACACAGAGAGAGAGAGAAAGAAAGAGACATATACACACATGCACGCATTATGTGTGTGTGTGTGTGTGTGTATGTATATATATTTCACTATAAACCTGATCCAAAATCAGCATCTCCACAGTATGATCATGCAGTTTTTTGGTATTGTAGTTTAAAGCTGAGATATTCTATACTACAACCGGCACCTGATGCAACAGCACTTCAATGAGGATAATCTTCTGCCTTCTCTGCACCCTCAAATCTCCAACCAAGATTCCTTTCATTACATTTTAATCGCATGCTGCCGGCTTGCCACTTTTGACCCTGACTTACGCACCTTTAATAAGCGCTGACGTCGCCTCCGGATCGAGCCAAAGCGCTAACGGTGTAGCTCTTCCAGAGTTTTAAATTGACACAGGGCTGTACATTTTCACTTGAAAAGAGCCAGGCAGAATGGCAGATGGTTGATTTCTCTTCCTTAGCCCTCGTCTTCCCTTTCCTCTCACGGTTTTTCGTGCTGACCCTTAGGTGGTAAGAAGCTAATATTCAGTGTGCTGGCGCAGAGGTTATTTTTTTCCCTGTGCAAAAAGGCCGTCTGTATGAGACTGCTTAAGGAAATGTAGCAGGTGATGTATTGATCCTCTGCCCACTTAAAGAACTGACAAGTACGTGATGGGGCCACTGGGACGAGACAAGGGTGCAGTCTGGATTTAGAGTCTTCACACGAAACACCCTCAGCCTTTCAGCATGAACTTCATCAGACCTGCAAACACTGGAAGCTGGAGTTTTACAACATTACACGAGATTGGTGTTTCCCAAACACAAAACTGGCCCTTGAGACAAAAAACAATTTCACAGGTTTTATTTATTATCATTATTCCAAAGGTTTGTTTGTGAGCTGTTTCCAACTCAGGGAGACCCCATCAGAGAAAAATAAGACATTTGTGCTTGTTTAGGAACTAGAAACTTCTGACAGCCAAACTGAAAATCAGTTAGTTATGAAAACCAGGAAAACTCTGAAAACGCTTTCACGGTGATAGTAAGTTTTGAATTATTTTTGTCTGTTTCTATGGAGTTGCTAAGGTGCTCTGAATAATGGTTTACTGGCGCAATTATAATGGCCAAAGTCTGATGTTGTCTAATCCATACATATGACTGGTCCTTCAATGCAAGTCTATGGGATTTTTTCACCCATTTCATCATACACCAAGTACAAAACAAGTCTGATGGCTTGGACAGTAGTATTACATTTCCCCTCAACAGGCTGCAGGATCTGAGGTATCATTCATGTCTTACAACAGCAACTATCACGTCAAGTGCTAAAGTTTGGTACTTTAGGGTTAGAAATTTGTTTAAATCCCCAAGTATGAGCACTACTAATACTACCACTAATAAGCTACTACAACTGCATACCAAAAACAAGGTTTAGCTTAATTTCAGAACCAAACGCAGGAGGATATTATATTCTTTAAAACACTCTGTGATGAATACATTAATGTGACAGGCGAGCAGTTTTCTTCTTAAGAATACACAACTGATATTCTACTAAGCCAAGCTGAGATTCAGCTACATATGCCAGAGAACCGCAGAGCCAGAAACATCATTAATTGAGTGCCAAGTGGCCTGGGGGATTTTCTGCGTTTAAGCTGTCAACTCCCATTGGACCACACGATCGCTTGCTCGCTCGCTCTCTCTCTCTCTCTTCTCTTCTTTGTTCTGCTTCTCTTCGCTTTCTCTGTCTTCTTTTTTTTTTCTCTCTCTCTCTCTCTCTCTTCTCTCAGCTGTGGCTAGAAGCTACATCAAGCGTGTGGAGTCTCTGAGATGCACAACCACCACCCCCTCACACTCTCACTCTCACTTTCTCTACATAAACTTCAGCAAACCAGGACATCCTTTGATTTTGGCCGATGACAGCTAAAGCTTAATGGCAAGCATTTCCTTCCTCCATTGAGGTTTTTAGCGTGCCGTTCATCTAATACCATGTCATACAGTTTGGGGGAGGTACAAAAGTTTTTCGAAGTTAGTTCTTATTGTATGACGGATAATAATAAAATACTTTTAACGCGATGAACATGTAAGTTCCAGGCAGGAAAGACTGTGCAAACGAGAGGTCACATGAAGTTCTTGATTTCAATTCGGCAGCTGGAGTAAAACTTTGGCTACAGAGGGAACTAAAAGTGACGTGTGACCAAGAGCCATCCCATTCCACATTCAAAGAGGACGTGAGACCCTGTGAAGATATCCTGTTATGAAAAACAGCTTGTGAGCTGTCAATGTCCAAGACATCCAACCTTATGTTTTCAATGAACACACTCTGGCATTTTTGAAACCGCTAACAGATATAACCAGGGGTACCAATCTTTCCTCTGCTTAAATTCTAAGGTCAGGGTACTCAGGCACCATGGGCAACAGCAAGTGTGTGCCTCAGTGAGTATTTAGTTTTTTAGGTTTGATTCAAAGGCCTGCACATTACCCACACTGTGGACAGGGCCCTGGGGACCTCTCAGCCTCTAAGAAATGAAACAAAAACCTCTGAAATGAGACCAATACCAAGAGACGTCCCATGAGTTTGAGGGTCATGTGTGGAATTGTTGTCAGTATGTGCCCCCCCCCCTTTCCTCCATCTTCAGCAGATGATGTTCTCCTCAATCATGGCTCATCTCCCACTTGCCCACCATGTTAAAGTGTTGAAAAGATAGACATCACCACACCGCTGCTCTTCGTGCTCCTCGATGATGCTCTGTTGGCTGGCCTTCCCCCTGGGGTGCTGATGCGTGTCCTGCTGTGAAGGGGGGTGAGCCATGGGTGAAAGTCTACCAATCATGAAGTGTCAGGCTTGGGGCATATGATTGTACACTGTGTCAAAGCTAGACAAATATTTGCCCTTCGATGCTCTGGGGACGCAGTTTCTCGCTTTGTTGCATGAGCTGTAACTTCACTCAGCATGCCGGTTTGCCGCCTAACTAAGGAGATGGAGGACCGAGTGACATCTGGAGGCTTTCCAGCATCCATCAGGTGAACTGCACTCTGCTGGTGGTTTGGAATGTGATGTTGGCATTGCATTATTCCTTTTAGGTCAAGGTTAACAATCTACATAGATAAACAAGATAAGCTCCTAGGATATCCGTTTCCTCTTGAACCTAAGCCTAATTTAACACATGGCCTCTTCTTCTTATTTTAAAACAGCAGCAATAGTGCTAGAGCAGGGGCAATCTACTCAAAAATAAAGCTATGTAATATAATGTAATGTTATGATTCTATGTAATGCTACTGCTGTTTTATACTCAGTATTACCACAGAGATACAAATATGGGATATGAGATCTAACAGCAAAAACAGGAAATGTGATCTGATAACACTTCTTTTAACAACACGGTCTCATTCATTACCATTAGCTAATGCATTAGCTAGTGTGAACTAACAATAAGCAACACATTTTTATAGCATTTATCTTTGTTAGTGCTAGTTAATACCAATACAATTGTTCTTTGTTCATTCATGTTAGTTCATTGTGCATTAACGAATGTTAACAGATACAACATTTAATTGTAAATATGTATTAGTGAATGTTAAAACTAACATACCAATATTAATAAATTCTGTAGGAGTTGTTAGTTCATGTTCACTGATGTAGTTAACAAAAAGAACCTTATTGTAAACTGTTATCGTAATTTGCAGCTGTTTTAGTGTTACTATGGTAGACAATTATAGATGAAACGTCCTGTTGAGATAAAAAATAAACACTGGACTTACAGCACACTGATCTAGCCCACAGAAAACGCACGTTAGAAAGTATGGAAAGGGGTTTAGGGCACAGGTACAAATGTATTCGGCTACTGACGAGCTGGTACTTCTTAAACCATCATCAACGAACTGTCAAACAACTTCAAATGGGCCAAATAAATGTTTGTATATGGTGAGCACAAATCCATGCCAAAAAAAAAAAAAAAAACTGTATGCTCATATCTGTTTTTCATGTCACATTATTCTATAAGCTGACCTTCGCAAAGAGATCTAAGAAAAACTGACAATAAACATTCCACCTGAATCTTCTGTCTGCTTCATTTGCAAAAACCAGCCTCCTTGTGATTCAAATATATTTACATTTAGTCATTTAGCAGATATATACAGCGCTGTAGCCACTCCACATGTCATATGTAGGTGACCACGGCCATGGAGAGTCTCTGGGGCGGAGGGATCGCGCTTCGTATATCCCCACCCTCCGTGCCAGCTTCCAGTCTGTTCACCCCTCATTTAGAGTCCCTATTCCACCAGGGCAGCTAGTGGAAGAGGATAAAAAAAATCAATTCATATTTCCATAATCCACCGTCCTGCCTGTCTCCATCTCTTCCCTCGCCCTCTTTCTCTTGCTTGCCTCGCTCCCCTGGGGTGGAGTAACCCCTCCACCCCGATCTACGGCCTACAACTGTCATTACGCGCCGGAACAATAAGAGGATAAACAAAGAAGGCCTGGAGAGAACGGAGCTGCTGTAGCCATATGCTGGCTAACTTGGGGGGAAAAGGAGATTTTAGCAGCCGTACAAAGAGGAAAAAGGGTCTAATCCTGGTAATGAGGCGATTCAATGCGAGCCTTTATGTTGACTTGGAAAAGGCAGATCCATCTGTACACATCTTAAACTAGCAACCATCCTGTCACCAAACAAGTGGAGTAGGAACCTTTCTAGAGATATACTGCGCTGTGAAAGAGCATGGCCCAATTCAGTCTTTAGTCGTGTATTTCTCTCTCATGGAATGGTTGCGTATCATCAAATAAAATTAAATATTAGACAAGGGAAAAGACGACTCAACGCATCATTATTTCATTTATAGAAAATAGAAACAACTCATTCAAGTCATTAATTAGCATAATTATTGCCCCTGTGAAGCAAAGAAATCAACAACATTTTAACACTAAACCCAGACAGGGCTTTACTGTATATGAGTTTAAACTGCCTATCTATCCATCTATATCTGTTCTGGATTCTAAGGCTCCACTGGATCACAGTGGTCATTAAACCACAGTGTTCAAACATATAGTTTTTATCACAAAAGATATTATGGAGACAAACACTTCTTTACTGCACTGTTGGTCTGCTCAGATCTGCTGATGTGTTGAGATGATCATGACACCACGTTAAAGTTTTTGTACTTTTTGAAAATTCGTTACTTTTAAGGTTCTTTAAAAGTCATTTAAATTACAATTCTCACATTTGCGTTCTTGTAGGTCAAGCAAACATTTCTGAAGATGCCTGCTAAGGATTAAAGTTCACAGGAAAGCCAAAGACGGTCACATCTTCTGTTTCTATGCTTCATTCTCATTTGAGTTTCATAATGAACGGACCAATTTGCTATGTGCAAGAGGAGAAGCTTGTGCCTGGAGACCTTTGAAGACCAAGCAAACGAAAAAACCACAACACTGCACTCTGACCCAGATGCACTTCTCTTTCTACAGCTACACACACACACACACACACACACACTTCAATTCTTCTTTCACAGATCGTCATTTTATCATTCCTGTACTGCCTTTTCAAAAAAAAAGTGCTGTTCAGTCGTCAAGGTTTCATGCTAGTTGTTTCATTGCACAACTTGGTAATTAGGTTTATTACACGGCTCTCTGGAATACTTGATTGTTATTGGTCAACAGTGGCTTTTTGTCATCAAGTGTTTTTATTATAACAATCAAATCATACATTTGTCCATGGCAGCCAATTTACTACATAGCTGTGCTTGTTTAATGTTTCGCGTCACACTCTGCTATCTCGCGGGTGCATGCCATTCCAATAAATACAGGATTTTACATCCATTTACTTACATTTACTGATAAGCAACAGCGTATTAAGAGAGTTAATGTACAGTAAGCTGACCAATGCCATAAAATAAACCCCATCAAGATCATATGGATCCTAATGATGAACTAACTATACTTTATCATATTTATAATGGGTGCTGCCATGATTTAACAGCAGACTGCAAGCGACCCACAGCCGTATTGGTGTAAAATCCAGTGATGAACGAACGGAGGGTCTCCATCCACACCTGTTCACCTCACAGCCAGCTGATAATAACCCCAACGACGCTTACTGACGACCCGCTTACTGCTTTTCATTATCAGCAACATCTCACCACACAGGACAGAAAGAGAGAGAGAAAGTGAGTTAAAAAAGAAAGAGGGGAGAAGAGAGGGAGGGAGGCTCTTAGGAGCAGGAGGGGTCGTGGATATGGTGCTGCTGGGGTGTGAAGGAGGGGAGGGGGGTAAAGAGAAAAAAGTTCCTGTCTCCAACCTGGTCTCCGAAGTCCTGGGGGAACTTCCACAGCACTGTCGGATCTGTAAGAAATTGACAGACAGCATTAATCAGCAGCCACGCACCGTTCAGAACACATACATATTAATGAGGGGGGTGGGGGCAAGGGTGGTTTCTCCTATGTGTCGGCACACCACAGCAATGAGCGGAGGCATGGAGCCTCGTTCTGCATATGCAAATGTCATCCAGTTAGACGGAGGCCTTTAGAAACACAGACACCGAGATAATACTCGACTACCTGCAGAAACAGCAGATGTGAGACGCTGCATTCATTTCTCACACCTTAAATCTGCTAAGAGGAAAGCCTTTAAAATGTGAACTTCAATCATTGTGCTACTCAACGATGACCTATATTCTGCCACAGCTGAATCTTCAGACAAAAGGCCCAATTTAATGACCAGTTTTATATATGCATTAAGGAATGTGGCCATTCTGTATTGTTAATATAACCTGATAAAGAGGCATGACACATAGCCGTGACTGCAATATATTTTTACATATATTTACAATATATTTAGTATAATAACATGGCATATATCAGTCTTGAGTGCCTTATTGCTTATTAATATTAATTATTACAATAAAATAGTACACACAATAACCTAAATTTAAATATTATTAGAAAAATTCATTAAGTGTCATCTTGCTGCTAGATGTAGCCTCTGACATATATAATCAGGTTAATAATTGGCGAAAAAAGCAAAACTACTACCATAACGCCATAATTCAGTAGTGTCAAGAGTATCACAGTAGTTTTGAAAGTGTACAGTAGCATACTTCTGGTAACAAGCTAACTTTTTCCAACAAGCAGTAGTGTAGCATGACAAACTGTTTTTGTCATACTGTATTGTGTATAAAAACCGAATGAACTGCATTATTTTTTAACTAGTTTGAGTTATCACTTAAACTATATGTTCTAGAAAGCAAATACATATTCTTAGCAAATATAATTAAACCCTCATGTTTATCACATCATTGTTTCTGCACTACATTTATGCCATTTTAATTTGTCTTTAAAAGCACACAGTCTGTTATTCAATTACAAAGACATAACCCGTTTATAAACAGCAGTATATACACTTTAAAAAAACAACACCCAAACAAAAGACAGCTCTTCTATGAGCCACCTTAAAAACATCAGCTTGACCACAGAACAGCACCTCGTACCCTGAAACTGTAGTGGCAAGCCGTGTCTAACTGTGGACAAACAGCTACACCTTGTTCTGTTTTCCCCTTTAATAGCATGAGGTAGTATTCTGATTGAATCAAATACTGGCATGTTTACAGGAAGTTCAAAAATATGTTCAAAAAATGTGGATAGAGGGTGGATAAATACACTTAGTCATGATCATCACCTGAGAACTTAGACTGAGTCTGCTAAACCAGGATTAAAAATAATTATAAAGATATGGCAGCTGTACAGTAGAGTCTGTCAGGAGCTTTACATTAGACTGCAAGGAGTCATGGCTAACATGATTAATGTTGACTAGAATAAACTGTCGGGTCTGTACCATTTATATTAGGGGTGCTGGCTAGGCTAATAAAATTAGCCTATTGGCTATAGCTCTTATTTAGGGTTTGGGGCTGATCCTATGTCCCTAACCCTATATATCAAACTTTTTTTGAGTAAATTTGACATATAGACACTATATTGTGTCGATATGTCACTATATAACGTGCACATTAATAAATGACTAACAATATGAACTTCTCTCCTGAACTGAAACTCTTGCTTTCACATCACATTACTTTTCACATCACTGCTGATTCATTACCGCTGTGCTAAACCTGATGTCATCCTCCAGGACAGAAGGTCCTCAGACTTTTCAGGCGGAAGTACCACCTCATCACAACATTGTTCCCGCTCATTTATTTAAACACTGAGACAGTCGACATCTTTTTCAGCAGAAGCATCAGGGCCATTCTCTGCCATATTTTGATCAATTTTAGCTTTTTGGTTGGTTGCATTTTTAACCCTCTCATTTAGGTGGGAAAAATTGTGGTGGGCATATCCTGATGAATGCACATGATCAAAACTTTATCCAAACACAAGCTGCAAAGGAATGTAAATGATAAATTAAAGGGAAAGTTCACCCAGAAATACATTTTTTTCCATTATTTAATCAACCTCACATATTATTCCAAAATTGCTTCTGAGGAACAGAGATTTTTTAATAACAAAACTATACAACAGCGGAACCCATTAACTTCCCTTGTATGAACACAAAACAACTGACACATTTCTCAAAACATAACCTCTTGTGCACCACAGAAGACAAAAGTCATATAGGTTTGGAACAACATTAATAATGTTATTGTTATAGTAAATGATGGAAAAAAATGAAATTAACTATCCTGTTAAGGTTTTAAATGCACACAGCTATTTTAAATTTGTAGATTATCAGTAATAAAACATGGGGCAAGAAAATTCAAAGTTCCACTAACAAAAATGTAAATTTCTATAACAATGTAAATTTTTTTGGTCTTGCAAATCTACAGAGTTGACTACCACCTGAGGGCACTCCAAGAACCTCTGGAGAAACGTGATCATCTGACACATGAGAATGAATTTAATCAACCTTCAACCTCCAACCAGCAAAGTTGCCTTACCAGTTGGATCTCCCCATTTCTCATTAACAATCCTCCATTCTTTATCTCCAGACATCTCACTGAAGTAATCCACCCTGGGGTTTTTTCTGCATGGCAAACGTTAATATATCCAGGTATTCTGCACTGGTGCTGACCGGAGCTCATGTGGGGGTATTTGGGTGAGTGAAAAGACTGACAAAGGTGCATTACATAATCCCATTGTGGGATTTCACGGACCTTGTCTTATAACATTTCTACAAAGACTGAATTTCCTTGTCCCTGGGGATCTGAAGCCCAACTTCTCCATCTGATCTGGCAGAGTCGGGTCAATTTTATGCTGATTTTATGGGTGAGAGGATGAGAACCACTGCCAGGAAGAGAAACAGGAAAATGAGGGAGAGAGAGGGAGAGAGACAGAGAGAGAGAGAGAGAGAGAGAGAGAGCGTGAATGAGAGAGAGAGAGAGAGAGAGAGAGTACAGAAAGTGATGAAGTTACAGGAATGGAATAAGAGGTTGATGGGTAGCATCCATAAGCTTTTTTTACATTTCTATAGATACATTTTATTCATGCCTTAAAATGAACCCACAACCACATTATGTGTCTGTAATGTGTGGCATGTTCTTAAGCTCTAAAGATTTAAAAGCATAGTGGTGCTTAGTTCACAACAGAGTTACTTACATTTATGCATTTTACAAATCCAATTCAACGTACAGTGCTTATCAGTCCCTGCAATGCCATAACCTGTATCAACTGAGCTACAGGAATGCAGCTTTTTATTGTAAGAAGGTTCAAAAACAGATTACATACAGATACCAGCTTTTCCTGGTCAAAAAACTACATGTGTAATAATTAAGACCAAAAAAGAAATGTTATATAAATAGTTTTAGATGTCAAGTATGTCACGCGATGTTAACTACCCTGATACAACAGGAAGAAGAGAGAGAGAACAGAAGAGAAAGGAAAAAGGTGAACACATAAGAAGGGAATGAATAATAGCAATTGAGGAGAGAGAAAGCGTTAGGTGAGAGGGAGGGGTTACAGGGGGCACTGCCCTCCAACCACGCACCTTCTGCGCTGCATATCCTAGAGGCACCCGTGTTCTTACGTATTCAAAAATACCTCGAGACACATGCTTATTCATACACGGAGGCAAAGGACTTGCAAATCTCTATCCCTGTGGGATTTTTGCACCACAGGGGGCTCACATAAAAAGCCCCAAAAATTCAGACGAGGTCTTTTATTATTAACGCCCACTCTGTCCCTTCAAGAAACCAGATCCAAATCTGCAACACAATCAAATATTTGCCCAAATGCTCATCTAGTCAGAATATTCAAAGCAGTCGGTCGAACATGTTTGATCCGGTTTGTCATTGTTTTTAAGCAGAATGGCGGCATCCAACAAGCTGTTTCACATGATAACGTTTATTTGCCATTGTTACATTCTACCGAAATAAAGACATTGCGACATTTCAGCTATTTAACGATTAACCCCTCCAACACACTTTGACATAAGGTGCTACTTTTATTTGCTGTTTAAACTTTCCAGCCTCAAAACGTCTTTAAAACGCAACACGAAGACAAAAAAAAGTCATAGACAAAAAAAAAAACATGCAAAAATGACCAATTTGGTGACCAACTGTCTATTTTGGGTTTATTTAGTTGGGGGGAGGCTTGTACATTGGGGAATATAGAAAGATGATGGCCTCTGTCTGTGGGTGAAAAGCTGTCAAAGGGACCCCAGCTCCTTGCCTCCTGCTGCCGTATTGTGAGTGTTTGCGCGGGGCGGGTAGACACAAAGGGATTAATGGGTTAAGGCTGAAAGTTGAAGGTTAGGAGGGTAAACCCAACCCCTGCTGCTGAGCCAGGGAGAGAAATGTCACCGTGACAGACCTGCGGCTGCTTAATCCCCCTCTCGTTCTTTCTGCCTCTCTCTCTCGCTTGCTCTCTCGCTCCCTAACGGTCTCCCCTCCTGGGCTTGACACACTGAGGCCGCTCCGTTTCCCAGCAGGTCTGTGATCCGCCCGAGCCAGTGGGTACACACACACCCACACACGAAGATAAACTTGACAGACGTTTTAACTAGGGCTGGACGGAACGGCTGTATATGCTGTGAGATTTGCTATATAATTGATAATGCATGAGAGTGCCTAAATAAAATGTATCTATATGTTAAATTAACGAACAACAAAAAGGCATGAAAATACAGAGGGGGAACAGTCAAGATGAGGAAGATGAGGAAGAGTTGTATTCGTTTACGTTGCCAGGCAACAACACTACAGAATTATCATACAATGTAAGTGATGTAAGGTCACAGTTGTGCGCATCAGCTATTTTACAACAGGTTTCTTAACTGATACAATCAGAACTGGAGATCTGAAGGCAGAACTTGATTTTATTTTCATTATACAAACATTAAACCATGTAAAGGGGTTTTCACACTCATTCTAGACTCACTCATTTGCAGTCAAGTTCACAATAAAAGGAGACAATAATCGCATGAAGTGCACGTCACTTGTTATGCATTTAATTACCTGGATTGTTCGAAATATGCGCAACCACATTGATATTTAATTCATGAATTACATTTGCATTAAATTTACACACACACACACACACACACATATATATATAACATAAAAGAGAGAGAGATATATATTGATATATTCAGTCTTACCATCCACCCTTTGAATTAACCTCTACATCTATTGCAAACATGTACAGAAGGTAAACTGTCAACAGACACAACATTTACATGCTAATTAGATTTTTATTAAATTTAAATGAGGCTTTTAAACATACGCCACACTGCTTACAGCTTATCCGAGTTTTAACAACCTGAACAAATCATGGAGCAATCTGTCCTTTAACTCAATACCCCACGTATCTTCAGCACCTCCAGTTTAATGTAAACATACTGAAGTGGCGGCAGTTGGATGCATTGGTATCAGTGTTTTCATCTCACCTAATAGAAGCCTTAAAAAACACTGGCTGCAAAACAATCTCGCCCGCTCGGATCAGACCCGGGAAGTAATTTAACTGCGGAGCAAACGCCAGCTAATGGGTGAGAATTGAATTGAAATCACCTTGGAGGAGCGGCTATTTTTCTTTTTTGCTTTCGCACCCAATGTGTAGTCAGCCGTAGGTGATGGCAGGCAGGCTTGGGAGGCCCTTCTGAAGGGTCCCTCTGGGCTTCGGGCACGGGTAACCTTCGACAGGGCCGCTGCAGCGTGGCAACACGCCACCGCCCCAAGCGCAGACAGTGCGGGTCAGTCGCAAATCAATGTTTTGACGTCCCGGGAATGCTTGTCTTTAAAAGTCGATACGCAGCGCTTTGATAGAGCTGAAGCTGGGGGGAGGGAGGTTTAATAGGCGAGTGGTGGAAAAATCTCACAGCTGACACCACTTCTTACTACCTCTGTCTGTCTATCTGTAAATGGGATGGGTGTCCATGCGTCCAGTACAAGCCTGCAAACAGGTCTGGCTCCAAACCAATTGAGTTGCGAAGCTATCATTGTACGCTGATGGAGAATTTAGCTTAATGGCTCCTTTGGAGTGAGTTATGTTTCATAAATTTTGTCAACAAGGTATCATGAATATGTGAGGTGTCATTATAGTAGTGGTACATATTCTCGCGCTAGATACCAAACTGTGGAACCCACTGGGCAAAGGTGACGGTCTGTTGAGTTTTCAAATGTAACATGGTGTCCCGACCAGACGTGACTTGCCAAAACAAGAACCAATAAAATCTCTGTTGCTCTCTGTAAATCTTAGCTTTGCTTCTAATCAACTGAGACTGCAACATGACATTTTGTTGCTTGCTTACTGTAGTCATGCTGGGCGGCTCTCATTGGCCCAAAATCTGTTTCCACATGACTGTATATTCAACATCCACTGTAATATGTTCCGACTAGCTTTTATTGTGCTGAATCACACAGCACTTGCGTTTTCAAAGTGGATCACATGACATACATTTCGGCTCTCTGGCAGTATAAACAAAGGCTGTAAACCTTCATGTCTCTGGCCTCTTACGCTGGCTGCACACCTGGATTTAATTCCTAGGAATAACTGTAGGACACAGATGTTGTAAAAAGTGTCCAAGACATTTACAGACAGAGCGAACCCTGTCCTCTTTTCTAAAGCAGACAACTGTGAGCAAAGCCATTGAAACATTGTGTTTTTCTGTTATCATCCAGATATGAAGGGCTATATTTGTTGTCGGTCTGTCTGCTTCTCCTCTTTCCTCTTTGTACCCTGCCCCTGTGCCCCCCCTCTTTTTATTCTTGGCCAAAGGTTAAAATGCTGAACTCGCAACCTCCTTGGCAAAATCTTTTCTTCTTCCTCCCCTTTCTTCATTCCTCTATAAAAGATTTATTTCACAGTATGTGGAGGTCTGGATTAACCCACTCCACACCCCAGAACAAAGCCATTGTCTTTGTGCCCGAACAGGTCTGTGTAAAGAGGCAGCCGGCTACAGGAAACACCAGCTCCTCCATGTCCACAATAATGTCATTGTGTTGTCTTAAGGGGCTCATCTAGACGTAGAGCCAGCTACTCAAGGAACTGCTGGAAAATCCCATCAAACAGTGGAGTGAACGTTAACTAAGGTAACCCGCTGTGAACCTGATGAAGATGTCAACCGAACATATGGCCAAAAAAAAAATTCTATTGTTGGTACACAGAGCTTTTTTCTTCCCTCCAGAATGAAGCGGAGTGGAGAGGGAGGGCACTGTTTGGAAGCCGAAAGCAAGAAATAACTGTGGTCATGGGTTTACTTCTGGATCAGTAACTTTATTCTGGCTTCGAGCTGCTCTGCCCCCGGATCTCACAATTAAAAGGGTAAGCAGATTAGTAGGCATCTTTCAAGACTGAAGAGAGAGAAAACACTCGTTTTAAATTGCTTTTTTTTACCCCGCACTCTTTTTCCAATGCCACAAATAGCATTACATTTCATGCTACTTTAGCTGGCAAGAGCCTCAAAAAGGATATACTACACTGCAATGATATGCTACTTTAAAGTATCACACTGATCATTTACTGCCTGTGAAAAGAGAAACCCGACAGTTCACATGTATCCTGAAGATCTAATTCTGTGTTTATGATCAAATAAATATATATACAGTATGTACTGTACAAACATTTATATTATATGTGTGTATATAATATAAATACTGTATACACACACACATATACATATACACAGCAGTATGTGTGTATACCGGGGCAGTATACACATGTGTATATGTATATACACATATGCACATATACATTGCTGGTTCGATCCCAGTGCTGGCAGGCAGCAACTGAACTGCCCTTGAGCAAGGCACCGAACCCCCAATTGTTCCCCAGGCGCAGCAGTGCTGCCCACTGCCCCGTGTGTGTGTGTGTGTGTGTGTGTTCACTCCTCACCAGTGATGGGTTAGAAGTCACATTTCGGGTATGTGTTACCATATCCAACAAATATGTCACTTTTACTATATATAAGTATGCACACGTCTATTAATAACATTCTTTAAAAGTTCATAAAACAATTATAATTAAAATAAAGAATTAGAAACATTTAGTTTAAATTACTTGTTGATGATGTATAGCATATAGTCACTGCAGACAAGCTGTCAACTATAGCATCTCACAAGGACCTGCAATGTAGCATTACTACACTCTCGCTAGTGTAAAGCTGTAGCAAACATAATTCACTACAATTCAATTATTATGTACACAGCTAAAGACAGACACCTAAAGTTGTGTTCCAAATATTACTAATGTGCAAAACAGCTTTAATACAGGTCAGGTATATAGTCTAATGTACTAATCCAGGAGAGAAAAATATGAGGTTCCAACAAAGACTCTCCAGCAAACATCAGACACTGATTCTTCCCGTATTTTACCGCAATATGTGACAATTTGTCAAAAGCCTGTGTCAATTCATTTGCATATTATACATACACTTATAGCTTTCAGAAACAGTTAGCCAATCAGCACACACACAGAGAGAAGAGAGAGACCGAATGAGAGAGAGAAAGAGAAAAAAAAATCTGGATTCTTGAAGCTAGTTGGGGTGCAACCCAATTTCACAGCTTCATGATTGAGTGGAGCAGCATATGGATGTCTGCTATGTGACAGTCCCGGCATATCACTGTATATTAGCGCAGTCTGTCACAATACATGTCCAATCCCGCAAATGTTTATCAACTGTGTGCATGTGAAATTTTTTTTTCGCATACCATTTTGGTTCAGCCTGTAGCTAGTGCGCATGCCAGGAACGAAAGCCCATTGCGCCACAAAGAGAATAAACAACATTTAAAACAAAGCCTCACAAATCTCACCTCAACGGTAATTTATATGCGCAGTACACATGCAGAAGAGGGCGATGGTGCGATCTGGAGCTAATCACAACAGTCATAAAGCTGCCTTATCTCAAGCTAGGCTACATCTCACAGACATTAAAATGTCTTTACCTCTTAAAGGGGGGCGGCCGCTCGGTTTGGGTGCGCGAGGAGAAAAGCTGGAAAGAGGTTGCAGCAGGTAATCACAAGTTGCAAGCCATATGCTCACACCATCTGCCTCACACATAACACATACACACATCCAAAAATGGGCTACCTAGCAGAAAAACTCAATTATCTATTAAAACATATGACAGTTATGATTTGGACAGAAAAGGTGTTTTTATAAGGCTGATACATTTGATAGTGTCTATGCCTGTCAGACACTTTAGTCATAACAGGAAGATATAGATCTATTACAACTAATCTATCAGTTACTAAGTGCCACGATAAGAAAAGGGAAGTTTTAGAAACTACATCCGCTCGTGAGGCAGTTTGGAAACTACATCCGCTCGTGAGGCAGTTTGGAAACTACATCCGCTCGTGAGGCAGTTTGGAAACTACATCCGCTCGTGAGGCAGTTTGGAAACTACATCCGCTCGTGAGGCAGTTTGGAAACTACATCCGCTCGTGAGGCAGTTTGGAAACTACATCCGCTCGTGAGGCAGTTTGGAAACACTACATTAGGTACATCAGTGTCACAAAAGGATCAACACATACCACTACATTGTCATTGTAGTGTAAAGGCAGCTGTAGGTGTTTAATGAATCCTAGATGAGGAAGACCAATCACAATTCAGAATGCAATTAACTGCTAGAAAGAACACTAATCACAGTATGCAGTACCATCCAGTACTATCCCATAGAAAACCATATGACAACTGAACATTAATTAGTTATAAAATCAAACCGGCAAGTTGTATGGTAATCTTCACAGAACAGTTTGTAACAAATTCTACAGCGGTTCCCAATAAACAAGTGACTTATTGTCCTGTCTTTAAGCAGCAGATGTGAAAGCAAAGATGAATGACTTCAGAGTGTCATAACTTCAAGTAGAAGAGACAAGAGAGGCGTGCTCACGTACTTAACTAATGACAATTCTGTATGCTAATTCCATCTGACACTCAGAGAAGAAGAGAAGCTGCTGTTGGCCAATCAAATGAGAGAACACGGTTCACATGTGTGACAACAAAAGAGATTCATGGAAGAGTCACATGATCCTCTATGACAAACAGCACTATGAAGCCCTCATTTAGACAGGCATTGGGGCTGACCTACATTCAGTGGTGAAAAGTGGGCTGGAGACCAAAAAGAGGCCACCACTCTGATATGCAGCCCCAAAAACTGCCACAAGTCACTCCATGTGAACATTTTTAGCGGAGATAGGGCGTATATTGCGATTGTTTAAAAATGAGAAGTGGGCAAATCTAGCAACTCTAGCTGGTTCTTAAGGTACTTTACAAATACACTTTTTCTTTCTGTTTAGACGGCAATCATTCAGTATGTGGTTGGTCATAAAACAAAGAAGTTAATTTTGTCACAGCAAAAATTATTATTTTATGTATAGTTCGATAAAGGCTTAAATGATTACTTAAATGATTAGATTTTTTGGTCATCTTTTGATATTTAAATTAAATTGTGCATTTTTAACAACAAGAAATCTTCTACCAAACTTGGTAACTTCAGCAAAAACACTTTGCTGCTACCTAATCTATAGGATCTGGTCAAATCTTCAGGAATAAACATGCGGCATGATTTCCAGTTGTTTGTCAAAGTTATTAGACTGCTAATGGAACAAAATAAAAGGTTATTAACAACACCAGACTGTTAAATGTTTTTAACAACATTTTAACAAACATTTTTAATACATAAATAAATATTATAATAACTAAAAAAAAAAAGATAATTAAAAATTGTTTTAGATCAGGCAGACCACGCAAGCAAGCAGAGGTACAGAAGTGCCTTTGTGTGCATCTTTGTGGGCTCAGATCTGGCCTCTAAAAATGAAACTCAACAGATTTATCCCAAATTTTGTGGAAGTAAATGCAAACTGCCTCCCTGGGTTCGAACTCTTTACTGCATCCCAACTTTTCACGGTTACAAAACTCTAAGAATAGAACTGCCAAGAAATCTTTCCTATTCCTACAGACTGAATGCAATGGTGCGGTGAAATAAGGAAGTCTGGTTTGCTGAATGTGTCACAGTGCTGTGATGAGCCCTGCGATAAATTGCCTCTCAGATTGCAGCAATCAGCAGATTAGACCTGCTGCCATTCACACGCAAAACATGCGTCCGCACATGGCAGAACTAAGAGGGAGGGCGCATGGGGTCAAAACACCTGAGAAGAAACAGGGCGAGACCCTGCAGGGCCTGACTGTTCCCGTCATATTAGCTAATCTTCACTCGCCAGCACTGGACACTTCACAACCTTGGAGCAAAACAAAACTCACTAATCTGTCAGTCAATCTAAACCTTCAAATATATTTAATGTCACATGACGACAACTGAAAAAGGAAGTAATTTTGCAATTGCAAATTAATCGTGTGATCTTGTGTGCTCGGCTTCGTGACTTATTTTGAAACCTGAATTTTTTTATCTTGCCTTTGATTTTAAAACCAATGTTGGCTCTTGTAAGTTACAACCCAAGAACTTTATCAACAGGAAATAGTTCCTACATTCTTCAGATCACGTATCTTCATGTTTCTATCAACAGCTACACAGAGACACGACACAAATAACAAACAAGACATTTAAAGACACAGACGCAATGTTTGAGGTTTTATTTGCCACAGAAACTTTTAGATTCAAACTAATTTAGCAGTGACACGTCTCCGAGTAGGGTGTTGTAAATAACCACAAGACAGTAAATGCCTACACCATTTAAAGTATACACTTCAGGTCAAGTGCTCTTCCCTTAGGGGCACTGCCATGCTTACTTTTAAATGTAATTAACCCACTGTTATCGACACATTTAGAATAAAAAAAGCATTTTAGCACCTGAAAGAATTACACACTTCACACTTCACAGCAGAAAAAACTACTTGTGACAAGTCTCAATGACAGAAAGTAGTATAAAAAAATTGTGCAGTTCATGACTCCAGCGCTGGTGAATTTGGCAGAACTTCCATCATAATCATAAATTCATGTATTCGTAGCCTCGGTGGAGCAGCTTCAGACTGTTGGAAACTAATGAGACTCTTCAGCAAAGCAAGAATAAAAAGGCAGTGTACTGACTGTGAGAGTTTCATGAAGTGAAAATTAGTTTCTGCTCAACTTGATAAGCATAACTGGGGGTCAATCCGAATTCAGTTCTAAGCTAGTGTAAATTGGATTAAGTTGTACTGTGGTCTCAAACTACAGCTTTTGTCCATCATTAAGTTGTATTTCTTTGTATGAGTGATGCTGGCAATGGGGAACTAAGGAGACTTTGATGAAGTTGCATGAGTATAATGAGGGCAGATCAAACCGAATAGAATCTGCATGATATAAAAGCACAAGAAAAATCCTGCACAAACTACCCCAGGCATTTGACTGTAGCCATTCTGATTAATGACCAATCAACACCATCTTAGGCACAGTGGCACTGTTAGTCCAACAGACTCCCACCAAAGTGTGAGCTGGCTCTGAACTCCAGACACAGCTGAGCCCCAATCAGGTTATTTAACAAGGAGGAGGTCAAATGGCAAAAAGCCTCTGGGCTCCCAGAGCTGTCAAAGGCTGGTGTGTGAAATCTGAGTAAAGAAATCAAATTTAATAATTAAGAAAAAAACAGGTATGATATTTGGCTCACAGGTATTTGGATCACATGACAGATCCAAAAAGGTTAATTTTGCAGCTAAAAAAGTACCTTGCGTATGTAAAGTAATAACACCCTAGTAACCACAAAATGCCCTGGAAACTACACACAACACCCTAGCACCATGGCAACTTTTGTACCACTTACATTTTCATAAGTGTTACATTATTGCACTTTATTAAAAAATCTTTAATAAAACAGGTTTAATTTTTTTTTTACAAAAAAACTTTCTTAATCGAGTGACAAAGTGACAAAACATTCTGCAGTTAGGCTAGGTCGTCTGCGCAGAAAAATCTAAAGCTGTTGGTCATGGCTAGAAAATCACTTTGCTAATTGCAGCAAAAGTGTAGTTGTAAAATTCAGGTCTATTATTTTTACTGCTTTATTACTGGGTGCAATCTGGATAAAAAGAGGAGGCAAGACAGGTAGCATCTGTCTCCACCTACTGCCTTGGCACAGTCTGCATCATCTGCTGGCTTTGGCTCAGGGCATGAAAAACATCAATACGACTCAGTGGTGCCAAGCACAAGTACGGCAGTCATGCTTAATCCAGTCTAGCAACATATTCATCTTCTAATGTTAGCTAAAACAAGTCACTTAAACTGCAGTCTATGGGTCTGTCAACTTCAGGCCTGTACTATGGGAAAGAATATATTTAAAACATTTGTTTCTAAACGGATATGATTTATTTTGCAGGGGGCATTTAAATCCCACCTTCCAAGTCAACAAACAAGACTTTGGAACATCTCAATATTACTGCAGAAAATAAACCCAAGGCTGCTCACAGACTATGAAACGATGACATTGTAGGTGGAATTATCATCACATGTTCTGAAACTTTGAAACTACTAAAAATGTAATCAAGAGTTCGACACTTCGTTCAAAAAAGGAAATGAAAGATAATACTATAGCAAAAGGTGATTTCCTCTAATGATGTTAGCGACAGTTATAGGCTGACCAACACAGGAAAACACACACACACAAAACCAACAGAGAGCTTAACTTGTTGCCTTTCTTAAAAGTTGAAAGGGAAGCTAACAACACATCTCAAACTCTGAAGAGAAGTTGAAATCTAAACATAACAGAAATCGTGGGAAAACAAACTCAAACTGTAGATTGATTATAAATGTTACCAGACTGCGGTAGTGACATAAAAAAAACACACCTGCTGGACTTGTTTAAGCCACAGCTCACATAGTCCATCATAAAGCTTGATTTGACCGGCTTCATTCTTCCTCCAGAGGAACTGAACTGTATTCAAGCTGATCAAATATCAAATTAGACTAAATGACACACGAGGCACAATGTCTGCTGCGATACAATAACTGCCCTGGAATGATTCATTTTACCACAACTCTACTACAATCACTCCATTTGGCTATCGAAATATAATTTTGGCCCTACGCAACCATGCCCCCATAGGAAATGTTAATTTCCATTGTGTGAGAACAGATCAAAAGACATGAAACTCGAGAAGCGGGCGGAGAGCAGTCAATTACATGCTTTCAATTACAAACCATTACTGTGAAGGCACACTTTTTTGTAAACCACAACATCAAATTTGCGACAAAATATTGTATGCAGCTAATAACGAGCATGTTATCTCAGGTTGGAATCGTTTCCTGTGCTTTCCTGGGCCCTTGAGCCTCTTAAAATAAAGCTCAATTCTGAGAGTCGGGTCAGGAAATGAAACGCACACCGACAGATGATGAGGGGAAGCGGGTCGAACTCAGAGACCACAGCTCATTTTAACTTTCATGCAACTGGACCAGGAATATTTGCCTTTTTCGGTCAGAGCAGCAGCTGCTTCTGTTAACCACCTGTTCAGGCCAAGAAATAAATCTGTGATATAAGACACGCTGAACATAAACCATGCAGTTCGATATTGGTTTACAACATATTGAATGTAAACACAACAATGTCTCGTTCTCTTAGGAAAGAGATTCATAACGGTTTCACTCCGCATTCCATTAAAACCTCAGAAAGCCCAGAGCATACAAACAGATTCACTGCGCATGATCGATATACGAGTTTCAAAAGCAAGCTTCAGAGCAAATACACACCTTATCGGCTTGAACTGAGAGAGTGCTGATCTAAAAATCAAGGCACACACAGGCTGACCCTCTAGACATGAATCCGACCACCCTGCAAACCTACAGCAATCATTTCCTTCCTGAGAATCCCCCAGAGACAAACACAGCACTTACTCATCCTTATTCAAGTACAGACAAGAGAGAAGCAGTTCAGTCAAAAACCAAAATAGGGACTTGCAACTACAAGGCTGTCAAGATTTCAGAATGAAAGGGATTTATAAACTGAATTATGATAGGCTCATACTAGCAAACTCAGTCTCTTTACACATAGTTGGAGTCATCAATACACAATGGTTTAGGTAAATTGTGATTTTGGGCAGATTTGGTTATATCAGCCAGGCTACTTAAGCAGACATCACAACAGTTTTAAATCATTAAGAAATATTGCGCAATTGTGCGGGCTGGGCCAATTCAAGTAGCAGATCCTTCTTGAATCAGCTGAAAATTTTCATTTAATATATTTTGCATATATGTAAATATAACTACAGAAGTAACTGTACGGTTATGTATATGCGAATATAATATATAACAGTAAAAAACACTGTTGTGTCTCTAAAACAGACTATTCAAACAACAAAACAAATCACTGTTTAAACAACATGACTTTGTATATGCACCAGAAATGAGAAATGAACGCTCACCTTCATTCTCAGAGGATGGACATGCAACCTGTAGCACCAGATCAAACGTTCTCGCAGGATTCTCGCTGAAAGAGACAAAACAAATCCAAAACAATCCCAAATCACTAACACGTCGACTTAAACACAAGCCCAAAATGTCATCCCTCACGCAATTCCTCCTACAGCACCAGGTTAAAGTAAAGGCATGCATCAAACGCGTCAGTATAGTTTATTTATGCGAAGGCATGGCATAGCGTTTGCAACGCGTTTGCAACGCGTTTGTACGCTGCATCGCGCCGCATAACAACTACTTCACAATGTCTAACCGAGACATTTTCACCATGTCTAATTTCTAATGAATTTCTGAGGAATTATTTCTTGCTGTCAAGCGTTTGGACCGACGTGTAGGAATGCGGCTAGGCTAGTTAGCATGACGTTTAAAGCTAACCGGTCAGCTAGACCTGTCAGATAATTATCTAACTAACGGGCTCGCGTTCATTTACTGCCCTTAACGCTCATTTCAGAGCCTTTAACGAGGGTTTTCACGGTAACGTTAAAACGTTAAGACACAACCGGGGGAATGTGTACGGTAAGCAACCGCGGACTTACTTTATCCTGCTGTCCATGACTACCGCATCGCGTCAGCAGCGGGAAACCAAACGCGCCGCTCGCGGAGCTTCTGGTCGGAGCGCTACCTGACGCGCAGCCGCGGCATTGCTCCGTCCGCTCGCTCGCTCCCCGGTGACGCTTCCCGTACGAGCCGCCGGTCGTTTCGGTTCCCGTTAGACTGCGATCCTTCGGTAAAGCAACAGGAAGCGCGGCCAGCGTGTCGCGACGTCGCGCTGTGTGATCCACACCTGGAGGTCGCGCGCTTGTGGGCGTGCGCGCGCGGCGAGTGACGTCGTGAGTTGCCCCGACGCGTCACCCGGTGTGACAATTAAAGGCGTTCATTGAGGTCAACAGGGCAAATAAAACCACAAACGCAAAGGTGTAGCAATGGTCGTCGACGTTTCAGAGTGTTTTTCGTCTGCGTCCTGCAGGCGCAGGCATGTCTGCGCATGCTTTTGATCCAAAGCCCCCCTTTAAACCCTCTGTTGTCTTTAAACCCTCTGAGTGCATCCCAGTTCGCAATCAATTATGACATTTACATTATAGATGTGAAGAGAAAAGCACACAGCAATAGTCAAGCAGGGCCTGTTTATGTGATAAACAGTCGGGTTTCTGGTGGTAAGGCAAAGGAAGTTTAATTTCACACCACCCACTCGTTTTAAAAAATAGCTTGTGTCCTTAATGGGTCAGCGCCCAGCCATTTAAACCTGCTGCGATGCAGACATAAATGTGTATTTTTGTGTATAAATGTGTATGTTAAACATACCACAGTGTTTGTGTGAATACGGTTAATTAAAGGAACTTCTATTAACTTACATGTCACTCTTGTCATTCGCAAATGAAATAAACTGGTATTTCTACAGATGTTTTGTCTTCTGGTGTTTTTTGTTTAATAGATGTTACATTACATTACTAAACTAAGCATGCAATGAGATGCAAACACCCACTCTATATTTCACAGAATATATACCATGGAAGTTTATTCTAATGTAGGCACATTTCCAATAACGGAACCATCTTTTATTATACTATATGCCATTATTACAACATTGTATTGTTATAGCTTTACATTTGCTATAGCTATTACATTTGAACATTGTGAAAACTAATTTCAGATGGTTTCTATGCTGTAAGAAACACACACAGCACTGACTGTAGGCAGGCTGTTGTGCGTGTTGCTCTGCCATGCTTGTGGTCCACGTTGGTTTTGTTTACATTTCGTCAGTGACACGGTGTACGCATGCGTCATTTATGTTGGCATTCCAACATAATGAATGCAGTTTAATATATTACAAAAAACACGCATCACACGTTCATAAACTTTCTATAAAAACATGCATCATCAAGTCAACTAATTAGATATGCGTGCAATTTGCAATGGCTTTACAATGTCTAATTTGAGCAAGAGGAAATATTTACTGCTGTAGTTCATTCTGCATTCCAACAGAATGAATGCAATTTAATATATTAAAAAGCACACATCACACATTCATAAACTTTCTATAAAAACATACATCATAAAGTTATGCGTGCAATTTGCAATGTCTTTACAGTGTCTAATTTTAGCAAGCAGGACGTATTTACTGCTGTCAAGTGTTTAAATTGATGTGTAGGAATGCGGCTGTTCATTCTGTATTCCAACAGAATGAGTGCAATTTAATATATTCACAAAAACACACATCACACATGCATAAACTTCCTATAAAAACATACATCATAAAGTCAACAAAACAGATATGCGTGCAATTGGTAAAACTTTAAGCATAACTTGTATATGGCTGTTCTGGCTATTTAATCATGCTGTTTTTCTTTTATCAAATGTAGACATCGAAAGGTCGTCGAAAGGTAAAGCAGTTTTCCTTGCTGCAATTCCGCAGTCCACCACAGGCGGCGCAGAACTGCCCGGCGTGCGCGCTGCGGCAGGTTAAAAGGCACGAGTAAGGACGCCACCGTGGATTTTAACAGATCGTGAACATTTATGTATAAATGATATTTAAACTATAACTATTGTGTCCCCGTTGTTGACAATGATCTCAAAGTCTTCGTGCTGTCATAAGTTTGGCATGCAGTGACGTGTTTTAATAGTTGTTTTAATAGTTTCATTTTCTCTATCGGTTAAACATATGCCGCTCCGTTCAGTCAGACTTTTAGGTGTAACACGTCTAAAACTTTGTCAAAGGAGTATAATCATGTCAAATAATGTCGGCGTTGAGGGAGAGCCTCGTTCCCAAACTGCACAACGTGAAGAAAACGATTCAGATGCGCGTTGTAATAAAAACGCGACGCCTGTGTCGCTTTCAGATGGCGACAGATTCATTCACAAACTCCATATGGACGCATGCAAGGTAAGAACAAAATAAAACACGTAATGCATGTCATGCCGTCATTTAAGATGGTGTCACATTTATAAAGAATCGTGTAGATGCAAACAGCCCGGAATGAGTGGCCTGGGTGAGGAAAAATAACCAACAGTGATGGTTCCCAGACATTCCCAGAATCTGCTTGATTAAAAGGGCAAAGGAA
Source organism: Chromobotia macracanthus (assembly GCA_036877525.1). Lineage (NCBI taxonomy): Eukaryota > Metazoa > Chordata > Actinopteri > Cypriniformes > Botiidae > Chromobotia > Chromobotia macracanthus. Next base: position 4,506,703 of record JAZGTH010000033.1, on the reverse strand, counting down.
AATACTTCTGGCATATCTAAGACCATTTTTTCCTAGACCTACCTTCTTAGGTAACAAAAAACAGGCTCAGCATACTGGACCCTTTAGCTGCTGACTGTAAAAAGGCTACTTCTACTTTCTGGAAGACTGGGTCATTTTTCCAAGTTCCCTTTGGCTGCCAGGAGCAATGTGATTTGATGGCCGAGAGGAAGTTATGGAAGAGTCGTGGAGTTGGGGAATACACAGAGCCGTGGATGCACAGACAGTGTCATCTTCACTATGGAGCCAAAGGATGGCATCTGAGATGGCATGCCACAAAACTGCCGCAGGCCATTTTGCCGTCGGAGGCTGTCATAGATGAAGCCAGCACTCTCTGAAGAACAGTCACCAATGATGCTTAAGAAAGGCCGTTGTGTTGCGTTTTGACTATTTTCGTGAATACTGTTATGTTTTTCTATGGGGAAACTAAGTATTTAATAGACTGTGGAATCGTTAAGTTATTTCATAGGTTATTTTAACTTGTAGTTAAGTTAAAAATAATATCTTTATGGACAAGAATTATTTCTTATGTGTGTTCTTAATGTACCCATTGCGTCGCAGTCATTTATCATTATATAGTGTTTTTTATGTTTGAAATGGATTGATAAGTTTGGTTGTACAGCCTAGTGGTCAACTGCTGTTGTTTTTACCATGCTATATAAATAAAGTTTGATTTAATTTGATAAAAGCTATTGTTATTTGTTTTACATCCAAATGTTGCCAAAAAGCTTTATTATTTACAAAATACTGTCTTGTATTCAATTTAATTATATTGTAAATATAACAAAATGCAATTATCTGTCCACAGAACCAGGAAGAAACATACATTGACCCCATCACTGGCTACAAAGTGTTCACCGAATTTGCCCACAGAAAAAGAGGAAAATGTTGTGGGAGTGCCTGCAGACATGTATGTTTTTCTCTTCTCTGTGGTATAGATTTATTATAGGGATTAGAAAATTGTTGGCCACCGTTGTATATATTTTATAGCAACTCTAAATGTAATTTAGAACATACATCTTAAGCATATAACGGATAATGGTAACCGATGATTGATGTTTTAATAGATTAGATGATGCAGATACAGGAGAAACCCATTCTGAGTGACCCACTTGGATAAGCTTTATACACCAATTTGTCTTGTTCAAAGTTCATTCTACCCATATATTAAACATCTCGATTTTATTCACAGTGTCCATACGGACAAATGAATGTGCAGGATCCAGCTAAGAAGAAAACCTTCAACTCGTTGTTTTATGTACAGCAGTAAATGTGGAGATCCACTCTACAGCTCGTTTTGTGTGCTCCCATACTGGATTTGAACCTCATTTAAAGCTAGTTCTTCGTACACTCTGTTTAAAATGATGAAATGTGCTACACCAGATGTGCAACCCACACTCCAGGAAACGGTTTGAATCACATCTATCCACTGTGATTTGACGTACAGGAGTTTGTATGCTCTTCTGTCAAATGAATTCCACACGTGGGAATTTTCGTGTAATGAATATTGATATCGTTACTGGCGATTTTTATTTTGACAGCTGTCAATTCTGACTACAAGCTAAGAAAAGTTGAAAATAAAGTCTTCTCCTACATGTTGATAAAATATATACAAAATAAGGGTTCACACTGTATCATTATATATTTTTGTTTATATACTTTTATATACTTATATACCATGTTAGAAACAATAAATTGCATACAGTATATTAAAAATGAGTTAGTTGCTGTTAACAATATTTGTAAGTTAATTAAAACTACTTTCTCAAACATCTTCATTAAAATATTAAAACAAATAAATGACAAATGAGTTGCATCATGGTGCTTTTGTGTCGCTTCAACAAGTCACTTATACCAAATGAAGAGCCCATATATGTCAGTACAAAGTACACACACACACACACACACACGTACACGTATATATAGGTTCTATGATGGTGGGGCACCAAGTTTTTTTATTTGTTTAGCAGTTGCAGTGATGAAGTTTGAAGGATTCATATTGATAACATTCATGTTTGTAGACTCTGTGGAACCTCCTGGCCATTATATGCCTCTCCAATATCTCCATGTAGTTGATTCATATCTCCCTGTGGCTAACTGTGATTGATACTCTGGTCTGTCTTATCTACTGAAATCATGATTTCAGCACAAACATGGTGAGTGCACAGATCACACTTTGATCAGTGAAAATCTGATAGTTAATAATTACGTCCGATCATTTGTTTCCTGTGTATCTGTGTGATGGCTTTGCATATCTACAGACAAACTAAGTAGGATTTTTGCCCCAGGCACCGGCCGTCCAACCTGTCACACAGCATTGCGAGGCAGAAACAAGGAAGCGTTCAATGAACGCGGTTACGTGTATGTGGCAGAGCCCTGCCCCGGCTTTGCCGACTGGCACCGAGCGCAATACAGGCTGCAAGAGGGTCTCAAGGCGGGTGTGCTTTTATCAGGAACATTGACAACGTGATTCATGATCTTAACAGTTCCAGGGACGACAGGCAGGCGAGGGGCTCGTGCCATCGTCAGTCCGGATGAGAGGCAAATTTATTTGGGTAAAACCTAAGACGAAGCAGCGGAGCGTACGGCGACAACATTTCCAGTGAAGTGGCGAAGGTGTCGCACTCATCAAGTACCTGGGTCTGCCTGCCACGGGTCTGCTTGTTTTGCCTAGGGACCTGTCTGTCACATTAAAGTAGATGCATTGCCATTCAAGACCCTTCCCAGTCTTTGTGCCTGACCATGAAATAGGCCAACTTTCATGTCTTTCTTATTCCTCTGCATCATATGACTTCGTATAGTCTTGTCTTTCTCATTCTGTGGTTCTTTTCTTCAGTATTTGGTGACTGAAGTCGTGAATGCTACGCAACGCTTGGCCCCTCTCGGCTCAGACAGATTTCAAGACTTGCCATAGCAAATGATTGGTCTTGTTATGTGCCGGGATTAGGTGCAGAACCTCTGAACGAGCAAACGTGTGTTTGGTGGAGAGGATTCTCAAAGCTCAAGGGACTACATTGGGAATGGAGGAAGTTGGTTATGCTTGAATAGCGTCTCCATGAAAAATCCAGGAAATTCCTACTGGCATTGAACTGTTCAGTGGAACATCTGGTGAGATCTGTTTTTATTTCCTCTGTGAGTTAATTGTGAATAGTTTATTACGTAGATTATGATTGGATCTCAGGCAAGTAAACACCCCCACCTTGAAAATCATCATTTTCCATCTCTGTTAGCCATCCGCTATCAATAATGTTTAAAAATAATATTGTTGTCCTCTACTAATCCCATTTACCATTGTTTCGCGAGCAGGTCATTAGGGTCAGACATAGCACGAGACACCTGGGTTCTGGCTTCAAGCTCCCAAACTGAAAACACATTTTAAATTGAAACGCACCCAAGCTGTCATGGGGCTACAGTTCATGCATCTGCAGAGCTTTGGAGTCCATCACCTGACCTTCAGCTAACATATGCTACAGCAGAGACAACTAGTGCCACTTTTCAAGTAGCAGAGGGACAGTCTGCTTGGACAAGCGTCCAAACATATCACTGGTTCAGGCTGTCCTTTCCAGCTCACTGAGACTGGGGGCGAGCCCTCGCAGCCTCCGCCAGTCCACAAACCACTGCCGATCAAGCACCGGGATGACATGTGTTGGCTGCGAGGAACGGATGTCAGCTGAGTGATGGCTGGAAAATCAGTTCCAGCATCTGGGCTGTGCCTCCGAGTGCGCGTGTGGGTGCACGGTCAATGGCGCCATTGTTGGCAGGGTTTACGTGTACGCCGGATCGAGCTGCAGCCGAGCAGCCCGTCTGGTCATGCAACGGAGACAATGTCATTCGGCCTTGGGGCTGAAGCTTTACCAAAGTGGTCAGATGGACAACCAGCTTCCCTGTGGTTGCACCAGTGCTTCTGAAAAAGCGCTCCATGTCTGACTGACAGTCACAGGGCCAGATTCCTTTGGACAGGGCTGTAAAGAGCTGTAAAAAGCACCAAGGCATCTCCCCAGTGTTCCAGCCAGAATGTCTGGCCATATCACGCCATATGTGGTGCTGCTCATCCCGGATGAGGCGGTCAACCCATTCAATGGGGAAACCTTAACTTTGCTATTGTGAAAAGGCGAGGAGATGTATCGAGATCAGCCAGCTATTCTTGGCAGTGTTGTTTGGACGCTGTTCATTGCCGACAGTTCTCTAATGCCAGTTGTCCTAAAGGATCAATGAAATATTAAAACCAATAAAAAACACCAAAACGTTGCGTGACTGCGGTAAATCCCAGAGCGATGTGCGCCAACATAAGGGAAACCTTTTAAGGAACTCCTGTTCAACAACAGAAGCAGAAATATATTTGACTGGAGACATTCCACAACAAGATCAAATGTACATGGGTGGAGGGAGATTTAAAGACAAGTATTGGAATAGTTTGTAATCATTTGTAAACGTTCTCAGTCCATTAACTAATGCAATTTGTTGATGTATTACATGAATTAATGTAAAATCAGCAAAAGTTAAAAAGATAGTTGAGCCAAAATGAAAATTGAACTGTCAGTGGAACACAGAGGGAGAGATTGACAGTCTGGGTCATCATTCACTCTTATTATATGTAAAAAAAAATCTTTTGAAAATGTCTGCTCTTGTATTACGCAAGAAAGAAAGGTAGATAGTTTTGGAGAAATTACAACACTTCAGAGAGAAGAGAGAATTTTCACACTCTCTTTGCAGGGTAAATGTGGCTCTGTGGCCAATCACAATTCAGTGTTTAACAATGACCTCACTGCTGTCAGATCCATTTTGCTGCACACTCTATCGGTGTAAGTGGCAGATTTTTATGTTAGACTTTCATATTAATGTTTTTCAAAAGTATATAACATAGGGATTAGAACAAACCCCCAGTTAAAATGTTTGAGGCATTTCAGCACAGTTCTGAACCCAAAAGTTCTAGAATGAAGTCTGTTCCTTCACTGAATCACTGCTGGGAAGACTCTTAATTTATACAAATAATGACAAATCCTAAACCTTGTTATTAAAGTGATAGTTCACCCCAAAATGAAAATTCTTCCACTCTCATTTCATTTAAACCCGTGTGGCTTTTTTGCTTCTGAGACAGAGAAGATATTTTGGAATTATGTTGGTAACCAACAACAGTGGCACCAACAACAATTGACTTCTGTTGTATGGACACAAAACCACACATTTTTCAAAATATCTTCTGTGTTCCTTAGAAGAAAAAGTTCTATAGGTTTGGAATGACATGAATGAGTGAGTGATGGAAAAATGTGAAAAATTTTCATTTTTTAATTCCTTTAACAGGAATAAACTCAAGATAATAGTGCAGGAAGGATACAGTTTTAAAACAAGAAAAGAAAATGTTGGTTAGGCAGCAGTTGGACTGTAGGGACCGGCTTTATGCTATGGAGCCATCCTCCATCTGTCAATACGGGGAATTGTGATTCTTGCATCAGCAGAGCAGGGCTCAGCCTTAAGAAAAATGGGGTGAAGCGGGAGGGAGAGAGAGAACAAGAGTGTGTGTGCGTTTAAGTGTGTGTGATTTTAACAGCAGCTAAATTCTCATCAGCCATGCTAGACTGAATGTTCCCTCTTAGAAGCAAAGCATGACACCGGTGGACAGCATCTGCTCTGTGGCTTTGTTGCCTCTTAAAAAAGTGCACCGCAACTGCTTCAGAGAAATCATTGTCCATCCTCAGTTTGTAAATATTTGTTTCATGGTTTACCCACAAAATTAATGGACTCGGTTTCTGTGTAATCGACTCTAAATCCCAACACACAGTTTGGGTTGAAGAGCTGGGCCCTCAGATGTATGGTTAGAGATATTATGACTTCTTAAGATAATTAAAGGGATATTTTAGCCAAAAATGACATTTCTGTCATTTACTTACACTCATGTTGTGCCAAGCTTGTATACCTTTTTTTTTGGGGTGGAACATGGCATGGTAGGGGAGGTTTGAAAGAATGTTGATGCTGCTCTTTTTCTATACAATGAAAGTGAATGGTGACCGAGACTGTCAGTCACTAACATTCTGTCTAACATCTCTCTGTTCTGTTGCAGGCAATAAATGTTGAATGTCATGAGGGTAAGTAATATTCTAGAAACAAAGATTGTAATATATATTTATTTAAGATGTATTTTTGTTGTCGTTTTGGCTGATTTGTTAAGCTGATTCATTTTGTTAAAGTGTTTGCCTTAGACCTTAGCAACTTGAAAACCGTTTGAAAACTGTAGTGTATTTTTGGTAAATATATAGCAGTGTTTTATTTTAAACAGTATTTTTGTACCAAATCCTAGAAGTTTACAGTCATCATAGGCTGATGCTGGAATTTTTGTGTGTTGTTGGACAAGGCATAGATCCCATCTTTCATCTAATGTAGGCCTGTTTGTGTGTTTAGGTCTAAGTCTGTACCCCTCTGATTTACATGGCATGAAAAGTTGCCTGGAAGCCAAAGTTTAATGAGAACACCCTGCTGTGATGTTAAAGCCATGAATCACTCCTAAAATATGATGACCCTCTCTTTATCCCAGCAGATTTTTTTTAAATCACCAAAAAGCTCTTTTTCATTTAGTCTTGTTTCAGTTGACTGTATGTTTTTAAGATTTCAGTATTTAAAATGTTATTGCTGCATGTTACAACTCTGCAAGTATGAGAGAGCAGATTTTTGATGTTCTCGCGTCGGAAAACTCACACTTTTTAAAGTTTACATACATTTTCCCCAAAAGAAATCAAGTAATTCCTGGTAAAGCTTACTATACCAAGTCTACAAAGTGCAAAACAGCTTTTGGGTTTGGAACACTAAAGGTTTACTTGTACTGAATTTTGCTTTGTGATTGTTGACAGAGGTTGGGTTTCACAGAGTTGCCAGTAACTATTTATTTATAAGGTCAAAGCCTTTATTACTATTATTAAATGTAAAAGATCTGAATTACTTTTTGTTAAAGTATATTCTCACAAAGCCGTGCATTATATTCAATGTGTTAAACCCATCATCTTTAGTATAGCCCATCAGTGCAATTCAAATCCATGCGTAGACACTTTCTACAACATAAAACACAATTGTTAAATGTAGGTTTCCTACATACTTAAGTTTCTTACATACAAATGTAAGTTTTTTATTTATATGTAGAAATAAATATATTATGCAAGTATGCAATATTGTGCATACTTTTTTTTTTGAACATACTGTATAGGTCCTATAGGTAAATAGATCTATAACAGTGTCACAACGTACTTAGAAGAGTTCCCTTGCATGGAAATGTTTATAAAAATGTTTTCACGTTTACCAACATATTTCCAGCAGGGCCTGTGTATATGTATTGCCCAATCTTGGTCCCGGAGCCCCCCAACACCCCATAATATCAATGCCTCCCGTTTCCGACACACCCTATTCGGCTGCGGGTCTCTATACTAATGAGCTGATAAATTGGTGCGTTAGATTAGAGACACATCCAGAATGGATGTGGTTGGGAAAACTGTCATATAAATATATGAGATTATATGCACATTTGATATAACTGATGCATATTTGTGCATGCATATTCAGCTGGATTGGGTGTATAATTGACACTGATTCTGGGACGGGAGAAACAAGGAACAGCCCCCATCTGCTGGTAGGATCGCTCCCGTCTATCCCCCCTCCGCCACAGGCTGTGCTTCAGTTTTCCTTCCAGGAGGACGCACGGCGGCTGATGGTAAAGCATCACCTTTTCTATTGTTTCTCATTATGTAGGATAAATTCAGCAGGTTATCAGCTTATGTTATTATGGGTATGTTATTTATGCATAATTGGCGAGGGCATTTGCAAAGGCGATTTGCACAGGTGACAGGTGAAAGTTATGCATGCAGACTTAAAAATAATGTATGGAAAAAGATGATCATATATTGTCCTCTATATGTTTTATGTAGATAAAAAAAATATTGGCTTCAATTGAAATGTTGACCTTTCCAATTGTGAGATTCATGCATTTAACCTTCATTTTAAACTAACTTTGAACTGTGACAGTATTACTCGTTTAAGTGAAAGGCAAATGCATTTAATCCGTTTAATGAAAGTATACGGTGTAAAAAAATAGCTACAAATAAGCCACTGGATTCACGTTTTGCTTTTAAGACAATAATCGAGAAATTGTTTTATAATCTTGAATATTTTTCGATATAATGAATGTGCAAAATTCACATCAAGACAACAATGAGTCTAGATGAAATAGAAAACACAACACATTATACAGACAAATATAATGTTATCTACTTCGTATAGACTATAATGAAGGGACTTTAAAAAAGATGATTACATTTAGGTGCTTGTTGTTAAATTAAAATAAGCTCATTTTGACGTGTTATTTACTATTGAAACAGATCTTCTGTCGAGTTTATGAACTTGACACATTGAAATAGATAAGCAGCATTGTGAGGTTTTTGGTGTCTTAAATTCAACACTCGTTTATGCGTTTGTAAGAGATTAAATCATTTCTGAAATGACGAAAAAGACTAAAAAAAATAGGCCTGGATTTATCAATGCTGACAAGAAGTAGAAGATCCAGGATGGCGTGAAGATAAAGAGCAAATGACAAGTAAAAAGCAGCTTTCTGTCATAACTATTTACACTTTCATATTGCATTAAATTAACAGACCTCGAATCCCCCGATTTAGGGTCCCAAGTTTGCATAATTGCAATACTGAAGCAAACCCATGTTTGTAAATAAAACATTGCATAAATATATAATGGCTGTTTTCGTGCAATATACGTAAATTAGTTAAATAAGCATTGCTATTTAAAGCTGCATGTAAAATGAGAGATGCCTACAAATCGCCATGCTACCTTTAATATCATTATTAATTGGAAATACTGTCTAGATGTTTTATTTCTTATTTCAAGTCACTGACATTTCTCTTTTGCCGTCTAAAAACTGCTTATTCCTCGCCAGCTTATTTCTTTCTGTTTCTCTCAAACACACACCAATACAAACACAAGCCTTGGTGCCTGTATGACAACCTTTAAAATTATGCTTTTGCTATATATTTTGCTCTGCTTTCGTGTTAAATATGTAAATAACCTTATGCCTGAATTTACGCTTTAGAAATAGGAAATGCTACGTGCAATCAAATGAACCGTTTTACGATTTGTCCTAATATTTCAATGTACAATTTGTACACATAATAATAAATGACTAAATGACTAAAATATTTTTCTTTATCAGTAAGCTTGTTTACGTAGGCCCGTCCTTAAAAATAAATACATTAAACACTGAACAGAGATCATATGTAAAAAAATACATATAACTGTTCTGTTTTCAGGGGTTTAATTACAAATGAGTTATCAGACAGCTTTCAGGTATAATATATAACCATTAATTTGCTGTAAAACACCAACCAAACAACACACACAGCAGAACAAATAAAACTACATCCGTTCAATATTTTCATGCTCCAAATTCAATTACGTGAATTAATGATCTACAACCAACTATAAATAACACGCAGACGAAGCATTCATTGCGCATGATCTAGAAGAAAACTTAAACACCCTTAATATTAAAAAAAGCTAAAAATAAGTTATTAATAAGAAGCAAAAGGTCTATACCAAGTGCTTTCCACGCTTGTGTTGGCCATCAGCATCGGTTTGAAGGGAGACTGACAGCTCTTTGTTGGTGAATAGAAATCAGTGACAGGAGAGAGGGAGGACTCCTCCTACCCAATTACCCAAGCTGGGCAGGCGTTTGCTCTCTTCACAAATAGGACAAGGGATCTGAGACACACACAGTCCCAAACTTGACTTTCCCGCATACGGATCCCCAGCAGAAGATTGGGACTATTTTCAATCGCACCTTTTAAAACAACTTCTGTAAATATCCCATCAAGACTTTGGTTGGTTTGCCCGGTGTCGTCGGAGCTATACTTTCTCAGCCTTGGGGACTTTGGAGAAGCGGACCCGGTTCCTGCCTCCCACCTCGTTCTCCATCAGGTTTTTTTTTGGTTTGTAAGGCACTGGTTGAATTTATGCGAATTTGTTGGCGCAGATCCCTGCGGATGTGTTGAGGATCCGGCCAGCTGTATATGGAAGTTGTGGGGTGCAAGGCGAAAGAAAGCAGTTGCACATTGCGTCCAGCAGCCATGCTTTTCCACGGCATCTCTGGGGATCATATTCAAGGCATCATGGAGGAGATGGAGAGGAGATCCAAAACGGAGTCTCGTCTGGCTAAAACCGTGCAGATGAACGGGCGAGAGACGGTGAGACTTTGGGTTTAATCGATTTGTTTCCAGCTGGATAAATCACGGTTCATCCTGAACTGTTTATTTAGTCACTCCGTCTTTTAGACACGCTCAACAGCTCGTAACCAACTTCCTAAAGAAATAAGTCGATAAAACATCGACCGAAAATTTGCTTTCATCATTTGGTTAGATCGAGAAATAGCCAGAAAGTCGAGCAAGATTACCGAAATGTATGAAATGGTTCATTGGGCCGCCAGAAGATTTAAATGATTTCAATTCATTTGTAAGTCAAAAAGTAATTATTTCAAATATGTGGAAGAATGAACACACAAATGGTTTGATACCTGCATATTATTATTATTATTATTAACAACAATATTGGTAATAGTAATACTTGTATTGCAATAAGTGCAATACAACTCAAAGCTGTATAGCCTTCATGCATAACATATTTTATTTAGTAGCTAAGTTTGTCTCTATTAAAACATGCAACTCGCTTTCTCTTAACAATGAAATGCATGAAATAATCGCGCTATAGTTACATTTAGTTACTGCTTTGATGCAAACGAAATATATTTTGATCATCAGCTTCTTTTGTTTTTCCTTTTCTCGTTTTGAAGACGATGCCCTCCATGGGTCCAGAGAAGCCTGCCTTGTGCGCCGGTTGCGGGGGCAAAATCTCGGACAGATATTACCTGCTCGCCGTTGATAAACAGTGGCACTTACGATGTCTGAAGTGTTGTGAATGTAAACTGGCCCTGGAGTCCGAGCTGACGTGTTTCGCGAAGGATGGCAGCATTTACTGCAAAGAGGATTACTACAGGTAAGACCCAACTTTCAGGCTTAAGTGCGCATCAGGCCTGTTTGGTAGGCCTGAATTAGCCAAGCCTGGAGAAAAAGACAAATGTGACAAATCTAAAACTTTTCTAAACATGCACACACACATGCACACACATGCACACATATGCACACACATGCACACACACTAGTGAAGTGAGCAGAGCCAAAACCCATTGTAAACCATTGCCCCATATGTTGTGAGCTTTATATCTCTCTGCGCTTTTTAATCATTTCGTGTTTAATGCATGTCTGAATGCTTAAAACATTTTCAGTTTTTTAGAGTTTATTTTTAGTATGGTCAACAACAATCTTTGCATTAACGAATACACGACAATATCAATACATTTAAACCCCCTCTATAAAATATTTAAAATGGTTTTGTTCTGGGTTCGTGTGCAAATTGTGAGCATGAATTACATTTAAGCCACAATAATCTGACAGCATAAATGCACTGGTAACACAAAACAATACCTTTCATTAATACCAGCAGATGCGTAAAAGATATTTTTATATGGCATTTGTTTATGTACATTTAAATATTTGGAAACGTCCTGTAACTTTGATTTGTCAAAGTTTTGATTTATACTTTGATTTATATCATTTAGGCTGTTTTGAATGTGCATGTGTTACTGATCTGGTAAACACTTGCTCTAAAATGTTTGGTAATAATTTAAGGAAAGTTATAGTGTTATCTTTATATATATATATATATATATATATATATATATATATATATATATATATATATATATATATATATATATATATATATATATGCACACATACAAAATATATACATATATTTCTAAATGACTTTCCATGTTTCAGAAGGTTCTCCGTGCAGAGATGTGCCCGCTGCCACCTCGGAATCTCGGCCTCGGAAATGGTGATGCGCGCCAGGGACTCCGTGTACCATCTCAGCTGCTTCACCTGCACCACATGCAACAAAACACTGACCACGGGTGACCATTTCGGCATGAAAGACAGCTTGGTTTACTGCCGGGTTCACTTCGAGACCCTCATTCAGGGAGAGTATCACCCTCAATTAAACTACGCCGAACTGGCGGCCAAAGGCGGAGGGCTGGCGCTGCCTTACTTCAATGGCACCGGCACGGTGCAGAAGGGAAGGCCGCGGAAGAGGAAGAGCCCGGCGATGGGAATAGATATCAACAGTTACAACTCAGGTGAGATGTTTGTGAATAACTCTTCAGTGGCTTAATTAATAGAAATATTATATGAATAGAAATATTTATATTCTTCACTGTTTTGGTTACAGTTGAATGCTCCCTAGCCTGATTTCTGAATAATTGTGAAACAATTCATATGTGATTTGTGAAGAATCTTGCTTTGTATAAATACTGCTTGTCTTATCTTATTAGCCTACTATTAGGCTTTAATTACAACTTCTGTGTATTGTTCAATAATTACATTAAAATGTTATAGTAGGGCCTAATGGGCAAGGTGTCACATTGGTACTGCAAACTTAGTGTAAACTGCCCGCCCCCTTATTTTTTCCTTAAGTAAAAGGTTTGTTAAATTATATTTAATTTATATTACATAAATTATTATATTACATATATTACTTTATTCTGCCGTTCATTGTATGTGATTCATTATAGGCCTCGCTCATTAGTGCGTCATCAGAAATTCCCAAAGGATTGAACCCGTGACCCAATCCCAAGTGCAGGAATCATAGCAATTTAGGATGTCATACAGGGACTATATCCATGCCATCATATTGCCATTCAGGACTGAATTATGGCATTATCTCCATTTTTTGGGTTTTACACTTAATTCCTGTTTTGCCATGCAGAAAAAAAGCGCGTCGCAATTCGTCCCCGTTGCGCCTGTTTTCGTGGCTGTTGCAGTTACGGTCTGCATGGAGAAAATAAGGGGAACCTTATTTATTCCCCCCTTATTTCTCTCCATTCAGAGTCTTCCTGAATGGAGAGAAATAAGGGGAACCCGTGTGTTAATTGTTCTCCGTTAATTGAATGTGACGTCGGAATCTCCGGCTCGCCACCGGCTCCGGTTCAGCCGCAGGACGCCGCAAAGCGCAACGCATTTAACACCGCGGTTATTAATGATCCCAGATCAGTCCGAATTGAAACTATTTCTTATTAGTCTCAGACTTTAGGGTATTGTGACGTTTGTAATATGTATGCCAACATTTGTCTTAAAAAATAAGCGGTTGCCAGATAATAATAATAATAATAATAATAATTTTTAAGACACTAAGACTTTATTGCAAATTTCACTTTTCGATATGTTGGACGAATTTATAAATGAATATGATGGATATAGCCAAATATAGTTTAGTTTTAATTTGATAATTGATCATGCATTATTATTATTATTATTATTACTTGTAATGCAGTCTAATGTATTTGTGTTTGCATTTTTAAGAGGGTTTTGTTTTATTTATTTTTTCCCCCATTTCTCCTAATACATCGTTTAACTTCTTGCACATTTTTTTGAGCTGAAACAAGCTCATTTTAACTCTGTATTAAAGCCTCTGGAGGTCACACAGACGCTTGTAGACAGAGACCTCTGGTGGCAAGACGTAACGAGGGTCGCAAAGGCGTTTTATTCACGTATTTTTCATAGTTAAAAACATTTAAAATTATTATTTTTAGTTATTTTTATCATTGTTTTTGGGAGTTTATTCACGATTACTGCTGTAAATGCAAATATAAACAGCGGGATCGTATGAGCATCCATGCAACCGGTTAGTTAAACAATCCAAAGGGCCAACGCCTTACAGCTGAACTTAACACGCAAAACTGACGCTTTACAAATATGAAATATTTCTATTTTTAATATTTTAATATTTGCACGGTGTAATATTTGGTTTGCAGGTATTAATGGCTATAGTTTCAAACGTCATAAATAAACTAGCGCATTAAATGAGATGAAATGACGTTGCATTTGCTCATTTGGAAAACGTGCAATAATTTGGTAATAATTTGGTTGCAATATTGTCGGTGTTACAGTCCTTTGATTAAATGACGTAAACTACATACACAATCTCTGAAAGCACATTTGCTATTAAAAAACGTTTCGTTTGTTTTTGTATTATAATTGTTTGAGATGATTAAACAAGATGATAAGAATCGTCTACATATTTTTCTTGTTTGTATACCAGTCTTGTATCTGCTGTCCTCCTGTTTAGCTTCTAAACCCAAAGATGTTTCTGTGACCTATAATCTCTCTCTCTCTCTCTCTCTCTCATTGTTGGTTCATTCTCATTTTCCTGATCTTTCTTTGTGCTCTATTCTGGCACTCAGGTTGTAACGAGAATGATGCAGACCATTTGGATCGCGATCAGCAACCCTACCCTCCCTCCCAGAAGACCAAACGCATGCGTACGTCCTTCAAACACCATCAGCTTCGCACCATGAAGTCCTACTTTGCCATAAACCACAACCCTGATGCAAAGGACTTAAAACAGCTCGCCCAGAAGACAGGTCTGACCAAGAGAGTTCTTCAGGTAAGCATCACCTGATCTCTGAGAATGGTAGACTCCATAATGCATTCCCTCATCTCATCTTTGAGTTGTTTTTTGCTTCCTGTTTTATCCATCATGAACACACAGTCGTTTTCCGTTGTGTTACGTCATGTAGTTAAACGTTGCAGGGCGATAGCTAGAAAGTATTGTCATTTTTTGAATGCCTAAGTAGTTTCTATTCCAAATGGAGGATTAATTCAAGGGGCACTACTGAGGTCCATTGAGGAACCTTTTCAAAACCAAATAGATCCACCAAGCATCATACATACACCAATTTCTGATGATCTAAATTGGATTTCATCTATTTGGAGGATGGTCCATAGGGTAGACTCCCTATGCAATAGATTGTCTTAGTAAAAGTTGAGGCCTAGTTCTTGCCTAGTTCTCGTCTATCGATGCTTCTTCAGCATACCTTTGTTAGCTCCTATCATTGTGGCATTGTTCAGTAGTAATCAGTTGTGTGATGTTGAATAATACATGAATTATAAGGCAAAATATGACAGTAATTCGAAGGAAAGCACAAAAAGAGTAAAGACCCTGGGATTGGTTTGCAGGTTTGGTTCCAAAACGCACGGGCCAAATTCAGAAGGAACGTTTTGCGGCAGGAGAATGGGGGTGTTGATAAGGCTGACGGCACATCACTCCCACCGCCCTCTTCCGACAGCGGTGCTCTGACCCCACCAAGCACAGCCACCACACTAACTGACCTGACCAATCCCTCTATCACCGTAGTAACATCAGTGACCTCTAGTTTGGACAGCCACGAATCCGGAAGTCCCCCACAAACTACCTTGACAAACCTTTTCTAACACGGATTTGTTTTTTTCTCTTCTTTTTGTCTTTGATCCCCCTTTACTTTCAGATTTGTTTTTCAAACACTTCTTGGAGACCAGCGAAAGACCTTTGGAAAGCAACGTAAACAAAACTGAAGGACCTACTAAATGTGTAGCATTTGCCACCACGTGACAGCTGAGTTTGTAGTGCTTGTCAGTTATTTGTTTTTGTGTTCAAAATTTTCGATCTGCACAGTCACGTAATTTGAGATTGTTAGCGCTTATGCAACAGACATTCAAAGTAAAGATTTTAGTAACGAGTTACTAATTTGTATTAAGTTGCTTATTTTATTTTGGAAAACTATTACGATATTAATGCCACATTACTCCGAAAAATGTATCTGTACACGGCGTGTCAGCATACATGGTATGTTTATTGCATTTTAGCATTTCTGGTTTGGAAATCTGAATATATTTCTAAGAATTTGCTGATTTAATATAAATAAAAATTATTTATTCCACTTGTATTTCTAAAATGAGTTTTGAAGATATTTTCAATTGGAAAATTATTTTGAGTTTCACAAAATGGTTTCCGTTCTACTGTTTTGCCCTGACTGTAGCTCAGTCTAAACTTAAAGATTACAGTTTAAATCAAAACTCAAATGCCCAGTGGATGCTGTAACTTCAGTTTAGGGCTGTACATCTGTATGTCATCTGTACGGTGATAATTGTTAAAATGCCACCGTCCAATCTTGCCACAGTATCAGTTCTCGAGATCATATTTTCAAGGTGGCCTATCAAATTGTTTCTAAAGTAGCAAATTTAACCCTGTCAGTCTGTCAGGCCTCAACTAGTGAACCAACTGTTTTGAGTTACGAGATCTAGTAAATACTCAGTGACAATATGGTGCCCAATAGGAAACATTATAAGCAAGTCCCTCATGCTGAATGAAGGTTCCAGCGTGACTTGTGAATGCTGAACAGGAAGTTCCCACTGATTTACGGCTCTTGAAAATTCAGGATTGATAAATCCTGGAGCAAGTTAATTCGGAGAAACACCTCATGTCACCTTTTTCTTTCTTTCCCTTGAATATCAAGCCTATGATTTGGAATTTTGTTTAAACAGACCCTTGCCACCGAACAGACCAAAAAAATATTTATTGTGGAGGCAGTTTAAAATCGGTCGGGCTGCTTGCTGGGTAACACATTTCATTGTGTGATGAGAGAATTTGTTCTGTTGTAGAACAAAACGGTACATTAGATCTACTTCATTAAGTAGATGCTTAACTCAGTTCTACTATGTGCCTTATGCGATAACTTGGAAGAGAGTTTGTGAAATTCAGGAGATACTTGTTTGTTTGTAAACGATTTTACATCCTTGGAACGCCTCACTAGTTTTGTACTCTTCTGTTTTCCATCTAATTTTTGGGAGAATCTTTTTAATAGTGTGTTCTGTTATGAGGGGGCAGCGATGTCATAGGCAGCAGTTGTGCACTCTTTCTGATATAGTGGGTAAATCCGAGAATCATATATAATGATCTTCGTGTTAATAGTACAGTATGTGTTCTACCAAGATTGTCCATGTTTTCTTGTTTCTTGAAAAATTATGGTGTATAGAAACTATTTCCCCTTAAATATTTATGGACCAAACAGTTGTTATATCTTATTAAATTTGTGTGAATAAAAATACTTTGCTTTAAAAGAGTTTTATTTGTCATTACACAAACCATTTGTCTGCTCACACAGATAAACGACATTACAGATCGAGTCCGAACCAAACCCTTGCACGTTTTGCTTTCATTCTGACATCGATTTGAAACTTTATTCTGTTTATTGTTATGAAAGTAATGCCCCATGGATTTGAACCAAAGCCCTGTAGTTACAAGAAAATGACCAAAGAATGAGGATTGCTTTTTAATGCATGAATATTCATAAAGAAATACAAATTACCGGTATGCTAGAAAGCGTATTTTAAAAGCATTCGTAAAAATAAACCTTTCAAAGCAAGGTTACTCTGTAGTTTAATATATTGTTACTTTATTATTTTTTTCAGGGAGAACAAATCTTGGGGCATTACAGCCATACTTCCCGACGTTTGAAAATTCCCTAAAGTATTTAAAGAAGGGGGAAAACTTTGATCGGAATTCTTCACCATTGAAGACAAAGACAATATTAGGATATTAGAGTGATAAAAATCTGCCAAAATGTGATCCAAATGCGTTTCCTTTTTTCTTTAAATGCTGTCCTGAATGTTCAACTTCAAGCCACAACAAATGGGATATTTTTCTTATGGCCTGTTAAAACAGGTCGATAATTATAAAAACAACAACAAAGCAGAAGAAACAAAGAAAACTGAAGTTGTACAGTATTGTACATGTACATATCGGAGCAATCTTGCGACTGCAAGAGATGGGAGACTAAAAAAATCAGCACACACAAACACATGCATGTCTACACACACACACACACATACAGAGAAGTTCCTTGTAATTCTGCTTGCTGTAAAACAATCCTGTGCCACAAATGTCACTTCTCCTGAACACACAGCCTTCCTTAAACCTGGCAGCAAAAAGGCTAAGAAAAACCAAAAAAGAAGACTATTAAACACGACGTGGCTATTAAACGAACATGAGTAAAAAAGAGGAAGATTCACTTTTTTTGCATGCACTTCACATTGTTAACGGCTATTTCGGCTGGATATGAATTTATATTGATGTTTTATTTGTTGTCTGTTGTATACTAAAACCATTCTTGTAAAGCCCAAATCCAATAGTTAAAGGGCAGGAAAAAATCAGTAAAAGCATGCTTCATTTGACAATAAAAGCTGATTATCTTAATAAAAACTATTAATATTACATTGTCTAATTTTCCTCCCAACACACTCTTGTATTGTGGTATTAATTAGCTGATTGAATAAAAACCCCCAGTCATTTTCTCTTGTAGGCTTCATAAATTATTTTAAAACATTGTTTAATCACTCTTTTGTCTAACTCTAAAAACATCCAGAAGAGTCTATTGAGAACATGCTTCACAAACAGTGGCTGTATTACGCTGTATGTTTGTGTTAAGGGTGGTAAACAGAGCTTGGAGAAGAATTGGACCACAGGAGGGCCAGTAAACAGTAAAGTACTGAATTCCAGCAATGCCTCAGATGTTGGTGTAGCTCTGAGCTGCATCGCTGATCTCCTGCGTGTAGGATTTACAGTTTTCAATATGAAGGCTTCAATATTATTCGTATGGTATGTCTAAATGAGATGGTTTTATATGACTGAACAAACCTGGCCATGTTAGATTATTCTAACGGCTAATGTTTAAGGGTCAGATCACATACAACAAATATTCTTTAGGTAACAACAGCACATTTTCACTTTTTATAGTGAAACAACTTTGCATGGATTTGTATAACTAATTTACCTATTAAACTGTGCGAAACTGCTTGTTGAAATACGGACATGAGGAAGGCTTGTTTGTTTGTGTTTTAAAATGTATTTGTTTGTAGGCTGTTTAGCAAAACAGTTCCTGCAGCTCAGATGATAAAGCATGATGCCAACAACACCAATATCCCGGGGTTGACTCGCAGTAAACACCAGAATATAAGCATCTCTAAAATATTGTATTGAAAGTGTTTTGCAGCTGTATATACATCACAATCAGCACTCGTAATCAGTAGTTTTTTGGGCAAAGTCAGCAGGTATCCATGACTACAGGGAATTGTTCAGAAGACGAGGACCTTGTGAGTTATCAAAAGGAGGCAGAGAATAGTCACGCTTGAGATTTTTCACTGGAGGAGTGGACGGTCACTGTAACCAACAACTGTAAACAGGAAGATGAATGTTTTCCTTTCCTGAAGGTGATTAGATGCACATCACACGTACACCAGCAGCCAAACGGTGTGAGGAATGGAGGTTTGTGATCGTTTAACTATGTGTTATGCGATGCATTCATAACTGAATGTGCTGTGATCCTGACACACTGTCAGCTGACTGGTGATTCAGACATTATTCAGTTTTATGAATTACAAAAACATCTGAAAAATTGGTTACATTACACAGTGCTAGCAAAAGACTACCTGACTTAATTACCTGCCTGACTACCTGAGTTAATTAAATTATTTCATGTACTCCATAATAAGATTAAACTGAGATCAAATGCTTCTTCGCAAATGCTTCACACAAGAAAACTCCCTGGTGTGCCTCTATAGAGAACTCTTCATACAAGATCTCAATAATGTCTCAAACTGTGCTCGCATTTGCCTAAATACCGAGTCTTCAATCAAATGTCACTCAATAAGAACTCAAATATTTCAAATATTTATCAAATTCAAATACACACAAAATATATGGGATATGTTCTGCTCACATACATTTTATACTTCTATACTCTTACTGTAGAACGACAGTTGTCACATCTATTTTTATTACCCCAAAGGAATTTAAAAGAACGGGAGACCTGTTGATACCCTGATACTAACACTAAAACCTCCATAAAGTCTCCTGAGCTCTGAAGGAGAAGCTTCTGAGCAATATAATGTTCCTCTGGAATTCTCCTCTGGTGTCTCGAGTTCACACGTGTTTCAGAACACAGTGGTGTGTAAACAGCTGATGTGTGTCCTGTGCTTTTGTGACTGATACACCAGAATCTCACACACACACACACATTCATTGACACACACACATACACAGACAGGTACATTGCATAGACACTGCTGAGCTGAGAAAGCCAGGAGTCTAGTGAAGTGTAGTCAACCTGACATGTGTGTGTCCGTGTGTGTGTTTTCAGACACTGGCAGTTTCACACCAGCACTCCTTTATACTGGGAAAGTATGCATATCTCTCTCTCCTACTGTGTCAAAAATACATGTTCATGTAACGTCTGCACTGAACACAAACGCACACACACACACACACTGACCCTGGGGACCTGGCAGCTGCAGAGAATAAGTCAGAGATTTGTGCAAGTAAAGGTTGGAGGTCAATAACTTACATGCAGGTTGGGTAAGCGGGTGGAAACACAGGTCCACTGCTTGCCTGTGAAAGCACACATACAAATGTACATTCACACAGGTGTACAGACACATCTGTTATCTATAATGAAGTGCCTTTCTGTCTGTCCGTCCATCAATCCATCCATCTCTGAGATGAAAGTCAGAAAGAAACAGCAATTGCTATTTTCTCATTTTAACAGTGCATTAAAGCTGCTACAAACATACTTTGAAAGTTCATTCTTAATTAACTAATAAGTGCTTCATTTGCCATTGTGCTTTTCTTTAACCTCTAAATTTAACACTACATAATACAAATTCATGAAACTACCCATAATGCACAATGTGAAATCAAACAAGTCACACTGGCAGTGACACAAGTGGCAAAACTAGCTTCTGCTATCACAATCTTTTCAAAGCCTTTTATTAAGGAGTCTTCTGTTAAATCTATTGTCTTAATTAAACTGAATAACATTTACAGGTGCTTTATTTTAAAGCTTTACACATGTAATAAATACTGAAAGGGTAATTCTGAGAATGTATAATATATGCATAGCAAACAACAAAAATGCAACAATGCAATGCAACAGAAAAGGCAACCCCACAGAATTCCACGACTGCAGACAAAACAGTGACAGACAAAAGCCTACAAAAGTGTGTCTGTGTGTCTGCATTTACATACATGCACATAGATGATTTAGGGGACTCTTTGTATATCGACCGCTGAAATGATCAATAAAATCAAGCTTTTTCAATACAGTGCAACGCATTCTTGCAAACTTAAAAAGTTCATTGTGTCAGGATAAAGACAAACAAGACCCTAAAAACACACACTAGGAAGCTAATCTACATTCCAAAAACATACAAAATCAAACAAGGATTTTGGCAAAACAAATATCTAAAAAAAGTTCATATTAAAGAACATCCGTCGTTCTACTTTTAGAACAACCGACTGGATTATTACACAGATTCCGAGACAACAGAATCCAGGGTTCGAACCGTGCAGTTGCAACAGCTGCTTCTTATCCATCTGTCTAATTATTCCCTTAGAAACCAGAAATTTGAAGATACTAAGTCAGTGTGTATCTGTCACAAGCTGCATTGATCTTATTGAGAGCAAAATGTGGGTGTTGTAGGAGCTCAATATAACTCATGCCATTAAATTTGAGCATGCCGTTTTTTAGCAACAGAATTGACAGATTTTCCACAGACGTTTCTTTTAATCTTCAACGCTTGTTCTAGAAAAGGGGAAAACACACACTGTGTGCTTTACCTTTCTTATATGGTATTTGTGAGCTGGTTAGCAGAACTGCTATTGATGTGTCAAGACAAAAAATAAGGAAAAACAGAGCGCAACACTTGTTGATTATCAACATTTCATCTGACTGAATGTAACTCTACTGTACGGGGTTTCGTCTAAGATGAACTGAAGTATGAATCTGTTTCACTGCTGACAAAACAATATTCTGTATATGGATACAATTTATGCTTGTGATAGACATCCAATAGGAGAAACAGATGATTTTCATTTTACTTCGTTAAACTTATAAAACAGAAGCAGTTACTAGATTATAATACCTGTTTGTGACCTGTTTTGGTTTCTTTTAACAAAAAATTGCAATGTGTGTACATTTTAATAAATTAAAGTGAGCATGACAAATATGACTGCTTGAGATCACCATCTCTGAGAGCTGATGTTAAATCCATGTGTCTAGATTCCAGAGGCTGTATTATATTCTAGAGGAACATAAACAGGTGAAGTACACAGAACAGAACAGAAACCTCTGTAGTGACAACAGATGTACAGTGAAACCTTCTGAGTGGAATAGAAACGTACTGAAGAGATTAGATAAGAAATGTACTTAGATTAGAATAGAATAGACATTAAACTTTTAGAGAATAGAGAACACGTCAAACATACAAAACAGACTATTTAAGATGTGAACAAAACAGACTTGATACCAGACTTGGAGAATAAAATGTAATAGAGTAAGACAGAATAGATGCCAAATTTACACAACAGAATGTAATAGAAAACATTACAAAAAATTGCCGCCTTACATTTTTATGTTTAATCAGCTTGGCTGTACAAGTCATTTCAACTTAATATTTTAAATCCTGACAGGTAATTTAAAAAAAATTAGGTTAAGCAATTTTCCAGCTATTTCTTATAAGTTACAGCAGTCAGGATTACAAAGAGTAAGTTGAAATGACTTGTGCAACCAAACTGATTAAACTTAAACATGTAAGACAGCAAAGTTTTTTTACAGTGTACAACAGAACAGACATCAAATGTGCAGAACAGAAATGAAACTTCAGCTTTAGTCTGGGTGAAGGTTTGTCCCTTGTGAAGTATCACACCCATCTCCCGCAAGCCTGCTGGTGTGTGTGTGTGACTGTGTGTTGTGTGTGAGGGTGTGTTGTGTGTGTGAGGGTGTGAGTGTGACTGTGTGTGTGTGTGACTGTGTGTGTGTGTGAGTGTGTGTCTATGTGTGTGTGTGTGTGACTGTGTGTGTGTGACTGTGTGTTGTGTGTGTGTGAGGGTGTGAGTGTGACTGTGTGTGTGTGACTGTGTGTGTGTGTGAGTGTGTTATGTGTGTGTGTGAGGGTGTGAGTGTGACTGTGTGTGTGTGTGTGAGTATGTGACTGTGTGTGTGTGTGTGACTGTGTGTGTGTGTGTGAGTGTGTGACTGTGTGTGTGTGTGTACTGTGTGTGTGAGTGTGTGTTGTGTGTGTGTGTGTGACTGTGTGTATGTGTGTGTGAGAGTGTGTGTGTGACTGTGGTGTGAGTGTGTGTGTGTGACTGTGTGTGTGTGACTGTGTGTGTGAGTGTGTGACTGTGTGTATGTGTGTGTGAGTGTGTGTGTGTGACTGTGTGTGTGTGTGTGTGTGTGTGTGTGTGTGTGAGTGTGTGTGTGTGTGTTGTGTGTGTGAGTGTGTGACTGTGTGTATGTGTGTGTGAGAGTGTGTGTGTGAGTGTGTGTGTGTGTGTGAGTGTGTGTTGTGCGTGTTAGAGTGTGTGTGTGTTGTGTGTGTGTGTATGTGACTGTGTGTTGTGTGTGAGAGTGTGTGTGTGTGTGTGTGTGTGTGTGAGTGTGTGTGTGTGTATGTGTGTGTGTGACTGTGTGTTGTGTGTGAGTGTGTGTTGTGTGTGTGAGGGTGTGTTGTGTGTGTGAGGGTGTGTGTGTGTGAGAGTGTGTGTGTGTGTATGTGTGTGTGAGAGTGTGTGTGTGTATGTGTGTGTGTGACTGTGTGTTGTGTGTGAGTGTGTGTTGTGTGTGTGAGGGTGTGTTGTGTGTGTGAGGGTGTGTGTGTGTGAGAGTGTGTGTGTGTATGTGTGTGTGTGACTGTGTGTTGTGTGTGAGGGTGTGTGTGTGTGTGTGTGTGTGTGTGAAAGTGTGTGTGTGTATGTGTGTGTGAGAGTGTGTGTGTGACTGTGTGTTGTGTGTGAGTTGTGTGTGTGAGGGTGTGTGTTGTGTGTGTGAGTGTGTGTGTGTATGTGTGTGTGAGAGTGTGTGTGTGAGAGTGTGTGTGTGACTGTGTGTTGTGTGTGAGTGTGTGTTGTGTGTGTGAGGGTGTGTGTGTGTGAGAGTGTGTGTGTGACTGTGTGTTGTGTGTGAGTGTGTGTTGTGTGTGTGAGTGTGTGTTGTGTGTGTGGGGTGTGTGAGGGTGTGTGTGTGTGTGTTGTGTGTGTGTGTGTGTTGTGTGTGTGAGGGTGTGTGTGTGTGTTGTGTGTGTGAGAGAGTGTGTGTGTTGTGTGTGAGTGTGTGTTGTGTGTGTGTGAGGGTGTGTTGTGTGTGTGAGGGTGTGTGTGTGTGAGGGTGTGTGTGTGTGAGTGTGTGTTGTGTGTGTGAGTGTGTGTGTGTGTGTGAGTGTGTGTGTTGTGTGTGAGTGTGTGTTGTGTGTGTGTGTGTGTGTGTGTGTGTGTGGTGTGTGTGTGTGTGTGTGTGTGTGTGTGTGTGTGTGTGTGTGTGTGTGTGTGTGTGTGTGTTGTGTGTGTGTGAGGGTGTGTGTGTGACTGTGTGTGTGTGTAACTCTCACATGTCAGGAATAAGGAGCTCTCTCTCTCTCTCTCTCTCTCTCTCTCTCTCTCTCTCTCTCTCTCTCTCTCTCTCTCTCTCTCTCTCTCTCTCTCTCTCTCTCTCTCTCTCTCTCTCTGTGCGTACCCGCGCGTCACGGCGTCGCGCAGGAACTCGGCACGAGCTCGGACCTTCAGCTGACAGACTGAGGCGCCTTCATCCTCCTCATCCTCATCCTCCTCCTCCTCATCCTCCTCATCCTCCTCATCCAGTTCAGCGCGCGTGAAGCTCGGCTGCCACTTCCTGGTAAGAGTTCACACTCAGTCCATCTTGTGAACTTCCAAACGGCGCAGCGTCTCCTTCAGCCGCTGAACCGACAGCAGGTTGTTTCATCCGGGAGGACACCGTGTGTGTGTGACACGGGTGTGTGTGACACGGGTGTGTGTAAGTGTGTGACACTTGTGTTTTGAGATGTGTGTAACAGAGGTAACGCCACAGTCGACTGAGAAAAGCTGTCCAAGTTTGAGGCTAACTGGAGTTAGCGCGCTAAGCTAACGCAGCTTTAGCCCCACTGCGTTGCATCTGAACGGCGCACAGTTCTAGGTGACAGATCAACCCAGTTTATACCTCCAGAAATAAACTTTCCCTAAACTTTTTCGGTCGCTTTACCGCCTGTCGCTTGTGTTTCAGCAGTTTTAAGCGCGATATTAAGCTAAGCTTAAGTCTGTCAGTCTGACACATGCAGAAGAAATGCGAGACTTTCACCCTCACACTGGACGAATGAAGTCTCTACGGACGTGACTTAAACAGCTTCTTTCTTCACAAGTTTGACAGAACTTTCCTGCTGGGCTCTGACATATGACAGCTACACGTTTACACAGGTTTTGTGATTGCTGCGATAAGGCATGGGGCAAGTTTGTCCTGTATAGATAGATAGATAGAGAGTTACAGATGTAGATATATATAGATAGACAGATAGATAGAGAGTTATAGATATAGATAGATAGAGAGTTATAGATATAGATAGATAGAGAGTTATATATATAGATAGATAGAGAGTTATAGATATAGATAGATAGAGAGTTATAGATATAGATAGATAGAGAGTTATAGATATAGATAGATAGAGAGTTATAGATATAGATAGATAGAGAGTTATAGATATAGATAGATAGAGAGTTATAGATATAGATAGATAGAGAGTTACAGATGTAGATAGACAGATAGATAGAGAGTTACAGATGTAGATAGACAGATAGATAGAGAGTTACAGATGTAGATAGACAGATAGATAGAGAGTTACAGATGTAGATAGACAGATAGATAGAGAGTTACAGATGTAGATAGACAGATAGATAGAGAGTTACAGATGTAGATAGACAGATAGATAGAGAGTTACAGATGTAGATAGATAGAGAGTTATAGGTATAGCTAGATAGAGAGTTATAGATGTAGATATATATATAGATAGACAGATAGATAGAGAGTTATAGGTATAGCTAGATAGAGAGTTATAGATATAGATAGATAGATGACAGATGTTAGAAGTCTACGCAGTGATTTGTGAAAGCCAGTGACACATACTGTGACGTGCAGTTCAGTAGATTCAGGGTTTGTCAGGTTCTCACGGGACAATGAATTGGCACAAACGTGAACATGCTCACGCAATGGTTAAAGCATTATGCAAAAAAACCTTAATACCTAACATTAAGTTGTGTATTATTGACTTAAAGTATGTAAATGAAAAGAGAATGTGGAGCAGGCATTGTAACAAAATGATATTTTATATAAATCTTTATAACTGAACCACTTTAATGTCTCATTTTCTGTCATTAAATTATATACTGCATAATTGCTTATATTGGCATTATATTGGTCAATGTCGTGCTGTACTAAGTTTCAACGGCAGCCATTTAAAATATCAGTTCATGTGTTACATGGGACATTTGCAAAATGTAAAACAAAATGCAGATTTCTGTTTAAGTATATTGAATCGGGAAAATATCTTGACTTGTAATGACATGCAGTCTGATGTTTCGCCAGAGGTCTTGAGCATTATTGAAACAATTGATTTGAATGAATCTGATTCATGATTTTGTTAAGCAACATTTTATAGGGTAAGGAGATCCTTTAGCTTATGTATTCTTTGAAACGTCTTTCATGTTTTGAGTTTGGTTATGCATGCATTCACACACATGCATATTTGGCCTTATGATATAAAACGTGTTTGTCAGCACGTAATTGCTGGTCTGTATTTTTGCTGAGTTGGCAGAAATTGAGATGGCGCTCTCAGCACGTTAGAAGGCGTACATGCGTTTTGCGCAATTTGCCATTACTACTCATTTCACTCTCTCCTTGTTTAGATATTTTAGATTTCCCCAGGAAACCAACCCGCTTTCATGGTGTAATTACACGATGCATATGCCACTGTAAACACAGTAACAGAGATGCTGACAGCCTGCGTTTGTCATAAAACATGGGAAAATCTGAGTCAATATGTCCTGTGATCCAAAAGGAAATAAAAACAGCCTTTTCATACGGGATGCTCTCGGCATTTGTTTCATCCTCACCGCAAAAGAATCTTAATATTTCACACACGATGACATGGAGAGCAAGAAAGAGGCTCTGTGTTTTGAAAGCCTGTCTCTGTTAATACGCAATACTCCATGTGTTGCGAATAGCTGGGTAGGCCAGCCTGGCATACTAACACTCATCAGCTTTTCTTCAGCTGAGTTTCTGCGGCCCAGGGGCTGTCGAGGTCTGTGGCTGGAGTGATTCGTAACACCCCCTCATTCCTGGATCTTTCACGACGGACGCTGCACTCTGCACTCAATCAGTCGTGGAAACAAACAGCCACAGAGCCAGAGACAAGCTTTAAGACATCTGCCGGTTGCCTTTGAAGAGCTGTAAAAAAAAAAATAATAACTTTACATGTCTTAAGCTAGGCCTGGAAGCTTGTAGGGTGTTTGAACTGCTCTGTAAGGTCTTGAGAGATGGGCTTGTTCCCGGGCTACATCGCGAGCAGCCATTGGTTGGGAGGCCGAGGGGGTGGCGACCGAGGGCTTGTGCCACCATACCGTGAAGGCCGGGCGAGTGGCCAGCTTCGTTGACAGTTTAACAGTGAATATTTTACAGCACAGCATACTGCATGCTGTAAACAGGGGTGAGCTTCGTAAAGGCTGTTTATCGTGCTTGAGAAGCCTTGAAAATCTGCGTCTTTAAGCCTCATATTAGAATAAAGCAGATGGCCTGGGCCAGTGCGGCTAGGAAAAAAGCTGGAGATGAAAGCAGGTCAGTTTCTTTGAACAAGGAGTCTGTCATGTTAGTATTGCCAGGTCTCCAGGTCAAAGTGTGTGCTGAGCCGCTGAAGTCACGGGTTTTTATGCTGACATTGGCCAAAAATATCCCAGGGAAGCTCATTAATATTGATGTTTTGATGTTGCAGGCATTTCTAATGGTTGTTAATGGGCCAAATTTGTGTTTTGGATTTACTTGCTTTATTAATGCACGTTTAAGATGTGCAATGATCTTTCAGCCGTTTTTTTAACAGTGTCATTTGTCGTGACCATTCGCTGTCTTCCTCCACAATTTCAGCAGCAGTAGCCCTCCCCAGAGAGGAACTCTGCTTTCTTTACTAGTAAAATTGGAAAGACGTGATTGTAACTGAAGTATTTATTTTATACTCTTAATCACAGTATTGATCAAAAATAACTTTGAGGACATCTGGCAATTTGGCAGAAACAGCACTTGTATTTAACTCGCCAGTTTTCATCAGGATCTTGATTTAACATTTGCGTTTATTTAACGTTCTTTGCCAACTGATCAGTATGCAGCATGTGATGTCAATCCTGCTTTATGCTTTTTTTGCTCATAAACCTTCTTGATATTCATCTGATAAATTTCAAGGTAGTTTTGAATTGATCAGCAGGTCTTTTCCTATAAGCTATTTATTATCGCTGGCTTTTTGTAGCAGTTTTGCATATTGCTTTCCACAGGAGGCAAAAAGTTGTGTGTTGATTTATGGTACTAAATTAAACCCGCGG
Organism: Chromobotia macracanthus; assembly: GCA_036877525.1. Classification (NCBI taxonomy): domain Eukaryota; kingdom Metazoa; phylum Chordata; class Actinopteri; order Cypriniformes; family Botiidae; genus Chromobotia; species Chromobotia macracanthus. The sequence continues at coordinate 4,478,311 of JAZGTH010000033.1, read as the reverse complement.
TCCTTGGACCCTTTGATGTTTGTGAAGGGAAATGCAAAAAGGCAGCTGTATTCGTCTGTTTAGAAAATACAAAAATCATCATTCAGATCATCATCTGTATAGCAACTTGAAGCCACAGATTTAAAATTCAAGGGACATGTATACTCATGAACTCAACCTAATAACCAAGGCCAGAAACGTACTCAACACGTGCAGAACGTACTCATACAGAAACACTTTGCAGTCTCATATTTTAGTAGATGGTTTACGTACAGAGCAAAGCTGCATTTCTGCAGCATCTCTGGTTCATGGCAGATCCTGTGTGCTCTATTAAAGATTCACCAGAGAGCTTGTGCTCTGTGGTCTGAAGAAGGGGAGGTTATAGTGTTAGGAGATGGTTTAAGCTTTACAAATGTATCTCATGAAAGAGGTGAAGGGGATTTGATGAAGCACTGCAGCAGGGGTTTGGATCTGAAAGTCCCTAATGACAGTGTTGAGGAGAGACCGAACCTCTCATAGCCTGTTTCCTCCCAAAACGATGCTTGTACTGGATCAGTTATATGCAAATTGTTTTACAGAACTTCTTTGCATTTAGACTTCGAACGATGATGTTACAAACTGCTTTATTACATAACCAAATAAGTCGCGTTATGGTCTTCATTTTTGAGTTCGACTTTTAGTTTTGAAAACCTAAATTTTAACGTCAAGATTAATTATAACTGGCTTTGGTTGTGAAGTATATAACATTTTTTTAAATATACGAACAAATAACGAATTAAATTCATAGCATTCAACATTGGGTACCTTCGATGTTGGTGGATTTGCTGATTCTGAAGGGTGATTTCGTTTTTCGCCTTCTACTTTTATTTCGCATCAGTCTTGCCATACTGAAATGTTTTGAAAACTTAATGTGGTGTGACAAGTGGTTCCTGGTTTGACACTTGGTGAAAGAGGGTGAGTGCAGGTGGTGCCGCCGAGCACGTATTTGGCTATTTTGTGCAGTCATTTTTGGAGTTTAGAGGAGTCACTGTGTACTTTTATAGTAAAAAAAAACCCATTATTTTAAAGTGGTTCTTTAAATGTACTCATCCGTTTATTTTAAATTTAAAAATAAAATTTATCATTACCTTTAAATTTATCAAACTGAGATGTTAGAACCATGTTGCATGGCAAAGGTTTGAAACGGTTAATTGGTGCGTATCGTCGCGTCTTACTGATAAAATGCTGAATGCTTCAGTCCTCAGATTGAATTGTGATGTTGACGAACTGTCAAAGGCCGCAGAGAAAAACAGTGTGTGATTTTCCTGCGATTATTGCATCATGAATATTCCAGATAAATGAAGCATGATCAACATCTGTTGTTTTGGTTTGGAATGATACGGAGCATAACGGTAATAACAAAGCGTGCGTTTAGTGATTGCTGGAACTTGTCATGAAACATTCGGTCGCTTTAGGTGCCCAAAAGAAGGCACCGGAAGGCAGGGGGAGATTCAGACACTGTAGTGTTTTGTTAGCGTGATTTCAGCCGGTGGACTTGACCTTTGGACATGGCGAATAAAAGGAATTTAGCCCTGTAGTGAAAGTTGTCGCATCCGATTGTGGTCAGAGGTTAGCTGGAGATCTTCATGGTCAGTGGCTTAGCTGTTATTAGACCACATGAGACCTGCAGAGCGAAGGGTCATGAGTAAAGCCAGGGGTCTGCAGGACACAAATAACAAGCAGTTGTATCATACAGGGAAACATTTGGTTGTTGAAACGCTTTCAGTAGTTTTCAGTAGTTTCGGTGTTGTTTGGAAACAAAAGTCCAAAAAAATGTTTTTTAAATTGATGCTTCTTAAAACAGAAAGACCGTGAAATATTGTGTTTATGTGAAAATTGCTTTATTCCCTCTAGATTCTGTTCTTGACAACACATTTTTTATATTTCCAAGACGCTGTCAAAACACATGCCTGCAGGTGCATGCAATCCAGCCGAGATCTATCAGATTCAGGTCTTTCATGCTGTGCTTTCTTTGGAAGTCAATTAGAAAGTAACATTCATTCACTTGACAACTCATTGACTCAGAGTCTTTGAGAAAAACTGCGTTCTCTCAGCGCGCATTATTTAATTAGAGGCAGACCTATCAAATAGCAGCTTTTTGTAATCTGAGTATGAAGAGTTTTTTGGTTAGGAAGTTTGTCTGTGGGCCTTTCAAAACCTTTATCAACCTGCTCGACCAGAAATAAGTCTCCAAAAACAATGTCATCGAAATTATTTTTTGAGGACCATAAAAGACATAACTATTGGTAATTGTAAAGCGATTTTTTTGTCTGGGCATTATGAAGCGCTATATATATATCTACTGTTATGCCGCATGAATAAGCAGCTGTATTCACGGTGTGTTTGTTTCTCTGTTTATTCATAATCCACTCTTATTTTAGGCTTTACGGCCTTGTGCTTCACTCTCAATAGCCTGTAGAACTTGCCATGACAACTGCAGTTACCTGAGATTGTGCAAGATCTTTCTTTGACTTTGACTGCAGCCTTTGACAGTTAACATATGAGATTACCTTACAGAGACACATTGTGAGTACAGACAGTTAAGTAATATAAAACTTTTTAATGCCCAGACATACAAGATTTTTGTGGAACAAGATAATTTATAGTATTGGACAAAGCTAAAAAAACGGACTTGTGGAGTCCGTGATCACAGACACTAATATCTGGACAGAATTAGATTTCTTAATGTATGGTGAAAGTTTTCGTAAGATGAAACGTTAGGTGATTTGTTTTTTTACTTGTGTGAAAAGTACAGGCATGTTCAATTTGGATGAGATTAAAATCATAAAATACGTCTTTCAGTTCAGTTTAATTATATTTCTGAAGCAGGTTTTTATAGCACTAAAGTAGCTTTTTAACAGGGGAAACAGGAAAATTATATACAAACAGCATAAAACACCTGAAAAATACATACAAATATAATAACTAAGCAATTAAAGGGGCAAAAGGGGGTCAGTTTCATCGTGAACATAGTGTCAGTGCTAGCTGTGTTAGTTGTTTGTTCAGTATACATAAGAACTAGATATTCATAACTAGTGCTGTTTGATTCTGGCTTTCAGCAGAATTTGTACAAAGACTATACAGATAAAACTAAACAAACCTCTCGCTGACTATAAGAGGCCTATATGTTTCCAATGCTTCACAATGTTTTTTCCACAGTATTCAAATTGGTCATGTTCGCGCAGACAAACAGGCTAGTCCAGTTAGCTCTAATGGATTATTTGCATCACTTTAGGAGTCCGTGCTCTGTGCTAGAGCACCTAACATCAAACGTGTCCGGGGAGACACACACCCCTGCAGCGTAATTAAATGTTCCCTCTCAGAGCCTCCACTATAAGGCACCTGCAGGCTTGACAGTACGCTAACAAAAGCCGCAGCTCTGAACTGATTCATCACACCGACCCTCAAGAAGAATCAGACAATGGGCGGCCGGACGAGGAGCTCCGGGTCTATTGCTGCCTGCCAGCTCCCCCAACCATGTCCTTGTGACTCAAGGATACATAAAGTGGACCATTACACCTGCACACACTCGAACCTCCTACGCCACGTGCTGAATGTTTCTGTGAGCGCTGATTGAGGGACATGCGTGCATGCACGCTAGTTTTCAGAAGTCTGGGCATCGTAGGGTCTCGGTACCCCAAGGTGGAGGCCAAGCTTCTGCAGCGCTCTGGAAAGAGGGTTCGAGCTCCTCAGAGACTTGCTGTCACATGTTAAAGGTAAAGGCCTGTGGTCTACTTTGTGTGTGGGTATAAATCACAGCTGGCCCTCACATGCAGAAGCCATGTGCTATGCTATTTACTTTAGCTGAGAAATAATCATTACCCTATAAAATGTGAAAGTGAAAAATGTAAAGCAGGCCTATAAATAGACACCCACAGGATAAAGGATGGCCGGGACAAAATCCCTCAAGACCGCAAGACTTTTTCCCTTTCTGGTTCTTTATGGAAATACACTCGTTCTACGCACACAACCAGAAAACAGCTTTCAGATGAAGTTGAGGTTGCAACATTTCTATATGGCTGCAGAACATTATACTTTATTAATGGAGATTAATGGAATTCTGTGTAATATTCAGAAAACAATGTAATAGCAGTAATAAAGGAATGTTACTGCGTATATTATATGCATATATTTGTACAACAAGGTTTTAGTTGTGCTTGTCAAGGCCCTAACCCTAAGTGTTAAACTGCATGTAGCTCATTCTGCATGATTGTTCTACAAACATGAATTACATCTCGAATTGTGCAACATATCGGTATGCTATAGTTGTTCAGAGCAATTAGACTTTTCAGTAATATTAAAGCTATATATAGTTACCAGAAAGGCAGAATGGGACCTTTAGATCTGGTCCAGTATGCAGTCACCTAGCATTGCCTTACCAACCACACAAGAGAGTCTAGCAGAAGCAGAGCAATGCGCTAAAACCACTCACACCTCAACACCTTGCAAAGTGTTTTACACATGCAAGCACCACTTTAGAAATCTAGCTGTTAAGAAATGATTGCAACCTGTAAAAGATTTAAATGAAAAAAATCATAAAGCTGAGATTTTTATACAAGTGAAGTGACTGACAGGTGAAGTGTATTAATGTTACTTGTGTAAGGATTATCATTTTCCATTAATATCATCGTTTTTCATGATGATATTTTCATAATTTTCAAGTTTTTTGTAGTATGTGCAATTTTTGGTGTTTTAGCTGTTCCCATTGTTACATATTGTAATAGTACAGTTAGTCAAACAATGGATTAAACAGATGTTTGACCAATCAGAATTCATAAACAGCATTATTAAATAGCTACAGGATCATGTCCTGAGTCTTCAAACATGTTCTGAGTTTCCTTATGGTGACTTGCACTCTTAGGCTTACAGTATGTTTCTTTTCCACCGTGATTAAAATAAATGTACAAATGTCGAACCTTTTTTATTTTCCGACTGTTCCATCATTAACTCTGTTCCTCTCAAAGTCTTTGACGATCAGATATTCCAGGCTTTGCTGTTGTGGTTAAAAGGAAGATTTCCTCATTTCTTATAATCATGGCCACTGCTTTTACTGTATTCAGAAGCTCAAAGGCGCCTTTGATGTGCGATTCACACCACGCTCCGCTGCTGGCCTTCTTCCTTATCCTTCATCTGTGCTCGGATTGGTCTGCATCCGATTCCGGTGTGTGTGTGAACACCTGTGAGCAGAAGCTAAATTAAATCCAGAGCCAGTTAACATTCACACTCCTTAATTCACTTTAAAAAACTCCCTTTCTTGTTCTGTCTTTCCTTTTCCCATAAATTAAAAAGGAAGCAGTCAAGAAACAGAGATTAAAGCAGACCTAGAGAAACCTGGGTATATGGGCCTACTTTCTCTAAAGTAGCCCTGTTGTGCTACAGTAGTTAGACTACTGGTAGAGCTGGGCCATGTTTTCACAATATACTTCTGATGTTTATTTCAAGAGGGAGTTTGGGTTTGGTTATGCCTACTTTTAAAACATTGTGGACATAGGGGCACAGGGTGTAGAGTATCTGTTATTCGATAAACCATGTCCTGCTTTAAAGAGTACAGAAACCTGTTCTTTTTAGCCTTTAGAATTAGATGCATTGATTTGGTTACTTGGTATGTTGCTAAATTACCAACAAATTACGCATAGCAAAACTGTAATATTGATTTAAGATGGATACCCACGCATGCTCTCAGGGACAGGAAGTTAAAGAGTTAATCAATTTTGTTAAACTCCAGCAACAGCACTCAGTATCTTCTGAGTGAAAGCTGATAACAGTAACATGAGTACTGAAAACTTTGGTCTTTTGAGGGTTAGAGTTTATAAAAGAAAATGATACAAACAGTGGGAACCGGAGATGTTGCACGCCAGTTTTGAACTTAAAATGCCGAGTTCCTCATACAAGATGTTTCATAGAGCAGTCACTTACTGCAGCAGGTTAAAAACAGCTTAAAATTCAACACCTTTGAGTTGTTGTTCCTCTATGTAGCCTGGAACATTAACAGCTAGGTGACAACATTGTTTGTAAGTTAGCTCCCAGGCCTCTATTTCAAGTAGGTTAGCTACTGTCATCATCACACGTAATGGCCCTTTTGTCATGCAAAGCTATGTATAGCCGATTTAGTCATTGCCGCAGCCCCTTTTCAGTATGTTAATTTTACAAGCCGCGCAGCTGTAACACCACGTGCTACTCGCAGACGCCGTAAATAGCCGCTGGAAAAAAACACAGACAAATGTTTCTGCAGACAGTTGGGTGTCGATGGTGGAGAAGAAGCATGTTTTGCGTTTGCGTAGGTGCGTGTGTGTGTACACAGTCATCTGTGTTTAGTGTGTAAAGGCGAAGGGCCTGTTCTACTCCTCTTGTTTATGCGCTTGTGTGCTGATGTCATGTGACATCTTTAATTGATTTTGTTAACGAGGGTGTTGTTAAAGGGCCGGTTGAGCAGTGGATGGAGAGCGGAGAATTCCCTCAAGTCATTTTGACACGGAAAAGGTCAATCAAAGAAGCCACACTACCAGCCTCAATCTCAACTGTAAATAAATAAATAAAATCCTGCAGTTTTATGTTTCAAACAGAGATGGCGGTGGAGAGGCCAAAATTACGGATGGCAGCTTTAAAAGAAGTACTTTAAAACAACGTTTCCTGTCGTCTGACATCATCAAGCCCTCTCACCGTCATATAGACATGCGAATCAGCAGAAACCTTGCCATAAAATATTATATTGAGATCTGGGTCACATTATGATGATATTGCAATTTTTTATGGTTTGTTGGTCCGCATTATGTCCCATTACGAAAGTATGTCATGTACATGTTGACTTAAAAGCTTGACAGTGGTCGTCAAAATTGAGGCTTTTATTTCCGCAAGTAGCCATACATGTCCATGTCTCTGCAGTTGGATTCGTCACTTGGAATCATGTAATTGTGTAAACAATTCGTTTTTAATCATAATAAGGAGAAGTCTGTTTCGTTAGTACAGCGCCAACAAGGGCGTTCACAAATCTACCGCACATTGACTGCTGCCTCAAACTGTTAATTAGTGCAGATTATTATTCACCTGTCATCATTTTAAAATCTCATAAAAAAGGCATGTTTTTTTATGTTAAAATTTGTATTTTTTTATGGAGGCGGGAAGGAACGTATTAACATGTAATGTTAATTCGTGACTTGTTTATTCCCCAAGAGAAAGCGTGTCAGTTTTTGCAGTCTTGAAAGCAGAGACAAATTTAACTAAACAGAAAAACGGCAAACAAAAACAAATCTTCGGCTGCAACAAACCCTGTTGTACGCGCGCTGCCACTCAAATCTTTGGCTCAGGGTTGGTTTTTAATTAGTACTATTAACCTTCCCCAAACCGAGCGGATTTTATTTTGCCATGGTGACAGCTTCAGTTCCAGTCCTCCGTTTACCGGCATGAGGCATTTTAATTGGTTCGAGGTTCCGCAATCCACTCAGCCTGACAACGCGTGGAGACGGACGTGCGCCGCGGTGAGCGACATGTAAATGGCCTTTCTGTGAAAGGAGATTTTTTTTAAACCTTCACTCCTATTCTTTCAGTACATCGAGGACACCGTGAGTTTCCCCGAGCTTCACGCCGCAGTGATGTGACAACCGAGCTATCATTAAAAATTTTGATGGCTGCAGCACGCACAGGCCCATCTCTGGGCTTGATGTAAAGGAAAGCACGCAGTTGTCTTTTGTAGTTGCTCTCTTGTCACTAACCAGAACTCGGGCCTAATTTATTCCTTCTTATTGTTGTCTCTGTAAAGACAACACACCTACGCTGCATCTTACTCGTACATGCGCTTCATTGTGCTTGCGTTAATTCCTTTGTAGGTTGTCAAAAGAGTAGTAAAATCCACGAATGGTGACTGAGTGCACTATGGGCCGTTGTTTCGAGGGTTTGGTATTTGTCTTTAATTGTTTGGTTGCTATTTATGATTGAGTATTTTGTAATGGCCAGTGTGGGTGGGTGGATGGATGGACAGACAGAGAGACAGACAAACAGATAGTATAACTAGTAACAGATTATTATAACTAGTAATTATAACTAATTGTAACTACAATTATTGGAACTAGTTGTGTAGCTTGTGCTGTCAATGTCATGTTTAAAACCATAATCGTGGGTGTACTGTACCACTCTGGCAGCATCATATGTGATCACAAGTATTCAAAATGCTTTGCATCATTACTGCATGAATAACTTCCACAAATGTGTTCTGTCATTGAGTTTGTAAGGTCTACGAAACAGTACAAATATTCCACAAATAACCTTTGAAGGCCCTTTATCTTGCAATCAAAGTTTTAACAATTGAGTGTTACTATTTTACTGAAGGCATCTCTATTGGTGTGGCTCTTTGACAGGTCTCATTAACACAATAGGTGGCTTGTTCTTGGGTTTCAGGTTCCTCAGATGAGGAACTGGACGTTTCCGTGGCAGCAGCACGTAATCACCGGAGCTGCTCTGGACTGTAATTCTATTACCAAATTCACACGTTGGCCTTCAGTGGAGCCAAATGACCGAGATTTTTAAACTCTGGGGAGGTGGAGGAAATAGCTAATGTGTTATTTTGTTGCGTTTGTTTGGCAGGGGTGTACAGGACTGAGCTGCTGTCACAATGAACGCCCAATCACAAGGTCAACAGCCACCATTTCCAGTATTTCAGCCACAGGTACGATTGTTTGCTACCTTTTCAGACACTCCTCTTGTCTTTCATTTGTTTTGTTTCGTATTGTCTTGTGTGTAAACAAAAACAAAACAAACAGCACACATACACTTACAGTCTCGCCAAACTTTCTTTGTAATATAAAGTCAATCTATAAAGTCAAAGTGATTGTAGTTCTTTACAGTCTGACCGCTTGACTCACCACCTGCCTGCTTAGCAGCATGTATCGCGAGCCTGTCGCCCTCCTCCACACCCACATCTGCTCTTGTCAAATCTCTCTGTGTCTGTCAATCCACCAGCAAAGAGATGGGCGGTGGTCCGCTCCTGCTGCCTCTCCGCTGTGTGCCGGGTGAGAGGTGATAATGAGATTCTGCTCTCTGCACAAGCAGCATTTCCTGCATGCAGGAGCCATCATGTGTTTCTCCATCATAGTGCCAGAGACAGAGGTGTTGAAAATCTTTTGCTTTTAGAAGTCTTTTGCTCTCTCTCTCTCTCTCTCTCTCTCTCTCTCTCTCTCTCTCTCTCTCTCTCTCTCTCTCTCTCTCTCTCTCTCTCTCTCTCTCTCTCTCTCTCTGTCTTTTCCTCTTTCTCTTCATCCTTCTTTTGTCATGCTTCCTTTTCACACCTCTGGATAAATTCCCTCCTAACGGGGAATGTTCCCAGAATGTTGGCTGACGTTTTTTAAAAGTTCTCTCAAGGTTGTCAAAAGCGTTCTTGCAGTAATGTTAGTACGACATTTTGTAAATGTTATATATCTATATATCAAAAAACGTTATTTTTAAGTAGCTAGTGGAATGTTTTAAAAATGTTACAGAATTTGCGTTCTTATAACCAAGCAATAACGTTAATACACTGTCTAAGAAACTGGTTTTGAACCTTTTTTTTTTTTTTGGTTTGGTTTTGAACAAATCTGTTTATAAAGAATAGGAATCGTTAGGAATGTGGAATAAATTCCCAAGGATTATGTTTTTAATCCGTATTCAAATTTGGTTTGAATTTGAATTCATTTCCGGTGTTCAGTCTGGAAACATGATGTCTAAAAGGAAATTCACAGGTTATAGATTTGTACAGCTATGCGCTAAGAACTTCAGACCCACAGTTAATAAAATATGTGAGACATTTGATGTTAGTTAGAACATGATGGTGAAGTCAGACTACACCGTGTGAGTTTAAGAGAATGACTTTTACAAGACTGAAGGATTATCTTCAGCAAGTATCCAAGTTTGACTCCCCTTGACTGAGTTTTATTCCCCCGGTAAATCAAAACTACAAAAATGCTTAAAACCCGAAATTGTGCATGCAATCACGCATACAAGGTTTTGTGGGCGATATCGTATCTTTAAATCTCTGAGGTTTGATGGATAGGCATAGGAGATACAGAATAAGTTGATAAGACGTGTATATTTGATGCTGCATTTGCTCTCAGAGTGAGTGGGAAGGCGAGATCTTCAGATCCGATTCAGATTGGGGTTTTTACACGGAACAAAATCCCTGTGTAAAGCAAGCTGAGCTTTAAATACTGGAGCAAATGGAAAAGGAGTGCTAGTAGTATCAGGGTGAAGGAGGTATAAATATTGCATGGGCCTGGAGAGAGAGCTTGATGAAAAGGATATGAACAGGATCTCCTGTCTTGTTCCCCCCACCACATAGATCCCCCTCCAGTACCCACCAACCAATGCCACCCAGCCTGTCTTGCTGCTCCACCACCTCTTCAGAGCTTCAGTTGTCCTTTCCCTGGCAGCCGCTGGCAATGTTGTGCTGTCAGCTCACACCTAGTCTCCACACTGCTGCCACCCTGTCCTCCATCATTCTCTACCTCCTTCTATCTTGTGTTTCTCGGCTGCATGTATGCATTTCTCTTTCACACTCGTGTCACCAGTGGCCAACCCTCCATCCTTTGCTGTTGTTTCTTTGATGTGTTGTCCCTTCGAGTCGTTACCCAGCATGCTTTGCTGCATCTTCCATCCCTTCTGACCTGTCCTTCCATCTCTGTTTTTTTTATTGAAACAGCACGAGTCATTTGTCAAAACATTTTTATTACAAATTGTCTTTATTTGAATTCTAAAAATTGCAAATTGGAGGTATTTGGTGACAGCGTAACAAGCTCCTCCCCTTTGCTCCACCTGTGCCCCTTCCCCACCTTCCCATACGTTACTTTTTGTTTTTCTGCTGCCCGCAGAGCCAAAACAAGCCCTCTGAGCCCTTTTCCTGCTGCAAGCTTGATCTGTACAAACTGCGAGTGACCCCGGCGGTAGTCGAGACCCTTGTTCATCTTATGTCAGCTCAGTGCTCTAAATTGTATGACAGCGCACAGCCATGGATGAGACAGGCTGTCAGTCAGGGCTCCCCTGCTGCCCTTTGAAGGCGAGGCCAGGGGGCAAAAAGGTGCCGCAAATGGCTTGTGAAGTTTACATACACTGCCCACTGCTAAACAGATTACCTCTAATGAAGTGTCTGCAGCTCAGGCCGCGTCAGGCCTAATCCTGGCTGGCAGCGCGTCCCTTCGGCTGCCAAAAAAGCCGCCACCCTCCGGCCTCATCCCGCCGCTGTGCTGGCCGCCCGGCGCTGGGAGGTGCCTGTCGTTAATCAGGCCGGACAGTGAGCGAGCTGACATGCAAATGTAGGTCATTGCATATGTAAATGTGTGATTAGCGAGCCGCATGCCAGAACACATTAGCTCGACTTTGCTCTCAGCATGCGCTTGTCATGCTGCTTTACAGGCTCATGCTAACATTTGTCGAGCGACCATGCAGGAAGTGAAAGCAATGCCTGTGTGGACCATCCACTGCTGACTAAACCCATATGTATGTGAACATGTATGTGTGTGTGTGTATACATATACATTTATATATGTGTGTGTATGTTTATATATATACATATATTTCTATATGTTTTATCTTTATTTTTTACTTTATTCAAATCTCAAATATTCATGCAATTTTGCTGTTGTGTTCAGATAACAACATGCAAATTTCTTGTTAAGTTATGATGCAAAATAATGTGGCTGGGAAACGTGGTGTGTTAGATTTTTGGTTGATATGGTTAAATGCAGTGAGATTCAGCTCTCTCTCTTCACTGTGGTGGCGTAGAAAGAAAAAAATTCTTCTGCTGCAGCAGATGTGTCTCTGGAAGAGGAGTCTGAGAGCGTGTTGTCATATGGAGAAACAAGCTACCTCACTGTGTTAATTGGATGGGGCAATTCTTTGGCTCACACCTTTTTTTCCCCCCTAAAGCTGTCAAGTTAGAAAACAATGAAATTCTTAAATTGGTCGCCCCTTGATCTACATCCACCCCTCCAGCATCTAGTCAGGTTGTTATGCTTCCTCTAACTCATTTCTATATATGTATATATATATATATATATATATATATATATATATATATATATATATATATATATATATAGATAATAGATATATATTTGATAGATATAGATATAGATATAGATATAGATAGATAGATATATATATATATATATATATATATATATATATATATACACTCTACTTTAAGGCCTCTAAAGGTCAGCCTGTTAAACTATTTATTTGCCGTGGGGCTAATTCCGGGTTTTGTTTAGATCTTTAATTTTAGCGCAAGTGTCAAGGCGCCGCCTGAATTCTTAAGAACACTCAGGGCGGTTTGTCACTAACTGGTCCAGCAAGTCACTTCAAAAGCGGGAATGTCACACTCGCCTGATTCATCTAGACAGTATGTGGCAAAGATTCATATTATGCTTTAAGTCCAGCATGGATGCTTAATGCTGATTGGTTCCCACACTCTCTTGCCCTGACATATCGGCCTAACGACACCTATAACAAATGCCCCCGAGAGCTGTATTTCTTCTGTCAGTGCATCACCCAAAACAAACATGGAGGTTGGCCAGCCATGGCCGATCTATGCCGACCTGTTTGTTCTATCACTTTAAATTTAAGATGAAAAGCTCAAGACGAAACGCTGTCTGATGTACATGTGTTTTGCTTTTCTTTTGCAGAAAATGCAACTGGATATGGGCTATAACAGTTTAGCCAATTTTAACATTCTGAAAAAGATTGGAAGAGGACAGTTCAGCGAGGTTTATCGTGCCACGTACATGCTAGATGGTACACCAGTAGCTCTGAAAAAAATACAGGTAAGAAATGGCTTTAATGAGCAATGAGAATGAGAATAGAATCAAGTCCATATACACACACACACACACACACGCATATATTGTTGTTATTGTATATAAATATATATATGTGTGTGTGTGTGTTTATGTAATCAAGTAATATTTACACAGAAGTGATATTCATTTCAAAGACTAGGAATGCTCCAAAATACTGTGCATAAATACAGCCATCAGTTTGTTTGCACAAATTTCGTTGAAACAGAAGCACTTGATTGGCTCTGTATGTGTGATAATCAAGAATGAATCTGTTTCCTGTCTCGCCACACACACACATTTATAGACACAGCCAGCAGAAAAACAGCTCCAGCGCTTCCTCCGGATGTGCAGAGCAGACGTGCTGAAAGAAATAATTGGCAAACTCTAGATTAAAAGAATGGTGGCTGGTTACCATAGATAGTGCATTTCTGAGACACACACACACCGTCTTCAACACAGTGGTCTTCTCTCTCACTACCAGTGGCTTTATTAACACTAATGATGAGCCGAGAAAGAGTTGGTATTTTTATATGTGCCATTAAAATGTGACAGGTTATAACACTTTTAACTCTGCAAACATATCCCATAATGCAGTTTGTTCCACATGCCAGTCACATGCACTCATTTTATTACCGCTCCTTGTTGTGGTCTTTATTATTCACACAATTATTTTACTGCACAGACACAAGGTGGACAAAACCTGATATTTTATGCACACCGCAATGCAAATGTAAACTGCATTGCGCTATGCGGGTGACACTGAGTTCCAGCCAAATGTTGCCACTCCATGACAATGCTGAGTTTAATCCCTCTGTAATGTACATACTGTATCTTACAAACTAGATTACCAATAGAACTTTGCCACCTGTTGTGATTGTTAATTGTGCATATATGCAAACAGATGTTATGCAATCCTGATTATGAAAATGAATCTAATATAATTTTGCTTTAAGACTAATTATCACTCTTTGTTTTGGTCTTATTTTAGGCTTCTTTTCTGAGATGTTAATAACAGTTCTGCAGCTTTCCTGTTTGCTGTGTTTTCTATTATTACCGTGACAGACAGTTTTTAAATAGACATCTTATATACTGTCTAAATTATATTTCTTTCATTTTGTAAAACTGAATTGTTTGTACAATTTTAGATGGAATAATTCATAATGTACAGTCAGCTGGTCATTATTCCAAAATAAATGGGTGATCAGGAGTCCCATACGGTTTATTTTATTTTTAATTACAAAATAATGTATATTTAAAAAGGTTGCAAAGAAAGGTTTTGTGCGTTATCCGACATATTACACGGCTACTTACAACAGTGGGCATAAATTATTGATTTAATATCAAGAAATATGTTCTGTTTATATGTTAATGGTTAAATATATAGCTTTATTCAACATATGTGAGTGCAGAATGCTACATTGACCAATCAGAATCAAGAGAGACTGCCATGTAGTAAATACTGGATAAAGTACACTAGTAAATAATGGAACCAAAAAGGTCTTGGCAAGAGTTCTTCTCACCTGTAAACACAGGTGAATGTGGGCAAACGCGAGCGTTTGAAGCAGCAGGGGGTAGTTGCGGTGGGGTAGAATCTGGAGGTGCTTCCCTTCTCCTGGCCCCACCACCATTACTGTTTTTTACTTGTTTTCCTTCTTTATGTCATAACTCTTTCCTTTCTCTTTCTCCCTTTTGATCTTTTCATAGATATTCGACTTGATGGATGCCAAAGCTCGGCAAGATTGCCTCAAAGAAATAGATCTCCTGAAGGTAAGAAACCAGAGAAACGAGAGACCGGCACCATGTGCCGCTATTATCCTCTCTAAAGGTGCCTCTGCCGAGACCTGATACCAGAGAAGAGAGAGAGAGAGATTCAGAGACGGAAACCAATTGATCTGAATCAGACCTACAGCTCTTTCTCTCTCGCTCTTGTTCTCTGATTCTGTTCAGCACACGGTCCTCTTTGTGTCATTCCTTCAGGCCAGGATTGACTCTCTTTATCAGCGCCACAAATACAGTTTTTATCTCGCTGGTAATATTTAAAGGAAAGGAAAGTGTGTGGGGGAGATTCACTCCCCTCGTGGATCTTCTGATGTAACCGAACATCTCCCTCACTGCGTCGTTTTCTCCGTTAACGTTTTTGTTTTCGAAATAAATCGTTTGCATTCATCACACCACCTTAAACAGGCCACGGCTCGCGTAAACGCACGCACTAACGAACAAGTTAAAGACAACTCCAATAAGAGCTGATGTCTAGCTGATCAGAGGAGTCTGGTTTCTCTGTGCTCCGTTTTGTCTTAGTATCGTTTGTCAGATAAGCCTCCTCCTAACACACATACACTTCTTGATCTGTTATCATGTTAATTGCTTCAACCTCGATTGGCATCCATTGCTGAGCCAGTTCCTTTTCCATCTCTACTTTGAGACAAGCTAATTGCTTGGTTTTGTTTTTCCATGCTACGTTTAATGTAGTTGCTGTCTTGTATTTAATAATCGAACTAAAGTGCCATTCGCACAACTTTAACTACATGCAAATGAGAAGCACAGTGTGGCAGCAACCAGTAGGATTTATGATCCATCTCAATGATGAAGACGTTTATGTTACAGCAATTACACTGTTCTGTATGATTAATTTTGCTTTATTTGTTTATTTTTAGTGAGTAAAATATTCAAAATAAACACAATATTTGGGCAAAACATACAATTTGTGATTTTGTAATATTTTTAAAAAATATCAGTCATGCAGTTGTGCAGTCCACCAATTTCGTTCGGTCATCTAGCATGTGGAAACGCCAATTTCCAGCTAACAGTACAGCAACCTCATGACCTCCGGCGATACAAGCGCTGCACGTGCAAACAGGCCAAGGTGGAGATCTCTGTAAAGTTCAGGTCTCTGGAGTGAGCTCCATTCCGATGGGAGGCAGGGAGAAGGCTGTAAAGGTGTTGGGTGAGGAGGTCATGTCGAGGGCGGATAAGTCACCGTCACGCTCCTTAACGACACTTTGCCAGGCGAATGCTTCTCCCTGCAGAGGTCACAGAGCTGAAGCACTGGCTTCTGTCCTGGTTTTTCTACTACATTTTATCTCCCTTATAGAATAATTTCTAGTCTAATGAATTCAGTCGTTATAACCAGCTCACCTCAAGCCGCCATTTGTGTGAAAAAAAAACGTGCCTTCTACCTTAATGGACAAAGCCGGAGAAAAATATGAAAGTCGCAAATCAAAATAATGAGGGAGACTGGCAGTAGCCCCTCCCCCTCTTCGTGTATCTGCCTATTTGTTTTTCTGTCAATTTAAGACAACCCCCCAATTTCCGACTATAAACAAAAATATGTGGTTATGTGGAAAATGTTTCGCTCTCTCTGTTTTTTTAACAACGGAAATTGATTAAGCTGATACAGTTATTCTTTTGGTAATTGTTATGTATCCCATAAACCCCTTTCGTAAGCCCAGTAGTTGATTTCCCAGTAGTTGATCAGTAAGGAAAATCTGAAACCAGTCTCTGAAATATATGAACAGCTCTAGACTCAAGGAGAGCAAACAGAACTACGAAATCACTCATGGAACCCACAAGGTACCTCTGGTGATCCGAGTTAGCATAATATAATTGTCACGCTAATCTGCCTTGTCACAAACAGAGGGTTGACTTAATATTGCTCCCGACGGAAATGAAGCTAAAATTGCAACAATTAACATGATTAAAGTCAAATTTGTGATTGGCTCTGTGCGCTGTCGCGTTTCACGTCTGCTGCGTCGGATGTGGTAGCTAAGGGGTTTGAGAGAGGAAAAGCCACCGCTGGCTGCTCTTGCTGCAGCTGTGTGATCCAAAAATACATCTAACGAAAGTCACGGCACAACGACAGAGACGCTCACTTCCTCCCCTGTATCAGCACGGGGCATGAACATTTCTTTAATAACCCTCTCCGCCGTGTCACAGTGCTTTGCGGGGGCTCCACACCCTCCCACTCGTGAGGGTCCTCGCCTGTCTCGCTTCTCCTTGATACACTTGTTTCCTTAATTCTACACCCTCACCCTCCAGTCGTCTTGGCTGTTGCGAACTCTTCCCCACATTGACCAATCAGCAGGAAACAATGAAAAGCTTAAGGCTGGAGCTTGGAGGGGTCATGCCATGCATGTCTGTTGCTTGGCCTTGAATATAAATGTCAGCAAAAACATTGTTTGTTTTGCTCTGTTTATTTGTAGTGCTTGATAAGACTAGAATCACTTATCACAATTATCATTGCTCAAATTAAGGATATAAACAGGCCCCTAAGCATTAGACAATAAAAGAAAACAAAACTAGAGCCATATCTAGGGACCTCAGCGTGGGCCTTTTCCATTTGTTCTAGTAAGCAACCATCTAGCACGGTGGATCTCAACCTTTTTGACTTTTTGAACCCCCTCCAACATTGTCCACAACAATATTTAAAAGCCCAATTTCCATCCAGTAAAAAATTCTTGAGCTTGGCATAACTAGAAAGATGTATATTTGTTATAAAAATAACCAAACACTTTAGAGTTTTAGCCTATTGTAATGCTTGTATTGTACTATTTTAAATATTTTTAAGTAATCTTAAGATTTGTTGAGTCTCTTGTCACCCTAGAAAATGCGACTGAAAACCTTTAAGAACATCTTAGCTACCACACAGCAACACCCTGGCAACCACTAACCAGTAGTTAGTGGTAAAGCAGTGCTCCCCCATAGTTCTACACAAGAGTAACTGTTTACATTGTTGTCTATTTTTCTTGTCATTTCCGATAGTTCCTTTTGCTCTGGAAGGCAGCGGGGTACCTCGGACAGTAAATTATAATGTCATGTTTACCTTCACACAAGCATCTGCTTTGGTTTCTGCCACCTTTCTGTTTGCAAGCTGTCCTGACACACAGAGTGTTGTTAATATTTAAACAGTCACAGATACTCTGCCTTTTTTGTTCTGCTCTCTTCCACAGCAATTGAACCACCCCAATGTGATTAAATACCACGCGTCATTCATCGAAGAGAACGAGCTAAATATAGTGCTGGAGCTCGCAGATGCTGGGGACCTCTCACAGATGATAAAGGTAGGGACATGTGCTGATTTCTCAGCAGTTATTTCCTCTCTTTTTTTCTCACAGGGTATGCTCTCCATCCTGGTTACCAGATGAATGAATGTAGAATTATTAAATTACAGTATGATTTTACAAAACCCTGACTGGAAGGGAGGGTGACATCATCTGAAAAGCTGCAGTTTCTTAGAGGCGGAGCTTGTCATTGTTTTCATGAAATATTATTTAAAAGAACATGATTTTTTTTCTTTGAAATAACATGCAGAGATAATCATTAAAGGATAAATCATTACGTAATGTTTGTTAAGGATCATTAGGTGAGATCAGTCATTAAAAATAGGACCAGTGTGTTAGGCAAGTTAATAGGTTGATTTTGATTTCTTGTTGACTTTAATAACAAACATTTTATTTTTCTGGTTACATTTAGTATTTTGGTTTTGGTTTACTGTCATTCATTGCCGTTCATAAGTTCTGTTTCATTATCAATATTGTACACTCTAGCTTAAATCTTGTACCACATTTTTATATACCATTGTCTTCCTTTGAATATAATTTAAGAGCATATTATTCAGTAGAATCATCTAACTATTTATTCACTCCTGATTCGCTTATCTTCCTTCCTGTTTCCTAGACTCTTGACATCCCCTGCAGCTCACAGTTACAACCTGATGCTCCAGATATATTTGCCTGCATGTTAAAATCTGTCATGCCAAAGCACCATCCGCATAAATAATTCTCAGCATGAACAAAACCTCTCAGACAAAGTGTTGCTATGTGTTTGCGCTGGTAAACGCGGAACAGGAAGGATTAATATTGTCGAAGCCTCTGACACAACAGGCTTTAACAGGCATCATAACACGCTCCAGTCTTCAGCTGGCAGATACCCTGACCATCAGCCACGCCACCAGATTTCCTCGTCTCGCCCTCCCCTTTACCTCGTTCTGCGCCGTGGCACTTTAATTAGTATTTTTTATTTAACAATGTCACTCCAAAGGTATATTAGTGCTAATCCCTCCAGCATTGTAAAGCGAATACAACCGAACATTGAGCCATATGTAAAACAGAAGCTGTGAATGCATAAATTTAACATTTTTTATTCTTTTTGATTTTTTTCCGATCTTTTCAGCCCCCTTCCAGATTTTCTCCGTCCACCTCAGAATTCAAATGAAATCAAATGGCCTCTTCATTTGCATGCACTTACAGAATATTGCATGTGCCGTGTTTGCTTTTTAAAGGCACAGAGGGGCTACCCCTCTCCCTCATTGACATCAAACGGCCCTCTGATATGCAAATAAAAAAGGCAGGGGAAGAATAGATGCACCGACTTTGTTTGGATGGGGTCCAAGGTTTCTGGCGCTCAAGACTTCTGTGAGGAGATGTGGGCGGAGCCAAACCTCAAAATGGGCAAAGTAATACGCAACAACGCAATTAAACGTCACCCTAAAATCTCTTTTGTTTTGTTTAGTTAATACATTCACTACTTCAATAGACAAGCAGGTTTACCACATTGCTGGTGGCTCAATTATTGAGACAGCATGTTAAAAGGTCATATAATTACCGAGCCGTTTTGGCTAAGCAAGCTTCATTCTGTCTTAATTAATAATGTACCGTCGTATTAATTTGCGCTTTGAAGTAAAGGTTGTGCATTCACTGACCCCATCCAGAACGAAGCGACCGCTCTGGACAGCATGGTGCTAAAAGCTTTTTAAAGCTTTCAAACTTTGCAGAAGTCTGCAAAAAGGATCATCGAATGCCGCGTCGCTCTTGCCGTATGAGATTTCATGAATAACGTATGTTATGTGAACTACAATCCACAATTGTCACCAAGTTTCAGCAACTGTTACATGAGAGCAAACATGCACTTTGATGTAAAATGGGTCAAATATAGTGCCACACACGTCAAAACAGTTACAAAGAATAGTGATTACATAACTATATACATCAGATTATAGAACTGGAGCATAATGATATGCATCAGGTTATAGAACTGGAGCATAACTATATGCATCAGAATATAGAACTGGAGCATAACTATATGCATCGGATTATAGAACTGGAGCATAACTATATGCATCAGAAAATAGAACTGGTGCATAACTATATGCATCAGATTATAGAACTGGAGCATAACTATATGCATCAGATTATAGAACTGGAGCATAACTATATGCATCGGATTATAGAACTGGAGGATAACTATATGCATCGGATTATAGAACTGGAGCATAACTATATGCATCAGATTATAGAACTGGAGCATAACTATATGCATCAGATTATAGAACTGGAGCCTAACTATATGCATCAGATTATAGAACTGGGGCATAACTATATACATCAGATTATAGAACTGGAGCATAACTATATACATATTATAGAACTGGAGATAATTGCATCAGAATATAGAACTGGAGCCTAACTATATGCATCGGATTATAGAACTGGAGGATAACTATATGCATCATAATATAGAACTGGGGCCTAACTATATGCATCAGGTTATAGAACTGGAGCATAACTATATGCATTGGGTTATAGAACTGGAGCATAACTATATGCATTGGATTATAGAACTGGAGCATAATTATATGCATCGGATTATAGAACTGGAGCATAGCTACATGCATTACTATATGAATCTTTAGGAACACTTAAAAAAACAACATGCTCGTAAGGATCAGCATTGAGCAGTTCATATCCCGAAGTTTCAAATGAAAACGTCAACAGTTTCGGGTTAGCAGAGATTATGTGTGTCTGTATAAAAGTCTGTGTCTCGCCCCGATCATAGTGTATTTATTTATGTGTTTGTTTATTGCCTGCAGCATTTTAAGAAACAGAAACGACTGATTCCGGAGAAGACAGTGTGGAAGTACTTTGTTCAGCTGTGTAGTGCACTGGAGCACATGCACTCACGCCGCGTCATGCACAGAGGTACACACACAAGCACTCAAACCTACCCTTGTAGAGACACACACACAAATGCTCACACACACTGACAGACGTGCATACAGACACACTGACACACACTTCAACGACACATGCCTTTATTAATAGACCATAAAGATAATATTCTACACTTTTGTGCTGTTTTATCTTTTCTCTGATCACCACTTTTTAAGGTTTTCACACATTTTTGTCATAATTTGGTTTTACATTTTCTTCAAGTTCAGTCATTGATTTAATTGACAATTTTCATTTGCGACTGAACTGTTAGTTTAAGCATGCTGTTTTGGCTACTGCGTCTTTAAGACTTGAACATGTAAATTGCTTTTGTTACAATGCTACGAACCAACATAATTCACACTGACAAGCATCAGGATGGACTAAGTTGCTCAGAATTGGCGAAAAGTAAACAGTTGTCTCTGTCACATTTTAAAGTGCATGCACTACTGTCCAGAACCTTATTCCACTTAAATACAGCTGCTTCTCATCAGCTCTGAGACGAGACTCTAAGCTTGACCAGACACACTGCAGCGTTTATTGCATCATCCTGTTGCCATTTGAAAACAAGATGATGCAACTGTCCATAGCGACCTCAGACTCTTCCCCAGTTCGCATGTTTTTATGCAACTCCTGGCGAACTGTTGTAACACACCAGACGTGCAACTGTAGAGGGCGAGTGTATGAATTTGCAATACCAATAAAGGTTTCAACAGGCCATGGGTGTAAGTTGAGATCATGTTTCCCTAATAATTGCAATCTGCTCCTGTAACCACGCACACTGCAGATTTATCCTTCAGTGAGATCTTGTTCTTTAGCTCGAATCTTTGCATCTTATGGGCGTTCCTGCATATGCGTATATGATGTCTCATATCTCATTCATAAATGTGTAGTTTCTTTTTCTCATGTGTCTTGTTTGATCCATCACTAAATCTCACATTTATTCTGCTGCAGATATTAAACCGGCTAATGTCTTCATCACAGCCACTGGAGTGGTGAAACTGGGCGACCTGGGCTTGGGGCGCTTCTTCAGTTCCAAAACCACTGCGGCTCATTCGCTAGGTAATCCCTTCCCTCCTGTTTTCTTACTTTCTTTCTTTCTGTCTTTCTTTCTTTATTCAGTCCTGTTTTCCATGAAGGAAATAATGACAGCAGGAAGGTCCTTTAATTACTCAGTTGTGGCTGGATGTGTTTCATTAGGGCTGGCTGCGAGCAGAGCCATAAAAAGCGCCTTCCCATCAGTCCCTGGGGCCAGTTGAGGGTAAACTGTGCCAGTGGCTGTAACCATTTAATTGAGCTGTATAGACTTTCCTGTTGCCTCGACCCTGTGACCCGTATTTTCACAAGTGATATGTAGATGAGGTGGGGATCTTGAATTCTTGGTGACACTGCAGTGATGTCACAGAGGGCACCCAGCGGTGTCCAGACACCCTGTTTTTTTCAAACTTTGGCAAAGATTGTCGCCTCTTTTAGGCAAAGTCACCCGGAGGTGTGCTGGTCCTGCCACGTTCTATTAGAGGAGTCAGGGCACATCCTGTATGGTTAGCTGTGAAACGCAGCCCACGCACTGTTTTAACACAACTTATATGCGAGATGGCCTGTTGTTTAAAGTCTCACTTCAGCAGTATATAAATGGTTAACAGCTTGTCTTTTGCTTTATAGTCACTTGTATTGTTAAATAAAGGAGGTTTTCTTGCCATCATGGTCAGACTTACACATTTGGGAAAGCTGTGCAACTCTATTTATAATGTTTCTTAACCTGTTTTTTATTTGCGAAGGTCACTGTTCACATCACTGTTAGTAACATCTTGTAACAATCCCCAAGTATTAAACTTTAGCACATACTGTAACACGTTACATCGTTTGTGCTGTTGATATAAATTATACCTAATATTGTGTCTTGTTAAGGAGAGGTGTGCTTATAATTTTCTGAGCGATCAGACTTTTGAACAGGCGGCTAATAAAATTTCATATTTAAAGATAGGACCCAAAACACAGATAGAGAAATCTAGAGCCTAGAACAGCATATAGATTGGGCCAGTGAGTAGCTACCAGCAGCTTCCTAGCAACCTCCCAGAACACCCTAGCAACCTCCCAGAACACCCTAGCAACCTCCCAGAACACCCTAGCAATGCCCTAGCAACCACCCAGAACACCCTAGCAATGCCTTTGCAACCACTCACAACACTATTGTTGTGACAAGCACAGGACACATTTTCTACATACACTTTATTACAGTGGTGCTCATTTCTATTAAAGTCATTTTATTAGGTTATAATTTTGTATATAATTTAATATACTTAATATAATTTTGCATTCACAAGAAGTTTGGCTGACAAGTTACAGTAAACATACAGGGCACAGTTAACACTATAGCAAGACAGGAAATGTATATGAAAAGTATATATATATATATATAATCTGCATCTGTGTGGACTGTACAGAATTTTTTTAATGTCAGCGTGTTAGGTACAATGTGGTTGCACATAGAAGAATGCTGCGACATTGGGATCTAGAAATAACCTCCCAGGTTCACAGCGTGTTTGCCTTGCCTTGCAAGCCTGTAGCATTCACCTAGATGCAACACAACAGAGTCAGGAAATGAACGTGACTGCCTCAAAAAAACAAGCTCACAGCACCCTCTACAGGACACCTTGGCTCTTTCATTCAGAACCAAATGAAAAGTGATTTTGATAAATGTGATTTATCCAAGACACAGGGTGAGCTACAGTCTTGGAAAAGGGCTTCATCAGGGCTCCCCTTAATCTTGTTTTAATGGTGTCTGCGTCACCATCATCCATTCACACCTGCTCCTGGGGCCAGAACCATGTGCTATAATTTACAGACTGCCACGTTAGTGATCCCTAACAAGACTTTTTTGGACCTATAACCTATTTGGACCTTACGATTTATAACAGTTAATGCATTAGGGTTGTAATGTACCACCACATTTGCTGTGGTCTTTTGTAAAGGTATCCACCATCTGCCTACCTACCTCCCCACCTATTTAGTTATTTATTTATTCGCACACTTAGGATTCTTCTCTTGGGATGTTTTAGTATTGACAGTTGGAATGTACAAACAAGCACAAAAAGGTGTTGGGGAGATACAGCACGCGAGAACTGGTGTGAGAGAGAGTTTTCAATGCGATCCCATGTCACATGTCCTATAGGCTCGGGCTCTGCATACGATGGCTGAAGGTTGAGCCGCAGCAGGGTATGAAATTCATGAGTCTCTACCCGGCAGGTTAAATTCACCCATGGGCAAAGAGACCTTCGATCTGTGCTTCTCTCAGGGCGGGAAGACAAAAGCTTCCTGTTCGCGCAGCCTCACTAGCATTCCTCAGAATATTTTTCCACCTCTGTCTCTCTCACTGCACAGGGGTGAGTTCGGTTGGAGGGTGTGGGGTTGCTTCGGTACGGTTTGGGGGTTGACAGTTCAGTCTGTAATGAGACAAACCACCACGGTAGAACTCCGGGATGCGAGTTGGATGGAGGTCCAGGAAGCGCCGCTGCACGGCTGTCAGTTCTTTTCCTCAGAAGCCGAGCCCTAGCCTTTTAACTTTATCTCAGAGTGCCTCCGCAGCCCACAGATACAAACAAAGCACAAGATTGAAAGAAAAGGAAAGATTGCTCTTCTTTACGGTTCCCACCAGAGGCTTGCTAGACTTTAAATTAAGCAGAGTGGAAGCTGAAAGCGAGGCGTTTTGAGGGGAATTCGGAACAAAGGAAATTCAGTGAGGGGAACAATAATGAAAGAGATTATTAAAATAAAAAGGGAAAGTAAGTTAATCACAAACGCTTGTATTTTGCAATTAATGTTGCAAACATTTAGTGTCTCATCTAAGGGGGTAAAGGTGAGGAAATAGTCTTTCTTATTCATAGGTCTAATGAGTTAATAGGACAGAACCGATTTTTCTTTAAATCCCTCTCACCTGCAAAGATGTGCAGTTTGCGCTTGTAAACGCCTCTTTTTTTGTAATTAAAGATTGTTCGTGAAAGTTCATGAATTTGTAGGTAATTGGCATACCGTTGAGAGTCTGCGGTAATCTGTTTAATGGTTTTTTGGTGTGCAGAAAAAGAACCTCAGCCTGTTTCTCATAGTGTCATAACATCATAATGTCATAACAATTTGTAACAATAGAAATGAATCCCAACGTGACTTACAATTTATTTGCATGAATAAGTAATGCACTCTTAATTTGATGTGCTGCTGAAGTAGTTGCTCCGTAACAATAAGCTTTTATGAAACGATTAGCATAAAAACAGACAGGTTTTTTTTTTTTAAGTCTGAGCACATGAAAGCACTTCAAGCGTGTTGACTAGTTAATAGATTGCGCCAGTTACTGTATACAGTCGAAAAATGGTTAATTACTATTTTTCCAATTTTACAGTCACGCTTTTGTTTTTTTTGCTGAAACATTAAGGCATGAAACATTTAGTCTTTCGTTTATAGCTAATGAAATCAATCAAAAATTGACAAATGAAATTCCTCTCATCCCGTTTGGCATTCAATTCTGTGAAATATCAAATCTGTTTGAATTTCCTGTATTGTTATGAAAAGGAATACTACTAACATTGATGGTTTTGACAGGGCGAGACAGGAGGAGGTATGCTCGTTTTTTTCTCTGTAAGTGTTGCTCTACCTGCCCAGCCATTCTGACGTTGTTTGGTGTCGAGATGTTTCGCTTTGGCTCTTGTTCTCGCCACCTGAGACTTCTTAACGCTTTGTGTCAGATCTGAGCTGTTTGTGCCAAGGCTAAACTTTTGTAAACTGCAAGCATTTGTCAGAACGTTTTTTTCCTCTAGTTTTTACGCTGTTTTTTCCCCCTTCTATCTTTCCATCATCAATCTTTGATGGCGGTTGGCTGGCCAGCTACAGTCGCTGAGCAGTGAGAAGATCTTCATGGCTTTAGGGAGAACAACACAGGCAGTTTGCCTGGCCTCTTGGGTGTCGCTCTTCTGCCTGACGGCTATTAGTCACTGCCAATTACCCACACTTCTCTGCAGGGCCTCAGACTAAGTGACCTGACTCTCTGTTCAGCTTTGCTTCTGTCGTGTTGCGAGTCTCAGTGCCTTCCAATGTGTGTGACGTTGCGGTATGTAAACATGTCATTTAGCTTTAGCCTGAAAATGGCCTCGTGCATTCATGTTGCTTCATTTGAACGTGATGTTTGTAATTTCTGCACCAATAGCGTCATTGAATGAAATTGGTCAAATATGATGATTTAGAAAAAGGTGCTAACATCACCGTCTGCCATTGGTTGAAAAACAGAGAGTCCCGCCCCTAACTCAACCCCATTGGTTGGGCTGATGTTGCTGTCTCAGGCTGGTGGGAATGCACAAACAAACGCAGCAATGTTTTCATAGCAACTCATTGTTTACAAAGCTTATTAAAGGCATGCTTGCAGTTTATATTTGCATTAAGGTGTGTGTTAAGTGATAACTTTCTGTGGCAGTGAGTCAGTACTGCAGGCTGTGGTAGAACCATCAGAGACTTTATCTGGCACAGTGGCTTTTTGGTTTTGTCAAATTTCAAAGACAATCCTTTGGTACAATACTGGAGTGGAAAAACAAGAGTGAATTGATTAAAGTTTCATTTGGCCGTCTTGAATGGCTCCTGCTGAAAATCATTCAGGTTCTTTTGTAACGAGAGGTGAATGAGAGATTTGAAATCTTATTGCTCTTATGTAAGATGAGATTTTGATTCCCCAGTACTCATACTTACAGACAGTCTGAAACCAGCCGCCCCCGACTCTTTGTACCACCCACCTACATGCATTCATGGCGCTCAGCTCCATCTGGAAAAGTTGTTGTACAACTTACAATCTTCCACAGTCAAAACTACCTTTATTCCCAAATTATCGATTTGTCCGTCCTGAATGAATGCTGTTTTATTTCACTGCCATTGTTTTTGTAAAACTTTCGCTTTATTTCAGCTTTTCCTGATTCCTTAAGCAGCAGCACGTTTTAATTTTAAAATATTTCAACCAAGCAACAAGTGTAAAACTGACATTCGTTGAAACAGTATGCTGAAAGCAATGAAGTTTTAAGATAACACAGAGTGTGTTTGTATGAACAATGTTAATAGCAAAAATAGTGTTAGTCTCTGAACGTTTCTTTTTTCTGACTTAGCGTTTCCTTTGCCTACTGCCTAATTTTGCCGTATTTTGACCCTCACCCCAGACTACATGTACGCATCATTGAGTTTATGTGCCTCTCAGTCTGTTTTAAGTTCTTCAGTCTGAAACCTTTGTCAATACAGCATCCATGGATGATCTCACATTGCAAATCTGTCACAGCCTATAACACTCTCTCTCTCTCTCTCTTTCTCTCTCTCTCTCTCTCTCTCTTTCTCTTTCTCTCTCTCTCTCTCTCTCTCTCTCTCTCTCTCTCTTTTCTCTCTCTCATTCTCATTCTTTCTCTCTTTTGTGTTCCAGTGGGCACCCCATATTACATGTCTCCCGAGCGGATACACGAAAACGGATATAACTTCAAATCTGACATCTGGTCGCTAGGCTGTCTGCTGTATGAGGTAAAGTCCTCCCCGTCCCTCATATTCTACCAGCACCATTCTTCTTCTTTTGTGAGACGCAATTCTTCACCCCAACCCTGACCACGTGGGCTGTCGTGAAAATTAAGATAACACAGATAAACATTCCCTGCATAGGAAACCTGGAGTTTGTTCCAAAGCCGACGCGAAAATTTGAATGACATTTACATGTGTTTTAGAACATATGCGGCCCTCACTCTAAAATGAGACTGACTGCTTTGATTAGCCTTTAATAGCGTGTATTTCTCAATGACATAATGCACTAAGATCCAGTAGAATCAGGGCAGAACTTTTTAATTTAGATCTCGGTTCAAACTGAAGATGAATTGCAGAAAGGACAGCACTGTTTTGTTTTTTTGTTTTTGGTGCTATGATGCACATTTTGAACAGAAGCGCCGATATTGCTTTAGGTTTTGCATTTGGTTAAAATTACTTACTGTAAATTCACAAAACTTTAAGATGGTCTTTTGTAACAGATATCTTATTAATCATTCATTCATTCTATGGTCAAAAGTGGGCATTTTTGTGTTTTTTTTTATTTGTTCACTTTTTGGCCCTCATTTCTGGGGCCACCTGGAGTCAGTAGCAGCAATCTGTAAAGGACACAATGCTTGATCCCGTGGGACGTGCTAGCTACCATAAACTGGTGTATAAACGCACACACTCAGGCATAGATTCACACTCACATTGTGAGGAAAAAGACATGTTGTTAGTCCCGTTCTATCTCATGAATCCCCTTGAGTGTTTTTTCCCTTTTTTGGACCAGGGGATGGTGGAGGGATGAAGCTTACCAGTAGCTACACCTCCCACAGTGCCTGGGGCTGCAAAACAACCATCTGAGTTCACCGCTGCTTGGAGACAGTGTTTCTTGGCACTAATTAGTCTCCCATAATGCACCAGGCCCATCAGTGTGATCAGGTTGTCCTCCTCAGCACTGGCCATGGGTCAGCCAAGTGCAGAGAGAAGGCAAACGGGGAACAGTTGTGATCTCTTAAGCTTCTGTTGAAGCTGAGCCCGGTCTCGGCCCAGAACAGATCTCTGCTGTCGCCCTGTGGTACATGAAGACTTTCATCTTGTCTTGCTGCCAGTGGGTCACATGACCCGGGGGGAGGAGGGTGGTAGGTGATGATATGACATCTGTTTGAGTGACAGATCTGATATTCGGCAAACCCGCTGGCTGCTGGTGTGATGTTACAGCCTGGGGGAATGTTTCATTGCTCAGAAGTTTCTCTTTATTAGCTTGAGATACCTAATGAGGTTCTCAGTTAATGTCTCATTTTAGTACCAAGTTTGTCACAAATGTCTTAGGAGACATAAAAATGAGACAGCTGAGATACTTTAGGAGAACAGAGCTATTAAATGAATATGGATATGATGGCTCAGATAATTTGGTCTTGAGAGAACTTAATGAGAAATGATTTGACAAGTTCATACTGAAATCTCTTTTTGATCCCACACACCTCTGAAACTGTGTAGAAGACGCATGCAATTTCTGGGGCGTTTCCAAAGGCAACATCTACATTTATTTTCATTCTACCTCACTGGTGTCTTGGAGAAACAACTGACATAGTAAAACTGCAATTCGAAACATTTTTCTGATTAAAAATGTACAAAAATCTGTTAATACTGAGCAAGAACACAATACATCAGTGTTCAAAACGTTCAATCCGATTTTCTCAAGAACTGTCAGATAAACTTCATCTGTGTGGTTATGTCATGTTCTCGTTGGAACACTTGTAGCTTGTTCTTACAGCAGTTGCTTAGAATTTAAACTTAAGTAAACTTAAAGTAATTTTACTCTTATAGTCAAATGAGAAATGCCCAGTGGTGTGAGATGGATGTGTGTGTGTTTTGATGTTGTATGCATGCACGATTCATAATTTATTTTGTAAACATTGTGTTAGACAATCGACAGCTAGCTGCAACGCTCCACTGCAGACCTGTGCCATCTTGCATTGATCCTCATTGATCTATTTTGTGTGAAAGGTCTGTATGTGAGCACGGAATACCTTTATTCTGGGAGCATGAATCTTTCAGTCGATCTGTTGTTAGGACACAAGGCCTCAATTGAAAATCATCAATACCTGCTCGTTCTATTTCTACATCTGCATCTGCCATTCCGTTTGATTCCGTTTGACTCATTCGGTCAGCTGATGGGGCCGCACATCTTGTGATGAAGAGGGGTGTGGGACAGGCCAGAGTCAGGTTCAAATCCCTCTCTGTGGTGCATCTGTCAATAGTACCTTACTGTACTCCACGGTCCATCAACGCAGAGGAAGCGTGTGGTTTTGTGATGGAAATTAGGGTTTTGTTTGCTTGTTAAGTCGGGTAGGATTTTGTATATTCTTAAACTTTGTAATAAGTTTGATGTCATGCATAAAAACATTGGTTTCATATTTCATAGCTAGCAGGTTGGTTCTGAGTGTTGGCTTGGGGAAATTTCCAGTAGATTACTGTGGTTTGGAATACTTTACTAGGGCTGTACAGTAACTACTGAAACTTGCTTACGTGACAAAATTTCTTTCAAATGTTGAACGTTCCTCTATGCAGTATTTCTGACTAATTTCTATTTTAACACATCTAGCACCTCGTTACACAAAATAAAGGGTGATGAGTGAACAAGACTCTTTTTTGTACTGAAAAACTACATGCAAAGTGGCTCTACCGTTAAGTGAATTTGCCTCTCAGTGGGCTTCATTTAAATGCAAAATGTTGAAATTTAACCTTGTCTAAGACCACAAATTTTAATGGCTTATTTCCGTTCAAAAGACACCCAAACAATTTACTGTATCCGTTTTAGCCTAATGATCTCCTAACCCATCCTTGGAATGCTTATGCAGTTGGTTTTGGTGTTGAGTTCATATTGGTGGATCTCTGCGCTGGCCTTTTGAAATCCTCCTAAACCTTTTCTTAATAGCCGTTCTTATAGGTGTTTTGGATTTATGTTGGCCTAAATAAGAGAAAAACACTAAACCAGGCTTCCTGCTCAAGTTTTACAATTAAAACCATGAAGTCACTATCTCCATTTATGACCATGTGTTTTGAGTATAACAGACAACATGGGCCATGGCATAGATGAGAACCGAATCGGCCGCGTGATGGATTAACAAGCGCGCTAAAAGCAAACAGCATAGCATGCATCACGTGCAATCGGGCCGTTGTTATGCTTTGTAAAAAATGCTTTGTCTGTAGTTTGTGGTATGTGATGTAGCACTAAATATTCAGAGACTGGGAAATTGTTTATATATGTAATTTTTAAATAATCTGTGCAAATATTTTTGGTTTGCTATTTAGGTATGGTTATCCCATACCTAAATAGCAAACATCCTTCTAGACGGCTAATCTAATTAAACCCTCCTTGCATTCTATTCAAAAATAGATTACCTGGTATACCTTGGTGTTTTCTCACCACGTACCTCAGATTTTAATTTGATAGTTTAGTGAATAAATTTGCTCAGACGTGTACAGATGTGCAATACTCGTGTTCTTTGAAGAACGTACGAGAACACTGGCGTCTACAAAGAACTTTTAACATTCTGATGAGCTACCTTGTCCATGTTTTGCTTATGATGCATAAAACCAGGAAGCGTTTGTGCACTCATTCAGCAAATTTACAAACATAACACGATTTGGAAACTTCTCGTAATTTAAGGTGTTATCGCTATCAGAAAGAGGAGAGGCGATTTTCCCTTTTCTTTTTTTTGCAGAGGAAAACCCAGAAAGCTTAATCCTCACTCTGTGTGTTATCTACGAGTGTGTGTGTCTCTGTGTGTATGGAACTGTGTAGATGTGTGTGTCTGTCTATGTGCCTCGGTTTGTCTTTGGTGTGTGTCTTTGTGTGTGTGTCTTTGTGTGTGTGTCTTTGTGTGTGTGTCTTTGTGTGTGTGTCTTTGTGTGTGTGTCTTTGTGTGTGTGTCTTTGTGTGTGTGTATGTGGTTTGTGTCTGTGTGTAACTCTGTGTGTGTCTATATTTGTCTTTCTGTGTGTGTATGTGGTGTGCCTGTGTGTAAATCTGTGTGTGTGTGCGTGTGTATGTGGTTTGTGTCTTTGTGTGTCTGTGGTGTGTGTGTGTTGGTGGGTTTGAGACGGTGCCTGTTTGTGGCATCACACGGTTGTAGAAGTTGTAGAATATGAATTCATATTTAATTGAGTTCCCTCCTTTTGCCTGTGTCTCCAATTGATTAATATATCATTAAAGAAAAGTGTGAGAAGCTGATGCGAGAAAGATGAGCAAGATAAAATAATGATGTTTTCTCACACTTGCACATGACTCTGTTCATATGCTGCAGAGAGTTTGATGAAGAAGACTCTCAATAACAATTATAGTAAGTTAATGGCAAGCTCTTTTGTCTAGGTTGAGACCTTAAGGCCCAAAACACAGATGTGAGTGAATGCATAGAATTCATGCATTCCTGTCGCCATGCATTCCTGAATTCATGCATTCATGCATTCCATATATACACACACACACACACACACACACACACACAAGAAACACGTATATATATGTATATATACATATATACACACACACACACACACACACACGTATATATGTATTTCTGCTACACTGGCTCTTGTTTTTTCTCCCTGTCTGGGCGACCATACGTGTTTCTGACTTTTTAGTTGTTTTCTGTGGCTGTGTGATTGTTATGAGTATGGGTGTCTGTGTCACGCTTATGTGTTTGTGGTTGAGATTCTGTTTAAGTATGTTCCTTTGAGCTTTGGTGTCTGTGTGTGTGTGTGTTTTCTTTTGTGTGTGTAACCGTGTGTGTCTTTTGCCACCGTTGCACCGGTAGCCGAAGCCCCACAGACAGACAGCAGGCCAGCGTGGTGCGAGATGGACTCCTCCCGAATACCAATGAGGAGAGCTGCTGAGCTCTGGGGGTCAGAGAGCAAGTCAATCATCTCGCCCATCACCTGGGCGACCCGAATCAAATTAGCCTGAAAAATTCAGGGGCCGGGAGCACGGGGCGAGCAGCTGTCAGGTCCAAGAGCGCCCAGGCACTAATGAACCAGATGAATAGTGCAAAAACTCCAAAATAAAAACAGAACAGTTGACATTTTTCATATGTCAGAAGCAGAAGATGCATGAAAATATGGTGGTCCTTGTTTAACCCTTTGCCGTCTACAGCTGCTACCCACCCCTGAACCCCCTCTGTAGCCCCACACGAACACACACCCAACAGTCCTTCCCCCATTTCTTCCACAGGTACACACACAATACATAAACAATCAAAGCCACTGGCGCATTTACATTGCACTAAATGGTGTTCTGCATGTCGCAATTATCCTGAGGAAGTCTTTGCAAGAATGCCGACACGCTGCAGAGACAGATGTTTGCGTGACGCTGCACTATAGGTAAATCATTTTGAGCCTGTGCATGAAAAACAACCAACCCTCATTGTAGAGCTCTGTGGTTTTAAAGGAATTTCCCCCTGAGATTGTGTGTGTATGTCTGTTTGAATAGGGCTGCTGAAATACACATAGAAAACAGTCTGGCTGAAACACTCATTCACAGAGCTCATTACTGTCTCACACACACATATACTTCCCATAGCTATAACTGATGGACGAATAAGGAGGACAAGTCATAAGGGTCACTTTTACAAAATTAAAAGTTTAAATAACGTTCTTAGAACCAAACAGTAAAATTGAATACATTGTGTTGAACATTCCTAGTACTTTCAGCGATGTATGATAGGGATAATGTTTTAATTACTTAGAAACGTTAGGAAAGCGTTCCTACAACCTAAAATTGTTAGCTGGAACTCCCTCTCTCTGCCTAAAAATCCCTTTTTTGTTCGGCGATAAAACACCGCTCAGCTCTGCTCCACGGGTTTTGCCACTCCGCGTTCCTCTCCTCTGACAGTCCAGGCCACCGTTCCGCCTCACTCGATCGTCACCCCACCCAAACCTCCCACTTTTCTCTCCCGCCTTGTCTCTCTGTCCTTCTGTGTCAATTTAATCGAGTTCTCATCCACCGTGTATTTGTGGTGTAGTGGTTTTGTGTGCGTTTTTGCTTCGTGTTTGTGTGCACGCAATAGTTGGCATCTGGAAAAAGGTTTCTCACCCTCAGTGTGTCCTCACCCACAATGGATTTTCTTCAGGCTGTTTTTCCCAGCATTCTCTTGTTGTATCATCTCATAACATCTTATAAGCATCACTTTCCCATCAATACAGCCGTGCTCTGGGCGACCGTGGTGTGCTGCGTCCATTCGTTTTTAAGAATCTGTTTTCTTACCATCGTGATTAATGTTCCAAACTGTGACGTTAGCGATATGTTGTTTATCTCTTTCTGTTTCATTTGTCAAAAACATTCTCTGAAATGCTGAAATGTCATCGTCTCTTTTTAAGTTTTGTTGTTGTTGCTTTTATTTTTGTCGTGTCAACTCATTTCGTCTTCTTGGGACACAACATACATCATTTTTCCTCCTCTTGCTGTCGTGGACAATTTTTTTATTGTCATCACTTGCTAACTCTTGCTTAGTTGAATCAGCCTGGATTCGGGAAGTTAATTGAGCTGGTGAACGTGATTCTGAAGTGTGAAGTAAATGGATGGTTCCAGATTTTATCCAGCTTTAAAACGCTCACACATCCTGCACATTTTTAATAGCAGTTCTGTTGAGGACGCATGCGTTTTCCTCAACCAGCTGTGGTTGAAAATCACACAAAACTGTTTGCAGTTGTCTTTTATAGAATAAATGGCACAGTTTGCTAATGAAAAACTGAAGCTAGTCTAAAGCTGTTTGTACATTATAGCAGGACTAAAAAATCTGCACTATTTTTTAACGTCTATGTACAAACGTGTCAGCCAGATGTCATTTGCTTTTGCTTTGTGTTGCTGTTTAATTTTTCCAGCATTTGCACTCTTCTATTTAAAAATAGCTAAATTTTTAAAAAATGCATTTCGAAGCTGCAGCCTTCTTTTCCACCTACCTGTGTGTGAATGCTCTTTAATCCGAATTGTGAAGTGCAGTTGCTGCACTTGATCGGAAGTAATTGTGTACAGTGTTGGACAAAACAAACCGCAAATCTGTTGGGTCCAGAGTGGTTATGAAATTCTGCTTATCTGTTTAACACTCCAGTCACTTTAAGTATCTAAAGAAATGGGTTTTATGTGAAGTTATGTGTAACTGTTGTCATGTCTGGAATTTAACTTTCAAAATAATCTCTTGCCAAATCTTACAACAACTTTAAACCCATTTTTAGGCTAAGAAGATGTCAGCCATTTCTGGAGCAAAAAAACATTCTAAAAATGCCTTTCACATTTATTTCTTCACGTATAGATGGCTGCCCTACAGAGTCCGTTCTATGGGGACAAGATGAATCTCTACTCACTGTGTAAAAAGATCGAACAGTGCGACTATCCTCCACTACCATCTGACCATTACTCTGATGAGGTATGTTGCAAGCTCTGAAGACTTCTTAAATCTTTCTCGCTCCTCACCGTCTTAAATATTTCATTTTTTGCATACAAAGTTCCCACTGTATATCACAAAAGAAAATCTACTTTTTGTTTGTTCTTAAAGGAACAGTTCACTCAAAAATACAAATTCTGTCATCATTTTGTCATTCCAAATCCGTACCATTTTCTTTCCTTCATGGAACAAGAAACAAGGTTTTATTTGCTCTTTTCCGTATAATGGAAGTAATCACATGCTGTCAAAAGCTCAAAAAAAGCACCATACAGATAATCTGTATAACTTGTGGGCTGTGTTTTACACCTAAATTTAAGTTATTTATTGTAAATAAGTCATTCATACATGTCCATGCAAATCTAGCATGACCACTTAAGAATTACATGTGAAACTGATTTATTTATGGAATGACATGTTTTGGAATGAGTTTGTTTTTATAAGTGAATTATTCTTAAGTTTTCAGCATGACCTGCACTGCTAACACAAACCTTGCTTTTTAAAAGAAGAGCTATCCTTACATCATATCCCCCACATGAGCCCGGTGTCTGTTCATAAACAAGCCTAAAGCAGCTTTCTCAATCACACATTTGTGTTCTTGATTCCTACATGATGGTGCGTCACAACACTGTAGGTTATGGGTTGGTATACTGTGCACAGTTATATTGTTCTGCCCACTAGGCTTAAAAAAGCTTCATTGTTGAACTTTTTTGAACTGGTCTACCACTGGTTTTGGTTGATTTTTTTAAACTGTAGCATCCCAGGCTACAAGCTTACAGTTAAAGTACAGTGAAACTACTAATAATGTTGAAGCTAAGAGGGCAATAACTTTTTAAATATGTGAATAGTATTTCTTTTGTAATCATTGGAATTGTATATACATAATTATAATATATAATGGTATAACTGTAGATGCACTAACAATATACAAGCATATACACTGTAGCTTTTACAGTAGCATTTCTTCTTGTAGTTAGTTACTCCCCAGCACAGGTGGCATGGCTATACTAGTCTTATCAGCCAGATTAACATTAACCAGCATGTGAATTTTCAGCCCAGAAAGTGGCGGCCATCTTTTCCTGTAAAGTCCCGTCAACCAGCAGAGGACCCTTCAAATCTTCTGACAGATCTGATGCGTCCCACCAAAGCCGCCATTATTATTATTGACGAGCCTGTCGCTACTCGTCCTCCATTCAGCAGTTCCTTGAGCGTTCCACAGCTGCAGGAGATCTGCCTCCCTCCGTCTGCATGTAAACAATGCACCTGAAGGCGAGAGGGGAAAAAGTGTCAGCCGTTCATCTTTGGTGTGTCATTTACCATCTTGCATCTCACCTGACAGGCTGCCCCCTTAAAAATCAGGAAAAAACTGCGATCATCTAAATCCCCGCATTTCTTCTGTGCAAAAGCGTGAATATTTTACATATCTGCATCATTTCGAACCCCACCCCAACACTGCCACCCCTCAGACTGTCTGCATTTGCATTTCACATGCCGGGCTGATTAGGAGACGCTGCGCCATGCAGCAACAACCAGGGCCCGGCAAGAGAGAGGCGGTTGCCATGGCGATCCAACATGGGGGGGCATCTTCTTTCCTTCCCCTTTTTTCTTTCCCCCTCTTTTGATGATGCTGCTGGTTGGCTGGGCGAGTTTATTTCTCAGTGTAGCTTTACTTCTCTGTAATCCTTCCTCTGCTTTGCACTGCTCAGCCCAACTGTGTGTTTTGTGTGCATGTTTTTTCTGCATGTCGAATGTTTGTAGCAGAGAATTAACAAATATTCGCAGGGTCATAGGGCATCTTGTATTTGGAATGAAAAATTAGACTCAGATGTCCAGTTTTTCAGTTCACTTTCCATTCGCTGTTTTTGGACCTCAATCACTTTGAATACTGAAAAATATGTCATAATAAAAGAATGTATATACAACAAAACCTTTAGCACTGAGTGTAAAAAAAAAAAATATTTGCACCTTCACTGCAAAGCACACATCGTATGTCCATTTTGAAATCTCAGCTGACTTGACTAGGCCATATAATGATTTAGACTTTAATTGTGCAGCTCTACCCAGTAGTAAATTTAAAACAATAAATTCATGAATGCATTAATAAATCTGAAATCTGTTTTTTTTTATCTGTTCTTTTCCCAAGCTGAGGAAACTGGTAGACATGTGCATCAACCCCGACCCAGAGAAAAGGCCCGACATCACTTACGTATACGACGTCGCCAAACACATGCACACCCTGACATCCGCAAACTGAGTCTGCTGTCCACTTCTGCTTTCAAAAGCATTTGTCTGGCCCATGTTTTTGCCAGCCCTTTCTACAAATGTCATTTAATATGCTTGTTTTGCTCCAGCATAATGCAACTCGGCTATCAAAATGAATCAGCGTCATCACAATTACGACACAATACTGTAAATAAAAGCGAGGTCTTCGGTTTATTACCAGAACTATGTGGACAATAGACGTAAATGAATGGTATGGGATGACCAAGGCAAAATTTCTTTGACCTTTAAATATATGCGTTCCTAAGAAGAATAGGGAATCAGCAGTGTTGTAAACTGGGTTGACTTGATTTTGCTCATTTTGATGTTGGTACAATGCAGTGATTGTGGTATGCATATATACCTCCAGTTTTTTTTACTCCTGTCGCCACATTAGCACACAATATAAATCGGATTTCTTTCACGATCCCATAACACCCCTTCATAGAACAGTTTCACAGCAAAACTTTATAAGAAAACCAAAAAACAGCTCTATAAAAGGAGAACTACAAAAGCAAGTTTCTGCATTTGAAATTGTGGAGGTTTGTCGTTCTATTAAAAGGGTGAGATCATAGTGGTTGCAGTTTCCATGGGCTAAGTAACTAGTCCATCTCTAAACCTCAACAAACTCTCCTTTAGATGTCAATGCTTCCTGCTGTGTTGGCTTAGAAAATATGCATCTTCCCAAAGTATTCAAACTTGTTGGGAGTAACATCGATTTTGCATCTAAAAGCTTTAGTAGACTTCTTAATTCCCCCCCAGTCCCTCCCACCCTTAAACATATTTATTGCAATGCATTGTGGGATTCTTACCTTAAAGAACTTTTGAGCCCTCATAGATGAAATACTTTACCTTTATGCCCCATGTCACCTGGTGTTTTTTTGTTGTACAAAATCGATCAAATAAATGCACTATAGGGACATGATACTACTGTTGATCATGACGAATGAAACAATATGGTGCATATTTATTGCATCTGCGTTTGTCGGATATCATAATAATGTATAATAATGATATCATAATAATGAGTTCTGGAGATTCGTTTTAAATGATTCCCATGTCAGCACATATAGTATCTGCACCTCTGTGGCTGCTACTTGAACTTCAATAAGTGATTAATGCGAAGGCCTCGCATGCAATGCAGTAACTTATAAATATTCACATACCCACGTGCCTTCAGATTTTTTAGAGTCTTGTTTTTCTGCACTTTACAAAGATTGTAACGTAAGAAAAAGTAGTGTAACCAAAATGCGTCTTTCTTTCTGTAAACCAAATAGTTTGCAAAATATGCCGCATGGACATAATCAGTGCCTAATGCCCAATAACACAATGATTCAAAAGACTTTCTTGTAAAACATACACAGTAGGAATACCCACCTAATTTGTAACATCACAAGTAACATCACAGTTACAGTAATCAGTATGTATAGTAGTTCTGTGGGAGGTACGTTTACAAATAAGTTGCGGAAAAATTGCATTTTAGTGATTACATGGACACAATGCAATGTGCGTTTCACTGGCCTTTGTATTCACTCCTGAAAAACATTTTGACCTCTTTCAGACTGCAATCTGTGTGCTCCCATACTGCTTCCCATAATGTGGTTTGTGATCTTCAGACTCGGTTTAATATGAGTTACACAAGCGTATGAAGTTATACTATACAGACAGCAGCTATTATGCTACACCTTTTGATCATGATTTGCTGTGATAGTACCAAATATAAAACGGTATTTGTGTAACTTTAGTTGACAGCATTTTTAGTGTTTACTTTTACTGTATTTTACAATAATCACATGCATATTTTTCTTTTGTTAACACAATAACAGATAAATGCCTCATAGACAATAGTATGAATTTATCCTCAGAGGACATGCAAAGCTTACAGAATTGTTTTCATGATCGCTCTGCTTGTGCCTCATCAGTGAGATCTGGATTCACATTTGAATCTGGATTCACATCTGAATCTGGATCCAGATTTTGTTTTCCTCTTCTACAGAGGCTGTTGAAGAGTAAAGCACACATGAATTGGACACGGACTGTCTACCAGACGCTCTACTTTCACCAATATCTTTTGGGAGGTGAAGGAAAGGCAACTTGTATTTATTTGTTGTTTTATTTTGTTGTTGATTTTTTTTGGACGTTTTTTTTGAACATTTACATGTTTTACATTCAAAATGCACATTCATTCTTTTAATGCTAATTGAAATGATATAAAATAACAAAATGAATTATTCAAATAAAATGAAATAAGACTTCATCATCAGACTTCATAAGACATTCATTTAATGTTTGGAAAATTAAATTCACTGTCGGTGTGCATGTGAATATATTCTATATTCTGCTGCTTGTGGAATCTTTTACACACGCTAGTCAATCCCCAAATCTCCACCCACTCCTATTTGTTAGTGTTTATTTGTGTTCTTTTAACAACTGGATTCTTTTAACAACTGGCTCCACTTAGCCTCGAGCTTTATTAGCTGCCGTGTTGCAGTGTGTCGCTCTCGTACCCCAGGGTCTCCGTCCGGGTTATTCCCACTGGGACAGAGATCAGCGAGGGAACAAGTTTCCTGCGTGCTAATGAATTCCTTGAGGAGGAAAGTTTAATTTCATCGCCAGATATTGCTCCCCTGAAACTGACAGAAATCCAAAACAAACTGAAGTAAACATCACAATTGATATTTGGCTTATTATGTCTGTCTGCTTTTCTGCCTTGCAAAAGTTGCTATCTGCATCCAGACTGCTGCCCTAGTGTTGAAACTGTTTCTATAGGCAGGTGATGTTTATGGGCTTGAAATATATACATTTTGATATTAGAAATCAGATGCAGGTATCCATCTAGTGGTGATACAATTTAACTGAGACAGAGAGCCGACCTGACTGGATCTAATCTGGTCCTGTTATACCACAGGCTGTTTATACTGCAGTGTTTATGGAATCAGAGCAAATAAGCTTAAATCATCTACTTTTGTGTTACCATTAAATGTTTGTTATTTAACTATTGGATCATGTAAGTCTCAAAAAACACCATTAAATTATTAAAATCATTTAAGTTTTTTTAACCACTGAAACATGAGTTCTTCGAATTAATATAGAACTGGTATTAAACAGTATATTTATGTCTGTTCATTTAGCAGGTGCTTTTATCTAAAGCGACTTACAAATGAGAGAACATTTAACATTTTGTCATAATGCTAGTATATGCTAGTTGCTACCTTGTCCACTGATCCATGGACACTTTGTCGGCAGACTTACTGATCCATGGACACTTTGTCGACAGACTGCATCGGCACTGAGATATGTTAGTACAGAAGACAAACCGAGTCAGATGTTTTCACATTTTGCACCAGGCTCAAATAATGTTCTCTTTTCTAAAGATCCAGGTGCTTGGTTCAGCGCTTCATAACCGTCTGTTGCCAGAGGGACCGGCACATGTAACGTGTGTCTTCTGCACAGCCAGCACATTCAGCATTCGGCAGGAGAAACGTTTCACTTTAGGTCTGGTGCTTGAGGTGAACTCTGCCTTGAAGTTGCTGGAAAGCTGACGCTTGATTGGCCGATTGTGTGGTCAGCAGACAGCGGCACTCTTTGAGCCGAACTTTGTCCAGGTCTGGTGCGGCGAGTGCTGTTGCGAGCACAAAAATAGAATAAAGGCAAGAAAGAAAACATGTAGACAGAAACCACACACAGTTTTTTTTACCCCAGTGGACATGCATGTTGGAAAACAGCTAGTGCATCTCAAGGAAATTGTGTTTATTCAAAGGGTTTGTGCTTTGAAACATATCAATAGAGCGCAGGTTTGAAATAGCTCGTGGCGCATGTTGGCAACTTTAAACCAATTAGTTAGCGAGTCTGAATTATCAAGGGACAAACATCCACCATTGAAACTGTTGCTTGTTTCTGTATTTGAAAAGTTTCTCCAAAATGCTGTATTCGGCGATATCTCAGAGCTACCGTTTCTAAGGAATATCAACCACAACAAGGAATTAACTTTGCTCTATGGGTTGTAAATCTGCTGGTATTTTTTCTTGTTGCTACTGTATTGTTTTTATTCCAATTATTTGCATATGTATGTATATATATGTGTGTGTGGGTGTGTGTGTATACACTACCAGTCAAAGGTTTGGAAACACTTTTTCTTTGTTCATATTATTTTTTAATTTATGAATAATAGTAAACTTTTAAAACTATGAAATAACACAAATGTAACTTTAGGAATTATGTTGTGACTAAAGAAAATTAGAAATAAGGTAAAATAGGATATATTCTAGCATATTTAATATAGTCACCCTTTATCTAGAATTTACACAAATTTTCTTGACATTGTCTATCACCCAGTTTCTTGAGGAATCATCCTGAGAAGATTTTAAGAGTTTTGAAGGAGTTCCCCTCTATCCTGCGCTCTTATTTGCTGCTTTTTTCTTCATTATTTGGTCCAAATCATCTATTTCAAAAACATTTTTTTTTCTAATAACAAAAATTAAATTGAAATGAATATGTTGGTACAATTATATTATATTTTTATTTTTACATTTTTAACGTTTAATCGAATGTCTTCAGATTAAAAGATTTTTAATCTGACATTTCAGTCGAGTGTTTCCAAACTTTTGATTTGTAGTGTACATATACATACATACATGCCTAAAACTGTCACAAATGGCTGCTGTACATACATATATGGTATATATATATGGTCTTTTATGGTAAACAGAGCAGGGCCTGCTGCATAGCATCTCCTGGTATGTTTAGCCCATGCTGGTCAGCCAAAGAAGCATCTCTAGAACGTTTTAGGATTTCTCATAAGCCTACAATTGAAAACAGATGCTGGGCTGAGGTTTCAAAAACAATCTGATCCAGAGAGTGTCTTTACAGGTGGTTGTTACCCACAGCTGCTTTGAATTCTGAAATCTTACTCACTAAAATGTCACATCTCTTCCTGTTGCCTCTCTCCATCAAGCTGTGAATGAAAAAAGGAAGACCTGCTTGAGTAAGCATGAAAAGAGAGAGTGTTTGTCATTATTTCCTTTTGGACTGCAATCTGGAGTGTAAAGAAAGTAATTAAATCATTCTGAGTTTTAAAAAAGTAATTAACAGAGAACATACAGGGGTCACCTTATACACATATACATACCTACCTTATATATGCTAAGTCTTACAGTATGCAAATTAAGGTTACTGCGCATAAAATGTCACATTTTATCTTACAGCAGATGTGTTGATTATTTTAGTTTAAGCTGTCATTTTATTCAGGTTTTCTTTTTTAAGTTTTCTAAATTTTAGAATTTAGAATAATCACATTTCCTTTTATCTAGAAATGAAATAATTTTTAATATGTCCAGCCTTTTGCTTTATGGGTTTGCGTACCTATTAGAACAAGCATTTGCATGTACTGTCAATATGCTGCTTTTGAATTCTGCAGCATTCGTGTCTTGCGTAAATATGTCCATGACATGATAAACGACCTTGTTAGTACAGAATTTTGAACGATGTTATGTAAGATTGTAAAGGGCTTATTGAGTTTTCTTTTGTCATGTTCCAACTTATTATGCAGAGAGTCCATTTTAGTGTATTCATGTATTGCCATGTCATTAACATGTCAGATGTGATAATGTGATGTTCTTATTTTTAGGTTATTCTAACTGCACTGCCATTATTTGGAGTTCTGTTCCCTTGTTATAAAAGTTAGGTGTTTTAAGCAGTTTCATACAGAAAACACCATTTAAGTCAGTGCATGTTCTCATATCCTCTGGAATGGCAGATTTTTCTGGATGCCAGCCACTGCGACAGAATCCCTTAGACTGTTCGCCTACACATTACAGCCCTGTGGACTCGGGCTCCCACCGCTTTCCAGTGCTGTAATGTTGTGCAGGTCTCTAGTAAATCAGAAAAGCTACCAGATGCGTGCGTCCTCTGAGCTTTGCTCTTCAACCTCACAGAATGAAATGCTCTCTGTTTGGGGCCTTGATTTACGCGTCAAACATGCAACCACAGACATTCCTGTGTAAACCTGTGGCCTCGCTGCGCGCTGAGGCAAAGGCCTGCATCTGAATCTGTTCCCACGCTTTCCTCTGCTGGCAGAGGCTGGTCTCCGGTCGTTATGAGAAGAAAGACAGGCTGCGACGCAGGGCAGGTCTGAAATCATCAGTCGACTGGCTGCTGAGATATTTAAGCCACATTTTCCTTGGAGGATGACCTTGCTTGTTCTTAGTTGAGGGTGCTGCAGAACACGGCTTTGAAATCGCAATTTGAACACAACAGTATCTCATTCAAAGTTGTTTCGAGTTGACAACAACGCAGTTGTATGGACAACAGACCCACAGAGTTTCCAAAAACAAAATAACTTTGTATTTACTCTATTACAAG
Organism: Chromobotia macracanthus; assembly: GCA_036877525.1. NCBI lineage: Eukaryota > Metazoa > Chordata > Actinopteri > Cypriniformes > Botiidae > Chromobotia > Chromobotia macracanthus. The sequence goes on along the minus strand of JAZGTH010000033.1, from coordinate 4,434,925 downwards.
CAACTGCAAAAGGTGATATATATATATATTAAGAGGTGAAACATCTGTTTTGGACAAATTTCTTTGCCCAAAGAGAGCATTAGGAGCTGTTGTTGACTCTATTTGTTGACAGTTTTTCACACAAGAGAAGACATTCTGTGTTTTAAAAGTATTTTGCTCTGACAGGAACGAAACAACAAAGTGGCATAACCTGTCACATCATTGAAAACACCTTGTTTTGTGCTTCTAAATGACAGGTATGGCATACCTAGCAGCATCTTGGCATGATGTGGGGTGGTGGAGCACTGTATTGGACTGTCCTTGAAGCAGGTATCACAGGCTTCTACCAGAGATAGTGGTTAATGAGGACAGGAAGACCCACCTCCACATGGCAGGGCCAAAAAGCCTGCATACGGTAACCTGAAGTCTTACCGTTTTGTCACATTTCTCCAATAAGGCGATAAACAAGCAGACAGTATTAATTCAGAAGTTGTGTGATGGAAACCGGCAAGGGAAGCGGGTGCAGAGAGATAGAACTGTCTGACAAATGGCTCAGTGTGTTTACAGAGGTTTTTTCCTAAACAACACCTGTCACACTGTTACTGTAAAGTCCAATTAACACAATCGTCCTAACTCCCCCCACCTTGTCTTCACAGCGTTCCATTTACCTGACAGTCAGAGCTCAGGCTTCGAGTAAGACCAGCCCACTAGGAATACAGATAATGGTAACGTTGCTTCTTCAATGCCCTGAAAGTGTTTTAAAGGAGCACATGTGGGAGTGCGTTCATGGGGTAAAATGCCATGATCACACAAGGCGTATTTCAGTTCTCTTTGTGTTTTTTTTAATAGTAATCGATTGTTGTTTTTTTAGCTATGTATGAATGATTCTATGATTGTTTTATGGTAAGGAAATGTGTGTGTGTGTGTGTGTGTATATATTTATATGAATACAATGCATACTGTATTTTTGTGTTTTTAAATGCACGTCCTGTCTGTTTTATTGTGAAACTTGTTGAGGTTTAGTAAAACTGGTAAATATATTGGAATTTAGTTATAATTTGTATCACTCTTTATGACATTTTGAGGTGTTGAGTGTAAAATGCATGTAATATGCATTTATGCAAATACGTGAATGTGAAAATTATTTCTTGAATTCATTTAAAGGCCAACATTTGCATACAGAGTCATAATTAACTCTTTACAACTTCAGTCCCAGCGAGCATTCAGAATGTGAATATTTCTCGCAATGGTCCATCAAGCCGCCCATCCAATTAAACATGCTGCATGGGTTTACATTCACCACAACAGATTCGGACTTTCCCTGCGTGCTTGTTTGAAATGATCCGGAGAGTGCAAAGTTTGGAGGCGAGGAACCAGAGTTGACTCTCAGACGCTTAACCTTTCTGGTGATTTCCCCTGTGTGTATGCGAGAAGGGGGAAAAAGTTGCCTTGATTAGTTTAGTTTGCTCCAAAATCAGCATAATAAAGCATGCGAATATGATCAGAAGATCTGACATCCTCTGCTTGTTTACAATTGCTTGGCGGAGATGCCACGTTGCCTCCTCTCTGACCCTGAGGCAGGTAGTCACATAAGGCTCTTGCATTTCCATCCCATGCTCCCATTTCATTGGCAACCAGCCACGCAACTGTTCCCAGTGGAGGCTGGATACAGCGCGGCCCCTCCAGGCAGTCCTGGGGTGCCGTTACCCCCTGCATGCGTCTCTGCATGGTAATGAATGCGAAGTGCGCCAGTGTGGAAACAGTGGTGGCATGGCTACTCACCAAGGACTGACCTGTGGTTCATAGGGCAGGAGATGAGCTAGCGAAACGGCCCCTTTGCTCGCTGATCAGAGAAACTTCTGCTTCGATGCGACACTGAAGGCAGTGCAACAAAAAAAGCAAAACAAGTGATTAGACGCTGCTGTCGCCCATGCAGCTAGCTGGAATGCTTTTTTCTTATTCTTGGCTTGTTTGTTTCTTGCCCCCTCTAAGCCTTTTGTCATCCTCAGACAGCGAGGATGCAAGTTCTGTGTGGTGTGGGGCTTCGCTCGTAATTAGCTGAAAGTTCTCAAAGATTCGACAGGAAGAAAGTGTGACGCGAAGCTCAGAATGTCTCGCTTGTTTGTTTCATTCCCCCCCCTCCCCCCCCACCCATCTTTCTCTGAACAAATCAAAAACTCTTTTGCTCTGAGACTTCGAGACTGAGTTTAAACTCTGTATTTCATCAGGGTGTGGAGCTTCATGGTTAGGTACAGTATCAAAAGTGTGTAAATTAAACAGTCCTTCGGTCCAGGAAACATAACAAACTTTCCTCACAGAAAGTTTTCACTGTTTCTCGTCTGCATGCACACTTTTGATTGTGACAGTGTTTCCTGTGTGTTACGTTCAGTGCACCGTGCTGGATTGTGTTCCACACGGTAATTTACACACAAAGCAAGGTCAACAGCTTAGTGTAGAGTTATCATTTACAGCTTACGAGTGTCTACATTTCTCTTCATCGGCTTCCATGTATTATGAGAAGTTTCCAAGCTGTCAGATATGTTCATCTACACATGAGTGTTTTCAGAATTGTTAGGATTAATGGGTAAAATAAAACGAGCTATTTAGTCATCGCTCTTTGGCTATGAACAAAGTAGTTGCCCTACAACTATGTATTTCTCTGGCAGAAGTTGATAACTCACAACTGATGCAACATTCTAAAGTGCCTTTAAGGGATAACCTTCTCCTCTCCGAATCCAACATTTGAAAGCAAAAGTACTTCCATATTTATAGACGGGTAACTTTTAACTCCTCTAAGGCCATATTAAGCAGCTTTATGTCAAAATAAAACTGTGAATTCAGTCTTGTAGCTTAATAACGCACGGGAATGTCAATGCACAGAATTTAGATAAAAAAAGAAACTTGCGAGGGCTCTTTTCTGTTTAAATAGGTTATAAAATGGCACTTGTGTTAAATTTCCTTACACTTGTGTTATGGAATGGACTACCAAGGGTCTAGATATGCTGCTCCAGTCAAAGACATCAAGAGCAGAAGTAGGGGTCGGACCTCACCTTGAATGTGATATCATAGCCTGGCTCGACCACCAATAGAGGCCAGTCGGTACCCCGACAGCACAACCTCACAGCACAAAGGATGGTCCTGCTGCAGCTTTCCGTCCCCATTAGCACCAGAGCATCAAGGCGAAGCTCCAGAACCTCATTCATTATTCATCGGCGCGCAGGCAGAGGCCCTGATAAATTCTGGCTTTAAGTGACAATGAGTGACAGAGCTTAGGTTTTCTATGACCATCCCCTCCCTGCCGCCAGCAGTGCGCTGGCCAAAGGTCCAGCCTGATCCTCCGCTAATGACCGGCATGATGTATGTGCAGCGAAGCAGCGCCTGACACCGGTGCTCTGCCGTCCCGCTCTCCCGGTCCCACGGCGGCGGTAAGCTCCAGCCCAACCTGGGCGCTCAGCAGGCCACAGAAACTCCTCATTAGCTGGGACACGCAGGGTTAACCTGGATGGTAGGGGAATGGAAGGTGAACAGGAATATTTGGTTATGAAGGTGGGACGGTTTATTATGGGATGTGTATTATACGCCTCCTGGGCCTGGATTTCAAAAGCAAGGTGATGGTCACATGGACCTTTGCTTGCATTGGGTAAACATTAGACCTAGCTATTCAAATAATATACAAAATACCATTTTATATAAAGTTAATATTAAAAAACACTAAGTAGACAACACTCAGGTTACCTCAGTGTGAACATCTACTTAATCATTTTTTCTTTGGTTGTCTGTAACAGTACGGTGAGTATCGACTTGCTATGGGTTTAGCATTGAACCTTCAAAGGCATTTTTAAACACTTTATTCCATTTTAACTGTCAGCTGGGGAAAGGAGGAGTCCTTAGCCTCTGTTTGTATCTGCACGTCTCCCGTGATATTGATTGAATTGGATTTTAACCCCTCTTCTTTTCACTACACCGAAGACGAACGCTTTCAGTGGAACAAAGCCTGTGTACTGTGTGTGGCTGTAGCCTTCACAGCCAAATCTCTAGAGTGTTACCAATGGATCTGTACAAAAAACGAGACTTCCCGAGGAAATATGTACTTTGCTTTCCAGGTTTCTGGGGGTTCTTGTTCTTTATCGTCCTTATTATTGTAATGATGTCTTTGAATACCTTTAATATCCAATGAATTTATGGCGTTTCTAATTGCAGGAAAATGTAAGATATGGTGATTTTTCTAGATCTTTTATTGAAGTGGCTTGACTTTCAACCTTAATTAAAGATCTAGAAAAATCACCATATCTAATCCAGTTTTCATTGTCTGGAGTTTATTGAGTTTGCTATTGTTTACGTGGTGATCACCTTAAGTTAAACAGTTGGAGAATTAAACCAGATTAAACCAGCCTAAGCTAGAGTTTCTTTAGCTTGTCAGAATAAACCAGCTAAAACCATCATAAACCAGGAAAGCAAATGGGTTTTTTTTTTTTGCTGTGACAAAGAGCAAATATATTTTAGTTCACACTGGCCTTTGGAAGGTCTTGGCTATAGCTCCTCATTAGGTTGGTGTCCCTGTTTCATCTTCGATGTGTCATCCAGTCAGGAGCATTCCGTTACTAAATCCCATAGGGAACCTGGGAAGCTCCTCCCACTGTCTTACAGGAGTTTCTCTTTTAACCACTCATTTTGGTAGCTTATGTCCAGTCCTACTGCTCTAACTAGTAATCTAACAAGCTTTTTATTTTTGACAAATGTTTGAGGTCATATTGAAATAACCAAAAGACTCAAAAAGTCTTTTGGTTGCTGACTTTGGTATCTTGATGAATCAGAGCACAGTTTGTGACTGTTCCCCTCTTTTGAAACACAAGAGGAGATCTGTGAGATTACTGCGGCCTTCTTAGTCCTCTGACATGTAATGGCTAATATGAATTAAAGATGTACAAGTTACTTGTAATAGATACAGTGAAATCCAAATAACATGTAGATTGCAGTGTATGGTGCTTTTTGACTGACAGATTCCACATATCAAATAAACTACATATTCTATATTCATCTACTATATATTCTTATCAGAATATACAGTAGGTAAACCTCTCCAGAGAGTCCACTGCCATACCTTCTGTTTGGTTAAGAATAATATAGCACAGCCCAGGAGACAACAAAAGTATGTATATATTTAAAAATATATGTATAAATCAAAGTGCATTGAAGATGTTTGGATTCCTTGTGGTATGTTCTTTGGTTCTCTTTCATATTCAGTCACAGCTTTGGTCCTTGTATGAGGAATTGTAAGTTGATGTTTCAATGCTTTGGTGTGGTGGAGCATTTTGATTGGCTCGTACCCACAGATAAGGTTTGTCATTAGTGTAACGATGAGTTTGGCATGAATGTATCCTTTGGTCTGGAATTTTAATGACTGGTTGTGGTTGTTGTTGAGTCCGCATACAAAAAGATGATTTCCAGGAGTATTTACAACAAGGCCCTCTTGGTTTCTATGTTCAACTGGTCAGCTATGTATTTCCTAATCATCTGTGTCACTTGTTACCTGGGTCCGTGCACTACAACTGTGTTAATTCTGTACTGAGGCATGAGGTCTGAGGACATTTCCGAGCCCTTAAAACCGTGCCATGGCAACCTCCTTTGAAAACCGAACTCCCTATTAGAAACATACAAGGCTCAAAGGTGTGCGCTGAATAAATTCTCATTGCTGTGGAGACCAAAATTTACACAATTCTAAAGGGATGAAAAGCAATTGCACAGAGGCCAGTTTTCTTAGTAATTCTTAGTTTCAAGGAAAGCTAAATCGATAGCATATGTAGCAGTAATCGGCTGTAGGGCTAAGTTAGGCTTGTGTTGGGTTCAGGTTTGTAAATATGTAAAAATGGATTATGTATTTTAGGAATAACACATTTATTGTATTTTTCACATATATATATATATATATATATATATATATATATATATATATATATTTATATATATATATATGTATATGTATATATGTCTTTTATTGGTTATGTGAAACATGTTATTGAAACGTAATCTTTGCAGACAACTTTGGAGATTTCTGTCTTTCTTCAGATTGATAGTACTCGCATGACTGGACGACAGCTTGGGGCTAAAATGTTCATTACATTACATTCATTACATTACGTTCCATTACAAGAATGTAAAAACTATGCAAAAACATATACAGGCTATAATGTTAAATAGGTAGTACTGTTATGGCAATATGCTTGCATAATTAAAATATTAATTGCGAAATATTGACCATAATGTTTTAACATAAAATAAGTAAAGTAAAATCCCTTAAAAGGTTATTAAATATAACTTTATATGTAAATGTATACAGGATATAAAAGCTGTTAATTTCCCGTCCTATCAGCAGTGAATATATTTGCCTTCATTAGCTGTTGGTATTTAGCACGTTCATGCAGAGTGTGATTGGCCCATGATAAAACACAAGGGGACTGGATATACAGTGATAGTTTTGATAGGCGCTTAAGAAAATGATGCAGCCAATCAGAGCACAGGAGAGTGTTTCACGTAATTTCATTTCTGTCCTGATGACAAACATAGCAGAAGATTATATGCAATGTCACCTGTGAGTGTGTGTGGATGCAGCTGAAACATGAAAATCAAACATGGCCCTCTGACCTGCGGTGCATCATGGGATACAAGCAGGGCTGCAGGGCCTCCTGCTGTAGGATGCTCTTGCAACAAAATTGCAGTGCCATGTAATCCATAAAAGAAATATAAGGAAAATATGTAGTATAGATTTCCTTAATGCAGCGCAAACCATGGTACACTGTAAGTTATACTGTGCTAATAATCAAAGGCAGCAAGCCATTTCAATGGTCAGAGGGGAGCAAAGGTTCATGCAGGTATCTTTCTCAAATGAGTGCAAGTCTGTAGAAGCGGTCATGGATGCACACTGCCATCCAGTGTTGGAGATTGGGATTTCTCCTGATTTTATGGAGGGTCTAATCTGCGTTCAGCTGCGAAAGATCACTATTTCCGCTAATGTGCATCTCAGATGCATGTCGTGCAACTGTTTACGATCAAATTTTAGGGTGGTGCCTGTGGTTTCTGACTACATACAGCGCTATGCTTATTTTAATCTCACCGCAAATGTGATGCTTGTTGCTAAACGCGTGTGTGTGTGTGTGCATGTGCACTTTATATGTTTTAGGCAAGTAGGCAATCCGTTACCACTGTATGAGGCATATCAGCACGTGTGGTCACATTTTGAGTGAGCAAATCACAATGTATTTTGGATCCCATGTACACACCTGTATTTGCAGTACAGTATTTATATTCTATTTGTCTACGGGGTCTTAGAAATATACACGGTTAGAGGACGACTTAAAAAGCAATGACATTTCTCAAAATAAAAATAAAACAGCTACCCATACTTTTGTTCTTACTAAACAGTTTTTTGAAGGGAAGTGAAACTGGATCTTCTGTCCAAGCATCAGTAAATGAATGAGACTTAAGCACCATCTTAAAAAAAGAACTCAAGAACAAATGAGTGCAAGACATTTCTGACACACTGTGGGGCAGAAAGTGAAAGAAACTTCACATATCGTGTTTCTCACTCACATTTATTTCCTCAAACCTCTCCGAGAGTCGATGTCTGTACATTTCTCTACAAGGCCCCAGTTTTGGTCATACTTGAAATCGTTCTGAATGACATAAATCAAAAGTGATTTTCTGCAAATGTGTGTATATTATGAAAATGGATGTTTGCTTTTACCAGTATATGAAAATTTCAATTGGTACTTTCTGGCACTAAATAAACATTGTCATACGTTTTTCTGGTGTTGTGGTGCTCAGGTTTGTGTGTTGTGTGTTTCACACCTCCTGCTGTGACCTTTTTCTCTACATGACCTCATACCAAGAGCAGCTGCATTGTCAGGATCTCACAGCTGTCTTTTGCAGCTCACAAATGGTGTTTTTATGAAATAAACGCTAGTTTTTTCATGTCTAAACTGCATATAATAAATTTGACCTACTTGTGACGGGAATCATATGATAAATTCTAAACGGAATGGTTTTAAGGCCAAAAATATTCTTTAATATAGCTAAATGAACGTATTTGTATGTATTGAACCACTGAAATTAATTTTAAGGGAGAGATTATGATATTAACTACACAGTTTAAGTTTTACAGCTGCTCTCAAATACTTCACTTGCATATTATGAAAACCAAACCAAGGAGGAAGAGTATACTGTACTGTACCATTCATGCAACAAATGCAGCACGCTCAGGCCGCACCCCTTTTTTAACCAGATACTTAAATACTCAGCAGTTTAAAAAAAGACATTTTCGTCAGAGATCTTTTAACTCACGTTAAATAAACTTACAGTAATAGTGAACCTGGTGTCTTGAAGATCAGTTGGCAAGTGCAAAAGTATTTATTACTGGAAGTTCATATCATTGATAAAATTCACTGTCAAGTTCACATTTGTTATGCATTAAAAGTATGTAGTTGGCTGGTGAAGGAAAAGTACATACTTTTGTGTATGTCCTAAGACATACTGCTGCTGTACGTCATGTTAGCCTAAACATCTAGTTCCCTTATTTAACTCCTCCCCTCCAGCTTGTCATACAGAGGCTACATAGATGCTGTTGTTAGTTATTCCTGATGGATATAATCAGTCCTACCCCACATATTCGTATTGGCACCTCTTGCATACTACTGTGTAAAATATGGATAGTACACAGACTGGGATTCATCCATTGTTAGCACAGGGTACCGAGCCCCTTGAGATACTACTGTACTGAGCAGTACACCGTCTTGTGGAGCTCTGCCAGCCATGAAACAAGACGAATATGGTTGTATGCAAGAAATTTCAGAGGGCCGGTTTTTCACTGATATCGTCCCTTGATACTGTGGATGCTGACGCAGGTCGAAAGGTTAGAAGAAAACAAGAATCAAAATTATTAGCAGAATTAATGAGAATGTGCAGTTTGTGCGATTTGCAATGTGCAATTTTCTGTTCACATACTGGAGGCAGCAGCTTTCTGAAGACTGATAATGACCAATGACTCAAATGTGTTTCCATTGAGAGCTCTTCACATACATTTAAAATCTGAGTAAGATTCCTCCTATAAAGAAGACTGGATATGTGAAAAAGGATGTTAGTGGTAATTGCCAGGGCAAGCATTTCTATTAATGGATTATCTCTAACCTAAAGTATTAAACTCAGGTGGATAACTTGCCCTGCCCTTTTTTAAAGGGCTGAACAACTAACAGAACAACTGCAGACAGATAAACAATTAAAAAAAAACCCTGTAGACTCCGACTGAAGGAGGGATCTGAGCCATATCTAAATGCTAGAATCACAGTGACTAGCAACCACCCTGGCACCATGCCGGTGAGGGATACACCAATCATATTTTATTAACGTATATATCTAGCTACATTTTATTGTTTTTTGTAACACAATTACACCTACAGGTGAGAATGACGCAACATAACTCTAGGGGCTTAAATATGTTTCTGTGATGTGCTATGACATGGTTCAAGTGTGTTATCAGGTACACGTTTTGTCTTACTGTGGGTCACAGGTATCTGACTCTTTATCAGAGTTACAGAATTAGTCAGGCTTCAGCAGTTGGTGTGAATGTGGGCGGAGTCTGTGTGTCTGATGTCTCTGATTGTGTGTTTGTGTGCTTGTACTAATCTGCAAAAGTGTCTTCGCATGTATGCGAAGAGACCCACCATTGTTTTATTTTAAACAATGTCTGTCTGCGGTTTAATTTATAGCTTTGAAACTTTACAAAGTTTTCGTTTCATTTTTAAACAGTTAAAACATATATTTGACTAGTAAAATGTAGAGAGATAAAACAGATTAAAAGCCTCATTAAACACAATATATTTGTGTAAATAAACGTTCTCACGGTGAAGATCATCACCACAAATGTGAGCTGGTTGGTTAATGTAGACTGATAATCAAGTCTACAAAGTCTACATGCATATGATTTTCACAGTACTTTTGATGCACTAACTATATTCACTATAAAAGTGAAGATGTACACTTTTGTACCTTACACACTTTACTTTATTAATCTAAAAGACCCTTCAGATATGTAAAAGTTAAGTACGATCTTTTCTTTACATGTTCATGCAGAGGTTTTTATCTCTGCACGCCTCTCTCTCTCTCTCTCTCGCTCTCTGTGCTACTTCCTCAAACAGGCGGGAAACCAAAAAAGAAAGGAGAGAATAAAGCAATGGCAAGGAAGTGGTATATTGCAGCGATGCCTACACACGGAGGCCTTGGAAAGAGAGATGCAGTCACAGCTCAAGTTTTGTAACTTCACAAGTGAGAAACTTGTGAACTTGTGTTGTTACCATAGTTACTAGGCCCAGTTGTTTTTTTTATCTTTAAATGCATGGACAAATTTAAACGTCGAAACGTGTTTAGAAACACAACACGTGAATTGCTGATGCAATTTCATTTGGATGTTAGATCTGAAAGTTTCTTAAAGCGGATCTTGGATTTTTCACTTTAATTTACCCATCAACATGGATCTTATCAGTGATTAAATAAGGAATTCGTTGTAGAAGATAAAATTAGCAAATAAATTAGCATATGTCAAATATTAAACTTAAAAATAAGGTACTAAAGGTCACAATATAACACAGAGTGCTTTTGTAAATGCTTTTGTAACAGGTACTACATACTAAAATATTAAAGTAATAATTGGCTTTTATGGATGCTATACAGTGATGAGCAGCCATTATAATAGTTATGTATTATATTAACTATAACTATAAAACTAGCTTTATAACTATATTTACGCATTTGATAGATGATGTATCCAAAGCAACAATGCATCCAAGGTATATAATTTATCAGTACATGAGGAATCAAACTCACAACCTTTGTGCTGCTGACACAATTCTCTACCAACTGAGCTACAGGAACATAACATATATACAATATACTTTCATCTAAAGATAAAACGTCTGTTATACAGTACTGTCAAAGTCTTGTAAGTTATCTGTTGGAATGTGTCGTGTTTTTATCTTTCAGTAAAGAACATTATTTTGCTTTTGGTGATGTCTTGCTTTGATCTGTAAAATTATATAACATTGTCTTCATCATTTGGATACAGTTGTATTGTCTTGATGTCGGAGATGATTCTGGTTCAGAATGTGCATTTCCTAAAACTGCTGCTCTCCGTCAGTGAATGCAAAAATGAGATCATTTTCTCATTCCCCGTTTGAAGGCCGTGACACAGTGCAAGGCAGTAGATGTGTGGCGTAGATGAAAATACAACTTCCTGTTAAGAAAGGGCCTTAACGCAGACTTGAGAAAGACGGTGTCTCTCTAACTCTGTTCTGACTCTAGACACAAGATTGAGGGTTTTTTTAGGTGGAAACACACCAACAACCGGACCGACTGATTAGACGAACGAGTGCGCGTAAGATCAAATAAATTCAACAATACAGGAACGAAAACCAAAACCCAGAAACATTATGATGGTTAATGCAGATCTGTGTCTGAATCAAACAGGACATATGGTGTCTTAGAAGAGTCACTTCAACCCTTGGATATGGCGAGATTTTTCAGACTAGGGCCCTTGATTTTGGTCCTGTGCATGGCTATAGGTAAGTACATCTTTTATTATAGTGAGATTTTAAATTGCCCATGTTAGTTTATATATGTGTATATGTTATATATTTCTTTCTCAAAACGCTTCACTACAAAATGTTTTAAACGATGTGGAAATCGTTACTTTGCTAAATAATTTTCTTAATAATTAATTTATATAACTAATTTAATTTAATTTTAATTGTCATTGGGTTGTAGGAATTTTACATTTAATGGATTCACGATTCGCATGATTTAACGATCATGTTTTGATAGTATTTGTAATTCATTTATCTTTATAAGTTGATTAAGTTTGTACAGAATGAACAGAACACAGTGTTGAATCTTGAATTTGAATCTTGTCAGTGATCCTCAGATCTATGTGTATAAACGCAACGCGGGTATATTTTGCTTTAACGTTTTTGTGTGTATATGAAGATAGAGAAATTAATCATGAGCATTATTTCATATTAAAAATACACATTTTTGGTTTTGCTGTCATTGGTGGATAAAAAATTAGGACTTCTTCACCAAACTTCATTAAATTAAGAAGTCAAAGCTTTGTGAAGCATCGCAGTGACAACAAAGCTTTCTGGACACTTTTTGGTAAAAGAATGCTGCATGAAACTCTTAACGCATGATTTTTCACAAGCATGGGACACTTGCGGGGTGTGATGGACATTAGTATTAAGTGTGACCTTCTGAAGTCTGTCAGAGATGAGGCTGATGTTTGGGTGTGTCCCCTCAAGACCTTTCTTGAAGTTCTGCTAGTCTGACTAGTGCTTGGAGCTTGAACTGTCGGTCTCCCCTGATCTCAACACACTTTCCCCTGCCAAACTTTTGATGGATTGTTGTTCACAACCTGTTTGTTGTTTGTTCTAACCATGTTAGAACAGGAGCGTTGTCCTACATTGTTGACAGCAAAGGTTCTTTGAAGCATGCTAAGTTCAAAAAAAGTGTTTTAATAAAAGAACCTTTTATGGATGTATGTAGATCTATGCAGATCTATAGTTTGGATATAGGGTTCTTTGGAAATAAAAAGGGTAGATGTGACGTTGTAGATTCCTCAGATAAGCATTTTGGTTTTTGGTTCTTTAAACCACCAGTAAAGAACTTAAGTAGAAAACACTCTTATAGGAACTTTAAATGGTTCTCTTATGACCTCAAGCCGTAAAACCCTTCTCAGTTCTAATTGTAACCTTACATTTTTATATTATTTTTAAATAATACTTCATTATAATTATATAGTTTTCTTTTGGGTGTCACATTGCACTTATTGCATGATGCTCTTGAATATAACGCCTTGCTAAACAGGCCTCTGACCACTTCCTTGTTCCATTTTGGGCTGGTTCCTACCTTGTAAATTTCCCGGCTAACATGGTGCTCGCGAGAGTTACTGAACAGTAAAGGCTATGAGAGGAAGAGACGCATTGAAAAGAGTTTTGACTTTATTTTGAAAATGCTGTGGGTTTAGAACGGATGAGAATTCTTGTGACTGCACTGTACATGCAAATCACAAAGAAGAGAGAAGACCTCAAGAGTTTGAGATATTGGCCTACATCCGAGACTGACATCTGAGGCACAGGCTAGGAGCAGTACCATATAAGCTAAATGATACTTATGTATAAGTTCACACAAAATTGTTTGTGTCCATATTTAATTTAAAATCAAAGCGAAGCAGACACAATTTTAAAAATGCAAATGCATGATATTACGCATTTAATATGGCATTGTGATAAATTGCAAAAATGTGAATCTAATGAACTGCTTTAATTAAAATAAATTTATTTAAAAATAAAGGGACCGTATTAACCTGACTACATTTTTTTACATCAACAAAAATAAAGCTCAAATCGAGTAAAATTAGCATTTTCAAATCAACATAAATTCAAAATTGATCCGTTTACTTTGTTAATGCACATATTTCCGACTTTTTGGTGAACGCTTTGTCAGTGTGTGTTCTTTTAAAAACAATAAAAAAAAGTATTTGTAATATTTAATTAAAATGTAAAATTTTCCCTTGGGCCACATGGACTATTGCATCACATGTAATAGTAGCCAAATATGTATTTATGAATATGTTTCTGGCTTTATTCTGATATGTGACAGCCAATCAGTCCTTGTGGATAAAATCAAGCCCCGCCCTACATTTTTCCTCATTAAATGCGCTGTTACAGCCAGACATTCAAAGTATTCCCTTTTCTATTTAAGTTCAAGTTTATTAACGTTACACCATAATGGTGAAATAACATTTAAACAATGTTACAATAAGAAGTGTTAAAGTGCTTCTTCATAATGGAACATAAATTATGTTCACAGTTTATTCTAGATATTTTAACATAGAAACATAAACAATTCATGTTCTAGAGACGAGAAATCACCTTCTTTAAAGTTGTAAGCTATTTGAATAAGTCTTGATTTCATATCCCAAACCAGGGAATCATTCTTCACAGATATTATTAAAGGGCTGTTTTAGCATGCATTTAAAATAATGAAAATAGAGGTTCCCGTGAGGTCTGCAACAGGAGTGTCAACAACTAGTGTTGCAGTACATTGACCAAATGTGCCACTGGCTGTATTCTGGGTTGTGGGTGATTGCCATGATGTGAGAAAACTGGCTAGTTTTTAACAACACAATAATTATACAGAACACGAGCACAAAGATGAGCGTTAAATAAAAAATCGAAACAAAAAATCGCTGGTGAGAGGTGCACAGTTAACAATGTTAGGTTGTAAGAACCAATAAATGACAGAAACATCAAAAATGTAATTTTGAAAGTTCTAGGAACGTTATATTAACATTATTGCTTGGTTATAAGAATTCAGTTACTCAAACTTTTTTTAATTCTGTAACATTTTTAAAACACTCACAACACTCTGCTCACAACTTAAGAATAACGGTTTTGAAATGTACGATATATTGCGTTTTTTGATAACTTTGAGAGAACTTTTACAGAACATGAGCCAACATTCTGAGAACGTTTCCTATTAACACAAATCGTTATGCTTTACGTTATTGTAAGCCTAAATGTTGATTTAGTAAATTAGTAAAAATCGAGTCTCTGACTGTAAAGTAACTGTCAAAAGAGCCCTTCTGCATTTTCTGTGTAAATATTTCTAAAGGTTTTAATAAAGTTATCAACAATGTCTGAGTTTTGCTGCATTAAAGTCCACTTTAAATTTACTTGTTGATGAAGAAAACCAGAGTTTTGAATTGAAATTACGTCGGTTAAATGTGAAGTTAAAACCAAATGCTAAAACACAACAATTACCAAAAAAATAATAATCCATTTAATTTCCTCAAAATTGATTCAAATAGCTGTTTATTACCAGAATAAATTCTTTATTTGGGTAGCCCATTTCCTCTGTGCATTTAGTGGATCACCAGAAATAATCATTCATATGATTATTAATAATCATATGTATGTAATAATAATCAGATATTAGATTTTTTTCCAAAAGTCGTGTTCAATACTAAATATACTTTGTTTACATTGTTTGAATGTCAGCATCTATGGACATAGGTTCCTAACAGTCAGATAATGCTTCAAAGATAAGTCCAAACTCAAGCTCGTCCTAGATTTAAGCATGCCGTCTTCATTATCATTGTCAAAAGACCATGACGTGTTATAAAATATATTTTTCTTCAAAGGTGTCTTGACATAATATCATTGCAAAGCTGGCCATAAAATCACACACATTAATGACAGTAACCTGATTATAATGTTTGCAAGACGGGCAAAGTTAGTCATTATTATCATTCTTTCATCTTCCACATAATGGGTGGACCTGCTAAAACTGCCACAGCACAATGCATGCACCTCAAGTTGTGAACTAAGTCAAGCAAAACCACATCCGGGAAAAAGAGAGAGAAAAGTACAGCCACACTTACACTTCTTAGAATAAAAAAACAGCATTTAGTAAAATGTATGTTTTAGGTTGAGTTAATGTGTGATTTGTATAAACTGACAGCTTTTTGGTTTTGGTTGCTCAGACCAATATATATCGTTCATACTGATTGTAATTTTTTTATATAGCAGACAGAAACATAGTAATCTGTGTGGGTGGGGATTACATACATTATAACAAAGTACATACAGTAACCTTCTCGCATCCACCTCCCAAAAACACACACACAAACGTATGAGTTACATGACTGTGGACTGGCAACACGCAAACATACATACAGTATATTATAAGCAGAACAACAGAACAGAAACCAAAGTGTCTAAGCCTGGGGAGGGGGGAAGGGTTTTGTCAAACTACAGGAAGCTGCGGTTGAAAACTGAAATAGTTGGTGTGCGCACTGTTTCCATGGCGACCAGGTCGTGTCACATACACAGCACTGCTAGTAACTCCCTTCCCTTTTCTGACAAAATGATGCTTTAGCAGAAGCTGGTCTTTCCATTTAGCTTCCAATGATATAATTGCCAGAGAAAACGAGACAGTCCTGCTGTTCTTCAGTGGGCAATGCTTGACTTATTAAAAACATATCTTCTCAGTGAAGTTGTTTTAGACTTGTTCTGCATTTTTGTTTTGTATTAATGCCGTTGACAAAAAATGGAAAATGTTGACATGGCTGTTGTTGATGGCACTAGTTTAAAAGCAAAGTTTCTACCATCCTAAAGCTCAGCTGGTAGAGCACAGTGAAAACAAACTCAAAGTCATGGGGTTAACTCCCAGGTTAGGAACGTTAACCTGAACAAAACAAAACTTGATTATGTTGTAAGTCACTTTTTACAAAAAAGTGTCTACAAAACACATAAAGGCATTGTAAATGAACTCAACATCCAAGGTTTTGGCATAATTAATAAGGTCATATTTCAAAGTGTATGACTTTGCTTTTTGCTTTTAAGCAAAATAATAATTTGAGCTTGGTTGCATCAACAATTATATTATATTATATTATATTATATTATATTATATTATATTATATTATATTATATTATATTATATTATATTTATTATATTATATTATATTATATTATATTATATTATATTATATTATATTATATTATATTATATTATATTATATTATATATTATATTATATATTATATTATATTATATTATATTATATTGAGTGTGGTCAACAAACCATGAATTATACATAAATATACAGTTGCTAGCACAAAGGTGATGTGCTGGGAGGTATGTATCTTTGCTGCATTTTTTCTGTTATACTGCTATATAATGTGTGTATATATATATAGTAATGTATCCACGTATATCTAGTTATATTGTATAATATACAAAAACTCTTTTGTTAATGTGATGTGCTTTGATGTTCTCTCATGGTACCAACCTATTTAAAACCTGTGATTATAGGCAGTGGTGATTCTGATGGAACAGACCCAGGAACAAATAACAACACAGGTAAACCTGACATCTCATCAAACTCATGACATCACCACCTCATCAAACTCATGACATCACCACCTCATCAAACTCATGACATCACCACCTCATCAAACTCATGACATCACCACCTCATCAAACTCATGACATCACCACCTCATCAAACTCATGACATCACCACCTCATCAAACTCATGACATCACCACCTCATCTAACTCATGACATCACCACCTCATCAAACTCATGACATCACCACCTCATCAAACTCATGACATCACCACCTCATCTAACTCATGACATCACCACCTCATCAAACTCATGACATCACCACCTCATCTAACTCATGACATCACCACCTCATCAAACTCATGACATCATCACCTCATCCAATCACACGCATGTTCATTCTCTCACTCCTCATCTCTCCACGCTCTGACCTCCATCTTCCCATAATGCTTTGCTACAGTCGCACTGCTACTGAGCTAAAGGTCATATATGGAATTTAAATTAAATGAATGTATCTATTTAGGCACTATTTTAAGGCAGTGTTGTTCAGTTCCTGATGCATACACCCTCACACAATTTTGTTCTCATTGAAAATGTCATTAATAAATAGGAATGTTTTTTGGATATGTAGTTTTTGTGGATATATATTTTGTCAGTCAACAACCACACTCTTTTGGGTGAAAGAGAAAAAGGTTTTAGTTGATCACATAATCATTATCATTTACCAGAGGAAATCAATTCTAAAAAAACAGATCTGAACCAGACTCAGGCAGATCATTTAACCTCACCCCCACTCATCTCGCAACAACATTCAACTGGAGCTACAGCAGGTAACAGTGTGATATTAATGTATTGGGTAATTATGTAAATGATACATGATATTAGATGATCATGAGCTATGTTTTATCTAAATTAACCACAGGCCCCTTATCCACACGCACTTCTCCACCAACCTCACAATTAACACAGACAGGTAATGATTTATCCTTTAAATACTTCTACTCTCCAGGTAAAATGACTGCAGTAGCTTTTGTTTTCATGAAAAGGATCTGATGTATTTCAAGCAAAATTGAAAAGCAAATGGGTTATTTTTGAGTTTGTTTTGGTGGTTAGAAGTTGCTCGCGGTGTGATTCTTACAGGAAATATAAGATAGGAAAACTTTGTATTGGCTGTTAAACACATCTTAAATGTCATTGGAGGGCACGATGCAATGTAATTGGTGGCTGTGGCCTGGGCTCCCGCCTACTTTGATGCAAATGTCATTTCCACGCTACACCAAATAATTCAATATCACAAATCTGATTTTTGAAAGACATAAAGGTGTGTTATAATAATAGGGTAACTGTTCAATTTGATCACAACCATTATCATTTACCAGTAGGAATCACTTCTGGAACTACAAGTCAGACAAATACAAATAATTCAACCTCACCCCCACTCATCTCGCAACAACATTCAACTGGAGCTACAGCAGGTAACAGTGTAATATTTTGGTATCATATAAAGCAGTATTTTTTGAGCTTGTCGTGGTAGTGTTTAAGTAATTACTATTACTTTATTAATTTTATTAAATTGCTCACCAGCAATTAACATTTGTTGCTATGGCAACAGTACCCTAAGTAACTTATCACAAATCTGATCTTCTTTGAACCAGACTAAAAGACCTCTAATGTCAAAACTAATATATTATTATCATTAATATCATATAACCACTATCATGTACCAGTAGGAATCAACACTGCATATAAATAAGAAACCAAACAGCCTTCACCACACACTCCCTGCATCAGCATTCAGCTGAATGTAATGCTGGTAACAGTGTAATACTGACACACACACACACCCTGCATCAACATTCAGCTGAATGTAATGCTGGTAACAGTGTAACACTGACACACACACACACTCCCTGCATCAACATTCAGCTGAATGTAATGCTGGTAACAGTGTAATACTGACACACACACACACCCTGCATCAACATTCAGCTGAATGTAATGCTGGTAACAGTGTAACACTGACACACACACACACTATAAATTATATAGTAATTGGTAAAAAACACACACACACCCTGCATCAGCATTCAGCTGAATGTAATGCTGGTAACAGTGTAACACTGACACACACACACACTCACAACATTCCTGCATCAGCATTCGCTGAATGTAATGCTGGTAACAGTGTAACACTGACACACACACACACCCTGCATCAGCATTCAGCTGAATGTAATGCTGGTAACAGTGTAACACTGACACACACACACACACACACTCCCTGCATCAGCATTCAGCTGAATGTAATGCTGGTAACAGTGTAACACTGACACACACACACACACACACACACACTCCCTGCATCAGCATTCAGCTGAATGTAATGCTGGTAACAGTGTAATACTGACACACACACAACCTGCATCAACAGGGAGATTCTACATATATATATATATATAAATGTCATGTATGCATGTATATCTAGTTATATTGTATAATATACAAAAACTTTTGTTAGTGTGATGTGCTTTGATGTTCTCTCATGGTACCAACCTATTTAAAACCTGTGATTATAGGCAGTGGTGATTCTGATGGAACAGACCCAGGAACAAATAACAACACAGGTAAACCTGACATCTCATCAAACTCATGACATCACCACCTCATCAAACTCATGACATCACCACCTCATCAAACTCATGACATCACCACCTCATCTAACTCATGACATCACCACCTCATCAAACTCATGACATCACCACCTCATCAAACTCATGACATCACCACCTCATCTAACTCATAACATCATCACCTCATCCAACTCACACGCATGTTCATTCTCTCACTCCTCATCTCTCCACGCTCTGACCTCCATCTTCCCATAATGCTTTGCTACAGTCGCACTGCTACTGAGCTAAAGGTCATATATGGAATTTAAATTAAATTAATGTATCTATTTAGGCACTATTTTAAGGCAGTGTTGTTCAGTTCCTGATGCATACACCCTCACACAATTTTGTTCTCATTGAAAATGTCATTAATAAATAGGAATGTTTTTTGGATATGTAGTTTTTGTGGATATATATTTTGTCAGTCAACAACCACACTCTTTTGGGTGAAAGAGAAAAAGGTTTTAGTTGATCACATAATCATTATCATTTACCAGAGGAAATCAATTCTAAAAAAACAGATCTGAACCAGACTCAGGCAGATCATTTAACCTCACCCCCACTCATCTCGCAACAACATTCAACTGGAGCTACAGCAGGTAACAGTGTGATATTAATGTATTGGGTAATTATGTAAATGATACATGATATTAGATGATCATGAGCTATGTTTTATCTAAATTAACCACAGGCCCCTTATCCACACGCACTTCTCCACCAACCTCACAATTAACACAGACAGGTAATGATTTATCCTTTAAATACTTCTACTCTCCAGGTAAAATGACTGCAGTAGCTTTTGTTGTCATGAAAAGGATCTGATGTATTTCAAGCAAAATTGAAAAGCAAATGGGTGTGACGTTATTTCACACAAAATCTCACCAGTATTTTTGAGTTTGTTTTGGTGGTTAGAAGTTGCTCGCCGGTGTGATTCTTATAGGAAATATAAGATAGGAAAACTTTCTATTGGCTGTTAAACACATCTTAAATGTCATTGGAGGGCACGATGCAATGTAATTGGTGGCTGTGGCCTAAGGTCCCGCCTACTTTGATGCAAATGTCATTTCCACCCTACACCAAATAATTCAATATCACAAATCTAATTTTTGAAAGACATAAAGGTGTGTTATAATAATAGGGTAACTGTTCAATTTGATCACAACCATTATCATTTACCAGTAGGAATCACTTCTGGAACTACAAGTCAGACAAATACAAATAATTCAACCTCACCCCCACTCATCTCGCAACAACATTCAACTGGAGCTACAGCAGGTAACAGTGTGATATTAATGTATTGGGTAATTATGTAAATGATACATGATATTAGATGATCATGAGCTATGTTTTATCTAAATTAACCACAGGCCCCTTATCCACACGCACTTCTCCACAAACCTCACAATTAACACAGACAGGTAATGATTTATCCTTTAAATACTTCTACTCTCCAGGTAAAATGACTGCAGTAGCTTTTGTTGTCATGAAAAGGATCTGATGTATTTCAAGCAAAATTGAAAAGCAAATGGGTTATTTTTGAGTTTGTTTTAGTGGTTAGAAGTTGCTCGCGGTGTGATTCTTATAGGAAATATAAGATAGGAAAACTTTCTATTGGCTGTTAAACACATCTTAAATGTCATTGGAGGGCACGATGCAATGTAATTGATGGCTGTGGCCTGGGGTCCCGCCTACTTTGATGCAAATGTCATTTCCACGCTACACCAAATAATTCAATATCACAAATCTAATTTTTGAAAGACATAAAGGTGTGTTATAATAATAGGGTAACTATTCAATTTGATCACAACCATTATCATTTACCAGTAGGAATCACTTCTGGAACTACAAGTCAGACAAATACAAATAATTCAACCTCACCCCCACTCATCTCGCAACAACATTCAACTGGAGCTACAGCAGGTAACAGTGTGATATTAATGTATTGGGTAATTATGTAAATGATACATGATATTAGATGATCATGAGCTATGTTTTATCTAAATTAACCACAGGCCCCTTATCCACACGCACTTCTCCACCAACCTCACAATTAACACAGACAGGTAATGATTTATCCTTTAAATACTTCTACTCTCCAGGTAAAATGACTGCAGTAGCTTTTGTTGTCATGAAAAGGATCTGATGTATTTCAAGCAAAATTGAAAAGCAAATGGGTGTGACGTTATTTCACACAAAATCTCACCAGTATTTTTGAGTTTGTTTTGGTGGTTAGAAGTTGCTCGCCGGTGTGATTCTTATAGGAAATATAAGATAGGAAAACTTTGAATTGGCTGTTAAACACATCTTAAATGTCATTGGAGGGCACGATGCAATGTAATTGGTGGCTGTGGCCTGGGGTCCCGCCTACTTTGATGCAAATGTCATTTCCACGCTACACCAAATAATTCAATATCACAAATCAGATTTTTGAAAGACATAAAGGTGTGTTATAATGATAAGGTAAATATTCGATTTTATCACATAACCATTATCATTTACCAGTAGGAATCACTTCTGAAACTACAAGTCAGACAGATACAAATAATTCAACCTCACCCCCACTCATCTCGCAACAACATTCAACTGGAGCTACAGCAGGTAACAGTGTAATATTTTGGTATCATATAAAGCAGTATTTTTTGAGCTTGTCGTGGTAGTGTTTAAGTAATTACTATTACTTTATTAATTTTATTAAATTGCTCACCAGCAGTTAACTTTTTGTTGCTATGGCAACAGTACCCTAGGTAACTTATTATCACAAATCTGATCTTCTTTGAACCAGACTAAAAGACCTCTAATGTCAAAACTAATATATTATTATCATTAATATCATATAACCACTATCATTTACCAGTAGGAATCAACACTGCATATAAAAAAAGAAACCAAACAGCTTTCACCACACACACCCTGCATCAACATTCAGCTGAATGTAATGCTGGTAACAGTGTAATACTGTAATACTGACACACACACGTGATTAAAGATGCTTTTTCATAATGTTTCTTAATAATTGCATTATACTTTTTCTGCTCCAAGCCAGGAGCAATATGAGTTAATGTGATCACTAACTTTGCAGTACTTACATACATTGAGAGATGTTGTCGGTCCATTTCATAATTTCTGTTGTCAACTGTCACCTGGTGCAGCCAACCTCACCACTCTTGCAAGCAACATCACACTTGCAAGCACCACCACCTCCAACAACTCAACAGTCTCACCCACAAACAGAAGCACCACCACGGGTAACATCTCAAACTCAGTTCTAAGACACTCTGAATTTACTGTACAAATGATCTTTATTGTGACCTAATAACATGACTTGTGATTATTAACTTATAAACGTTTGCTTTCCTCCCAAAACAGAACCCGAATGTGAGTATCCTTTTATTTTACCTTTTTTAAGTCAACCTACATTGTGATGTTCAGAACATGAAGTCCTGAACGAAAGTTGGGGAGGAGCATGTTCATTTTATCTGACCAATCACGTTGCTTCAGCATGCATACATTAAACTGCTGTTTAACTCACTGCTCCAACAATTCTACTGGCATACCTTCTCCACCCCAACTCACCCCTGTGTGTAGTTCATTTAACCCTGTATGGTCAAATGTAAGTATGGCCCAAGTGTTTCTTACAGGGTAAAGTCTGGAGCTTGAGCTCTACTATAGACTGCAAGTCAGTTTTGTCAATTGATCTTATTTTTGAAAAAATGCATATGGGACCCGTGCTGGCAAAATGAGTCACAATAAGCAAATTTTCACAAACAACTTTCTAGCATTGTTAAAACAAAGGAAATATTTAAGAAGGTTCGCCCCTCAGAAAGCGTACAAATAAAGATCGTTTTAGATGATTAACTGCTATTTGGAGTATTGGGATCGCTAGATGAGGGCTTGATTAACTCATTTTTGTGAAAACCTCAATAACTGACACTATTCACTTTTGTTTTGCCTATAGCTTGTAATTAGCCGGTGCTCATTCTGACTCATTTTACCAGCACAGGTCACATATTATGCTAATAATGAATTTATAAATGTTTGTTTTCTTTACATGCAGGTAAGTTCCAACTCTTGTATGAAACAAGAAATAATGAAACAGTTCACAAAGTGGAAATTATTAATGGCACCGCTAACAAAGCATACAAGGTTCAGATAATCGGCGGGTTGTACAGTGTTACAAAAGAAATGAAAAACAAAACCTTGCAAATAAAGTCTGAATGGTTAAGACCATGCACTAACTACAATGTCAGTGTAGTAGGATGTAAATCCATCGGAAACCAAACCTTTAGCTCTAGTGGTAAGTGAATTATTTTTATTCAGCACAATATTTTGCCAGAGGTAGATGAAGACCCCATTCCTAAACATATCTGTCATTGAGGGGAAAAGTAAATTGTATGACAACATTCAAATGAGATTTTTATCTAATTTGTGTCTCGTTTAAACAAGGAATTAGCCACCAGTTGGTTAAAATGTAAAATAGTTGCAATGAGATTGTGTTGGAATACAACATAACCTAATAAAGTTAGTTCTACATGTAATGGTAATCATGTTATTTGTTTCTTTATATCATTCACAACGTCTTTACAATGTTTACATTGTCTTTCATTCTGTTGTATAGATAAAGGAGAAACAATCACTGTGGTAAAACATGGCAGCAGTAAAGTGTCTATTGAAAATAAAACACAGTGGAATTTGACAGACTGTGTTAATGTAATGAATCTGGAAGAATGCTTTAATAAGGTCTATCTTGAGACATGTAACTACACATTTGATATTATTTTCCTCCCAGGTTGGTATTTAATAAACTTAACAGATTTAACTTCAGTGTTAAAAGCTGTGTAAAAAATGTTTTATTTTTCCTGTTAAATCATAAAGATACATACAACAATATTGAAAATTAAATGGATAGTGTATTGTAGGTCCAATATAAGTCTTGGAGCAGGTGCTATGCAATTTTGTACCATTAAGCAAACCTTGTAATCGAGAGAGACACGACACTAACAGATTTTTCATTCAGCAAAGTAACTCTTGGAGCGTGTACAATACTCTTGAAATTGTGGCACAACAGCACAATTTCTAGTTATAATGATTTCTGTAACACTAAAACCCCCACTGATTATATATATTCAGCAATCAAAATATATACAATATAGTGGATTTTCAAAATTGTCTTTTAGTGAATGAGCTGAAGTTTGATTTGAATAGGAATGACAAGAAGAGGAATTTACTGAATGTAATTCTGATTAATGACAAACTGAATGTTTTTGTTTCAGACAAACTTGACATAGTCTTTAACAAAACTATCCCCACTCAGTTTGAGTGGAAAAACAGACCAAAACTATATAACGGCACTGTTGAGGTCACATGCATCGGTGTTGGTAAGTAACAGAAAGTGTTGCCACATTAAATAGTTTTTCATACTTTACATACATGTTTACCTTGATGATGTATTTTTCTCTTTTTCTTTGTCAGACCATACTTTTAAATTAAATGAGAGTGTGTCATTATTACCCAATAAAACATATTATTGCACTGGAATATACACTTACAAAAATAAAACCATTGAGAGTGATCTGCTCCCAGTTAACATAACATGTGGTAAGTTACTATGTTAAACAAGTATTCACCTAATTTCTCTCCAACACATCTGCAGATCCAAAAATGATGTAAAAGCTAGTATTGCGCTAAATCCTTTTTGTGTTTATTAAGATAAAGTGGTACTGTTATCTCTCTTACAGATTGGGGGAAAAGTTCTTTTGAAGAGGTGACAAATAGAACCTTCATTATGTCATTGAAACCATCCCACCAGGATAAATGCTCAGGGATTCAATTGCAGGATTATTCAGCTAAGTGCAACATAAGTGAAAGCAGTAAGTTTAATCTCTTCTGTTGGTTTGCTGATTCAGCATTATTGAAATGCGTTAACTGTTGCATATTTCTGTACAGTATAAAAACTCTTCTGACTTTTTATGTTATTAGTGGTAGATGCATAATGTCTGATACAGGTGTTTTATTATTTAAGGGGGAGCCTGTAAACAAAATGGGGACGAAGTCACAAAATGCAGTTTTACAGATTTGAAACCATATACCAGTTATACATGCAAAATTAGCGCCACAGTCAGCACCATTGACACAAGCCACACTGACACGGGTGTATACGTAATTTCTACTGGAACACATCAAACACTTGCTGCCGGTAAGTTTCTTTTATGTTCTTCTACAGATAAATGAAATTAGGCTCCAGTAGGAAACTGTCATGTGTAAAGCAGCCTGCTGTTATATAGGTACATTATACAGCACATCTGTTGTGTATTGTATATCTGTAGTGTTCCTGTAGCTCAGTTGGTAGAGCATTGTGATAGCAGCACAAAAGGTTCTGAGTTTTATTCCCAGGGAACATATGCACTAATAAATGTATAACTTTAATGTAGTGTACGTTACTTTGGATAAAAGCTTCTGCCAAATACAGGAATTGAAATGTAAATGTATATGGATGTAACCAAAATACAGTTCAAAAACTGTTTATTGCGTGTTGACTGTAATTGAACACACAGTTTATAAAATGTATGGTGTCCCCCTCTTACAACAGAGCCAGATTTCAAAAACAGCGAAGCAGCAATAAAAGTACATTACCCTTCACACAATTCTATTCAAGTAACATGCAATGATATCAAGAAAAACGAATGGAATGGAGGAGTGGGAAAATATACAGCTGTACTCATTGACCATAAAGTACAACTAAAGAATACAACATGCTTTTTCGTATTTGAAGATCTTTACTACCTTACCACATATAAGATTATGGTAATTATATCTCTTCTCATCAGTGTCTTTCAGGCTTATTCATTCATGTGCCAAACAGATCCCATGTGTTGGAAGTGAAATAAGTACAGTATGCTGGATGAAGTTACAATGTTGTGTTTGTTCACATTATGTATTTATTCAATTCAGATTAATGCCACAAATGAACAAGGAAAGTCATCTTCCATTACTGATACAGCCACCACTAAATGTAAGAACAACTTTATCCTTATTGTCCCTTACTAGCTAATTTACTGTAGTCCAGTAGAGAACATGAGATGATGCAGAATACAGCAGAGAATTTTTGTCTAGTGTCAACTGAAAGTATGAAATTGTGGAGTTGAAAATGTGTTTTTTTTCAGATAACGACAAAGCTGTTATTGGATTTCTGGTTTTTCTAATTATTGTGACATCAATCGTGCTGCTTTTTGTGCTGTACAAAATTTTCCTGCTCAAGCGGAAACGGTCAGTGTCACAGTTTCACCCGAACACAAATAATTAAGATTTCACTTAAACGTCAATAAATTTGTCTGGGGGGATTTTTCACCACAGGGATGATGAAGATGTTGAAATTCCTCTTACACGTAAGTGATTCGCTTTGCTTATTGTCAGTCCGGTGTGTTTCCAAAGACATTGGATTCAGTTTTCCTTCTCCTCCTCCAGAACACCTGCGGAATGTCGAGCCCATCCTTGCGGAGAATTTAATAGACACTTATAAGAAGAAAATTGCTGATGACTCTCGTCTTTTTATGGACGAGTTTCAGGTGACATTATATTTCATGCAAACTATGCAGCGTGTACTATCTGCGTTTGTTAAACTACCTCTGAGTGTTTAAATGTTAGAAAAATAAATTCAGTTGTTCTTCTCAGAGCATTCCTCCGAATTTTCTCCAATTATTCCATTAAAGAGGCTCGAAAATCTGAAAACCAGTCCAAGAACCGCTATGTTGACATTCTGCCTTGTAAGTATTGCTTATATTTTTACCCTAATATTTTAATAATGTATGGTAATATTTATTAAAATATTGGTAATATGGTAATGGTAATATTTTTATGATGAATGTGTCAAAATCTGTATGGCTTCCATTTTTGCAGACGATTATAATCGTGTAACACTCTCGACCAATGGCAACAACGACTACATCAATGCCAGCTTTATCGAGGTACTCTTTATATATATATGTGTGTGTGTGTGTGTGTGTGTGTATGTATATGTATATAGGTATATAGTTATATATACTAGTAATATAGTTACGTATAGTTATAGTTTCGTATAGTTACATTAAATTTTAGTTACGTATAGTTACGTGAATTTTATGAGTTTCAACTGATCATGTTTTTTCCATTCAGGGATACAAAGAGCCAAAGAAATACATTGCAGCCCAAGGTATATATATATAAACACACTTCAGAAACTAATCAGAAACTTCTCTACATTCTGTTTGGATGAGTTTCATTGTAAAATGCTGATAAACGCACCTCTCTTTTATATTTCTCCATTTTATAATTCAGCAGGCTGCTACAGTATGTGTCTTACAGCAAACACTTAATGAGCTAATGAGCTATAAATAAATAGTTTAAGAAATTATTTCATCTGTTATTATTATTATGTAATTATAATTATGTAATATTGATGTTATTTTATTGCTGTCAATAGACAGTTTTCCTTAACTCACTTATTTTCATTTGCTAGTATTTTTATTTGAGTTTTCTTGATGGTTGTATTTCTGTCTTTCAATATTTTTCAGGACCAAAGGATGAGACTATTGAAGATTTCTGGAGGATGATCTGGGAACAGAAGTCAGCCATCATCGTCATGGTTACCCGCTGTGAGGAAGGAAATAAGGTTCGTGTTTGCTCTGATCTGACGGACGTTATTATTTAACATAAAGAACCTTACTGTAAATTATAACCTCGGACTGCTGCTGTATTTACCTTGCAGAGCAAATGTGCTCAGTACTGGCCGTGTTTAGACAGAGAAACGGAGATCTACGAAGATTTTGTGGTGAAAATAAGATCAGAGGAACACTGCCCTGATTACATCATTCGCCATCTGCTCCTAACCAATGTAGGAGGATCTTTGTTTACGGTGTGTGCTGTATTATATCTTTGTTAAACAATCTTTGAGAAACACTTTTAACTGTGTGTGTGTGTCTACAGAAGACGGAGAAAGCCACAGAACGAGAAGTCACCCACATTCAGTTCATCAGCTGGCCGGATCACGGTGTGCCTGGAGACCCCAGCCTGCTTCTGAAGCTTAGGAGAAGAGTCAACTCCTTCAAGAACTTCTTCAGCGGTCCAATCGTGGTACACTGCAGGTAACAACCATGAAGACTGTAACCTCTGTTCATTACAGGCACAGGAGTTTAGTAGGCGGAGCTTGTTTTTTCTGGGCTTGAGTTTATTTGAATAGCTGAGGTATCTACAAGCTGATAAAGTGTCACATGAATGTTATCTTGTCCTCTGCAGCGCGGGCGTTGGACGCACAGGAACATATACTGGTATTGATGCCATGATCGAGAGTCTTGAGGCAGAGGGCAGAGTAGACATCTATGGATATGTAGCAAAACTACGTCGCCAGCGATGCCTCATGGTTCAAGTGGAGGTGAGAGAACTGGAAAATGGAGGATCTTTATCATTCATTTTATGTTACTTGAACGGGTATAAAGATCACTTAACTTAAAAATAACATTTTAATACAGAGTGTTAAATATAGTACTAACATTACTGCAAGAAAATTTTGAGTAACTTTAAGAGAACTTTTTGAGAACATTAGCCAACATTCCCTGCATGTCTGTAAATAGGCAGAATGTTGTTTATTTTGTGTGGATGTGTTGGTGTGTACATATATATATTTGTGTGTATTACTTCTGCTAGGCTCAGTACATACTGATCCACACGGCTCTGATAGAATATAATCAGTTTGGAGAAACGGAGATCTCGCTATCAGAATTACATTCAGAGCTCAAAACTCTCAGACAGAAGGATGGGAATGACCCCAGCTTGATGGAAATGGAGTTCCAGGTTTGTTGTCTCTTCTTCAGGTGATGTAGAAGATATGAGTGCCCCCACGTCACATCAAATTTATAACGTTCGTATGACCTTTTTCTTTTTTAAAAAGAAACTTCCCAAGTATAAAAACTGGAGAACTTTTAACACGGCAACCAGTGAGGACAACAAGAAGAAAAATCGCTACTCGTCTGTTGTCCCATGTGAGTAACCACCATCGAATTTATTTATATTTATTTATTTATTTATTTATATTATCAACTAAATATAGTTATATTTAAATCCTTAAATCTTATTTGTATACACTTATAGTTAATAATGAACACAAATGAGCCAGTTAGCTTTGGCTGATGCTAATTATCTAAGTTAGCACCAGCAGCACAAAAAAAACATAACAATGCAACTGACCAATCATTGAATGTTTCTGTCGCAGACGATTACAACCGTGTCCTCTTTAGACTGGAGCTCGATTGCAACCAGACCAGCGATCCGGAGGACGAGGATGAGTTTTCCTCATCAGAGGACGAGGAGGAATCTGAAGAATACATTAACGCCTCATTTATTGATGTGCAACAATCTATTTATTTATTGAATAATTGTGTCACTACTTTCCTGACAATGGAGAATATGCCCACCCAAATTCTTATTCTTCATATTTTTGTTATATTACAGTAACTACTGTAACTACATGCAATTTGCTATTAATATTCAATTTACTCATTTGCTATTCACATTTGCTATTATTATTGCTGTTTGCTTATACTTTCAATTTATTTTTTACACATTACAGTAAATAGGATCTGTTTTAATCAATATGATATCAATATTTTAATATCATATGCATCACATTCTTAATGTTTTATTGTGTTCCAACAGGGCTACTGGTGTCAGAAGAGTCTGATCGCAGCACAGGGGCCTCTGCCCAACACAACAGCAGAGTTCCTGCTGATGCTGTATCAACAACAAGCCAAAACATTAGTCATGCTAACCGACTGCAAAGAAGATGACAGGGTAGAGCGTCCCACAATTCATTGCATGAATTGGAAATCGACAGAAATTTGTCTCAGAAGAAAAGCTCCATTATAAAGCAGGTTTAAATCGCATCTGATTATATTTTTTTGAATGGAAATCCTGTTTGTTTGCAGGAGTTTTGTGATCAGTACTGGGGAGATGAAAGGAAAGTGTTTGGAGAGATGGAAATTGAGGTGAAAAAGACGGAGAGTTTCCCGACGTATGTCCGACGGTGTTTGGAAATCCGATCCACAAAGGTAACCGGGTTTCATTCTCTTCAAAAGGACACATTGAGTAAAGCGTCTTTATTGTCCATCATCTGATGTTAAGAATACTGTCCGCTGAGTTAGCAACATGTTCTGTTCAATACATTTGACGGCATGAACTTTGATCTTATGATAGAAGAAGGAGGTGCTTGAAGTGGACCAGTATCAGTTCCTGAAGTGGAGAAACAGTGAGCTTCCAGAGAATGCTCAGGAGTTGATAGAGATGATGAGGAACATTAGAGAGAGTGGAGGCTATGACAACAGCAGAATGAACCGGAATGTTCCCGTCGTGGTGCACTGCAAGTGAGTCCAGACTGACCATTGAGTGAATGAATATAAGAATGAATAAATGAATGAATGATTATATGAGTGAATGAATGATTATATGAGTGAACGAATGAATGATTGATTGATTGAATGAATATATAAATGAATGATTGATTGATTGATTGATTGAATATATAAATGAATGATTGATTGAATGAATGAATGAATGATTGATTGATTGAATGAATATATAAATGATTGATTGATTGATTGATTGATTGATTGAATATATAAATGATTGATTGATTGATTGATTAATTGAATATATAAACGAATGAACGAATGATTGATTAAATGAATATATAAATGATTTATTTATTGATTGATTGATTGATTGATTGAATATATAAATGAATGAACGAATGATTGATTGATTCATTGATTGAATGAATATATAAATGAATGAACGAATGATTGATTGAATGGTTGGTTGTTTGGTTGATTTTTCAAACTTTTGTGTTTAAACCACTTCCAACATTTTGATCAGCAATGGATCTTCACGCACTGGGATCTTCATTGCCCTGTGGAATCTCATGGACAGTGCATCCACAGAGAAGCTGGTGGATGTTTTCCAGGTGGTGAAAATCTTGCGCAGGGAGAGGCGAGGAATGTTTGAGACATATGTAAGTTCTCATTTTGCATATACTGTAAATCCTGATATAGGATTAAACTGCACCAGTTTTAAATCACTATGAACAGACCAGCTAATGAAGAAACCAGTCACTAACGCTTTCTTGGCAAGGACATTAACCCAGAGTTAAAGGGTTTGTTCACACAAAAATGAAAACACTGTCATTTTTCACCCTCCACGTCTGTTATTCCAAATCTGAATGACTTTCTTTCTTCCATGGAACACAAGAGAGGAAGTTACAAAGAACATTGACGCATCTTTCTCCATACAGTGAAAGTGAATGGTGACCGAGATTGTCAGTCACATTCTGCCTAACATCTCATTTTGTGTTTCATTAAGGAAAGTCATGATTTTAAAACAACATGAGGATGAGTAAATTATGTAGAAGTGTTTTTATTTTTAAGTGAACTAAGTGTAGTATGAAAAATGTATATACTGTAATACACAGCAAGTATACTTCAGTAAAGTTCAAATATACTTTGTCGTATAAAATAGTTTTAAGCATGCTTTAAGTACTTGCAGTAGTATGCATTTATAAGTGTACTGTTTCAGTACTACTTGGGACTAAATTGGCCACTTTTTAGTGTAAAAAAGTGTACTTTTATGTATACTTTAAGTGTAACATTAATAAACTTTGAATACACAACCAGCACTTCTAAGAAGTACGTAAAGGGTAGACTGAAAGTACACTTATTTGTAGTTAAAAGAAGTATACAGACAGCACACTTCTGGTTTTTAAGGGATGGTATAAAATGAATTGTAACCTCTGTACACAGGAGCAGTATCAGTTCCTCTATTCGGCACTAGAGGGCGCCTTCCCCGTGCAGAACGGCGGTGTGAAATCACCAGCTTCAGACAGTGTGCAGATCATCAATGAAACCACGGCGCTTCTGTCCGAACCGGCCAGCAGTACCAGCGCTGACCAGAAGAAAGAAGAAACCGCCGAGCAGGAAGAAGCTGCTGAAACTGCTGCTGCTACAGAAAATACCAGCGATGCTACACCACCACCAGCAGAGGACGCCAGTGAGAAAACCTCCACAGAGGGCACCCCAAATGGGCCTGCTGAAGTTTAAAGACAACCTTTGACATTGTGCTGGTCAATACTGGGATCGTTTCTCGGTATGACTTCAGATCAGACGTTGTTAACAATATGACAGATGAGTCTTAAGTAAGGAAGTCCAGCTCTTCCATTAATGACTATGTAGACGAGAACATTTCATTTCTTTATTTTTGAGTTTTATTGTATATTTACAGTATATAAAGTTAGCATGTTTGGAGAGGATTCAGGGCAGAATCGGCTTGAAACTTCAATCCTGAAGTTTTTGTCTCAGGGGAAAGTTTGGGGTTTAGTTTTCTGTAATCTGTGGATATTGATAATGGTTGTTTATTCCGAAATATGTAAAGGTTTCGCTTCATGATTCGATTTTGTTAGGCTATCAAATTGCGAATTTGAATGTATTGTAAAATAAGAAATGGGAATATGAAAGCACAGTGTTGTTATTGAATCGAAATGATTGATGAAATTATTGAATGGGAACGAGTGCTTTTATGTTTGTGAACAAAACTCGGGGCAAAGATACCTTTGCACTACAATGCTGTCATCAAACTTTCGTTTCTCTGTTTTGTGAAATCTAAATGCGTTTTTTTAAGCAGATGTTTAACGTAACTTAAAAAGAATAAAGGATGGCTTGAACAATGACATATTTGTATGACATTTTACATTGCATGTGCTACATAGCCCCATAGAATAAACACAAGGCCTTCAAATTCAGGCTACATAATCACTTCTGCCTGCAAAAAGCTTGCAGTTGTTTTGAAGTGCGTATTGCTCATTTATTAACTAGATCAGTATTGATGCAGCTGTGCCCAGTGATTTAAATATTCCTTAAGGTGTATTTAACCCACTCCTGTCCTCACCAGGTCCTTAACCAGATGGAAAAACTAGTAAAATGACATTAAAATTCGGTGTATGTAATATGTGCTGACAACACAAGATGGCGCATGTTAACTAAGAAGTGAGCACAAAGAATTTCTTACCATCATTCTGTTTGACAAAATGTGTAGTGTGTAATAGCTAATACAATATTATTCACTTGTTTGTGATGACAGACTGTTAGCTGTGTTGAATTGTATACTATGTGTATATGTATGTATGTATCTATGTATGTATGTATGTATGTATGTACACACACACACACAAACATATATACACAATGCAAAATAGCTAAGAGATTTTCATCACAAACAAGTGAATAATATTGCACCTGAGAGCAATAATGCAATTATTTTTGCAATTACTTGAAATGCTGTCTTATGTGATTTAATGTTTTATTTATTTAGTCAATAATATAAATTGGGGACATAAGTTTTTTCATAACAAGCTGGAATACACAAGTTCTTGTCTTAAGTAAGCATAAACTAATCGATAGTAACCATTTATTTTCAAAAGAAGAATTTAGAAGGTCACAGGGTTACAGTGATGTACAGTGTGTGTGTAATATTATTGTAACGTTTGTGTACAGTATTATTTAAACACTATATTAACGTCAAATCAATCCTCGTAACCAGGTTTTTGGTATAATGTAGGTTTATGGATGATAATTGATTTGCAAAGATGAAATCTGAAAAAACTGATACTGTAAAGAATCAATATCTCACTTTTCAATATCGTAATATCAGCCATGAAATGATCTAATTATACTTTTGACCTTTTCACTGTAACTATGAAACAAAGTGTTAGAGCTGCACAGAGGAACATTATATAAAACAGCATAAGGTGAACACAAGCAGACTTACTGTGAGCCACACAGAGAAGATTCTCCTTTAGTAAATCAGCACTAATCTGTGGCACATGATTTGCATTCAGCTGTTATGAAACTCCACCCGTGCATATCATTATCATGTTATCTTTCACGCAACCTTTGTGATGGATGCCTCCCTATTTGAACTTACTGTATTTGTGTTACTGTACAGTATATGTGTATAAGTAATTAAAATGAAGCCTCTCTTATATATGTTCAGTAGGTTACATATGTCAAAATGTCTTTATACACTCTGTAATTAGTGTGTGTTGTTTAGGGAGGAGATTCGTCTCTAATTGCACACTTCAAATTCAAGCTCAACACTAAATATAGCAACTGAGAGCTGATCAGATGTTTTCTGCGGATACTCTTCATGCATGTTAGCATGTTAACAGATTCTGGGCATAATGCGTGTTGTAGTAAATGCAAATATGTGAAGCTTGTGCATAGAAAAGTTACATTTAGATTTATAGTGTTTAGCCAATAAGCAACTTATAAAAATTTTATATTGTAATAATATTATATTTATATTGTATTCATGTCGGGCACATAAACATTGAAGTGAAATGTATTTCCTGACTGCTAGTTTTAAAATGTAACTATTTATGCCTAAACATTTTTCATTTTTTGAAGAACTATTCCTTTTTCTCGTTTATTTCTTAATGCAGAAAAAACTGTGAATTTTCCAAACAGTCTTCTATCTGCCATTGGTCAAACAAACAGGTAGTCCCGCCTCCAAGTTTTCTGATTGGCTAATATGCACACACCAAAGTCTGTATGTCAAACTGTATGTCGGGTATTAGGACAATTTTAAATTGTATTCCAACAGCTTTAAACAAAGTTCCCCCACCCCCTCCTACAGCTCTGTACATTGTGGTTATTAGATCATGTCCTTCAGATCTATGATTACAAATGTCCTCACACGTGGCAAAGCTCCAGCTCCAACAGGAGATGTGCTGCTCCAGTAACTGACGAGACAATGAGACACAGGGGCAGAGAGACAGCCGGGCATCAGGTGACGCCTCAGTCCACAGCTGGAGATTCGTAACATCAGTAAAGACATCTTGACTGTGGAGATGATGGGCAGGTCTGGCTGTAGGCAACATTGGATCTGCACGCTGGTTTATTAGCATGCCGCGCACTTGTGGATTCATTTGATATTCTGATACTCATCACAGCTGAATAAAACGACCCGGGAAGGCATTCCAACTTTGTTTTTATTAAGAGACTCCAGCTCAAAAATTTAGGTTGCTGGAACTCTTCCCTAACATTTCCACTTAGTAACAAAAACGTTAAAAATGAAATTTTGAAAGTTCTAAGAACAATGAAAACTTCTAGTTTTTTTTTTAGATTTAGTAACAGTATTGCTTGGTTATAGGATCATTATTTAAACATTTTTTTCTGTAATTCTGTAACATTTTTAAAATGTTCCAGTAACTGCTTAAGAATAACTTTTTTGATATATATGATAAAGTTAAAAACGTTCTACTAATATAACACATACACAGATATATATATATATATATATACAATTCAAAATAGTTAAGAGTCTGTCATCACAAACAAGTGAATATTATTTTTGACAAAATTCTCAGAAAGGCATTCTAACTTAGTTTTTATTGAGACAGCATGAATGAGCTGTGTGTGTATGTGTGTGTCGAGGTCTCTGAGTAACGTACACACGTGATCGTTCGAGATAACCCGACCCGTAGACTGAGTATTTTAATGCAAACAAGGTCTCTCCGCGCACAAAGAGGCTACATATCTCGTACAAAAGATGTTTTGAGTGAGGACACAACACACAGTGTTTGACGCTTCTGATACAGTCACGTTTTGTTTGAACTGCTTTTCACAGCTGGTCGTTCTGCATGTAACCCTCTTTCTCTGCTTCCATCTCCAGCCTCAAGTGCTGCAGGCCTCACAATGAGGAATTCACATACAAACACACGCTTGTGAACAATTTGTGTGTGGACAAACACAGGAGTTAATCGACACATTTTTATTATGTACCATGGTGTTGCCATGGTATTTTCGGCCATGTACCATGGTACAGTAAATTAATATGACAATAATTCAGTATCGCGGTACAGTATATACCACTATAGTACTAAACCCTTTCAGTGATCCCTTATGGCAATTATTCAGTATCATGCTGTTACTGTCTGATACCTTCACTGTACCACAACGGTACTTTTTAAGAATTAGCTTACGTATTTGGATTTCTTAAAGCCTTCATTCTAATTGTTTTTATATAGTAACAATATTAAACTGCTTAATATGTGGAGCTGCTTGTATTCGTCATTATTACCATTACAATGGTAAAATGTGTAACATGGGGTTACAAATAAACTGTTATATAAGTTTTGCTTTGTTGGCCCCCTACAGCCAGTATAAACAAGACCTTTTCAATTCAGTCCGGCTCAATGAACACAATGGCAGTAAATGATACATGCGCTAGGCTAATTCATGATCATATGTAGTGTGAGCGTGCCCGCCTGGCGGGGCCGCCGTCCCGAATAACTGTGACGCTCTGTCGCACGCTTCATTGTTGTGCGATAACACAGAACCGGGATGACAGGCACCCCCGCCCACTGAAACACCAATCAGATTTCACGTTTCCAGCATAAAATTCCCCATGTAGGGCCCGTTTATGAGGCATTATGGGAACACTTTAAAATCTCATTAGACGGGACAGCTGCACTTCTCTGCTGCATGCTGCTTTAGCCGCTCTTATTATTGCTGCTGGGGAAATCGCTACCCCCTGTTTTGAGATGAACCCCATTCGGGGAGCTAAAATGAAGCTAATTGTAAACTAAGTCTAAACTGTGGGCTTTTGGGGCTGCTGGATGCACAGTAAAATAAAAAGAACTGTAAGGCTGCAGGCATAAAGGGCAGTTAAGTGTTTGTGTATATACAGTACAGTGTACGAGGTGTCTTTTGACATGTACTGTATTGGAATGTAATATTTACAAACACACAGAAATATATTGCTAATTTTGCCGTAGCAATATAAACAAACATAGTTTCTTCAAATCATTCAGCACAAATATAATAAATCCAGCTCTCCCTAATTCACTGGTGGATTCATAATCTAATATTAACACATTCACTGGAGCGGCCCAAAATTATGCAAGACTTATAGCAATATTAAACATTTTGCATTACTCTTGAGTAATATGGTTATGTTTTTTTTCTCTTGCTGATAATTTAAAATGCACGTTAAAGAGTTAAAATCTATCTATATATATATATATATATATATATATATATATATATATATATATATATATATATATATAGAGATATAGAAAGAGAGAGAGAGCTTTATTACAGAATGTAGTACAGATTATATATTCAATTCCAAAACAGAGATGAGGTGAGCACACTGGTGTTCTGTGTTCACACCTGATATTTTTGGACGTCTCTTGTTCCAAACTGTGAGAGCAAAAAAGAGAAAAAATGTCACTGTTTATGTGGAAAGCTCACTGCTCCAATTCGCCTTCCATCCGTAGCCAGCGAGAGAGAAGAATTTGGCGACGGGTATTTTTAAACTCTAGAGAAACCTCAAAGGCTGTACTTAGAGCGGGTCAGCCGAGGCAATATGGAGGCACACCATACAAAAACCTCCCATGCAGATGAGACCGTCAGAGCTCCTCTGCTGCTGATGTCACAGCCATCCCACAATTCTTTGCTTCTACTAAATCCTGTCTGAATGTCAACTCTTGTACCTCTGGAAAAGTAAAAGGTTTAATCTTTTCAAGAAGTACCATTTTATAAAGAATATATAACTGAACTGAGGCTGAAACTTGTGTCAGTGTAATTAATAGATTATCCTTCACTCATATATTATTATATATGTTTTGATGTAATATACTCATATTACACTGACTAATAAGTGATCTGGTGACACAACTTGTCCCACATTAGGGGGGTGTGGCATGTCAAGGGTTAAAT
The DNA here is from genome assembly GCA_036877525.1 of Chromobotia macracanthus. NCBI lineage: Eukaryota > Metazoa > Chordata > Actinopteri > Cypriniformes > Botiidae > Chromobotia > Chromobotia macracanthus. Next base: position 4,396,528 of record JAZGTH010000033.1, on the reverse strand, counting down.
CAATAGGACTATGCATCCGACACAATTCTATATATAAAATATATATATATATAAAATATATAAAGTTTTTACATTGGCAGTTACATGCGTGAAATATATTTAGACTTTGTTCAATTTACCTTAAGATAGCTGCGCATTTTTTCATTCCACAGTGTTACAAGACTTCTGGGTAACGTGCCGCAGAGATACGCAACTATATCGTACGTGATTCTAACGATTAACTTTGTGTTCCAGGAACCTTGGCCTTAGATATTTTTATGCCCCGTAGCAAAGAGCAGAATTACAGCAAATCGAATGGATTTGAACCTGACGGGCGACGCGCAGAATAACAAAGATCAGAGCGAGCAGAAATTCAGTGATGGCTGACTGAGTTTGAGACTCGTTCAGGATATTGGAGCTGACGTTCTCCCAGCGTCACATCAGATCAGTTCCTCTCGCGCTCAGACACGAGAACAGAGAGATGGAGTGATATGACAGGCGATTTGATAGCTGACATGATGAGGGATTAACCAAAAACACAGTCATACCAGTTTGCCTGCTTAAGCCTTTATGTTAGATGTTAGATTTCTGTAGTTTAGCTGGATATCGCACCGTATGGAGTCCAGTTTACATAATCAATTAAAACAGATATGAGATGATTTAAAACACAGCTATTTCTGTACTTAAGACTGTTGACAGTGTTTCAGTTACACACTTGTGTTTTGATGGCAATTAAATCTGGCCAAACAAAGACTGCAAATCATCTATCTGTACAATACATCGACCCCACAGATAACATATGACAGATAAGATGACAGCATACTATAACAAATAATAAATTGTAGTCGTGTGAAACCCTTTGTGTTCATTTGAGGAATCAAAAGAATTGAATCGGTGGAATTTAATTAGTTCATGAAGAGTTTATCAGCAGCACATTATTATGTAGATACCCTATAGGAAGTGACCCAGTTTGCATGCAGAAATGCATGCGTATGCATCGCATGCCTGCACATTTAAAAGAACAAGGAATCTACATGTTTAATGGGCAGTGAACTGTAACCAGTGCACGTGAATTATACAACTGCATTCTGAGCCATATGTTCTGTTATATATATTTGTAGCTAACATCATCTATAGATTCTATACACTTCATGAGGGGCATGTCAGTGACACACATAAACCGACAGCAGATTAAACTCGGACACACGTCGGCTGGGTAAATATTGCATAAGTATTTTCTATATAAATGTATAAATGAGCACAAACTCACGGTTGGGATTTATGTTGTACGCTGATGGCTCACATTGTAAGTTTTGTTCCATTAACCTGCGTGTGCTGCGGAGTATTTTGTATAAAAAAGCAATAATTTGGGTTCTGGGGAACATCCAAGAAATTAGAGGAATGACTCTTGCGTTCTGCGCCTGCAATTCAGCTAAATGAAGTACGTTTTTAACCTAATGAAACAGGCAGTTGCATTCATTCAGCAAAGCGGTTTATACACTGGGAAACTGATTTAGAAAAGCATGTGATGTTGCAGTGGCGGTTTGCGGCTCGTCTACGCAAACGGTTTGATTGCTGTCATGATTACAGTCATTAATATTATTGTAATTCACTGATGAAAGCACCTGACACATTTGCTGAAGTTATGAGCTCACCGCCAATAGAAAAAAATCGGGTGCACATGATTAGCGACTGGTCAATAGTATCGGCTAGTCTCTCCTTTGCTACCTAGTACTCCTAGAACTGGTCAATGTTTAACACCCTCTGTACTTGCGCCTATGTTAAATCTCAGCTTTGTGTGAGGTCACAGGCCTACGTTTTCCTGTTTTGTGTGATGTTGCGGTACCGTGAGTGTCACATGAAATTGTGGGTAATTTACTTGAACAAAAATAAATGATCCCTGGTTCAGGAACGAAAGTGTGTACGATAATGTGCAGACGAGTAATTGTATCTTTATTACATGTGAATACAAACACGATACCAAAGGTTACACAGCACTCAGATCAGCCACGTCAAAGCTGCTGTCAAGCTTGTCAAAGCCTTCAGATCCACTTACCATGTCTGGCAGTCAAAGCCACGTTTAAGTTATTTTAATTAATAATTATTTACAGGCATTGATGAATCCAAAGCTGCAGTTTAACAAGCATCTCTCGTGTGCCTCATAGAGTCTATTAATATGTGCAAAATTCAAGTGTCTCTCAAAAACGTAACCAGCTATATCAGCTATTTCTCTGTTTAAATAGTTAATGGAGCTTCTAAAGATGAAGAGCTATGAGTTGCTTTTAATGTATTCTGGCTTCTCTTGATAAGAGAACAAGAAAAATAAATGTAACTTACGTGATGTAAGTAATAAGTGATGTGCTGTAAGTTCATGCTAAGCGGAAAATGCTTTTCAGTCTCATTTCAGAATTTAAAAAACTTTTAAAGTTACAAAAACTACAAATTTGACCTGCCCTAATGTGCCATATAATGAAAGTGAATGGGACTAGAGAGCTCTTAAGATAAAATAACAAACAAAAACATTAACGGTTTGCCATCAGTGACATCAGACATCATTGGTTCTTGTCTGTTACATGAGGGACAATAAGAGATGGCAGAATTTTCATTTTTGGTTTACTGTTCCTTTAAGAGTATGGTGACTACAGTTCATAATTTTGTTGAGATGTGTATTAACAAGTTTACACTAGTTTATAAAAATAATATTTTATATTTAAAAATATACAAATTTATTTTTAATTCTCTCCCAGGAGTAAACACGAGACATAGCAGACTCTGTCACCAAAAAATATCCAACTAATTCAAATAAACAGCATGTTGTCCAGCTGAGGTTCAGTGGGTTTGGGTCAACTCTGCTGCTAATACCCTAGATGCTACGTGTGAGGTTCAGTGATTCAATTCATGTGTACTGATGTGTATATAGTGCCATTTCTAAACAGATTTTGGTTTTTGCCACAGACAGAAACCAAATGGAAGCAACTGTTGGAATAACAGTTATGGAATAACTGGAATAATAAGTTATTGGAATAACAATAAGTTATAGGTGTATTTCTTAACAAAATTCCCTCATGTATATATATATATATATATATATATGCTAATATTTGTCTAATAAAACCCTGACCCTCGCACAGAATGTGTGAAGTAGCTAAAGGGCCTCCAGAAACGTATTTATTTACAAGTTATTTATGATTCAAGAATTAATCTCACTTAGCAAAAGCTGCTGAAGAAACGACCGTCTTGAGAAGCAGCGAGGAGGAGGGGCTCAAGCGTGACTCAAGACTTATTTAAATCCCCCTCGTAGATTAGAAACCAGTTTGACATCCCATTCTCTGCTCCTGATATTTGAGGGGTTTTTATGGCGTGGAAAAGGTGGTAATCCAGTCGGAATTTACAAATGATTTGAAGCAGAGCGGGAGACAAACTCTGCCGGGTATTCCGGGGAAATATTTCCATATTACCGATAATTTGTCAACAGAAATGCAAACGGGGGCTGTATTTCAGCCATTGTACAGCTGAATGCCATATTTCCCTATTGTTGAGGCTGAATCGCCAAAGACTTACCTTCCCGTGGCTCATTAACATTTCAAATATGGATTATTATTTATTCCTGGGTAAATATCAGCGGTGTATGACAGAAGTAAATAAGGAAATATGATGTTGTCTTTGAAATGATATAGAGAAATGTATGGCTCTTCTAAACAAAATGATTTTTATTTTGTTGTGCTTTGCTTGGAGGCTCAGATGGACAGAGTTTCTAGCAGATGCTAGAGACTTGTACCAAACAAGTCTCTACAACAACATGTAAGCACGTAAAAAACCTTGTTCATTTCACCATTTCTACGATCATGACCTGGTTTCGTTTTTTGATTGCTCATTATAAATGTATGTCATGGTTTTATTAATTAAATGATCATCGATTATGCTATGGTATAAACATTTGAGCTACATGCACATGCAGTTCAAATAAAATTTGTTTGTTCATTGCGGTACAGGAAATGATGATATGACATTTACACAAATTCTAAATGAAAAACAACAGATAAAACAAATAACGTGTGGTATCATCTGGTTTTCAATGGACAGTGAGCTTTCCTCAAGCATAAGCCATTACCAGTTTGGAGTAAGTAATGTCCTCATAAACGTTAACATTTAATTAATTAATTAAGTGCTTGTCTACCAAAAACAATTTGGTATCAACAATACATTGCACATAGTTTTGCCTGATATCCAAAGAATGTGGTAACAGTCAAAATAACTAGTTTTATTAGTCAAAAATATGATTTAATATGACTGACACAATCTAACCACACAGGCACACAAAGAAAAATAACTTTTAAAGGGCAGATTTTACATTAATCAAGCAAATCTCCTGTCTATCTTTCTTTCTGTCTGTCGGTCTATCACCTTCTTCTCTCTCCTCTCTCTCACTTTCCCCTGGGTGTGTGTTGTTGTCCTCATGTTGGTTGGGGACCAGTTTCCTCCAAACACACAGACCATGCCACTGAGCTTCAGGGACGAGTGTGCTACACCACAGTGCCCTTAAAAGTGTGTCTTACGTAATAGCCAACTGTCTCGAATCATTAGGGGCAGCCTTTTAAAAATACGTGCTTCTGACGACAGCTGCGTACACTCGACTTTGCCTGCATTTCACATCGTATTTGCTTCAGAGGTTCCACCCGGTTATATTTAACCCTGGGCACAAAGAGAGGTATGCCAGAGAAGACCTCTGCTATCTGTTCTGCTCTCTCTTTCACGAAAGACAGAAAGAGGAAAGGAAGAAAAAGAAAGAATAGAAAAGAGGCTTCTCTTTATTAAAATATTAACCCTACATTCTACATATTCACAAATATTTTCAAATCACAATTTGTGTGATTTGTGTGAATTTTCAAGTCACAATTTACAAATACCAAGAATACATATATTGGAATATATATATATATATATATATATATATATATATATATATATATATGTTTGAAATAGATATATAGGATATATATTAGTTTTCTTTTACATGCTAAAAAACAAACAAACAATAATCCAGAATAAAGCAGACGCATTATTATGACAGTAATAATGTAGCATAGCTGTACAGCCATTGTCTGTGTGTCCTCCATACAGAAGAAAAACTGTTCATGTTTTTGTTTATACAGTAATCTGAAGAGAATTCAAAAGGCCAGTCATGTCATCTGTCATATCTGAAGATATTTTCCTCAACGCTGGTGCGTGAGTGTACACAAAGACTATTGAGTGTTTTATGTAATAATTAGAGCAGACTGTGTGTGTGTGTGTAAGCATGTTTTGTGTAGCATATGAATGATGAGCACACATTCCGACAGCCATGTCACATCCTGTAAGAATGGGGGCAGTTTAGACACAGCTGCCCCGCAGACACACTCCCACCCCCCCGCACACACACACACACACACACACACACACACACACACACACACACACACACACACACAATCTGTGTGCAAGCATTCCACAGCCAGAACGCAAAAATATCCATTCTCGTTTTTAATTGTACACTGTACCGCATATATGTAACAAATAATATACAAATAATCATTATCAATAATTATGAATAAAGTATTTTTGCAACACTATAATTTAAGAAGCACTTGTAGTGGTGTTTTGCATATATATTTATTACACCATATAGCCTATCAAATATAGCCTTTTCATTTTAAAGTTACATTTTACAAACTAAAAATAAAAAACGTTTTTATAATATTTTTATAAACCCTTTTTAAGTTATTTTTAAGACATTTTTATCATTACACACTGAGTCAGTTCTATCTTACCTGTTTGAAGACACATCACGTTAATACTTGTCCTTTGACACCGTTATTGTCATTTGAAGGCACCTTTCACAGGAAGAGGTGCTTAGTCAAACCGAGGGTCACACAAAAAGGGGCCCCACGTTCCTAGGGTCAGATGATGTCACCAGGCCTAGACAAAGGGAGGTGTCGGGCAGGTGGCGGCCTCGGAGATCTGTGTCATTTTCATTCACCACAGGGGCGAATGGTGGCCGTGAGAAAGTGAAGATCAATACCGTTCAGACTAACAGCCTAAGGGGCTGTGGCCAGGCCCCCAAAAATTATTTACACATGTCTGAGAAGCTGCGCCGCTCATGGGAGGGGAGCACTTGATACATGTCTCATTCTCACACCTCAAAGGTTTCAAGTTTTTGTTTGCGCTTACTTAACACAAATGTTATGGTGATGGCTTGTGAGTATCTGTGACTTTTTAAAATGAAAAGTTTTCTTAAAATAACCGAATGTTTATGCATTGCACATTCTACATAGACAGATTATAGTTTTTGTTCTTCTATAAACATCTAATGTTTGGTTTATATATTAACAATTTATTTTACTTTTGACCTCAATCAAAAACGTTTTTCTGTTTGTGGAGGAGAAGGGGAAAATCTACATCTACGTCATGCTTATTTTTGGCAGATGAGATCAAAGACAAAAGCAATGGAACGAAATGTTTTGAAACACCTGTTCTAAATGAAGATCTATTCTCAGCCTACACACGTACAGTACACAAGCAAACAAGCAAACAAACTTATGAGGAGGGTTAAGTAGAAATGGTAACAGTCTATTAAGTATACCTCAACAGTAAAAATGATCATCAAAAATTCTAGTATATCAAAAAAGAAGAAACATTTTAATTTTTTTCATTTGAATTCTGAATGTTGCTGTCAAAGCTAAATTAAACATTTATGTAATTGTTTTTGCTAATTACTCATTACATACATTTTTGGATTCTTATGACAACTAAACATAATCAATTTGCACAATGGGTCTATATATAAAAAACTAGTACTATATTAAAACTATATATCCAAAACTAATACCACCACATATTATAAAGGATGTTCTGATATATATATAAATCGTACACTCAACAGATGAAGAAAAGCAGGAAAATTAACCATCAATCTGTTAGCAATTCATCGCCCTGGCTCTGCACCTTCCATGTTTTGACAATGGCTAACTAAAGCGAACAATTGTCATGCTAAAGAGGTCCGTATATATGAAAACAGCATGTAATTATGGGCGAGGGGCCTCGAAACAACATAATATGAGAACAACAACTTGTAGCAAAGGCCTTGCTTGTGTGAGGGAGTTTTATAGCAAACCGGGTCACGGCACTATTAGCCCTTATACGCAACAATGAAGATGCTAACAATGGAAGGTCCGTTATCGCACTTGTATATTTGAGTTAGTTGTCTGAACCCCTCTCTCTCTTTCTCCCCCTTCTCTCCCTTTCTCTCTCCGCACTGTAAGTAAAGGGAGACGAGACACAAAGACACAGGGCCTTGTGGGAATGGGGGGTTGTCTTATTAATCACTGGTCTTAAACTACAGGAAGTTGTCCATTGAAAGAGCCCCTCGGGCAGCACTGCAAACCTTTAATCAATGCTGGGATGAGCCCGGCCTGGTGCTGGCGACCGGGACGGGAAGTTGGCGCGGTGCTTGGATGCTCATGAAAGGAGAAAAACTGAACCCCCTTTTAAAAGCTCTGTATTGGTATGAGATGGATTATTAGTCCATTGTGGTGCATTTCCGCAGAGCAAAACCTTTCAACTGGGGTATGTGACTTTATACAGATGGGGGTTTTTGTAGGGTTTTTTTTATATAGATAAATATGTTATTGGGGAGTTTATTTCAACAAACTGCTAACTTTAAGTATTAGGCGTGTAATTTGTCCCACACCATTTGTGTTACACACATGAATGATACTAGACTCTTTAAACCTGGGCTAGTTAGCAACCATCTGTAACACACTGACAACACCCTAGCAACCACCCAGAATACATAGAATAGCAACCACATAGAAACGTCATGGCAATCACCTACACAAACAATTTTGAGGTTAATTTTTTTTACAAGCCAGTAAGTAACCAACAGCTACCCAGAACAGCCTAAGCAATGCCTAAGCAACTACTCACCATAACAACCGCACGGCAACACCCTGGCAACACCACTTGGCCAAGAATCCCTCACCTTTTCTTCAGAAAATGTAAGCATCTGGTTTTGGTTGTACAGTTAGTCTGTTTTAGGAACTTAATGATTGTTTTTGTCAGAGCCTGCTGTGGCTTAGCTTAGAAGATCTTCGGTGCGCAGCTTCAGTTCCTGTCAAAGAGAACTTTGCTAATGATGACTGTCTGTGACTCAACAATGACTGTCTTCAGACTGCAGGAGAAAAAAAAGCAAATGTCATTTACCCTTAAAAGCAGAACAACAAAACAAAACTGACTACGACACTTTCGTTTGATGCAATGAGAGAAAATATATTTTTTAAACAACTGTTCCACAAGTATTTTTCTCAGAAAGGAGCTTTTTAGTGTTTAGTGAACTAAAAAAATTTAAGCAAGCGTTTTTTAAAGTCCTGCTGAGTGAAACGGGTTTATTCTCACATTAAAAAAATTACGAGCATGTGGGGTACTGGGCTCCAATCCAAAAGCTTTTCCATAAAGGCTTTAAATACATTCCATACATTTTCTGTGGTAAACATGTAAAAATGCAGATGTATAATTTGAGCTGATATATATATATATATACATATATATAGCATAAATTACCAAGACATGTGTTAGGAAAGACCACTGAGTGAGGAACCCAAATCTTATATGTGAGGCCCTTGTGTACTGCACACCAAAGTGTACATTCATTAAAACATAAATACTGAGAATTCACTGGTCATAATAGGTTTTCTAAGAAAGCAAAACCAAAATTGAAATACCGTTGGGTCCAAAAGTCTGAGACCACTTGAAAATATATTTTTTCAAGTTTTATATATATACATATATAAAATCATAACCACTTTAATGAATTACTTTAAGTAAAATCCCAAAACTTTCTCATTAATGCCAATATTAAATTTAATTGGGGGTTTTAGATTTTCAATCTTGACCCCACTGTATTTTATGTATAAAATATGGATTTTATATTAAATGTTTTTTAATATAAAATCATAATCCCATTACAAACACCCCTTACAAACTCTACACCTTGTGTTACGATGTGCTCGCCTTAATCTGTACATTAAAAACAAAATGAAACCCCATATCTTCATTTTGCCATATTGGGTGCTATGAGAGCAGAGTGCCCGGGGGCCACAGAAGAGGAAGTGAGTTTCAGGACAACGGCTCAGAGCACATGAAAGCAGGCAGCGACCCAATCTACAATGGTCGTTTGATCCTTTCGTCAGGGTTTAATGGTGTTCATTTATAATCAGTGTTTTATAGTATTTTGCACAATGTTTTCCTGCATAACTTATTAAATATCCACTTAGTAGTTTTTGGTTTATGTTGTGCTGGATAATGATAAGAACCTACAGTATATAAGGGCTAGTAATATTGTTGTGGTCATGTGATCTCAAAATGGCAGCCCCCATGAGGAGGCCCGGCTGCATGTAAAATTAAACAGCTTTTATTTCTGAAGAGTCTTCATCTCTTGTAAGTCTGTGTCTTACTTATTTCTTTTCTTAATGGGTTAAACATTTTCTAACGTGGTAAAAATTGTTGAGTGCACCTTTGAGTGAAGACCTGCTTCACGCCAAGAGCAAATATTCATTGTAAATAAGATTTAACAACGAAACAATGCATTCCTACGTATACAATCACAGCGGGGTTGAATATTTATGAAACACCAGAATTTCTTTTTTTGTTTAGTCAGCAGAGCTGGTTGATATTTCTTTCATTTGTGCAATGTAAAAATGACCAATATCATAGAAGCGTAACCTTTTCATTTATGACATATGTAACATATAGGGGCAAAACTCTCTGCTAAATGCTACATTCAGCAAATCCTGAACACAATTTGCACTGTTTTAGGATAACAATGTCGTTTGCTGGTCCTGCCAAATATGGAGCTTAAGCACAGAGAGAATTCTGTTCTCTTTTTGGCAGCCGGAAGAGTATAACTGTATAACGTCTGCCATTGAGTGTCCCTTTAACACTGCCACGAATTGTTAATGTAAAGCTGGAGATGGCGCAGATATATCCTGCTCTGCCCGCTGGGGTCATGTTTTGTACTGAGAGTGCAGAATGTGTGAAGCTGCCGTGGTCTTCACTACCAGAACCATTATATATGCTGTATATAAAGAACATACTATTTCCTAACATACTAACATCTATAAACAATCATTTATGAAATAAAAAAACATTTATAGTACTCAGTTTATATACTGTATTAACTAACTGTTAAAGCTTTATAATATAAAATTAAAAGCAAAGAAAGTGGATTGTATTCTTGATATGTTGGCCAATGTCCATGAATCATTTTAATGAGTAATTATTAAATTTAATGCCACATGTAATATTTAAAAAAAACAGATGCATTTTTTCTGACATTACAATAATTTGTTTGGTCCATCAGAATAATTGCCAGTGCCCATGCTCTGATCCATACATTAAAACTGGCCTACCAGCTGAAATGAATTTCTCATTATCATTACAGCAGTGAAGTATCATGACCAGGGCAGATTTAATCAGTCCATCCTGTTATGGTAAATGCGGCTCATTCTGTGAGTTTATATCGATGTAAAGACTTTCAGATTTAGTGTGACCTTGTTTTCACTGTGACTAAAAGATCTTTTCATTTTTACTTCGCCAGTAAAGAAGAAAAATACAACAATAAATAGCACAATAATAGTACACAACTATAATTTAGCAGATTTAGCTATAATAATAGCAATACAAGCATGTAAATTTAAAAGCTTGATGATAAAGAAATATGAGATATCATTGCACTGCCTACAGAGTATACACTGAACACGTTTTAACAAATAATATGTTACATTTTATGCAATATGCAACAATGACTATTTTAAAGACATTTTTGTCACATGATGTCTGTCACATGACCTTGTTAGAAAAGCCCATGAGAAACAGACAGTTTTTAGCTTTTTGATACCCTGTATAATCTGTCAGTATAAACTGACTGGTACTGACAGTTTAACATCTAAAAGGTACGAACATTTTAGTTCCTAGTCTTCTTTGTCTCCATGTCTACCCAAAACTCAAAATGAACTTCCCTTGTGCCTCAATAAACATCATTAATGCATTGGAAGACAACAACACATGCTACTAAAGTTCAGAGCTAGTGCTATTTTATGCCAGGCTAACAGAGCCTGTGGCTAAAGCAGGTGAGTTTTTAGTTTACGTCAGTGAGGTATGAAATAAAGTTCTGCGGCGGGCTAAATTCTTATTCAGACCTGAGGTTAAAACAGATCTCAAGGCAAGGACAGCTGTGAGAAGATTCAACGTGTCATGTGTGCCTCCCAGACAGCAAATTACGGCAATGTTATCTAAAGAGCAAATATGAATCACTTTCAACTAGTGTTTCGATCTTTGCCAGCGCAAGAATATTGTATGAAATGCCAGTTAGGTTTAACTATCTGATAGTAACCAATGCACCCCCTTACAAACTTCATCATGGTAACCATTGTTTCCTACACTGAAAGTGTACTGGGTGGTTGCTAGGTGGTTGCTAGGTCATTGCTAGGAGTTCAGAGTGATTGATTACCTGCCCAAGTGAAGAGTCCACCCTCAATATTTAGGTACAAATGAAAATGTTCGTCTGTATGGCTTAAAAGCAATCTTTTACAGAGTCTTCTACAGAGTCTATCTGTAAGTTTCTTTCTCAAAGTTTTTATTTGATGACAGTGGTGGCTATTACCAGTTTTATTTTAGTCATAAAAGCGTATATATGTCCCACATAAAACTCTCTTTTATGATTAAAGAGTGTTAGTCATTTGTAATAACAGTTTTCTCTTAGGAACACTCTCAAATTTCTGAAAGCAACTTCTCTCTGTCCTGTTACGAAAGCAGTGAAATCACATAGCAGAGAAAATGTACATGAGGAGCAGCATGCTTCAATGAGCATGTAGGCCATGCACGACTGCTGATGCATTGATCACCCTCAGGAGGCAGAGAGGGGGCCGAGTGTGCACTCCAGTCAAACAAGCCTCCCTCCATTCATCTGACATCTTCAGCCCCAGAGAAAGATAATGCTGCTTCCGCAGTAAATAAAGTCATATAAAAGAAGATAGGTTCAGGTTTGTATCATGAATGGTTCATTATTTTCTAAATAATGCCAGGATTTAATTTAGCCATGCATAAAATGTTATGTTAAAATAATTTGCCTGATATAATGCAGTTATCTTTGGATGTGCAATTTTTTTTTTACAATGTTAAATATTTTTCCCCTATCCCATCTTAAAATGCAAAGACGTCTATAAAGCCACTTTTTAGATAGATTCAAAAACGTAAACACTGTGACATTACCCAGAACAAGTCTGTTAGTCTGAGCATTCTGACCGGCCTGATATGGCCTGACCAACGGGAGTTGGGGGCGGGACTACCTGTTTGGCCAACCAATGAAGACCGCTTGGAAGGGGTGCATAAATTACACACCTAAATTCCTTTAAGTTCACTGTTGTTAAGGTCAGCAGTGCAGATAAAATCATAGTGGGCATAACTCACTTTCATGATACGTTCCTGTAAAAATTAGAGGCAAATTCTTATCCGTCAATCAAGGAGGTGTCAAAAAGGCAGAAGCCGTTTCTTGAATCTGGGATTATTACACATCAGAAGACCAATTACCCTTGATATCTTAAGCTTAAGACGAGAGGCCTGAGGTGGTTTTGAATACAGAAGAACGTGGGTCCAATTATACAGTGTGATTTGACTTGTCAGCACTGAATGGCTGCCTGCGAAATCAAAACCAGTGAGGGAGTTGTGGATCAATCTTAGCTTCGGATTAAGCGTCCTCTGATAGCTCCCTGTTGAGATCCGGTTTAGAGAAGTGCTTAAGGTTCCAGTTTTAATCATCTGCTTTGCGTGCTCATCCTACTTTTGTCATGAGCCTATGATGGTCTTCAAATGAGCTTAACCAACCCCTTAGACAAGCCTGCACCTTCGTTCTGTAGATATGACTAACCCTCAGGAACTGAGGATGAGGTACAAAACGATTGTTGAATACAGATCCCAAAGCTTGTGCTTACTGTCCTTCTTGATTTTATCAATTTATGTTATATAATCTCTCTCTCTCTCTCTCTCTCTCTATATATATATATATATATATATACATATTTATACCATATATACAGTATATGTACTATTTATTTATAGAGAGAGAGAGAGAGAGAGATATTGGATGCTTCACCAAAAAAAGTGTTAGGAAATATTAAAATAGACTTCAATATAGATTCATATAAATATCAATATAGATGTCCAAACATTATTGGTGTTTGTATGTAATATTCTTAAAGTATTCTCATTTTTTAGTAATTATGCCCTCTTAAATCAACTCACTCTACATCAACATCATTTGCTCCTGTGCGAGTCAAATAAAAACATCATGATGACTTAAAATACAGCACACATGTTTTGCAGACTACGTTCATGGTGCTTTATTGAACTATTCCTTTCAATTTATATGTTGAGAATGAAAAGTGTCTAAAGCGTCATTGCCAACGTGATGTGTCACTTCAGACAGTAATTTGGAACGACACATACTCGGTTGTTATCACATTTTTGGAACGAGCGTCCTCTCTGTCTCATCATCTCGGATGGCTGAAACCGTCCGCAGTACCAGCTGGCCAAAACATGGTGTGTACCTCAGAGTTTCATCGCTGTTTTGTTGTGAACAAAGTAATGACTTTTACACCCAGTTAACGACTGTTTCCCAGCAGTAGCCGCATAACACTACCTCCTCAACCACTGTCTCAACGGTTTCTAACCACTTCCACATCCTCTCTGTGTGCTGTACCTCCCCCCAGCCTCCTTTTGTATGGTGCCGGCTAGCACTGCAAAGCTGCCAGAACTGATAGCATCATGCTAGGTAGAACTTGCTGCCAGCATTTAAGCTACGTTAGGTGCCTTTACCCTTGACGTTCATAAACAGATGCGGACGTGGGCCCAGCTAACAGGGAGCGTTCTCAGAACATTGACTAAAGTTCTCTAAAAGTTTTCTCAGAGTTATCAAGAACGGTTCTTGCAGTAATGTTAGTAGAACGTTATATATCTTATATATCAAAAACGTTATTCTTAAGTGGTTAGTGGAATGTTTTTAAAATTGTTCTTATAACAAGCAATAAAGTTAATACAACAACTAAAAAACTGGACGTTTGGAGAACATTTAAAATAACATTTCAACGTTTGTTACTTACTAGAAACATTAAGAAAACGTTCTTATAACCTAACATTGTTAGGTGGGGAAGGCTTAGTGTGCTTAGTGAGTGACTGAGGGAGATTAACAAAGTAGTTAAGATTTATAGGGTATGCTTGAAACTTTGTAGTAGTATACAGTAAAACTGTACAGTAAAGTTAGACAGATCTGACTACGATATGGATTACGTCACCACACATTTAACGCCTTACTGTTTTCAACGGTTAGGTGCCTCTTCCTTCATGAAAAGCTTCCGTGAGGGAACATAAAATGTGCTAGTAAAATAGTTCATTCATAAACACCCTAAATCATTGGTTAGTCAATGGTTTACAGTTGCTAATCTAGGTGTTTTGTTGTCTGGCTGAGTTTGCATCTCTCTGTCCTGCGTTTCTGAGTAAGCATGTTTGGAACTCAGTTCTACGTTACTGTAAATGATGATTCACAGTCTTGACAGAGCGGAAAACAAGAAAGAAGCGCACTTTGCTTACCCAAATCTAGCTTCTCTTTGTGAACGTACAGGATACCTCGGTGTGTATGCATTATATTGATTATATTATAAATCTATAAAACAATATTTAAGGATCAGAGTGTAGCAGAATATCCGAACTTCCCTTTAAATTCACCTATCGTCCTCTGTTTGCTTTGTTTCTGCACCGTTTCCTAAAGACCACAGAGTCAATTTTAGCCACCCTGTTTACTTTCATATATTTTAAATGTAGGCGTCCAGTGCCCCTCCCTGTTAAAGACTCAGGCCTGGTTAACAGACTGGAGGCCATGACACAGTGCTTCCATTCTTCAGAGGAACCGTGTGTGTGTGTGTGCTAAGAGACATCCCACAACCCCTCCCTAACCCCAAAACCAGCACAGAATGTATACAGGGTGCGTTGTCATTTCCTGTCGCAGAATCCTGTCGTTTAATTTGCTTGAAATAAGCAGTCTTTTTTCTGTCATGATGTGGAACTGAAGCAAATGGGTTCCATCATTATGTGACTTGTACTGTATAATTAATTAAACGAGGGAGATGAGTTTTTTTCTGTTTTTATTTTTGATCAGCCACTTAATTTATTCACCTAATGGTGGAGACGCCATTGAAAATTCATGAAACCAGAGTCTTTGATGGTCAGGCCATTAAAAGCGTATGAACTTGTATTCTTTAAAATCGACATCTTTATTCATTTTTAGGAATTACTTAAATACTGCTTACAGCCCGAAAGACGCTTTTATGAGCCATTTTAGCTGCAGGTGCTGTACGGAAGCTTCAAGCTCATTCAAATCGCACATGCGCCTCAGATTTGTGAGCCAAGTGGATTCTGAGAGCAGCTTCCAAAAAAAAGAAAAAATGTATTTGTATGTTTCATAATAAAATTTCATGATTACTGTAACTCATATGTGTACAAAAGTGTTTGGTACATTATGATATATATAATTTATTCTATATGAATCATCATATATTCATATATCCATCCAAATCCCTATACTAACAATTTTAGGTTGTGAGAATGTTTTCCTCAGTAACAAAAACGTTAAAAATGTTTTTTAAGTTCTAGGAACATTCAAAATGTCTAATTTTTTAGATTGTATTTTAGATTGGTTGTATTAACATTATTGCTTGGTTATAAGAACAGTATTCAAACTTTTTTTTATTTCGGTAACATTTTAAAACGTTCCACTAACAACATTTGTGATATATGATATATAACAGTAATGAAACATTCTACTAATGTTGCTGCAGGAAGAATGTTTTTTGAGAACTTCGCAAGAACTTTTACAGAGCGTTAGCCAACGTTCCCTGTTAGCTGGGTATGTATCCATATGTGAATGAATGACAACCATACTACATCTGCCCCAAACAAAACAATAGTGCATGATGCTCCTGGTTCTATATGTGAAAAACTGCATTTACGTCAAGTGGAAAAGGTATTTGTGGATAATATGGGTGTAATTTATAGAACTACACTGGCATATGACAAACCTCTACCCTAATCCTTCCCTTCCTGTCTCCATCTCACGGACACACCTCAACACACTCCATGTTTCCACGAAAGCTTATCCTGACAGGCATGATGACATCATGAAGACAGGAAGTCACGACTGTCACATTTTCACGTTTCTTAGCCTGTCAACGTTCCAAACGTCTGTCGCGCAGAGGGGAGCAAAGAAAACAACAGCGCGGACCTGAGTTACATGGAAGCAAATACACAGAAAGTAACTGTAAAACGATTGCTGAAAGACAATCTGTATGAACGCTATTTTGAACTGCGCTCAGCTTGCAGTGAAATCAATTAAAACTCATGCTGTTTATTACCAATTGACTGAAATTAAGTGTTTTTGCCGTCGGAATGCTAGTCGATTCAATTTTTGTGGAATGAATATGTGAAATGAGGCATTACTTTTACAACCATCTGATGCAAAACAGAGGCATCTGGTTGAATAAAAGATTTTACCAGAGAAATACAATCTCATTTGTCTACCCCTTCATTTTAACCATCCACATTATGTTAATTCGACAACTCGGTAGCTCGTTGCACGCCGCTCGTGAAAATCTGTGTTTGGGAATCTATAGGATCCGTGGCGTTTGGATTCGCAGACGCTCTCTCGATGTATAGATCTGCTTTGAGGTTCTTATCTGGGTCTCCCAGCCCGCAGCGTAATGCGTAGACTTGCACACTTATTCTTAGGGAGAAAGAAATAGAAAAGAAAGACTGACACTACAGTCTTCACAGTCAGCTCAGAGCTTTAAACCGTCCCTGTGGCTGCCTGCAAGGTTGAGATATTAGAACTTAGTGTTGGGAAATGTAAAGATCTCGGTAATGCAAGTTAACCTGCACCTGTCATGCTTGTTTTCACACTTCTAAAATAGCTAGGGCTAATTTACATTCCAAAGAGACCAATATTTCATAACGAATATTTTGGGAATATTGGTTATCGTGACCTAAGCATGTAGGCAGTAAGTTTGTAACTTCAGCCTAAGGAAAGCACACAATCCTACATAAAAAAGAACATAAAACTAAATTACACATTTTTAAATGATTAAACAGTAGCCATATTTCTTTTTAGAAATCTACATTGGTTGTATTTTGAGAATTGTTTCTGAATTATGTTGTTGCTGTTATATACAAAAAGAAAATCTAATTTGAACTAAATTACATACAATGTGAGTGAAGCATCATATCAGTGCGTTTAATCAACTATGCTGTCACCGCAAGTTAACACAATTTCACGCAACTGTTTAATCCCTGCAGACAGAGCTCACTGCCTGTATGTGCGAGCTCAAATCCCAAATAATTCCAAATTCCTGCTTCTCGTTTTGGGTTTAAAGGATATTTACGAGTGTCAGGTGATATTTTCAGTGCAAAGTGAAAATGAAAACATGCTCATTAGAACTGGCTGTCTAAGGTGATAAGCCAATAGACTAATTAAAACTGTCTGATTGTGAATACATTTACTTGTAATCATAAACTTAGCGTGCTGCTTTATCCTGTACTCAAATGAACTTTTTAAGAAAATACATACACATTTAAAATGTAAAGTATTTCTTTCGGGGTAAATTACCTTAAATCTTGCACTCAGGGACACACTTTTATCCAATAAAATGCTGCTAAAATGATTATGCTCCTCCCCCAATACCACAGGACTCATGCTAATAGCAAGCAGCAAATCACGTTCGTGGGTAAACTCACACTCATTTAATAGTTCCCACCCAACTTCCTGTTTCAAACTGAGTTTGTCTTATATAAGAAATAAACTGATGCAACAAACATTTTGGACAAAAAAAAGACAAAAACACCTGCAGTGCTGAAATAATCTAGTCTGAAATCAAATAAATCAGACAGTCTAAAGGCCATAAACATTTAAGGTGTCATTATGTCTCTGGCAGGCTGAATCTATAAGGAGATCCTGACTTGATCTTCTATGCACTTTCATGTGGCTTTGCCATTTAATTATACATTCGTTTAGGGCCTCAGAATGAGACCCCGTCACTTCACAGGTACAAACAGTTGAATTATTGAGCAGCTTACAGGATGCAGCAGTGTAGCTGTTTCAGTGTAAAAACAGGAAAGACTGCAATTTACTGAATCTCTTTATCCAGAAGCTCCCAGAATTCCTTTCAGTTCTTCGCGCGCTGCTTTTGTGTCAGATTTATCTCTGGAGGTTTGCGATTAAATTTGTCCAGACAGCTTCATGTGGCGTTTTATCATTAGTGTCTTTTTTTTAATTATGAATAATATTTGAAGTATTAAGGCAAACACTTGGCTTCCCACAGTAATGAATATGTAAAACAAAGCATTTGGACAGATCAATTACTAGACTACAGCCTGTAGTGGCTACATTTGTCACTGAAACGAAAGCTGAGCTACAACTGTGCCAAAAGCAAGACTTGAATGTATGTGAAGTGAAAGTGGCGTATTTGTCTGTATGTATGATAATACATACTTGAAATGTGACCTCTGCATGTAACTCATGCAGTGAGAGAACACAAACACACCCAGAGCAGTGGGCAGCTATCACTGCAGCGCCCGGGGAGCAACTGGGAGAGTGCCTTGCTTAAGGAAACATCAGTCATTTCCTGTCAGCTGTGGGAATCGAACTTCTGACCTTTGGTTTATAAGTCAGACTCTAACCATTAGGCCACTACTGCCCCCCAACTGCATGTGTTCTTGTAGCTCAGTTGGTAGAGCATTGCGTTAGCAGTGTAAAAGGTTGTGGGTTCAATTCCCAAGGAATGCATGTACTGATAAAACTTTAACTAAAATGTTAACTTGTATGTTGCTTTGGCTAAAAGCGTCTGCTTAATGCAGAATGTATGATGTGTAAAAAATTAAAGGTGGCTTTTTATTTTTGTTAAATACTTTATTCTATCCTAGCTTAATATACAGAGACTACAAGAAATACAGAGAAATAAACCATCTGTAGCCTTTGTGTTGCCTTTAAACATTTTTCTGTTTGTTTCAGCATGCTGATTAGCCTTCCATACTTTAGCAACATGGGCTTAACAAATGGCATGAGTTTAGGGTGGAACTCTGACTCAATGACGGGCAGTGTTCCTGAAAGCTGTTGAAAGTAATTTTTTAAGTATTGTTGATGCCAATAGTGCAACAATTAGACCTTTCAGTTTTAAAATTACAGTATAATTTGTATAAAATACAGTATAATAATATACTGTATAAAGTACAGTATAATAATTAATTTACTTTTTTAGTCATTTTAGAACGTGGAATTCCTGAACTGTGGAAATGAATTTTTAATTTAATATGTGGAATTGAAAAACCACTATTAAGCTCGAGAGGAGTTTGTATGACCTGCAAACATAGTTCATGGAAAAATGATACACACTCAGTTGACTGAAGCCATTTTCTGGAATGCAGCCACCCAAGATGCATCGCTGTCTTTAATTTACACCTCCAGGGCTTCAGATGTGAGATATATACAGCTGATCGGGTGATGCGACTCAAATGATAGCAGTGAGAGAGAGAGCTAGAGAGAGAACGAAAAGGCCAGAGAGGATAGAGGGGTGTTACAGAAGCTGACAGACAGTGTTTTTTGAGGCAGGACACGCATGAGTGGGCTGGTTAAGTTGATATCTGCTGGGGTTGGTGAGTGAGGGGCGTGTGTGTGCCAGGCGGGACACCTCATGGAGATGACAGGTGAAGCCCATTACTACAGCTGAGACCCTCGCAGCTGACCTGGATCTACTTGAACCTCTCCGCAGAACACATGCCTGCTTCCCAGGATTACCTTTGAGGCCAAAATATGCACCTTATGCTTAAAATATTATAGAAATGTGACGTGCAGTCAGTCTCTGAAATTATTATTGGTGAGGTAATCTTTTATAAGACTATAACTTTTATGAAAGCCAAAAGTCAGCCCACTTAAGCTTTGCATCAAATATAAGGTGCTTAAAAAACCGAGATGACACCTTGAGCGCTCTTCTCTCTTGAGCACTGTGTGACATATATGAGCCCTTGAACATCTATGTTATCATTGATGTAAGAGCTTTTGAGGGTTGATACTGTTCAATCGTACCTGACTATATGACTATTACAGCCTTAAAGCAACAGTGCACAAAAAATTCTCTCGTCTTTTACTCACCTTCATTTCATTGCGAATTCTGCGGAACAGCACCATGTGTGAGAAGCTGAGATTTAGGACATTATCCTCAGAAATTTTTAAGGAATATTTTGACAGACGTGGTCACCATTCATTTTCCCAGCTAACATGGAATGTTCTGAGAATATTGGCTAATATTCTCTAAAGGTTCTCTTAAAGTTTATCAAAAATTGTTCTTGCAGTAATGCTACGTATCAGTTTTGTGTCATTGGCTACCATTCTACAAATGTTAGCACATAAAAACATTACTCTTAAATTGTTAGTGGAGCATTGTAAAAACTTTTAACCAAGCAATAACGTTAATATAACATTTTGACATATTTGTTACCTTATGGAAACACTAGGGAAATGTACTTACGACCTAAAACTGTTAGCTAGTTTCACTGTATGGAAAAGAGCAACATATGGGTTGTGGAAGAGTGAGTTAGAAGTCTTCTTAGCTCACTAAACATTCTGCAAAGCAACCCAGCCATACTGATTTGCCAAGTAAATTTATAAGAATCTTATGAATACTGGCTCTCAAATCTGCTAGGATGTTTGTAACTACTGAAAAATTACTATATCTGAGATCTGACGTCAATTTAACGTATAGTAATGCACACATTGTTGCAAAGTGTTGGGATATCTAACACTCTGCACCATGACCTCTGAGAAAGCTGATTTTCAGTTTCAAGTTCAAGTTTATTTACAAGTTTCCACATGTGAATCATCACTTAGCCTTTTTGTGAAACCTCGCTGACCAAAACGGCAACCGAAACCTAAAACCGGAGGTAACCAGCTCCACTTCGTCATCCATCAGTCCCAGAAAATAATTACAGTCACTGCCTGAGACTCAAATCGAGGGGTCAAATCTAATAACCTCCATTTACTCCACAGATATCTCATACAGCATGTGCAACGTAACAAGGTTAGGTCTTCCTCGTAACAGATAATGCTCAGTTCTCAAAGCATATTGAGCTTATACGGCAGGCTGATTTTAAGGCCCTGGCTGCTTTTTCTGGAGAAACAACATTCTTTGAAGGTGTCCACAGGCGGACCCGAGTGGATATTATCAGCATCTCTCAGCTGAACTGTTACACCTGCCAGGGTCCTCAGTTGGCAGGCTGAAGGGCTGTCGCTCTGAGCCGTGGGGTTTTGCTTCCCCTGTTTTGGCACGGACTATGGGGCAGATGCCACACATCTCTCCTGGGCGGGTTTTGTGTGTGTATATGTGTGTGTGTGTGTTTAGGGTAAAACCTGTGGCTGCAGCGTCGTGAGGCAGAGGATGCTAACGTTAAATAGCTCATAGTTCCACGGCGCCAGCAGCGAGGTCTTTACAACAGATGGAGGGAAAAGCTGATAGTGTAGGAAACCTCCATGGAAATGACTGGATTGGTCAGAAAGATTTGAATGGAATCAGTTTCATTTCACTTTCTTAATCTCAACTGATCCTGAGCCGTACCGCTGATGGAGCCAATTTTGCAGATTTTATTATTTTTTTAAATCATACTCAAACCCTTATGATTTTGACTTATGGGTTTGTATCGTGTCTTAACCAAAGTCATGGCTGACATTTGATGTTTTTTGCAACATGATCTCATTTGCATTCGAAGGCATTGGTACATACAGTGTAGTTCAAGCACATACATTTTTTTAAATATTCAGTATTAACGTGTACGTTTCTAAAACTTCTTTAAAAATCTTAATGTAGAGTGTCAACATGTACAGTTTACATACAAATTAAAGCAATATTTATAATCCCCCCATTTCTAATCCACCATCACTCTGTTCCCATGGAAAGAACTATAAATACATCATTTACAGTTATGGATATCTAAGTATTTCTCAGAGAGGAGATACATACAGTATCAGGCACATGGCCTATACTGCAGCTTAAGATAATGTAATTAATATTTGCATACTTTGCCAGTATAGATACTATACCCCCACACTTTTGAACTGATTAATCATTAATATTCATAAGTATGTGCAGCTTAATTTCTTTAAACCGGTAATCGACCATTGCGGAAGGTGGATAATGATTACATCTTTTTTAAAAAGCCTTAAAATGAAGCAAGATTTATTTTTTGGAAGCCTACGTGGGCAATTCTGTTTTACACCCTTGCATCAGCGCTGGGGCTAAAATTAGACCTAAATCATCATGCATTAACGGTTCTCTGAATCCTTTTTGCTCTCTACAATTTATGCTAAGCATTGCAAAATGTCAGGCTAAATTTAGTGCTGGAACAAAGATAAGATTTTGCTCTTTTGCAATGAGCCGAACGCTTTTATTCTTCTCATCCTCTGTATTTTACATTCTGTTTGTTGGTTTGTTGTTTCCCCCGCACACGACACACACACACCTGCAGCAGGATATGTGACACATAACTGACAAGTCCTTGCTCAATAACAAATAATGAAAACAAAAGTACGGCCATTTTGAGTATGACTGTGTCCCTGATCGCAGACTAATTGTAAAACCACATAATAAATGTACATAAATGATTTGATGCATATCTGTGAACTGAAAATAAATGTCATCCGGCAGCCATTTTGAGCTTTAATTTAACACTACTACAATAAGGTTATTTCTCTGTAATATCTGATGCACTGTTGCTTTAAACGTATTTTTCCAAAGGATAAAACAAACAATGTTTCGCTTCAAAGACATTCCCGTCTGATCTTGATCTTACACTATCTCATAATCTTTCTGTGATCTGTCTCATTATTGGTCATATGTCGATTCAGCGTAAACCAGGTTTACATTCTGGTAAATTATGGTAAATGTACACCACACGCTAAAGCAGCTACCCCGAGCAAATCAACCAACATCCCAAACACGTAATTCTGAGAGTGAGAAAAAAACATGATCGCTATGCCAGTAGCAGGTGCGACTCGATTCAAATGCCTGTCAAAGCCAATGTACGCTAATCAGCTGTTGGATTTGCCATTTTGCCCGTCATACGTAATGAAAGTGGAGAGCATGTCATCACACTGTTTTTTCCTCCTGCGGAATTTTTAAAGCAAGATGGTGGTGGGTCATTCAAATGAAGAAACCCAGAGGAGAACAAGGATTGGAGGTGGGGCGGGGGCATGACAAAAAAATCAGTAACCAACTCTGTAACCCACGTGGTAGATCATGGCAGCAATCAAGTGAATAACTCAGAAGTGAAAGCGTCGCCGAATATTGAATTAATGCTGCATTCATGCAGGGAGGAAGTTCACAAGCATTACGCACGCTCTACTATTTCCCCGCATAACTTGAGTCTTGGAACACAAAGGAAAGAATAGCGCAGATTATATGGTAGGATGATGATTTTTACCCCCATTTTATGCAGAATGGGGTGGAACAGAGCAAACGAGGTGGTTTCTGAAGCATTCAATGACCCAGGAAACAATTTTAGGTCGTAGAAACATTTTGGTAACATTTCCATTAACATTTCCATTTTGGTAACATTTCCAAAAAGTGTTAATGTTCTAGGAACGTTCAAAATCCAGTCCAGTTTCCTGTAGATACTTTAGTCATTGCTTGGTTATAAGAACGTTATTTAAGCTTTGAATTCTGTAACGTTTTGAAAATGTTCCACTAACACCTGAAAATGAACGTTTTTGGATATATGATATATAAGATAAAAAAAGTTCTACTGCAATGTTACTGCGGGAACGTTTTAATTCATTTTGAGAGGCCTTTCAGAGAACATTCACCAACATTCTCTGAACGTTCCCTTTTAGCTGGGGAGCGCTGCACTCAGTCAGTGAAGGTTGCAATGGCGTATTGAGTGAAAATGGCGTTGAGGGCACAAACAGACATCTGAAGACATCTGAAGACGTTTGTTTGAAGAACACAAATAGCGCCGGTGGTTGGTTAGGTCATCCGTCAAGGAAGATGTTAGTTGGGTTATTCTGGTAGCTGGTGCCCACTACAGTGGAGAGATTTTAAAAGCCAACTATTCAGGATGTGATGTCAAACGCCCAAACCACCTTTGACTTCATCTCTGTCTATTGCAATGGACATTTTTAGAATAAAATACATTATTTAGAAAGGCTGGAAGGGTTTTATTCTATTATTCTATTATTATTATTATTATTATTATTATTATTATTATTATTATTATTATATTCTATGATTATTATTATATTATACCTGAGGTTAAACACGAACTTTATTTTGTCACTCAATTATCAAAGAGTAAACTAAGGCCAGTCTCCAACAAATGATTTCCATTGAAAACAACTGAGAACTAATAGAAAAGAAAAACAGAATAGAAATGAATGGAAATAACTTTCTATTTCTATGCCATTTACATTTTTACGGAAGTAATCATCAAGGAAAGCTACCTCTGCTGATTCCTACACGGTGTCGTGTGTTTTCCGGGAGCTTCCACCTCAGCCATCCAAAATCATTCCCGATTTTCTCTCAGGAAAAACTGAATCCCTCGCGCGCGCGAATCCCGGCGCACGGGAACCGGTGAGGGAGGGGCGTCGCTCCCTCCGCTCCAGTGTCATCCAATGGGACAACGACGAGCGTCGGCGACGTCCGCGCGTACAGCCAATAGGAGCGCGTCCCTGCTGATGACGTCACGACGCGACGCCGTCCCTCCGGTCTCTTCCCACCGCGTTCAATCGGCGAGCGCAGGAAGCGAGACGCGCACACGAATCCGACGTTGGCGCACGCAAGACCCGCTGCAGTTTCCCGGCGTAACCGCTCGGAGTTTCCCGGCGACGAAATAAAGGGTTAGTATCGATTTTACTTTCTTTTCTACGAAAAGCACTTTGCAGGACGCGTACGATGTTTATCGCGGGTTTTCTGACTTGGTTTGGCGTTTCTGAGGCGTTTTGTGAGAGGTAACGTTTGGGTTTTAAATATAATAATAATAATAATAAAACAAACGCTATATTTAGCATCTCGTATCCATCAAATATGAACTGTGTGTTCTCATGCTTTGCTCGAGTCTTATTTTATTAATATGAGTTTTTTTTTATTGTTTCTTATTTTGGCAAATGACTAATGTTACGAAGCACGAGAAATAATATGAAATACTACATTATTTCAAATGCATTTGATTTGAAATGCAAATATTTCAGATGCTTTTGATAAAGGTCTGGACATTTATTACCATCTGCAATTTGTCTGTGTTAAATTGTAGGCACGTAACAAAGTTATGACAGCCCGTCACACGTGTAGGGTGCTTGTCGTTTCCTAAAGCATGTGCAGGGTTTCATATGCATGTTTAAAACCAGCTCATGCATACAAAAAATGAGTCTGTTAATATTAATCTAGCATGTATTTTTTCATCTGAGTCCAAAACGAGAGGTTTGTTTTGCAGTGAGATGTATGCAGCACCGCTTGATGTTTGTGAACCTTCAGATGTCTTTAATTAGGACCTGTAAAAAATCAGTCTGTCCTGTTCTCTGGGGCGATGCTTCAAAAAAAAGATGCAGAACACAGAAAGTCACTTCGGTGCATAATCGGCTAATCAATTTTTCATAGGTTTTCCTCTTTTTTTCCCCCTCTCTCTACCTCTTTCTCGCCCACCCTCCTTCCCTCGCTTTCTTGAAGCCGGCGAACGAGTGTGTCTTTGTCTTCTTTGGTAACCACACCTCCCCCCTAAAACACAGCCGGCTGGGCTCAGACACCTGAAGGCTAGACATAATGATCAACGTGTTCCCCACGAGTCTGGACGCCTGCCAGTTGTTTGTGCTCGTGTTATCCCCAATTTGCCTCTTCTTGTTTTTTTGCTTTTTCTCATGCATCTATTGCCCTTTACAATCACGGGGCCAGCATGCAGTTCTGGGGGCCGGTGCGAAGAACGTGAGGGGCCAGCTCCTCAGAAATGTATGAACCGCAGATAAAGAGCTCTTGCACACATATAGGGAGAGGCATGAACAACAGTGTTTCTGTGTGAGTGCGAGTCTTTATTCTTCCATGCTGTGTTAGCATTCCCTTTCAGTATTGCTTATCAGGTCTTTATTTGCTTCCCCAAACTGTAAATTTGCACTACGCTTGTGCTTTGGTACATTTGTAAAGAGCTGCTTGGTTTATTCTAGTGCCTTTTCATAATTCAGGTAGCAGGTTTCGTCACTCTTGCCTGTGCTATTATGTGTGAATTAGGCTGACATGCAGAAGCTTTTTAAGTGCTTTGTCTGTGTCTAAAATTAAGATTTTACAGCACATTTTAAATGCACATACTAAAATGTATTTGTAGTACTGTAAGAATCATTGTGTTGTGGAAAGATGAAGGATGGATTTATTGGGGTTGTGAGACGTTTTTTCATATGTTAAAACAGCCTCTTTTTACAGCCTTTTATTTTATGAACCTAATTATGAAATCAAAATGATTTGTTTTATATGTGACAGACAAGTTTCTCACAAAAAGCTTTCCGTTTTTGATTTTGTACAAAATGTACCAAAAGAAAAAAATGAGCAAAATCTGTATTTATTTCTGTGTTGAATTCAGAAAAAGGTTTCATGTTATTTGGTAAGATGGCGAAATGTTTTCAAGTGTTACGTTGTTTTATGTATGTTATCTTGATATATATGATTTTACAATATATAGATCCAAATTTTTTTATATATAAATCATTTATATTTTGCCTCTACAGCTCAGATCTCTAAATATTACATACATAACAGTATTCCACTAAACTATATTTGTATTTATTTGGCTATTGTTGTTGCTCTTAACATTTTTCCTAAAAACATTCTTCCGGAATCATTGTTTCAAAAATCGCCATTTTGTCTCAAGATCCTGTAGTCAGTCACTCCAGAAAAACACAGATTTTCCCGACGTAATATTTTGGATGTGGTCTGCTTGTGTGTTAACATAATAAGAGTACAATTGGACTAAGTAGACGCAGATCTTTTTCTATCTGGGTCTCCTTCTCAACCATAAGCCTTTGAAAAAGACTAATAAAAGGTTCAATAGAAGCAACAAGCTGTTTTTCTTTTTAGCTATTCTACCTGCGTGTGAAAAGGAGGCCACAGAGATTCTCTGGCAGAATAATAGTGTTTGTTGAAAGCTAAAGGGTGGATCTGCGGTTGGGCAGCGTCACATAGAGAACCATGCGGCTTTACGGCGCTTGGACGAGAGGCCACGCATGTGTGTTTTTCCCTGTCAGACCGTTGACTCCTTTTTGAGGTACTGAGGGTGAATTTCATTGAAATAAACTTTTTAAGTAATATAGTTATCAAATGTTATGTTAATAATAGATGTGTGTATTACTTGCTCATGAAGACTAAAAATACATACATCTGACATTTAGATTGAATCTTGAATATTTCATTACAGTGCGAGACAAAATAAAAAAAGTTAAAGAATTTGCCCTGGAAAAATCTTTGTTGGATTCGACCTGCTATTTTTGGTGTCACTCTGAATGTCTATGGTGGTTATGGGCCTGTGTGAGACAGGGGTGTGTGTATGATTATGGTGAGCACAGTTTGCTGAAATGTAACCCTAAACCTCTTTGACAGAGAGTCAAACGGCCTCAGTTTCACACTGAGAGGGGTTGAAAGTTTCGTTGCCAGGCTGTAAATCAAAAAGGCCACACCTACCTGCTATATCCCTCTTATAGCTGTCATTTTAAACTCATCTCAGGTGGCACGTGGCGTGATTTTCAATTAATTCTTTTCATTTCAGTTTCAGTGTGTATAAAAATACTCGTCCATTAAGTCAGCTGAGCTGAAACCATCCAGGCCAACAGTAAGGGAAAATATGTAATAATATTTATGCTGGCTGAATTATGGGGTGGAATTTGAATAGAGGGTTCTTGACTTATTACTCTGGCGCTCTGTGTGAAAAAGCCTCGCAGGGTGGAGGTTAATTGTTTTTAGATCTTTATGTGTCAAGAGAAAATGGAGAAACTGGGGCATAATTGAGCCCCCGCTTGTTGCAGTGATTATGGATTACTGCGCCTCTCCAAAGGAGAAAAGGAGGCGCAAGGTATTGGAGGAACAGGAGAAAGGAAAAGACAAAAAGACCCGCGTTGTGAGATGAAGCCACGGGGGTTGTCTGGACCTTTCAGAGCAAAAGGAGCAAAGGCTTGTTTAGACAGCGGCCCTGGGGGCTCAACCTTTGACCTGTACGATGCTGCTCTTTGCTCCAGGTGCAGGTCTGTTCTCTCGCTGCAACACATGCAGCATTTTTGTTTTTTGGGGGTTCCTGAGTCTGTAAAGGATGCAAGGACAGAAAAACCCGCTTATAATTACATGCAGCGTGATGAAAATAATTGGTTAAAACAACCTTCAAGTTCACGACCCAAAAACAGGAAGACGCAACTAAAGATAATGCGACGCTGTAATATTCATGAATGCATTAATCAGGAGATGGCATGTATAATTATTACAGTGTTTGATAATGCCAGCACAGATCACCTCAGGCAGTGGTGATTGCTGTCTGATGCTATTAACGTTCTTTAATAAAATGCCCATGTGAGCCGTACCATCAGTGCAGCCCAGTAGTTAAGTGTTGTAGGGTAATAAGGCAATTTACATACGTTGTGCCACCATCTGGACGCAGTGAGAGACAGCTGCTAGCTCTTATTTCATACCATGTTTTGGGAGCTAACCCGCAGAAATGTCATTCCGGTACATACAAATAGCTTGTTGAACTCACGCTAATAATTCTGTACGCTATGCTAATGAGCACTTTGGTTTTCTCAGTTGTAGTTTTCATTTGTAATCTCCCACATGTTAACTGACTTCTTAAAAAAGAGGAGCTGATTAGCTTTTAATGTGTTTTTAATAGTCTTCGCTAATAATTAATACCTTTTATATGCATGTTAGCATACGCTTTCATTTGTAAGCTACATATGGTATTTTTTTAGTTAGCGGTAATAGAAACATGTTGGCGTAAAGTATAGGAACAGTTGCTTTTTTTTATTCGGTTTTAG
The DNA here is from genome assembly GCA_036877525.1 of Chromobotia macracanthus. Taxonomy (NCBI): domain Eukaryota; kingdom Metazoa; phylum Chordata; class Actinopteri; order Cypriniformes; family Botiidae; genus Chromobotia; species Chromobotia macracanthus. The sequence continues at coordinate 4,367,385 of JAZGTH010000033.1, read as the reverse complement.
AAATCTAAAATTATTTTACATGTATGTATACGTGCGTTGGCAAGTCTTTTGTGGTTTAAATAAATTATTAATTATAATCATATGAGTAAAGGTGATCACAAGGAAGTCACGTGACTAAACCTGGAGGGAATATGTTACCATACTGCCATTACCATTAAACTGCTCATCTAGATCAGTGTTTCCCATCATTTGTTGTATCATGTACCCCCACAGCCTCATTTTACACCCTTAATAATATTAGCCACTGTGAGTAGAAATAATAATTCTACTATAAGTGTCACCCTTTCAATTCAATTCAACAATGTTTGCACACACAGAACATATTTTACTTTCAGAATCAAAATCTTTACATGAACCTTCAAAGCTACGCATACAAACTGATTGGGATTTGCTGATCTAGGTCACCGGTTAATGAATTTTACAGTTACTCCTTGTGTTTTCTTTGAGCGTCTCTCTAACTAGAGGGATCTACAGTACATCCTTTGAAATTATTTAGTATCTTATAGTGTAGGTCAGCCAGCGTTCTCTACAGCTGTATAGTAGGTTTTCTTTACAGCACAAAGAAAACAGCATTCTTTATTTTGTGACTTTTGTCATTGCATGCCCCCTTCACATACTAATAATTTCACATTGCTTCCTCTCAATCTAGACAAAGGCTAGTCACTCTGCAATCGATAAACAAGCCAGGAAATGGCAGAGAACCATTAAAGATTTGCCGTTTGGAACCCAAGAAGGTATCGCGATCGGTAGCCCCACTGACAGCTGAAAGCAAATCACTGTTACTAGACTATTTATAAAATTACTAAGAACAGACTGAAAAGAAAGGCAAAACTGGAGCAAGAAATTCCTGATGGCTCTGCACCTAGTTGTGGATTGACCAGGGTCTTAGTAGTGAACATTGAGGGTCTGCCTTCGAAATTTACGCAATTCGCCATTGCCCTTGAGTACAAATTCAAGACTTGACTTTTGAATCCCGACCATTAAAAAACAGCCGAGCTTGACAAAGACATTGTGGTAGAGTCGACGGGTGCATTTGTTCCAGTAGCTAGATTGTGTAAAAAGGAAGACAGGAATTAACTGGAATTGTCGGAGCCTCAATCCAAGATGAAAGGGGTCGGATGCACAGTTTTCACAAATTCAGCATTCGCCTGTCTGTGTGGCTCTATCAAAGCAGTGCAGCGCTGGGGAGTCCTTATTTGCAATTTCTGTAATCCGTGAAAGATATAGTACATAGTTTTATTGTTCGGCTGCGTCTCATTTCTGCTTGAGACCTTGCTGTAAATGCAGTGCTGTTTTGTGAACCATTCAGTGAAATTCTAGGGACCTGTCCAACTTCAAATTTGTGGCTGATTTATTTAATCTGTCTTTGAACCCTATTCATGTGTGTGCAAAGTGAACTAAAGACCTGGAAGCTGTAAACTTCAAAGCCCTCCCATATTGTACTTATTACAAGAAGAAGCATTAGTGGCTCTCATATCCAAAGCATTTATCCAAAGCTTGCAGAATGAAAGCTTAAACTAGCAAGCCATTGGCGTCAACATTTTGTGCTACGTTTTGCAACTATTCCATAAAGAACAACCAACAGTGAGGTTTCTTCATCTTTTTCTTAAAGAAACAGATAACAGGTATAGTTTGAAGATATAGGTTTAAACTGTGGCCTCTGGTCTCACTCTATGAATTTGACAGCTGAGGAAGTAGATGTTGAAGTAAAATTTCATCTTGAGTGGTTCTTAAATGATTTCACAGCCTGATGTGCTTGGAGGAATTCTAGTATCCGAACCCCAACATTACTGGACATTAGCTAACAGGGAATATCTCAGAACATTGGCTAATGTTCTCTAAAAGTTTTTTAACATTATCATATATCAAACATGGTATTAAGTTGTTAGTGGAACGGTGCTACAGAATTAAACAAATGTTCGAATAGCGATCTTGAATAATGATCAAGCAGTAACGTTAATACATCATTTAAAAACAGGCATTTTTAATGCTCCTAGAACATTTAAAATAACTTTTTTTTTTTACCTAATTAAAATCCTAATAAAAATTCTAAAAAAAATGTTCTTACAATCTAAAATTGTTAGCTGGGTCAGCCCTGCTGAGATCTTTCACTGTCAGTTTTGGGATTCTCTCAGTGGCCCTAGTGGCCTCTTTAGGGATAACCCCATGGGTTCTTATGAATAAATGGTGGTATAGCCTGTAAATAAAGGGGATGATCTTTAAGAACCTCATGCACACACACAAGAGCATAGATGCAGTTCTTTGGCGTTCTTTGGGTAGTGAATGGCAGTTTGATGGATCTTTAATTGAGTTATGGTGGACAATGAACCTAAAACTCCCAAGAGACCACTCAATTAGTTAAGAAACACCACTGAAGCCACCCTGTTTTGTCAATGTGAGTTCTGGGACTTGTAATCTCAAGAGGTTTTCATGGTCTGTTTACAAATGCATCCAAACTCCCTGTGGTCCTGCCCTGGTCACCTCCTAATTTGACTTAAATCTCATGCTGGAGTAAATTTAGCATGTGCCCATTGTATAGCTACCCTCCCCTTGACTTATGCCTTTGTTAGCATTTGAATTAGCATAGCTTTAGTTTGCTGTTAATGTCAGACTCTTAAGTTTTCAGTTTCAGATATTTAAAATTACCACCAAAATGTACCTATTACTCATTGTGGACCTTGTGTTCCACATTCCTCTGTTGAGAACTTGTCTGCATTGTTTTTATTCATTTTTATGTGCGTCTACCAGGAAATGACACGTTGTACTTTGTGAATAAAAAGATGAACTTCATCTCAAGCTTCCTGCCTTACGGCTTTGAAGAAGCTGAACTGAGATCAGCAGTCAGGAGAGTGGAACAGTTTGTCTCTTGTAGACTCTTCAAACGTTCCATAATAAACTGACTTGAGCTCCAGTTTATATTAAGCTGTAATGAACTAAAACATGTTTCTTTTCAGGCCTAAGCCACTAAAGACAGCACTAATCTTGGGAAAAAGTTACTCCAAACATTTTAAGTATAGTAAGATAGTTACTATATATGTTATGGCTTGTCCAGGAATGGCCATTCATCCAACCTTTTCAATCAATGTGTCAAACCAGTGCTGGAGTTTGTATTTTAATGAGTTTTTAGAGATCGCTTTTTCAAGAAGGATAGTGAAATAAATGGGCACATGATTACATATTTCAAACCATGTGCTAGTTTAAAGCTGTATGTAGTTTGCTACATACAAGTATGAGAAATAATTAAATAAATGTATGCACAGAGAGATTCGCAATTGGAAACCTGTAAATGGAGACCAATTTCACGTTATAAAAACAATATTAAATGTCCGTGTTTTTCAAATTTTCAGACCAAGAATGTTAAATACAGAACTTGAATTATTCTGTTGAGGATTTATTTAGGGATTTCCTGTGGATTACGGTGTCAGCACAACCACTTCAAGAGTGCTCATCTCGAGTCCAGACACCTTCTCGCTCCGCTGTACTCGCGGGCGTGAGCGGCTCTGAACGCTATCTCTGCTGTCACGGAATGGCACTGGGAATAACTGAACTGCTCAACTAATGCTCGAGGTTTATGTAGATACAAATAAACCCCAAACCCCTCCCACTCTGCCTCCAAAATGTAAAACTTTAGGTCTAAAACTTAATCTAACAAGTATGTGAACTCAAAGAATTCTAGCCGTGCAAAAACATAAAGCTAATCCGGTTTAATGGTACGGTTTAAAGTTTTTTACCAACAAAATAGGGTAAGATTGTATGTTAAATATGTACAAACGTGCATTTGTGCATTTGCACAATGTGTCTCCCCGATCATGTGTTTTTGGCTTTCCTATGTTAAACCACATTTGTACTACTGTTCAGTGTAACCTGAGTTACGTAAGAACAGGAATCTCAAATGTATGTTGTACTCAGTTGTATGTATTTGTTTTTGAACAGTCTTCCTTTTTTTAAACGCTATGTTCACAATCCGCCTGCTTATTTTCCAATGTAAAAGGCTTCCATAAACATGGCCATTATCATAAAACAGACCATAAAACCACCATTTAAATTAAAACCAGGAAAATTAGCATTTTATGTGGTTTGATAATGGTTCTTCAGGCAAAATAAAGACAGAAGTTGTGTTCATCTGTGCAGACTAAACATTTCACAACTGTAATTCATGTACAGTATATACAGTACAGGAACCCTAAAGACATAAATAAGGTTCTTACTTGGTTTAGCCTTGTATGTTCTTTCTTTTTGTAATCTATCTATTTGGTAGAGGCCTTTCATCCACAGGAACTTACAGTGCGTTATTATCAGTTCCCTGAGAATCAAACCCATGACATTTTGGTAGCTAGCGATGTGCTCTACCAGTTAAGCCTCAGAAAAATCACCATCTAGGTATCTTCTCTTAGTCTTGTGAACTGGGCCATCGTATGTATTTAGGAGTAAGTCATGTTTGCTCGCCCCCCTTTTGAAGCCCACTCTGGTATTGCTGAGTTGACAGAACAGTGCAGGAATAGTGGGAGTTGGAAAACGAGTGCAAGAGACCCTTCCTCTGCTCTCTCTCTCATTTTTCACACTGTCTATCTCTCTCTCTCGGTTTTCATCTCTCTTCAGTCGAGCTTGTCGGGGCTTGTCTGTCAACCAAACGGAGGGTGGATGGGGTGGGTGCTGAGGGAGAGGAGTGGTCTGGGGTGAACAAAGAAGTACTGTCACCGCTTTTCAGGGCTTTTGGGGCGAACGAAGAGCCGGGTGGGGTTGAGGTTGTGGGATTGAGTCGGCAATAATGGCAGTTAAATATGGAAGGGGACCATTGAAACCATCAGAAAGGAGGACAAGCATCGCGCGTTCACTCGTATAGTCAACCTCACTTGGCACCGCCTGAATCTGAGCCAGTGGAAGCTCTGTTTGTCATTCATTGTGCAATATTTGTCTAACCCTTTATCTGTGCAGCTGGGCCTTAAAAAAGAGAGAGCGCTGAATAGCAACACAGCTGCTAGCCATTTGACAAGCATCTATTACACTACAGAATCATCCTCTTGTGCTGAAACCACATCTCCACACGGCGTAATATAGAGCTGGTCAGAACAGCACCAGGTTCAGGGCAGATGTTTGGTTTGTCAAGCCTATCCTTTCAGGGCAAACAGCTAGCTAACAGGGAATGTTCTCATAATGTTTGCTAAAGTTCTCTAAAAGTTATCAAAAAAGTCATGTGAGTAGAACATACTTTTAACATTATATATCAAAAACATTATTATTAAGTTGTTAGTGGAACATTTAAACAATGTTATTTTAACGTAATGTGAATACGCCTTAAAGAAATGGAATTTTGGAACGTTCCTAGAACTTTTAAAAATAAAATTAATGTGTTTTGCTACGTAACAGAAATGGTTAGCTGAGAACTGCTGGTCTCACTGTCCTGACCCCGATGCCCACGAGATGTACTGTTCTCATTTATTTTTTGTAATACCCTCGCCGGAGCTGTCAGACAGATAACGAGAAGTATTTAAATATAACGATAGGAATCCGCAGCCCCATCACATCTTGTCAAATTGTATATATTTTATATATATTTTTTTAATTAAATGTGCTGCCTTCTGCTTTAGCCTTATGTTAGACCATTCCATCTGGTGAAACGATTTCCTTATCTCCATACATCCGCTCCCTTTCTCCCTCTGTATTCGTAGGTTATGAAGACGCCGGAGAGACGAGAAAGAGAGAGAATGTCTTTAAATGGTGTGACGCCAAGAGTTATTTAAAGTCTGGATCCTCTGGTGACTTCACAAGCCACAGGCAGAAGACTGATAAAGGTAACAAATTTATCTCTGAGGGTTCGTGGTTGAGTGGAAATATGTGTTGTGTGTCCTCAGATGACTGTGCTACCTCACTGCAGCATGCAGGTGTGTGTCGGGCATTTTGCCATGTAATCCAGTTGCAAAACAACAGTTGTGTTGTCTCCACCTCATCTTGCACGTTCAAGCGTCAGTTCCTCGACTGGTTATCTGCCTCCATCTAACCTCGTCATGTTAAACCGACATCCGAGACTCTGTTTTTCATCCCTTCATTCAAGGTTCAATCAATGCTATTGAAACAATATTACTTTAGGTTGTGATAGATGCAGTGCATGGATTGAATGTTGAAAAATAGCTTTTGCGCAACATTTTCAGACAATGAAATGTTAAGATGATATATAATTGTACGTAAATATGAGTGCATGTAATGAAGAAGTTTAAATATGAAATATGAAGTAGGTGAAAATATGCTGTAACATTCAGAATTAAAAACTTCTCTCTCAATTCAAAATGAGCATTTCCTGAAACTATTGTAAGATGCAAAAACTCACTCTCTGTTCTTATTGGATGAGCAAAAATGTAATGATATTATGTAATAATATTTATGCAAGTTTGTCTTAACCGTTTGTGCTTGAAGTGGATCGTGTTGGGTTTCTGTTATAATGCAAAGACCTTTTCAAGGATGCTGTAGTTTCATCATTAGAGCAAGAGGGCAGCAATGCCATGGTCCTGAGTTCAATTCCCAAGGAACAAACTTAATGCAATGAATATTAATATGTAGTTTTAATTAAACAATTGCTTGAATGGACTTCAAGAAATAACTTTATCATTTACCAGATGTATTAGTGTTGAAATTTGTATGCTTTTATCCACAGTTGGTCATTCTACCTGAAATCAAACCAATTTGTTGGTGGTTTTGTTGAATGTGCATTTCTCTAGGGTCAAAGAGTGTTGTGTCATACTGTGAGTTAATATTCCCAAGAGAATCTCTCCTCCACTTCCACTCTTTATCCATACTGAAAGCTTGAGTAAATTATCTCTGGTCTGTCATGTGGTGAGACAGGCTGGCCCTGTAGGATTATAGGTAACACAGATATAAAAGCTAGAAGGCCGCAAGGCTGTAATTTTTCCTTTCCAATCCCTCCTGTCACCCACCCTCCAGTCCGTCGTAAAACTCTCAGCAGACAGTCGGGAGACTAGTTAACGGTGCTGGTTGTCTCTTGTAACCAATAGCCACATGTCGTCTAAGCAAACAGCAGACCCTATTTTGTTTGCCTCCACCCACCTTTGCACCTCCACCCACCTCAACAAGTGTTCAAAAGCTACTTTTATTCCCCTCCAGTGATGATCTTTCTAGCTGTTGTCTTCCTGCATGTGACTCTCAAAGCAGTTAGTTTCCTTTTTCTCCCACCTCAGTCCATCATCTCCCACTGGGTTAACAACGTACCTCCAACCTTTGACTACTGTGGCGTGGCAGGTGAATCCAACTACCAAGCTGACAAGAAATGCTTCCTTGTGGGCTTGAACTACGGGGATGGGGGTCTTGTTATTAAAAGCATTAATTTAGAAATGCTGCTATTTTAGAGCAGCAAAAGTTTTTTGTTGTGGTTCTAGGGAGAAGTTGTCTCATGTCTCCAGCTCCATGCTGGGAAGCCCCACAGTTCAGTCACCCTATTCTACACACCCAGTAGGAGACTAGCTTGCTAGCTTAAAAGCACTAATTGAGAAAGTTTCAACACTTATACAGCAGATATCTGATCATTATTAGATAGCATCAAACCTGTCATGAACATCTATCAACATGTCCATGCCCTTTGAAAAATAATATTTATTCATTTAAGTTGTAAATACAGTATTTGAATAGTTATATATTTCATGCTGATTTAAAGTGATAAAAGATACAGTGTTGTACTTTGCAACCTGTAACTTTTTTTTTTAAATAGTTGAGCAAATATATAACACATTAGTGTTCAAAACGGTCTCTTATCATGATTCACAATGGTAAGTTTATAATAATGATTTATAATTTGAGCTATCGGTTCCGATTTCCTGGGAAATGTCGGTTTGGTTCATTTGCCGTCAACATAAGAAAAAAACGTAAAGTAACCTGCACTTTACTGTTCAAACAGAGATGGCGATAAAGAGGCAAAAGTTATGGATTGCAGCTTTAAAAAAGATCTATGGTTTTTATTTATATAATTTTTTACACTTTGCAATAAAACGTCACCACTGTTGCATACTTTAATTATATAATAATGTATTTAATTCTATAATATTGTCTGAAGAATTGCGTTTTTGTGCAAGCAAGATGGTAGCCAAGCTGCTTTTTTCAGCATGCCACATAAGCGTGTTTCCCCAGCTGCTGCTAATTGAGCAGTGCGGCTACAGAACCTGAGCAGTAGCTACTGGCGTGAAATCTGGAGAGCTTTGATACCTCAGAGAGCCGCGCCAGGGCCACGGGCACTTGACCAGGGATAGATTATATGGGATTTCTTTCTTCTCCCTCTGCCAATATAAGCATAGCCAGCCACTTCACTTATCAGCAGAGGTTAAAAATCAACCGGAGAACTGTATTGTGCTAACAGTCTTTGTCTATGTTTCTTGTGGCTTTTTAAAAGGTGCGTCGCTTCTTAAGCAAACCTGGGTGGAAATGGTGTTTCCCATCTAACAATTTTAGGTTGTAAGAATGCTTCCCTAACGTTTCCATTAAATAATAAAAACATTAAAATGTTATTTTGAAAGCTTTAGGAACATTCAAAACATCCAGTTTTTTTAGATATTCTATTAACATTATTGCTTGGCTATAACATTATTCCAACATTTTTTAATTCTGTAACTTTTTAAAGCATCTCAACACCACACATATACTCAACATATACTCAACACCACATACATTCTTGCCCTTGTCGTTCAGTTTTGTCCCATATTGCAGTTCAAGATGCGCCCGCACATTTTCAAACAGAATATTGCAGCGCTCTGCATGAAGGAAGTGGAGCACTAGGTCAAGATCTCCAGTCACAACAAGCTAAGCTTTTTTTCCAGGATTGATGAAACGAGTGATGCTACGACTGGCCCTCCTTACTTATAATTCATTTGGAGAGATAAATGGTCTCAAAGAGATTAAGTTAGTACAACCACGAGCCAGAGCGGCGTTGGATGTGCTCATCACGCTCAATTTGCCTAGCAAATCTGTAGCCATTAATGCTGCTCTGGGAAAATATATTGAGTTACTCACCACCTTGTGTCTCTGCTGCCCAGGAGCTGCTCGCACGAGTTCAGGGTCATTACCCTCGCTGTCAATGACAAATGGAGCTTGATAGAATCTGCGTTTAGCTACAATGGAAACAGATTAATACCTCGGGGTGGAATTTTGCATATTATGGGGGGCGGGGTTCACACCCTCTCATGTTTCTTTTGGCGCCCCGCGTTTTGCCGCGTGAATAGTTGTTGCTCTCAAACGAGTTCGTTTTAATGGATCATTTGAACAGTTCGAGGGGAAGCAGAAGCAGTTTGTTTGGATATGTTGAGATGATGAACGCTTGCCATTGTCAAAAATAACTCATTAAAGGCGGGAAAAACAAGGCTTCGCTCTCTCTCTACGCTGCACTTTATTTCCTGCTCCGTGACCGTCCCTGATGTTGTCGTTGTAAATTACGTGACTATCAGGGCACACAAAGTTTTGTGTTTTTAAAGACAGTCTTTTATTGCGGCGTCTTTAAGTTTATGACGTCCTTTCATCTTGAAACGTACCTCTGGATGCTCTCGTACACAACTCGTTTTCTGCCTCAAAATGTTTACATTTATGCATTCGTTTAAAAATTTGCTTTAAAAGCAAGTTCTGTTTAGGGTATATATTTTACTGGGGTGTTAATCTGTGCTTTTACTGGGGATTGAACCCACAACTGTGACGTTGCTAGCGCTATGCTTTACCGTTTGAACTACTGGAATATTAAAAAACAGGACATTTGGGTTTTTTCGGTGTGTAACTATATGTTGTGTTCACACATTTTATGTTTGTTTAAAGGCTTATAACTTTATCTTTAGTGTTGAATCAGGCCTGTTTTAGTGATACATATTTTAGTAATTCTGTTATGGGAAATTATATTCATGATATAAATCTTAGAGCATTATGTGAGGTAACTTTTGTCAACTTTTGTCAACATAATTTCAAGTCAGTGGCACACCCAGATGTATGGAGACAATTAAAACATCTGAATACTTGTTTAGACGCTAATCTGGGTGGTCCAGAGTCATGGCTGACAAGTTACAACTGGTTAGCGCCACAATAAAGTCTTGAAAACAAAAGAAGTTGCTACCACTGTGGAGATCTTTGAAGTTAAATTTAAAGACAGAAACCCGCTCACTTACAAGCAGATATTGATAATCGTAAATTACGTTTATTTTAAGTCAGCTGTGTAACTTTAACAGAGGAGTTTGTGGGTGGTCCTGATATACTTCTCTGACTTGTGTATATATTAGATATATTAGCTTGTGAAAGACCAAAGTAGTACAGTCAAGTTTATGCTTGAATTACGAAAAGCTCTGTCAAAAAACAATATTATAGAGGATGCAATTAAAGAAATGCATGCAACAACAAAAGACCTTAGTATTATAAATCCTTCTTATAGAATTATCTTTTTAAAAAATGAATACTTCAATAATATTTAAAAATTGTAATTAAATTTTTATATTCTTATAAAAAAATGCAATATATTTTGATTATACGACTCCCCCGCCTCCACCACCCGATTCATCATCTTGTCTTCAGCAGAACTGCTGTCGTCGCCTTTAGCGTTTCAAAATGAATCGATTTAGCATCCGCCCTTGTTTTCCCTCCGTTGCTCTTTGTGTCACACGGAACCTCAGAGATTCCATCTTTACGCACATTGTCACAGTTTCTCTGGTCCTTCTGTTTCATTTTCTGTCAAAGCACAGATTTAGCGCTCTGTGTGAGATCGGACGTCACGGCATTCTCGCTTGTATCTGGCCTTCGAGATATCAAAGGTTGACTGCCATCTGTCCTAGCCAGCAAACACAGACGTGTGAGACAGTGAGGTTCGCGCTCAGGTGGAACTGCTTGGCTCTGACTGGTTTTATCTGTTACACACAGGTAGAACACGTTACAGGAACTTAGGAGGAGATCTGCTTAATGAATTGCCTTAATCTTACAGATGTATAGACACATATCCACAGTTAAAACTGGATGCGGTTATGCTGGCATCCCAACCAGGTTTCTTAACTAGCATAACCAGAAACACCATGATGGTTAATCAAGAGTTTTTGCTGGTAAACAAGACAAGCACTAATGAGCATAAACCAGCTCCTTATATAACAGGGAACGTTCTCAGAATGTTGTCTAAAGTTCTCTAAAAAAACGTTCTTGCAGTAATGTTAGTACAATTGGTTTTATGGTATATATTATAAATCAAAAATGTCATTCTTATGTAGTTAGTGGAATGTTTTAAAAACATTACAGAATTAAAAGAAATGTTCCTGGAGTGTTCAAAACAGCATTTCTTTAAATAAAGTTGTTGTTATTTAATGGAAATGTTAGGGAAACATTCTTACAACCTACAAACATGTCCACACTTCTTGACAGGCGATTCAGAAATGCCCTGTACTTGTCAATCATTTTGTGCGTTCAGGATTGCTGACGTTGGGTTGGTTAACATGTTTGTGATGGAGAAAGGTGACCCCACCCCTCCAGATGTGATTGTTAACAGAAATTTTGGTTGAATCATTTGAACTCCTTTCATTTGGCAGACACTGTAACCTTAAATGACTTACAGTATAGATTTGATCATATCTTGCTATCATTATGTTCTCCCAGTTTATCTATAGAAACACACTCTGATACAATAATCAAATGGTGGTGTTCAAACTCCTCTGTATATCCTCTGTAGTCAATGACCCAACAGTGTTAGGTCTCAATCTAAAGCCAAAGAGACAGAAATCACAGGCTATCCTCAGAGTGACCCCTGCCTGTGTAGAATTTGTACACACAGTCAGTGTTTGCTAAAGGAAGTCCAGAAATCTTTTAGCTTCCTTCTAAAACGCTCAAAGAGATCCTTCACACCCTTTCATCATTTATTAGAAAAACAGACAAGATTTCCTTTAAACATCATTCAGGCCCTATAAAGCATAAGTAACAGAGAATGGATGGACAAACAGTATTCAGGGGTAATCTAATTCTAGTCAGTCTTTTAAAGGGACAGTTTGCCCAAAAATGAAAATTCTTCCATCATTTACTCACCCTCATGTCTTTCTAAACCTGTATGATTTTTTGCTTCTAAATAATACAAAAGAAAATGTTTTGAAGTATGTTGGTAACGTAACAACAGAGGCAGAGACTTCCATTGTATGGACACAAAACCACTGAGACATTTCTCAAAATATCCTCTTTTGTGTTTCACAGAAGAAAAAAGTTATAAAAGTTTAGACTGACATGACGATGAGAAAATGATGGAAAAATAATTGGGTTTACGGTTATCCCTTTAAAATGTCATTCTTACATTGCAGATTGCAAAATTGATTTTGTTGTCATGACAAGCACAATAGTGGGCATTTTTATTTCTTCTTTGACACAGTGAATAACATTTTAATTTCTGTTTTTTCTCTCAGGACATCGAGACGTGTTTCGTCCGTGGCATCTCATGATGAGATCTTTCAGCATGCCGTGAGGTAATTGCTCTTCTTGAGGGTGGGTGAATCTGTTTATTGTAATTATGTCATTGAAATGAAGAAGCATGTTTGCGTGATACACTGATAACAAATTGTGTTGTCTCAACTCTGTGTGTGTGTGTGTGTGTTGGGGGGTGAGTTACGTATCTGCATAATACCCTAACTCACATTTCTAGTCAGATTTAGTTGTGTTTAGACCACCATGACAATTTTGGACCAAATATCCCCACAAGGATGGTGAAAATCACACACACCTACATTGTGGAGACCAGCCAGCAGTCTCTACAAGGGAACGTGATTATTAAACTATTATTATACTAAATGTAATTTGAAAGGTTTCTGTAAGGGGTAGGGTGAGTTTAGGCATTTTAGACATTGTCTGTAGTAAGACCCCACAAAGCATAGAAACCTTGTGTGTGTGTGTGTGTGTGTGTGTGTGTGTGTGTGTGTGTGTGTGTGTGTGTGTGTGTGTGTGTGTGTGTGTGTGTGTGTGTGTAAAGCCCGTGGCCCCATACACTCGACAACGACTGTTCTGTCCACACAATAGAAAAATATCCTGCCTCTCTCCATAACAACAGCCCTGCTGAAGTGGCTGGATTAGAACATGCCAGTCCCGGCCAGGGGTTGCCATGGGAAAGAATATCCCTCCTCCTGGGCGCCGGGTCTGTTTTCTATTTAGCCTGCTGGTCCTGATCTCGGGTTTATGCGCTTACACTATCAATGTTTGGCCCATTAATTCACATCTGCAATTATAATGTCCAATTAAAGGCCGGTTGGCTCGCCTTTGTATTATGAAGTCAGAGTGGGGGTAGGAAAATAGTGTAATTTCAGACTAAAAGGCTTCAGCTGTTTGTATTGTGTTTGTGATTATTTCACGCCCGCAGGCCATGGCGGGTTGCCAGCTTAATAGAGGGTAGGTGATAGTAAGTTTGTAGAGATCCCAGATTGAAATGAAAGAATCAGGAATGGCCCGCACAAAAGTAACACAACTCGACTGCAGTGACATCACACCCGGCATAATGGGGTCCTGGAATGCCCCACAAATGCATTTTTCTTTAATGATGGGTCGAGCCAATTATCTGTCACACCAACTTATGAAAAGATGTACAGTGTTGTCCAACAGTCTGGGACCACATTAAAAATGTGGGTTTTTTTTATTTAAACATACAAATAAAGGTTTAGAATTTAAAAGCAAGAAAAGTTATGATGTAAAATAAACAAAGATTCAGCACTATTTGAAGGTCACGGACGAGATGTAAGGAAATTTGTGACATTCACCCTGATTGCTCTTTAATACAAAAAGTCAGATTTCTCCCCCATTGAAGCACTTAAGGTGCATTTCAAATCATTCTAGAATTAACATCCCATCAGCTCGAGTGCGTGATGTCAGATACAATTTTTACTGATATTCATGTCAGTTTTTCAACTCTTCGGTCTTCTTTTATGATCTCTAGATTTTTTGATTCCAAGTATATTGTTTATATCTATATATTGTAGCTGGTTCATAGAGTTTGCTGCATGTGCTCTGACACAATGAGCCGTGAAGCTCACGCTGGCAATGCGGGTTTGAGTCCTGCTCACAACATATGTCAATCGTGTTTCTCATTAGTTCACATAAATACAATTAACGCAGAACACGCTTTCAGTGCGTGTGCTGCTGTCCAGTTAATGCTATATTTGAAATCTTAGCTAGCGGGAAAGATAAACACTTACAGGCTTAGAGGTGATGACTTAAGCAAACAGTCATAAAGCCATTGACATTTCATGTAAACATTGTACGAGTCAAAGTTGCAATTAAATAATATTTAGAACTGCAATTAAAATTTCAATACTAGAAAATCTTGTTCGTCCAATCCTGTTAATATACACCCAGTGGACACAAGAGTGTAAGTGTCGAGAGTTGCTTACCTCATCACTGTGACAATTCTTCTGCACCTTTACCCCAGCTTTCCAATGATAGTAATAATTCCCACAACATTAAACAACTCACATCCTATATGGAGATCATTAAACCTAAAAGCAATTGGGGAGTGCACGTGGCAAGTAAGAAATATTTATGGCCAGTAAATTGTTTTCAGTTTATCCGCAATTGGAAGTTAATTTTGGACCGTGGGTTCATAATTGTGCATTTGTTCATTCATCTACGCAAAGGGGCATCCATGTGGCGACTAGTGGACGTCAGCTCGGATATTTCGGTTTGACTGAAATGTGAGGACACAGTTTTTCTGTATCACCAAAGTGTGTAATTAGAAGTGGTGTGTGTGTGTGTGATGTCCGCCTCCATCCTGATAAAGGTCTCTTGTGTGAAGATCTTACAGACCCAATTACTGTAATCACAACGATCAAAGACAGGGTGTTGTAGAAAAGAGAGCAGCAGTCATGTCTGAGTGTGCGTGTCATTTGTGTGGGGATGGGGGTGTAGTTAGCCGTTTAATTTACATCCATCCTCTGTTTAATATACAGGTTAGGTTTCATCACTGTCTCTTTATCGCTCTTCTGGTGTTTAAGCATGTCACATATCTCAAGAGCCAGTGATATACGGTACATGTCCTGTGACTTTATCTTTAGAATGTTCTTAATACAAACGTACCATTTACTCTCAAAACAATGACAAAGTTATGAACTATCACTCCTATAAAATGCCTATAAAACCACCTTTCCTTTGGATAATAAATCGTATCAAATTATATAGATGAAAATGTTTAAAAAGATATTCAGGCAAAACCCAAGTCAGCCTTCATCCTAAAGGTCCTCGTTTCATATTTTTTCCTGCTTAAAATGTGTGATATGCAAAATGTGGATATTTTGTCAACATTATCAGGTGTCAACATGAGGATTTTTTTGTCTAATGGTGGCGACAATTCAACAGATGAAGATCGTTTAGAAACTTTCTGTCAGTTCATTCTTTCATTAAAAGTGAATGCAGCTTTCTCAGTACAGTATAATAAATATTTCACACCTTTATGTATCTGACGGTGTTGAGTGATAGGTGGGGAGAACATTTCATAAATATTATCATTATTATTATAACTTTTTTCAGTTTTGTAGCCAGTACTTAAGATTTAGTTGCTGTGTGTTTGCAGGTTTTGAGAATGGGTCAGCAGACACACTGGATGAGGTGACCTGTCAAATCCCTCCTGGGTATCTGAACCCTCCTGCAGTAAAGGTGAGACCCGTTACAGAGATAAAAAGGACAGTTGTGCACAACAGAGAGATGATTTGTCCTGCAATTTCCTTACCTCTCACCTTTTGACTCGGCCTTCAGCATAATGTTCTTAAAATGCATTATAATGATTCCTTTAAAGCTATTTTTTAAATAACAAGCTATAAATATTCTATTTCACATCTTTTCTCTTTATCCTGCCTGTTTTTTCTTGCTTTGTTTTTGTCTAGTGTTTTGTATGCCATCAGTTTGATATGCAAGGTCGGCTCTTTGACTAGCTCTGCTCACAATTCTGGGTATTGTTTGTAAGGGATGCACTGATATTTAAATTCACTGGGGTTTGATTGGAACACGAGGGAGTGAATCACGTTAGGCTGTAATAATATCGGTTTATACGTTTTTGTGCTCCACCCCTTTGGTCCTGGTTAAATCAGCAGTAAAGTTGAGTTGTTTCTGAGGGGAAAACGATTACATTTTGATGACAGTTTCTGTTTGCCTGCACTGAAGAATTAGACAAGGAACATTTATTAGGAAGGTTAAAAGAATCAAGTTTGCTTTCATGTTGTTTTTAATGGCTTGTAAAGGGTTCAGACTCCTTTTATTTGTTGCAGTACAAATGCCTAACAGAATATAAAAACCCAGACTGTTGTGGTATATTTTTGGGGTAGGTGACCTGTGCTATGTCTCAACAGCACAGAGAGGTGGGATGCACCCTCCTGCTGGTTGCCTCGTCTCCACGGCGACCTCTGCGCAGACTGTCAAGTCGACTCACCGTCAGGCCACCGTTTGCCTCAGTGAACATTCAACGCTGTCGGTGAGTTTGAGCTAAATTGAAAAAACCATCGACCGTTGATTGTACCCTGCGGCCAAGCCCTGCCGAGCCTGCAACCTCCCCCACCTCAGCACGCACACATCCACGTGTACCACCGGCAAAGACGAATTTGAAGACAAGACGGCTCGGTCTTCCGATGCTACCGGCAACCTCAGACGACTCCTGGAAACGTTGACTTTAACGTGTGAGGTCACAATCAACATTCATTGCTGTCGGTGGGTTGAATTGTGAGAGAAAGCTCACTGAACAATGAATGCAACTGTGTCCCAGATTTTCTTCTCGCTAAGTGGCATCAGAGATAAATATTAACTGGCAGTGCTGGATCTACTCATTTGATCTTCTCTTTGAGTTTGTTTGTGCATGGCGAAGACGCCACGAAGACGGGAACACCGTGCCTCGGAATCTTAAAGGCCCCCTTTGAGACTAATGAATGATCCTTTTGTATAATAAAATAGACATATACAAATGCATTGCTGATGCCTAAGTCCTAACCTTAAAAATGTATAACAGGGCTGTGGAATAGTGATTGGCGCATGCAACCAAGACACGTTGAGCTTTGGCGCTCATGACGGAAAAACAGATTCGGTTCTGGCTTGTGCTGGGTCCTGATCTCAACCTTAATATCCCCCATAAATGATCTCTTATTCAGTAATTGCTGACTAAAAAGTCAACAATTGTTTCGTTTTGAATATAAATGATGTTTATAACATTAGCCCAACGTCTTAATACATGTAATAAAAAGACTGGATTGCCTGCTGTATATGGTTAAAAATGAGTAAAAAATAGATTTGGTTTAAAATACACAATCTTATTAAACAGTTCCTGCACTTCACTGATGTAGTCAAAGGTTGTGATATCGCAAGGCCTAGACATCACATTTAAGCCCAGCTAAACCGATCACGGCGAAATCAGAGGATAGCGCTCGGCATTCAGAGGCTGTATCTTAATTAGAGGCTAACGGTTTTACTGTCTGTTTCTAGGCCAATCCAAGATTATTTCACATTGCTGGTAGTTTATGAAAAAATTAATCCAAATTAAATTTGTCAGGAAGCTGAAGTGGCTTATGCTATCAGTGTGGGTGAGAGCCCCTGTGATGCCGCAGACAGAGATCGACTCCTCTGCCGACCGACAGTCAGTCCACAGGATTAATTAACATCAGATTACAGCTGCATCACAGACCTGCTGCGTGTGAGGGGGGCTTTTGCCCTGCGGCCTCTTCACTGTGTGATTACACTCCTAAGAGTTGTTTGATGAAAGTGTCACACTGAAAAGGAAGATTTTAAAGCTATTTACGAAGTCTAAGTGTGTTCATAGGGCGTGACATTTAAGCAATGCCAATCGCCTTCGTGTTTGAAGGTTTCATTTGATTCCAATGATGAACAGTTCATTTTTATCAGAGAAACTGATTTGAAATTGCATTACAATCTAATTTAAAAGCTAAAAAAGTTGCAACATTTTTACGCTGTAGTTATATTACATTTTATTTATAAACTTAATTTGCAAAGCTAGTTTTTGCAAAGCAGCAAATGTTTTTAACATTAGCTTTGGTTGTATACAGTCAGTATTTAAAGTTTAAATTCGGCTGTAACGTTAAAATGTAGATGTCATAAAGAACATACCAATAACAGTTCCCTATGCAAATAAATCAGAGAAAAAAGACCAATCGTATTTCAGTATGCAAATATCACATTACCAATAGCTGTTGGTTAGATTGTAATTGGCGAAGAATGCAAATGAATTTCGAGGCTTTTCTGCCTAAATTTCTCAAAGAAAAACATAAAAAACCAAACACGAGTTTGTAGGTTAAGCATTTTGTCCTGACTTGTATTTATTGTTATTTCCCAAAACTCAAAACTGGCCAGTATCTAATGTGTCAGTCAAAGTCTGCCTACACTGTAAAAAAATATTGCTGCCTTAAATTTTTATGTTTAATCAGCTAGGCTATACAAGTCATTTCAACATAAAATTTTAAATCCTGACAGTAAGTTGAAATAACTTGCCACCAAAGTTTTTTACAGTGTAATAATTCTATAATAATCCATGAAAAATGATCAAAGCAAATGAGAAACATGTCTGTAAAACTCTTCTTTCTGTACTATAATAACCATTCCTGCTTTTTGTT
Source organism: Chromobotia macracanthus (assembly GCA_036877525.1). NCBI lineage: Eukaryota > Metazoa > Chordata > Actinopteri > Cypriniformes > Botiidae > Chromobotia > Chromobotia macracanthus. The sequence goes on along the minus strand of JAZGTH010000033.1, from coordinate 4,348,813 downwards.
CCCTAAAAGCCATGTACTATCATAACCATGTTTGTATAATAAACAAAAGCTCCAATTCTGTATTACTGTCACTTTCTTTGAAGTCCCTCATTTGCGTGTTATGTGAATGCATGTAATTAAAGCCTTTAGGGTTTTATGCTCATGCGTTTTTAAAAGTCATTTTTGAATTACAGACCTCGGCAGTATTTTGGGACAGAATGTTTTGGTTTTTTCCGATGCTTTGAATGTCAGTGTGGTTTCTTAACTGGCAACAGGAAATGTGAAGACTGCAGGTGTTGAGATGAGACTCCTGAGGGCATCTGACTGTAAAATGGGGACGTGGGCATTAGCAACAACAACAGAATTAACATAAGTGAACATCTGTGGTTAGCCATTTGAAACTGTATCTACACTGTACAGAGTACTCAAATATTACACTATTTTCAGAAATACCACAGTAGTTCATATTTTCCTTCTCGATGGCTTCTTTTGTTGGAGTAAAAAAAACCTTAAATTACATTAAGCTGGATATTTAAATATCAAAACTAAAATAGCCCCATCAGAGTTATTTCTGAATGTTTTTTGGTAAAGGGCCTGTTTGCAGATGTGTTGTGCTTGCGATTACTACCGACCAGCCCTGTTCACTTTCAGCCAACATTAACATTTGTCAGAAGTTATTAGCATGCGTCAACATTTGAGTTGGAAGATGCAAAGGTTCAACAAGGTCCTACACGAACAATATGCCACAGCATATTAGAGTAAATGAAGTAAATAGAGTAAATGAATCTGATTTAAACAGCACTGGTGGGAAAAATGTCTGTGGTGTTTTAGAGAGCAAAAACTCAGCACACTGTAAGTCTCATATTAATTTAATGTTATATATTCATAAAATTGGGCATTTGTTTATGTACAGCTACCCAGCACATGGAATTATTACTATATACGTAATGTTTTAATAGCAATAACTCCATGTTTTGGGTAATTGAGGATTTAAACCCCATATTGCTTGTGTGCCATTTGTAGGCAATGCACAAGAGAGTATGATGACATTTTTACTTTTTCTATATGTGACTCTTCTTGCAGGTTTACTGCATTTTCTAAAATACTGACCCCAGCAGGCAAATAATAAGTTAAGCATTAAATAAACTTATACAGATATTTAAACCTTTTGGGGTTGGCAAAAGCATTGAGCAATCTATAAACATTCGCCCTTAGATATTGCCAAAAACAACGACAATAGATATCGTTTATGATTTTAAAACAGTGTCTTATTGTGACTTTGTTCTGTACATCCCGGGCTCATAAATGAAAGGGCAATCATTGCATTAAAATTAGAGAGACGCTGCCACCTGGCGGTCGTGGTTCGTTATGCAACTTAAACTTTTTTATTTAACATGATTATTAATGTTTATATATGCATTTACCTGATTAATAATATGAAATGCAATTTTGTTTTAGAACTGTAACACTTGTACAAAGGAAACGAGCAGCATTTTAAAGTACATGTACATTTTATCTATTACAATAACAGCAGTAATATGGGGTTTGTTGTACAGAAGGTATTTTTCAGACCATTTTATCAGCATAGGCTTTGTGATGGTGGAGATCTGAGGCATGTGTGTGTTTGTGGGGACTTCTTAAAAGTCCTTTAGAGCATTTTAAGCTTGCCTTGCTACAATAATTATGATTGCTTATATGTTCATACAATAACATGTAAAGGGATTACATATTGTATATTGGATTCAAGTTTTACTTTAACATTTTACTGTTGAAGGGACGTTAAACTTTTATCATTTGCTCTTTTTTTAGTAGAAAGTTGAAGTAGTTTTTTAGTTTGAGAGAAAGGAGTATTGATGCATTTCATGCAGGTAGGAAGTAATAGATTCTTGAACGTATACAGAATGTATTCTCTGTACCACCAGGTGGCAGTATAGGGCTTATAAAGAGCTTCACATGCAACGTTTTACAGTCTGTCAAAGTAAATTGAAGCCTAGCACTGAATTTATTAAAGTTGACCTTTTGAGCATTTAGAAATATACAGTGTGCTCTTTATATCAACTTTGGGGACAGATATGTTATGTGATCTTAATAGTGAAACAGATAAAGGACGACAGTGTTATGTGCTGTTATGCGATAAAGTCCAGCAAACTAAGACTCAATAGATGGGAACGACCCAGAATGTCTTTGCGTCCTTTTTAACATTCACTATGGACCCCAAATGCTGGAAGAATGCCTGCATGAGCATCTGAAGCTGACCTTTGACCTGCAGCCTTTTTAGTAGGTATTAATGGCCCGGGGATGAACACAAGGCAGATACCCTCCACCTGCCACTGCCGGAGTCTCCAGTCCAAGATCCATCACGGCAAATGTTTAGAGCGCTAATTAAAGCTTTTTAACTCAGAACCGAGGAATTACTCGAGCCTGATTGGTTCATTAAGCGAAAACATTCGTTTCTAAATCGCCGCTGAATGCTTTTTAATTAATGCTTGAATTGCAAAGCTGTAATAATGTCATGTTTAAGAAAACTACAAGAGAGAGATGAATAAATAATACATAACCCGAATGTCTAACACAACAAGCAAGGAGGAGTACTTGATTTTGCTTTACAACGTTTTGTAGCTAAACTACAAAGTTACAGATTCTGTTTGACAGGTATATCCTCATTCTGCTTGTTTACTCTTACACATTTGATGAGCCTAGATGTATAAAGAGAAAGAAGGTATATAAATTGAAAAGCAATAGCTACAAATGTAGTCCCCTGCCTCCACAGAAATCCACAATTCAGATGAGAAATATCAGACGGTAGAAACTGCCAACATGAACAGGTGAAAAGATGGTTAATATTTGACTTTCGTCCTGGGAAACAAATTCAGCAAACATTTGTCGTGTGTTGCAAGCCGTAGTCATTATCATTTTCAAAGACATGGCGTAGGGTCGCATGTCAGTTGTGTGATGTGTCCAAACTGTGTCCAAAATTTATTTTTTTTGCTAAATAAAAATACGACAATAAAGAAACAGTCAAGGCTTGAAAGATCTGTTTAACACAACTATAAGAGTCAAATATAAGAGCAATGTTACATTATTAAGTCTGAGTGTCAGAAAAATGCAAAATAATTCAACTTTTTCCAAGTTACGTTAAGAAAGACATGGACTACCTACATTTTTTCTTGGTTTTCTCAGACCAGGTTGGATCCGTGTTTTGAACACTTGAGTTGTAATCCTGTCACAGGTTTACAGCGCTAGTTTCGGTCAGACTTCTTGCTGCCACAATCAATAACATAAAAATAAAATCTTGTCATGGAAACATGTCACAAAATAGGAAGCAGGAAATCACTCTTATCTACCACTTCTCAAGAGACCAAACAAAATAAATCCAGAAATATCCATATATATATATATATATGTGAAAACAATCCTTCTTCCCTATTTGGAGGAAAGTAACATCATGCTTTATGCTTAAGCTTTATTTGTTTAAATTTCACCATAACAATGTATATAATAAAAAGCTAACCTATCGTCTACATGATGAAACATGAAAACTTTGAATAAATGGAAGGGAAAAATGAAACAATAAAAGGATGAAATAACAGATGCAAATAAATTAATATATTATGCAGAAGAGCTCGTTTATCACAAAATTGTTTAGAAAAAACGCAGTTTTCGCCCATCATTCATTTTTGAGTATTTGTGCGTCTTTCTTTCTTTCTTTGTAATCGATGGTCTGATTTTTAAGCAGATGTCCGATATGCACGAAGCATGTCGGACTTGACAGCATCGGTCTGTGTGCTGATTCATCAAGGATACGATTATTCCCAGACAATCCCAATCCCAATTAACATCTTCACCTCGAGCGCCGGGAGAAGCGGGAATTCCTCCCGCGTGACCGGAAGCGCGAGCGGAAAAGCGCGGGAGAAGTTCTCCTCAGGGTCAACGTGGCGGGATTTTCTCCCTCGTTTTCCTTTTTCTCCCTTGTTTTCCTTTTTCTCCCCGTTTTCCTTTTTCTCCCTCGTTTTCCTTTTTCTCCCCCGTTTTCCTTTTTCTCCCTCGTTTTCCTTTTTCTCCCTTGTTTTCCTTTTTCTCCCCGTTTTCCTTTTTCTCCCTCGTTTTCCTTTTTCTCCCTCGTTTTCCTTTTTCTCCTCGTTTTCCTTTTTCTCCCCGTTTTCCTTTTTCTCCCTCGTTTTCCTTTTTCTCCCCCGTTTTCCTTTTTCTCCCTCGTTTTCCTTTTTCTCCCTCGTTTTCCTTTTTCTCCCTCGTTTTCCTTTTTCTCCCTCGTTTTCCTTTTTCTCCCCCGTTTTCCTTTTTCTCCCTCGTTTTCCTTTTTCTCCCTCGTTTTCCCGTTTTCATCATAACTAAGTTTCACATGTGAAACGTCGATGGGATGCTGAGGAAAACATTCACGTACAGGTAAGGATTTGCGTCGAGGAAAGCTGATGGTTAATACATATTCATGTATTAAAACAATCATTAAATGAAATGAGGCGCTGAAATTTCCTCCCGTCATACACTTTGGTTTTTGTTCTAGGCCAAATAAATATAAACGAGAATAATCTTTTTAATGTTTTAAATGATGATATTTCAGTCAATAGCCTAATATAGGATTCACAGACTACGCACAATAAGTTCACAAAACCAGTCAAGAAAACGTGAGATCATATTTAACCCTCAAATCAAAAGAAATAAAGTATCATTTATAGTATATTGTAAAAATGAATTTGTTTACACTAATATATTGTAATATTGGTACCATTAAGACCATTATGTGAATTAAGCAACACCCCCCCACACACACACCTTTATACATCCTGGTCATATTGTACAGTATTTGCAGTATTACAGTAAAATTACAGTATTATTTTTACTGCAACACAGTGAAAACGACTAACTTCAATATGAGAATCACCATCGAGAACAATGAAAATTACAAGCGAAAGTAAAAATTGTTAAAAATTGAAAACGAATACGGTTTCACTATCTGCCAGGTTCACATTAACATCCTCAACACGACGCTGCCTGCCGACGACAGAAATCGCAGAAATGATTTGACGAACAAGGACAGGTGAGGTATGTTCGGTTTGATTGTCTTCTCTATTCTGAAATCTGACGTGGTGCGGGTTGACGTGGAGGAGCCATTGTGTCCCATCAAAAGACATCTCAAGACCCTCTGCTCTTTGGATAATGTAAATAAGATCCTGGGGAATGCATTGGGAGAAGCGTATGGGGGTGAGCGCAGGCAGCCGGGGTCACCATCCATCACAGAGTCTCGGACCCGGTGTGGTGGACAAGCTCGGCACAGGGAGCAGAAACCCGAGCTGCTACAAGACAAACACATGTTCCCCTCCAAAATAACAATGGGCTCCTGTGACACGCTGCCTGCTGTCAGAGCCTTATAGCAGGCTCACGACACCTGACATTGTTATATTGAGCGTGTAGTGTTACCAGACCCACGGTTAGAATAGACCGGCCTGCTTTTAAGAAGGAACAAATGCCAAAGATAATCGCAAGTGACAACTTTGGGAGACGATCATGTGGTCTTTTTAGGCAGGAGTATGTGATTCGAAACAACCTAGATGAAAGGCATACTGTATATGGACAATGAGAGCGGTCTATATGTGTCAGATTGGGTGACAAGCCGCTGAATCTTTTAAACATCACAACAATTCACCTTTGTCTCAGCTTATATGACATTCATGTATTATCGTAACACAAATACTGAAATGGTAACTGATTGAAACCGTGTCACAAGTGTGTAGGGTTACAGAATGTTTAAATATAGGGCACAAAGCTAATGTTTCAGGTTATAAACTCTAATTCATACATTTATTAACCAGTTCATTCATACAAAAACAGCAGTAATGATTTGTATTCTGTGCTGCCTAGAAACCCAGTTAAACATGTCATGTGTATTCTAATAATATCGATGTGCATTCATTATAATGATATTTTACAGAACTTTTGGGTCCAATTATTTAAACATGATAAATCTGTTATTACTAGATTTTGCTAAGTAAAGCATCATTATTACTTTAACACATATGCTGGTTTAGGGATTTTAACTTTTGCACATAACTTTTCTTGCATGCCTGCACAATTAACATGAATGATACCTCAATTAGTGTGACTTGTTAAGGAGAGGTGAGGGACCACAGTGATCCGGGACCAAAATTTTATAGAGACTTAGGGATGGGCTCTTTTGACCTGGGCCAGTAAACAACTACCCAGAACACCCTTCTGTTCCAATTGTGGCAGTGAATTTTGCAAGCGCGTTAAGACAAGCACCACTCAGTTTCTCTTTATTAAAGTAAAAATCTAGATTTGTGTGTTAACACTGAAATATACAGATCAACTTGCTACAGTGTCTGTTAAAGCAAAGCTATTTTAAGACAACATTCCTGATTTACCGAAATATGATACAGTCCTGTTTTGAGTCCAGTCCAACATTTGCTGAATTCTCCTGGGTAAGAAACTTTTGCACATCAATTACTTAACCGCAGTCAGGCGGACGTGAACGCGGTCAAGCTGAGCCAGTCCAGTTCCTTTGGCTTGCTGTCACATTTCTACAACTGTTGTTACGGACAAACCCAGATCACAAATATATATATACACACGACCACAACAAACCCATTTTCCCAACAGCACTCACACATACATGATCACTGTAGCTAGACTGTGTAGGTGTCTCCTAAGCCATTTTCCTGTTCATCCACCCCCATCATTCTTCTGTGTCTGTAGTGTGTGTGTGTGTATGGGGGATGTGGTGGGAGGTGGTTTGGGTCTTCAGTGCTGAGCTGCAGAAGTCCTCACAGCTGCACCGTGAGACTGTAGATTTACAGGTGCCAGTGACCCTTTCATCAGAGGAAGTCTACTCCACCGGCTGTTCCCTTCTGTACTTCTCTCTTGTCTCGTTCTCTCTCTCTTTTTAGGCTACTTTGTTCCATGGGGGGAATGTTTGATGAATCCTCAGTTAGGGATGCTACTAACCACTCACTTAGGCAGTAACATATGTCTGGAGGTTCTCTGAACTTAGCAGAGCAAGTGAAAGTGCTCCCCATCTCAATCATCGGATGTCTTGATATGAGGTTGGTGGAACTTCTGAAGTTCCAATTAACCTACAAAGCTCCATTTCGAAACACTAATGTGTTTAGTTTCCAAAAAGGCAAGAAGTCTCAACTTTGCCTTAAACCAAAAACAAAACAGCATTCATATTGCACAGTGAATTAAATGAGGCAAAGCTACTTTTTTTTAAAGAATGCAGCATTTTAAAACATTTTACTGCATCGCCTGCTTCTGAAACATTTTTCAGAATAAACTAGCATCCTTATGTTTAGCGTTCTTATACATATACCTGAATAAACAATAGATCCCAGAAGACACCACGTTTTTACTATATATATAAAGTGTTCTCACTCCAGAAAAACAGCTGTGTGTGATAAACACAATCTTACTGAAGTTTGTTACAGTTTTCCAGTACAACTAGAGCATGCGAATGAATTCTCAAAGCTTATTTCAAATAGTTGTCAAATTTACTAAACGTTCCAGTTAGGACTTAACGTTAATAAGAGGTTTCATTTGCATCGGTAAGACCTAAGAGAGGAGTTAAAATGTTTGTTCATAACATAAAAAAATGTATTTTTTATTTTGTAAATATTTTGAACAAAATATTCTGTTTGTCCTAGAGATTGTTCTTAAGAGTGGAATGCTAAGTGGAATGGGCATGCACAAATTTATATATTCTAGTCTCATCTCAATGGCAAAATAATTAATCTAAGATTGTGCCTCAGTCTAAAAGACATGTGGTAGAACGATTAGCTCCAATCGATTGATCCGGTGAGGACGATGGAGAGTTGATTGTCATTCTCTGCCATTGAAAAACATGTTCTGAACATCACGCACCCATATGGGGAAATAGGCTGTTCCTCTTTATCCTTTCAATGGGATCAAGGTCCACTGACCCAGTGTCTGTTTAGGAAAATTAATCTGTTGAATATCAAAACGCTATTAATGCAATGGGCTCGGGTTTAAATGGGCCCACGTTTATTGATTAGAGGTCAAATCCTTGGCCCAGATTTAATGTCAAGTGCCAGGATCCTTGAGCAATTCTGCCTCATTCACGCATAATAATAGATCTGGTCTACATCTAAATATATTTATAAGCACAAGCAATGTGACACAATAGTGAGGGACCAATCACAATCTATCACATGTTTGCCAATCAATAAGAATTGATATAACCCTTTTAATGAATATTGTGAACATTGTTAGGTAGTACTAACAGTTATATTTTAAAGACAACTTTGTCAGATTGTGGTTAGTATAGTATGTATAGTATGTATTGTATACTATAGTCAAATGTATAGTATCACTCTATGAATGAAAGAGCTACAAAATGAAACAGATTTTTGCTGGCCAAATGTTATTAATCACAAGTTCCCACAGATGTTATCTGTGCTTTGTAATGGCAAGCTTATCAAACTGTTTTACCCCGACAAACACCACCACGTTCAAATCTGCTTTTCAAAGCTCAATGCAGTCCTTCATATGCACTAAATACATCAACTGAAGAAACCAGCTGAACCATTTATATATTGCATTAATGGTGATGATATTTGTACAAAGCAGTGAAACGTAACCACCATATCATCATGAGAATCAATTAAACTGAGAATTAAATAATTCAAAAGAGAACAGGACAGAAAACATTTAGCAATTCAGTGCGTTAACTCCTCTGACGGGAGCAAAGGACAGAAAATCAGGTCCTGACTTCCCTGTTAAGAAAGAGACACATATGTAATGAGTGGAAAAAGCTACTCAAGCACTGGAAATTCAATGCCGGCCATTACTGCAGTGATGAACCAAACCTAATGGAGCAAAGCTCAGGATACGGCCATCTGAATAAAGAGGTGGAACTAACACATGCTTTTTTTTTTCCCTAAGTGTCCATAATGGTTACATCAAATACACATTACAGGCATTATCTGCTACAGGGGACCCAAATGATAGAGGCTTATGCCCACTACATAGCAAATATGCAATATAACAAAAGTGAATTGCAAAAAAGGGCAACCGTGGACAATCTGTGGCCCTCAGGGGAAAAATGTTACAAATCAAATAACAAAAATGATCACAAATAGCATCTTATGTTTTTGTATTTCTTTATATGCTCCACTGCGGTACATATACTGTTTAGGCCTTTTAAAGTTTATGTCTTTTTCTTTTAAGCTAAAGCGCAGGCTGGTCCTGCATAAAGTTCTTTATATAAATAGTGTATATGTAGCCCATCCTTCAATTATATAAGTGTCCCCTGCATCCTTTAGAAATTTTGTAACAACAACAGAAGAAAACGCTCATAAACACTTTTTTTACTTGTCACACAAGATGTCAGTCTTTCTGTCTGAACTCACAACAGTCCTCTGAAGTCTTTTCCTGGCAAACAGCGAACTACGCAACGTTTTTCCTTTCCACTGTGACGCCCCCTCACAATGCAAGGATGGGGCAGCACGGGACCCTCAGGATAGGACGTAACCGTTTTCAACACTTCCTCCAGCTTTGGGCCACAGAAGTCATTTTGCATGTTTTTAAAGAGCGGGATGGCAGGGAGGGGTGAGACTGAAAACAAACGGACCTGCTCGTATGCTTTGATCTTCATTTCCTGCCAATTATTTACGTCTGTTTCTCACGAATCTTTTTTTCGTTCCCTTGTGTTGATTGCTGCTCTTTCCACCCCCAAACACAATACATTTTCTCTTTAAACGTTTCTGTCAGGAAGCTATAAAAACATCTCAGAGGCTTGTGTTATTTGTTTAAAATATGAAGCAGCTCCCTCTGGTATATTTAGCTTTAAAGCTTAGTTACCACACAGTAAAAACAATAAGATACGTCACTGTATAAAAGAAGAATTCTGGCTATTAATTGTATTGTCATACCTAGTGCATTTAAAACTAATATTTATGTAACATAAGCTACAATTAAATGGCTTTTGAAAACAATAATCTTCAGTGGTAATTTATATTATCAATGAAAGCAAATCAGCTATATTTTATATATATTATATAAATATTTATATATTTATATATATAATTTCAGCTAGTACATTTTTTACAAGCTGTCAGATAACCAAACTATCATGTCTACATTAAATGTTTGCCATATTCAGTCATTTAGCATCCAAGATACGTCGCTTATTTAAAAAGTGCATGTTAGCCTTTGTCGGTGAGCGTTTTCTGCTGAACTTAGCTGAAAGCGCATCGGTTGGGGTGGGGGGTGGGGGGGGTATGAAAAGAATGATAAAGGGGCAGGGCAATGGGTAGCAGGACCTCCAGAGATGGGCCATTAATCTGAGGCCTCTAGTCGCACCCGTAGCCTGACCACAGACCTGTTCCCTTGACCCACGCAGTGCAGTGTTCTGCTGAAAAGGCAGGTGGTAAAATGGCCATTTTCAAGAAAAACAGGAATGATTCTGGCCTGTGTTGCTGGGGAAAAGCAAAAGGATGTCATTTATGACCCCGACCTGCTGAGGGTCACTCCTTAACTTTCTTCTTAAGTCTCCAGCCAAGTTTAGCTTTAACTTGGATGTGTGTTTTCTGGCTATTGTTAACAGAGCAAGTGCATGTATGTAATGACTTTTCTATGTTCTGTTTGTTATTGTTTTGCTTCCTATAGCTTAGCTGATCGAATACTAAGGTCATGGGGTCAGTTTCCAGGGAACAAACATACTATACTGATCAAATGCATGCTCTTTAGCTGTGCACTGTATGTGCATGTCACTTCAGATCTTGTGCAATACATTTCAGAATGACACCATGTCTCATATTTATGCTCATTTATTTACGGTAGTGATGAGGCTGGTTTATTAGAAAGGTGTATACCATTCTTTAGGTATATGATATAAGCTTAACTCTTGGACAATGGCAATTCATGATAAATTTATAAAACATTTGTCTAAGGTTTGCTATGGCTGCACATGTAAAAGAATACGGTGAAAAAATATATACTGAATATCATTAAAACCATATATTCTTTAGATACAAATCCCCTTGTATCCAATCACCCATCATCATTCAACACATTAAACCCTCATTCAATCATTTCTTTCCGCTCCTATTAGCTTGTTATGCCTATTTCAGCAGATGATCTGCACTGTTTTGGGGGTATGGGGTCTACAGATGAAAGGCCTGTGGGGGCACCGGGCCACATCAGAGGAGACAGAGGCTGGCCATCGCGTGTTTGCAGGGAGCAGTTGGGAATTTGATGACAGAACGGTCTTTGGGAGTTTAAGTGTAGCTTGGAGTGCGCTTTCCCTTTGGATGACAGCTCCAGGAAGGAAGGGTTTTCTTTTCAAAGGCCCTGGCTTTATTTATATTACACATTTTCATCGACGGGGTCTTTCAAAGGGAAAGGTTTTTCTTCTGGCTTTTTCCCTGCATTTGTGTTGTGTTGCCGACCGTGTGTTTGTTTCCGGAGAAGACCTTTCTTTCTATTTAACTGTACACCAAGAACAACCAACCCAGAAATTTGAAGCAAAGCATTATGGGATATCCACATTATTTTAATGCAGCCAAATATATGACTGATTTAAAGCCATGTGTTCATGTTTTTTATTTACTCACACACTCTCACGTACACACTTGGGCCACCAGTGAACACTAATTAACTCTAGAAACTCCCGTCACAGATTTCCAAACAGCCCATTCATCATTAGTCATTATTAGTTCAAGACGGCACAAGATAAATTAGCTGTCAATCAGAAGAAGTCACATCATTTAGGGCTGTATCATTGTTGACAAACAGTGGTGTTAATTGACCACTGGCCCCTGTGGGGGACTCACACTCCCCCTGGACCAAAGCAGCCAGGAGGGAAAGGAAAAATCAAAGCATGAGGGCGTTCACCTGTTACCCTACCTGTCAGTTGAATAAAGTGCCGAAAGATGCCACGTCCAGGCCCTGATGAGTTACAGTTCTCCTAATATCAGATAGCATTTCTTTGTTGTCCTGGTAAGATTGATGCGTAGGAGTATGTAATTAAACCCTGTTGCGCAGGAGGAAGTGAGGTCAGAGGAAATGACCAATATGGCCACTACTTGACTACTTGAGATGCAACCAGGGTCCAAAATTGCGTTACGTTTGCCAATAATGGATGAACTGAAAACAATTTACCTGTCATTAATGTATGTTTTTGTACTATTTTTATTATAGTACTTCAATCAATATTATCAATTTTGTTTATTTTAAAAATAAGATAACAGATAGATAATGTAGCTGTTTTTCTTTGTATATTTGTAACCAACAACACAGGTCTTGTGTGGTCATATACAAGATAGCATTACATTTGAAATGAGGCAGTCTCTTTCACAAACATGTTTAAAAGACCCATAAGACTCACAAGTCACAACAGATGTTTTGTTAAGTAGAGGGGTTTGTATGCCAGAAATTGAATTCATTCACACATCAGTAAAGGTCAGTCGATTTCAACCAATTACTGTGTTCCTTATAAAGTTACCAAATTTCAGAGAACCTACATTTTATTTTCTTAACAAAGCCAATTTTTACACCCATTTGGCTCTCGACGGGTGTTAATTTTGGCCCCTGGATGCAACATCCTGTATAAAGTTTTTAAAACTGAAACCTCAATATTGAATTTTTTCACATTGGATAACTTAAAGGAATCTTTGTCCAGTAGGTAGTTTATATTCCGGTAGGTCAGTTTTTGTTCAGGAATATACCTTTTAATAAGTCAATAAATGAGCTCAACAAACAGCTTCTTTTAAATGTTTGTCTTATGTTCACCACAAAAAAACTTTGCCACTTTTTTAGACCCTGTACCAAAAACTACATTAAACGAAAACTTACTTGGGGAACAGAAGGATAGCAATCAAACTTAAGACATCCCTCTAAAAGTCTTTTCCCTGCCATCAGTTAATTAAGAAAAGGTGTCGTTTGTACAAGACTCTTGAGAAATCAAGGGCAAGAAGAGTCTTTTTTTCCCATGTCATGTTGTTGTTCTTGTCATTGCTTCATTAATTGTCTCAGGGTAAATCACATCGAGCTCGCATGTCAGGGTGTAGATGTATCCATTCATCACCTCAGGGAGCATGTGAGTGTGTGTGTGTCTGAAGTAAGACCCGTGGGTAATGCTGACGGGGCGTGGACACAGGGGAGGTCTGGCACGCCTTGTAAACAAGATGGTAACGTCTGATAAAAAAAGCTGATGCATTTGACAAATGGCTAATAATGGCAGAAGGCTGCAGAGACTGAGAAAGTGTATTGATTATCCTTATTACCCAAAGCATTAATCTCAGAAGATGAACGGGCCAGGGAGAAGGAGGGGGAAATTAGCCTGCTCCATCCCTGTTGATGGACTGATTGCACTAGGGGCCCTGAAGTGGACAAATGCGTTCACACAACAACACATAAACCTCAGCCCTCCCCTTGCAAGAAGAGGGAAGCAAGCAGATTAGATAATCAAGTAAAAATAGCATCCTTATCAAAAATATACTAGACATCAAACCTTTAAAAGTTATTTTGTCTCACCTGTGGAGATAAAAGTTGTTGCTGTCAGGAATCAAACCGTGGAGGCCAGCCTGTCTTGCCACATCTAAGGTAACAGCTTGACTTTCTCTGGGCTATGATCCACTGTGAAACATGACTCATAAACTTGGGTTGGAAAATACTGAGAAGTTAATGGTGACCACCCGGGAAAGTGTTGGATTCATACTTTCAATAAATTTCCAGTTAATTTTCAGTTATAAAATTGAAATCTATATGGTGTTCCAGTGTGACTTCGCTTGGTCGCTCAACCACGGAGCACACACCAGCACCAGTTTTACAAGTATCTGCACAGGATGGAAAAAATGCTTTTTTGATGGTTAATCCACAATTACTTTTTCGTCTGAAGTGCTGACTTCTCCAGAGCAGACTCGAGAGGCTGTACAGGTCACAGTAGGACTGCCCATCTAAGCAGCACAAAAAAATGAGGTCACACTTTTCTGCTGTTTCACCAAAATCCAGTCCAGTCATAGACAGGAGGATTCAAAGATCTAAACCTGCTTCTGTTTCAGGGACACATTTTGTGCCAAGAACAAAAAAATGCAAGGAAAGAAAAGTTATTTTCAAAATTAAAATATTTAGTTTCTTATGTACTGTGTTGCATTTTACCCTGAATATTGTGGTATTCAGATACATTTGACTCCCCAAAATGTAAAGAACTCCAGTGACCTTAAGACTATTTTCAAACATTAAAACTGAAACTGATACCACTCATGTTGAATCGGTGTATCACTGCCACTTTCAAATCTATAAGAAAATACTAAAAAATGGCATGTATTTCATCATCTAGTATCTGTTTTGTATTGTATACTTTATATTGTATTGTTTATTACACAAATATATACTTAATTGCATTTTGTAAAATTGTATGTAAATTATATCACATGATATATGTATATACATATATGTATATGTATATTGTATACTGCACATAGTATACTGTATATTTGCATAGCTGCATGCATAGTTGTACCTACAACAGCTTTCACAGGCCCAGCTGGGTGGCAATGAAAGATTCTGTTTCATTCTGAATTCTTATTCTGAATCTTGTGTAGTTCCAGCATTTGATGGACTTTAACAGACTCTTCGACCAGCCGAAAACACTGCATGCGTGATTTATAAGGTCTCAAATTGTGAAACCTTAATATTTTAAAAAGATCAACATCTTTGCTGTATGTTATTACTCTTATCAAGGATCTAAAGTTTTATTCACGCCAGTGTGAGATCTTTTCTGCCAAGCAGCTTCAGTTCGTTACGGCCTCATCTGGGGTTTAGACTGTAATAATGGCAACTAATCGATAACCATATTTCTCTTACAGTAAACGCGCTAAAGTATTTATGAATTATTTGATAGCCCGCTCCAAATAAAACACCTGAACCGCGTCCTAGAGGTCAGCACACAGTGAGCGTAATGAATAGCTTTATTGAAATCAATTGATATAGCCCAAGAAGAAAAGCAGAAATGGCCTGAGTAAATTAATGGAGCTGCATTATCACACACTTAACGATCGTGCCGTCGTGTAGCGGTACAGCGGAGAGCCTCAGTGAGCGGCTGCTCAGGTGGAGAGGCACTCTTACACAGATGCATTGTGATGTTGTGAGACAGATGTATTGTGATGTGGTGAAGGTCAGCCCTCACTGTGCGATGCTCTTGTAATAACGTGAGTGACAGACAGAGCAGAGCTCGCGTCTTTTAATCTCTGTGGCTCTCCAGCCACAATCCAATCAACCCTCTACTATACGGCTCTCATTTATCACGACAAATGACTATAATTGTGCCCTTTAGAGGGGACAGCATGCAGGATATAACTATTATAACATTTTACAGCGTTTACGGTATAAATGAATAGCGAAGGAGACCGGGGATAATTGTCACCCTTTAGGTATTCTTCAGGGTAAGATGGTTTTCGTGTCAGTTTATGTACAAGCACACATGTTTAATGTAATATATGTTGTTAACTTTCTTTGTATGTTGTATATGTTATTATGCTGTTAGCCTGCTATGTGTTTTGTACAGTACATAAACTTATCAGGGTCAATGAATATAAATCAGAAATAAAAATTCTCTGTGAAATGCAGGGCTACAAAGTACAGTAACAACAGGGGTAACCCAATTAGAACCTTCCACTAACGTATAACAGACAATAATTTATTTTGCTTTAAAATAGCTTTAAAACCCGCTCTGAGGACAGGCTTTTCTAAGAAGAGGCGTTAGCAGCGCCTGTTTGCAATCAGTATGGCAAGTCACTTAAATCATGTGATGTCATCTTGCATTGAAAGCGCTCAACACGTGGGAGGTATTGAGGCGGGAAACATGTTGAACAAGCGCCTTCCTCGCCGTGGTCTAGGAAATGTGGGAACAGGATGGGCAGCTGACCGCCCCTTCAAAACACTGTGGTCAGCCACCACTTATGCTACAGGCAGAAAATAAAAGAGGCCACGGGGAATGCTCGAGGTGGGTTTAAATAAAGTCGTTCGGTACATCGGTGAAAGTAGTCGACGGGAGACGTGCGAGGTGTTGTTGTTGAAATGATACCAAGTCCGAAAATGTGGCCAGTTAAAAGCAATCACTTTCTCAGTTTTACTGACGCGGGTGTAGGAGTTTTCTCTCCCATCATCACGCATTACAGCCCACCACCACCATCCAGCTGTGATATTAACTGAAAACGATTAAGGTTGGACCACACGGGTGTGCCGTCACACTAGATGCAGGGTTAGAAAAGGGCAGTATTTTTAGGAGATCCCCGCAGAGGATGTCAGATGAAAGATTTACTTCTTTGCTGTAAAGCACGTTTAGGTGCCACCTATGTAGAAAATGATTTTGATATATATCATTTGTATCCAATTATGGAAAGGGAGATTTTTGGGTGACGCCATATTAATCATGTCTCCTGTGCATGCTTAGCAGATTTGAGATTAATTTTAAAGCAAGCTCAAAAAGTTATTTTTGTTCTCCAGTGTTTTATTAGAGCTCAGTGGATTGATCGTTCTTTGTTGTTGTTTATTTTTCTGTGGTGATCCTCAAAGTTCCTCAACTTTGTCATGCGATTGTAGCACAAACAGATGTCTACAAACACTACCTTCTTTCCTGCTTACAGTTGCTATGCAACACCTTCTAGTCTATCTGCTTCCTCTTTGGACTATGGCTCATTTCCGTACGACGGTGCAAAAATAGCCAAGCCCTTTGCACCCCTCCATGTTGTTTCTTCCTCTCGGCACTCCACAACATTGATCAAGCATGTTCTTGGGCTTCCTATCTCTTCCTGTGGCTGAGTGAAAATGAAGAAACTCCAAAGAGGAATGTTTTGTAACTGTTTTTTTATTGCTGTTTGCTATTCACAAAGTTCTGAAATGTTGCAGGGGGAAATATGTGTTGATTGAACATTCACCTGTTGAGGTAATTTTATTCTCAAACATTTGCCCTTTAGGAAATTCTACTTAGTTTTCATTTCTTGTGAGAACGGATTTTTCATGATGTTGTGTTAGTGTAACATGACACCCTATATATATATATATATATATATATATATATATTAGACAAATATCTGCCTCAGCACTATTTACATTAAATAGGTTCCTATGGGCTTTCTTTGCTATTTTTCAACTTTTACTTTTTAACAGATTCCTGCCAAGTCTGTGCTGTTGTCTGTTTCCCCCGCTAAATGTATTATTTCTCTTTTCTGATTAATGTAGCTCTCCACCACAAGATGATGTTTGAAACATAGTAATCGAGATGTAATCCTCAAATCTCTGTGTGGTCAACACGACTGAATCTGGAGTTTCTCATCAGCCCTCTCTTTCTTCCTGGATGGTTGGAAAAGAGCGGAGGCCTGGAGCAGAGCCATGCCAGGTTCTGCAAACTGTGGCATGTGCACTTTTTTCCAAGCCACAGCTAGGTCAGCGCAGATTAATTTCCACTTCTGTATTTTTGCAGAGGGAGTTAATAAACTACTGTGTCTCTTGCCCTGACCGTTTTTGACATACAGTATGTCAAAGCCATGCAAAATATAAATTTTCTACATTTCTGTTCGGTTTTCTTGCTCATCCACACCATTTCAGAATGTCATGACCTTGATTTATAACTGTGATAACGTCATAAAAATATTGTATATTCAACTGTCTCCAAAGAGACAGGTCTAGATGTTATGACCCATTTGCAAAGCAACTTAAACTTTGGAAGCACATAAAGGAGAAATATCCTTTGTGTACTCATTACCGAGAACAATTTTAAATCACACACAAAAAAAATCACATAATGGTTATTTATTGCCTTGTTTTTTACAACACACTGTACAGTGAATGAGAGGATCTCCTCTAGTTTTAACTCTCATCTTAGATATCTCCAGTGAACAGTTGTTTGTCCTGTTGGTTAACTCCACAGATATTTCCTGAGGAAAACAGAGAAGTTTAAATTCTCTCTGTCCGAGCAGCAGCGCTTGGATCTAGCCTCTGTTTCTCATAAAACTAAACTTGAGCTGAATCTTTGAATTCACTCGTGTTACAGGAGAAGAGTTAGAAATTCTGGCATGTGTAATGAAAATACGTGGAAAGCTCAGACATGTAGAGCCTTTTTTAAAGAGGATGTATTCATTTACAATATTAATATACTTCCATTTCAAAATATATATAAATTTTATCTTTAAAACCTCTTATAAATAAATATTACAAAATGGCTAACATAATATTCAAATAATGTATAGAATAAGTATATTAAACAGAGCTGTTAACATATAAATGCATGTGATTAAGTACTGTTTAACACAATTAATGTGTGTTCAATTTACATTCTGATTATTGTCTGATTTCCAAACTCTAATTAGAGTTGGCTGGATCAGCACATGCAAGACATGGAAAAACACAGTCATTTATTTTTAAATCGTACCCAGAAAAGATTTAATAACAACATTTATATCATTTGTATTGTATGGTGGAATGTAATTTTTATTAAAGCTCAAGTTAGACTTACAGGTGAAAGACCGTCATGGATATATAGCAGAAAACGAATGTGCAGATCAGTGGCGAAAACTATTTTACACATGCAAGATTAAGTCTCCAAAGTGTGCCCAGTAATTTTTAATTATTGCACGCTTGTATTGAGTTTCATGTTTGCATTTTTCTGTGCACACTTTCCTGTTATTTAGTCTTTTTGATACGGTTTGCATTAAGGTTTGCAACTACCAAAAAATGCAAATCATGCAAACAGTTTGTACTGTTAGGTCAGACATTTTCTGTGCACAGAGCATTGTTATATGCCCCAGGAAGTCGGAGGAAGAGAGAAGAACTTCTTCAAGGGCGTGGAGACCAGACTGCAATGGCATCTTGGTCTCTGAAGAGTCATCAGTGCCTTTCCAAGCTCCAGAGAATGGACATGCTGAGTTGTTTTACGCCGGAGGCATCCTGCAGTCTGGTTGTAAAACGTGGAGGAGGAACATGTTAAACATATTGATACAGTCATGTCAAGAAATCCCATGACCCACAACCTTCTTAGTTTCTGCTAGAGTTTCCATTGACTGAAGCCATTAGGTCTGGGCTTGCTTCAGTTTGAAACCTCAATGTACTTCAGGTGATTTTGGAATCTGATGAATTTCATCGCAAAAGTTAACTTCTCATTAGACTTGAAACAGAAACATTTAGGATTTGTTCAAATAAGCTGGCAAATAAAAAAGAATAAAAATACTCTTTGAGCAGCTCTTTAGGTCAAAGACATAACAATGAATAGCTGTTTTATGAAATCAAGGTGCTTTAACTCACTGTAGCTCTGAATGTTCCTTCATGCCGATGTTCCACATCAATCAGAAGAGGTCTGACTGGAGACAACAGGGCTTTGATGAGAGGAGAGAGAACCTGAAAGAAAGTTCAGTAGTCTGCACGAGTCAAGGTGAAGGGCCCTATTACTTCCAAGCCTATTTCATAGATGTCACTGAATATCTTACCTTTTGAAGGATGATTCAATTTGTTCTCCATTCTTCCTTCCACCAAATGTGGCCATGATTTGAGATCTACCTGCATTCCCAAAAAAGAGATCCTGCAAAGAAACATTCTTAAAAACAGACATATGCAATGTGTGTAAATTCAACACTACAAAGCATTGCTATGTGATCACAGCTCTTCTGAGGATGTCTGAGTGTGCCGTCAAAGACCTTTAAGGGGGAGGATATCAGAGTGACCCTCGGGGGCCATGTACAACTCAGCAGGCTGTACCTCTTCCTGTTTGAAAACAATTCATCTCATCCAGTGTTATCAGGTCATCAGATGCGTCTGCGTCCCTTTTGCTCACCTCTGTCTAATGTGTTCTTGAAAGGTTACATTGAGACCATATTATAATACTCCATTCTATATCCAGATGGACAGGCACCAAAATCGCCGCCTTAGCTAACAATTTTAGGTTATAAGAACATTTCTCTAACGTTTACATTAAGTAACAAAAATGTTAAAAAAGTTTTGAATATTCAGTCTTAATGATATTGCTTGGTTATAAGAACATTATTCAAACATTTTTTTAAATTCTGTTTAAAAAACAGAATGGTTCAAACCATTCCACTTACAACTTAAGAATAATGTTTTTGATATATATGATATATAACATCAAAATATGTTTTATTTACATTACTGCAAGAATGTTTTTGATAACTTTGAGAAAACTTTTAGAGAATGATAGTCAATGTTCTGAGAACGTTCCCTGATAGCTGGGTTCTCCTAAAACAAGATTCAAGTGTGATCTGCTTTGATGGATAGGTTCCCATTGGGGTCCCATGGGTTACTAAGAGAAAAGCAGTGGGGGAAGAGCCGGGCCCAGTCTCCTCAGATCTTTCAGCAGAGGGTTGAATGAAGCTGAACAATGGAGGAGAACCCTCGTTGAGTCTCGGGAGTACGTACGAGCGTATGTGGCATTTGCAGGAAGCCAAGACTACAGGGTGTGGGGCCATGTTCTTTGCAAAGATTTCATTTCCACATTCTTCCTTTCTGCCACACCTAATCCTTAATTGTCTGGCCACAAAGTATTTTGAGACCACACCATTGCAGCCAGTTTTTTCGGAACCTGGATGTTTTTTTTGGGTCTGAGTTTTGGTTGAGATCGGATGAGTTGCGTGCAGCCGTTCTCAGGGGGAGGGAAAGAACATGGGATTATTTGGGAATTTGCAGCAGGAAATGAATCGGACAGATTACTGTAAACACTCAGTGTTTAGATGCCATTTCAAAGATCTGAAATTTAAGACATTCATTTCCAGATATTTGTCATTAATAAGGTTGTATTTTTTTATCAGTCTGCAAACAACTCAACCTAAATAGCTTATGATTCAGTTGTTCTCAGTATTAACTTTTTAGATATTGAGTTCATGATTCTGACAATCTGACATATTAGGAAAAATGGAATCATGGGATCATGTTTGCTTGGGTCATGGATGCTAATCTCAAATAGGCAAAAAACAGTCATAGAAATCAATGCATTGGCTGATTTGTATGAAGGATAAAAACATTACAGAAGCTACATACATCTTGCATGAATGCTTCGGTTTGTCAATGTTAGCAGCTAGTATTCCTCCAGTCCCTTTCCTTTCATGTCTTTCTTTCCCGCTCCACTTGTTTCTGATCAATAAAGGTCTATTTTCTCCCACACAAGGTTTCCCATTCAATACATCTGCCAGGGGTTTTGAAAACATAGAAGCATGATCCATTTATTATTGGCTGTTAGCATGATCTATCATCCTAGATACCTGCCGTTGAGAATGAGTTTTGTTTATTTCCTTTATACGCCCTTTATTGACTGCCATTGGTGGATGGCCAATCAATCAAATTGTGCAATTCACCAGTGCAATGAAAGACACCACACCCTCATCAGCCAATGAGAGCAGCTTCTGATTCAGACCGTGAGTTTTGAATCTACAAACTTATTTTAACTTTCGACTTTTAATTTTTTTGTTATTTGTTATTTTTAATACTAATTAATTTAAGCACTATATGGCTGATGTAAGTGGAAGGAGAGTCAGTGTCTAATACAGTGTCATAGCTGATTGAACTAACAGGCTTTGACACGGCTGTGAAAAATGTGATTTGAATATTTCATCAGGTATAATATGCTGACCTGAACTGACTGTTCAATACTTATGTAGGAGAATTGCTGATTTGAATCAGAGTCGATAGATATATACAAATATACCGTGTTCCTTTTGGGACCTCCTAGACTATAAGCATTTATCATTATGAGTAGAAGGGATGTATTTACATGATGATTTACAGTATGTCTAATGTTAGCTAACCAACAGACAAGAGAATTAGGTGCTGTTTTCCTCTGTTGCTTCAAAAGGTGTTACAGTTGAGTTTATAGTTACATTATATATTGAAGAATAAATATAATCTGAATTTCTTGTGATTATCCCAAAATAACTTCTGCTGTTCTAAACGGCAGGAGGACATCAGACAAGCTACAAAACAGTAGTCCAACACATTGATTTACAGTTTTTCCATGGCTTAGAAATGACATTGTACTGTGTTGTTACTGCGGGTTAGAGGAACATCCTCTTTTAACTCTTTTCATTTACCTCTGTATACATATACATAGGCACAATTTCTGCTCTTATCATTCTGCACATGTATTAAATTCATTCATACAATATGGGTGCAAGCATGTATATGTCTGCTCTTGTTAGATTGTTAAACTTGTCATGAAAAATGACAAGATGAATGAAAAAGTCATTCAATATTTTGAAATGAAAACATCCTCCTATTACAATTACTTAAATCAGATCATTCAATCTGAAATATAATATTGTCCTTCCCTCACATCTTTCCGCCCAGAGGTCTTGACATCGCTTGCAAATAGGTGTATTGATTAGATGAAAATATTCAGAAGCCCAAAAGGAAAGGGTTCCTGGCCGTCAGCAGAAAGAATCGCGAGCGTTTTGTCCCGGTGATGAATGTAGCACTCTGACAGGTCACTTCTCTCCCCCTCACCCTGCCCAAACGCCACAATTTGTTCCCTCAGGAGGGCGGGAGACGAATCTCTGTGGGTGACAGATTTATTGGTATCCACATGAAGCAAAACATCTCAAAATCCCTGTTAAAGGCTTCAGAGATTGAACCCCCATTTATATCTCGTTGGATTCCAGTAAAATATTTCATACGTTTCATCAGCAGGTCGGAGCGAAGACCTGGAGGCCTGACCGATTACGTTCAGAATGACAGTGATTTTATTGCTGGAGGTCACCAGGTCGCTGTACTGTTAGCTGATTGTAGGCATTTCTGCTGCTGAATGCCTTAATGTTATTGGTGGACTGCATAACTGGCCATAGCTGTATAAAAACGTATCACAAATGAAGTGAACTGCAAGTGAAATAAGTCATTTTATTTAACAAAGGAATTGGCTAAAAACACATCACTAACGATTGCTTGTCGCTCATGTCACCAGAAATCACAGACACTAGTAATAATATTCACATTTAAAAAATAATCTCATTTCAGGAGCATGTTAACACATTAACAGCACTAGGCACAGCATAGGTTTGAGTTGCCCTGTTGTAGAGAAACATGAATAACATACAGGATGTGGATGCTTTCTGGGTATTTGCAGGAGTTGGAAGTGATTTTTATTGGGCATCGGTGCTCCAGACTGACTCAGGGCCTGTTTTGTGGCCCTCTTGTGAGTTCACAGGTGTCCCAGCCACAGAATCCACCTCTGAGAATGGCTCTAATTAATGGTGGAGCTCTCCTGGAGAGAAAGGGCACGGGTGGTCCTTCTCACACTACCTAAATCTGTTCCTAACAGCCACACTGCTCTGAAAGTATACTAAGCCTTATCCTGCCTTTTCGACCATGTTACCTCACTCTGCCAAGCTTCGCCCTTTAAGACCAATTTACAAGAGATCGCCTAAATAGTTAGTCCAAACTTGCATCAAACCTAGACGTTTGTTGGGTAACCACATCTCAATGTACTGTCAGGAACTTGCCATGCCAGGGATTCAAATCTGAGGGAGGGAGAAATGTGATTGTTTTCTTCATAGGTCCAAAACGAAGACGCATGTTTGATTCAGGAAACAGTCCAGATTTAGGAAAACTAGTCTGCAGCCAAACAGGAAGAATAGACTGCGGAGAGAAGGAAGAAATAAGCGTGATCGTCAATGCATTGCTTGCCCACTTGGGCCAAAACAAATACAACCCCACAGACCTTTAATGACATGATGTCAATAGCGTGGCTTTATAGCATGAGACTCTACGAAGAAAAGAATATGATACAGTTTACTTTATATAAGCATTTGTTTTGCCTGAGCCAACTGGAAAAGACTGTTTTGATATACATATCAAAATGTACATTTTCCACAGCACGTAATGTGTAAAAAGTAATTCAGCTCCTTTATTCTCTCTGTAATGCGTTATTATATCTTATACTCAGTTATAAAGCTCCTTTAAGGCTATATGACACCATTAAGTAAAATTTTGGAAACAATTTTTCCACTATGCTATATTCCACATATTCCATCTATTTTAAACGGCATCATGCATTAACATGCACACAGCTTTTTGGACCTTACATTATTCGCGAGACAACACAGAATTTGTTCTTTTGAAAAATTAATTTGTCAGCCCGCAAGACCATTGTAAATCAACTAGTAAAAGCTAAAAGATAATTAAAAATAAAATGGTAACCAGTTAAAGAACATTCGTCCATCATATATCATTTGTATAAACTTAAGACTAAAATCATAAATTTCAATCAATTATCATGACAAGCAATTGTTAGTGTTGTTCCAAAAAGATATTGTGTGTCAATAAACACTTAAGATCAAAAGTTTAACCTCAGCTGTTAACACCTCTTGTAATGAGCAAGGCTCTGCCCCAAGTCAACCACGAGACATTCTGATGTCTCTCAACATCTCCCCTGTGTCTTGGAGGTTTACAGTAAACTCTATGATGCAAGCAGGAGACCAGATCTCTCAGGTCTCCACCGCCTCGGAGAACCTCCACAGAGAGACTTATTACTCTAATGGGTTAATGATCAGCTCTCAAGTTAGAGTGCCATTAAACGCAGGGCAAACTGTATCTCTCTGTCTAACACAAACAAACTTACTCTACTCTGGAAAGAGAATAAAGCAGCAAGCGTACAGAGCTAACTGATGAAGATTCTTTCCTATCGAAACAGCCCACCACCATAAATGCCATTCCAGTGTGTCTCACTGTTCAAACAGCAGCCCTGTGTTAATGGTTAGGTAGACATGTTTGTTATGCATTAGTCTGTACCTGAGCCAGCACAATAGTGACCCTTGATAGAGGAAACAGACAAAAAGAAGAGGACTAAAGGCTGTCTGAGTGCTACAGAAAGTCTGTCGTCCATCAGGACGAGGTCAGAGCACTTCAGCAAGTCACCAATCATTCCTTAATGCTGAGACTGGGACTGATTTGACTACAATAAGTCACGGGAGGCGTGTTATATTGTGAATATAGTCATGGCTGCAGGCTAATTTACAGTGTCTATTTGGGTATGTTGCAGTGCAAAAGGTTGTAAGTCGCTTTGGATAAACGTGTTTGCCAAATGCTTAAATGTAAACGTATATTCAAAATATAACAGATCTGTTTTTCGGTGCATTATTTTTTAAAATTGCACGTTTTCATTAAAATGTTATTTTATTAAACTCATTAAAAGGTACAGTATGTGCATAACGGCATATTTCTGAGGTCCGGCTGCATATGTATGGTAGTAACATTTGACTAGTCGATCATCATGACCCATCTTTAGTTATTAATATTTCATAATTTATACTGTAGTTGGCTTCTATAGGCGCTGTGTATTGTTATATATGGTAAATAAGTTATCCGGTGTCACATCATAGCTGTTAGTACATCTATTTTAGCGCGGCTGGAATGTATTGACCAATAAACATCTAGGACCAAAATTACTTGTTTTATAAATTCTTTTAAAAGCCATTTACATATGCTTAAATTGATTCTCGATACAATCAAGACAAAATGCAAACAAGGAACCTAATAATGCACAAATGCGCATCGCCTGCACACTCTATAAGCCTCATAACAGGGCATGTCCTGCCACCTTCCCTGACTGATATATTGATCCAGGGCTGTTATGTGCAATTAGCTTTTATTAGACCTTATAGTTGACACAAGCAGATATCATTGAAAATGACAGAATGGATTTACAATATTGGCAGGGTGATAATTGCCCTTCTAAGGGCTATGCAGTGGGAGTCCTTGGGAAGCGGCAAGAAAGAATATCTTAATGTTTCCTTCATGTGAATAAATAAGACTAAAGAGGTTTCTAGTAGCTTCCTATTAGTTCTGAGTCATTAGTAAGCTGGTGGATTGGGTTATTGTAAAAGATGAGACTTCGTTTGGTGTTCTGTTCAGCTCTGCTAGGCCGGCTCATTGTGGGCTGATGGGGTGGGTGTAAGGGCAGTTATTGCCCTGCTCAGGGGTCAGGTGGAGGCGACCGGGCAGCCTGTCAGTGCAGCTCATTTAGCTATGATTTAAAACAAACAGCAGTGTTTGAAAAAGTGAAAACGGTGTGGATGCTGAAACTTTTAAAACAGAATAAGTTACTGAAATGGTTGAAATCATTAGACATAATTTATAATATATAATATAATATAATATAATATAATATAATATAATATAATATAATATAATATAATATAATATAATATAATATAATATAATTATTTTGATTAAACTTCCTAAGTATATTAGGTTACATCAACAACAACATTTTCATGGGTCAGATCAGCTAAAAATGGCTGCTTAAGGGAACAGCTCCACATGTACACATTTAACAGTGTCTTCATATAGAATTGACAATGAACAAAATATTTACCATGTCAAACTACACGCCATCCTTAAATAGCAATTCACATCGTTTCCACACTCAAACTCAAATGTACAATTATGTACATTTGAGACGTCTGTCGGTTATGATTCAACTCCAGAGTCATGATCAAATCTGACTTCTCATGTCATGGTTCAGGCTAGATGGCCTGCGGTTCTGCCTTGTTGAGCTCTCGTGTGTTTTGTTGCAGACTCAAGCATGCTTTGTTTTGGTTTTCGCAGCCACTGCAAACACCTTACAGAACCGCGAGTGCTATTGTTCCACGCGGCTCTTGAAAATAGGAGCATATAGGAAGCAATGAACAATGACTGTTGCTTGACCTGCTAATGGATCTAGCAGCGGTACAATGTTTTCTCTTTTTCGCTCTCCGCCAGAGAGGACGAGAAGAGAAACAGAAGAAAACATATGGGGTTTAATTAAACACGGAGAGGACAGATCAGATCGCAAAAAATTCCTATCGCTGGGAACATGTGTGCGGGGTCGTCAAGCTGCAAGAATACAGGAGGAATGCTAATGTAAACACATTGCAGGTAGAAACACGATACAAACATGATAAGAGGACCGCATGACTCACAAATGCCTTGGCACCCATCCCAGCCCTTTCCCAGGCTCCGGTTCTATTTACTCTTCCGACAATGCCCAACAACACTCATTCTCTGTCTTAACTCTCACCAATGGATGTCTGTCTCTCTCGGTCATCCCTTGGTCCTTACTGTTTATTGATGATGGCTAGGGAAGGTCAACAAAACAAGGTTTCACACTGCCAGTGTGTATCACAAAAACTTTCCCCATCTCAACGTACACACACAGACCCTGGGAACTATCATATATGCAGAGATTTTCATATTAAGATAATTACATTTGGGCAACGAATGCCATAAAAAAAACCTCTCACATAAACCTGTTGACATTATTGGATTGTAAGTTAAACATGATTATGTACCTTAAAATTGTGCCACATATTTAAACAAGTACATTTTTGACACTTGGCCCTAAAAAGTACAGACAGGCCTGTAACACACACACACCTCTCACTCAATTAATACTACATAAAGCAAAGCAGGAACCATCTATTGAATCCGGGTGTCTCACGCCCATTAGCTTTCTTCCCCATTATCCTCACATAACTGCAGCTTTGAAATGAGCATGTGAGAAAAGGTCATTACGTTTCCTGCTTTCCCAGTAGCACAATAAAAAATAATTAAATAAACAGATAGAAAATATAATCAGAAATAAAAATATTTCTGATAAACTGATGTTTGGGGGGGATTACACACTGACAGGGTTTAGATAAAGAATTGCACAGCTGAATGATGTCAAAGCACATCAATGGACGTCACAAAAGTGGCATCTGTCAAATGGTTTTACCCAAAGCAACTTACAGTGCATTCATGGTCTACATTTTTTAATCAGTAGGTATATTCCCTGGGGATTGAACCCACAACCTTTATGCTGCTAATGCAATGCTCAGCTGAACTACAATAAACAATAGTGATACAGAAACACCATCACCTAAAACTGATCAGGTCCAGATGATATTTGCTGACTTTTTTCCCTTTCCTGTGCTGATTTTTTGTGAAATGGATTCAAATATGTTAATATATGTTAAACAGAACTGAGCATACTGCACACCTATTGGAGGGTGAAAGTATATTCAGATTAAAAAATAATAATAATAATGTCTACACATTTTTTATATTGTATATTTGGAATAGATTCAGTAATACACAACATTCTTAACGATAATAAATTGGGCAGGACATTTCATAAACATGTCTATAGGTGTGTGCATGACTCAGGTGCGACAACCTGGTTTCATTAGCTCCCGAAGCCCACCTCCGTGACTGAAACCTTGACCCCGGCCGCGATACACTTAACATGTTTTATTCTGCTGTTAAGAGATCTGTGTTTAGTGCAGTGGTCCCTCCAGCCTCGTAAAATATGGCAGAGAAAAAAAGGCAAGCGGGGACAGGGGTTAAGTTGACAAATCCCCCAGCTTTGAGGGTCTGCGAGCCGGTAATCTCTCTGGTAAGCAAAGAGCTCTCAGGTACCACTTCTGTTATCAGCACTCACCCACTTATGGTAGTCAAGACAGCCACACTCTGTTGTCTTCTCCCTTGTAGCTGCTGTGAGGCAGTGACACGGGGGTCATTAGATCCCGTCGCTTCAGTCAACAGACCTGTGTTTGCCGGGCCACTTGTCCTGGGACTCTTTATCTTTGCCATCAAATTTAGAGGGCATTGTTGCCCCTCACCTTTCTCTTTTGTGTTGAAAGTAAAAAACAAAAAGGGAGACACAAAGAACAATTAAAACTTTAAAAAGCATGTTTTTGGTGCGTACCGTGACTAGATTTTAAAGATCTTTCAGTACACACTTTAAGTATATATTTTACAGAGCAGAGGTTCTTAACTGTGACCCAAAAATGAACTGCAGGTCTGTTCTGATTGGCTCGCAGACAGGAGCGGAAAACAATGCTAAGTGGAAATCATAAAATGCAGCGAACTATATAATTATTCAAAATATGAGACGTGGTATAGTCTAAGGAAGTGTGGACGCACTGCACCCACATCCTGAAGCATCTCTAATGTGAATTACAAAGAATTACGATTATGAAAATAAAACTCTTTTAAACATTAAACTAAACGCCTGCTGAATCCTGCTGCACACGCATGCCTAGATCCAGATACTCGCAGAAACAATAAACTGCTGGTGTTTCATACAACTAGTTCAAAGTTTGCAGCCCTGTATCAACCTGTTGATGTGTTCTTTTGATCTTGCGTTTTACCACCTCACTTGTTCTATCCACTCATTGGTGGTTATGGGCGCTCTAACTCTGTTCTTCACCGGTTAATCATTCCTTCAGTACTATCTGTACACTGTGGCTTATCTGTCCGTGTGTCACTTTATAACTGGCTGTTATCAAGCTGTCTAACGCCACGTGATCTTCACAAACCTATCAGCCGCAGGAGTTTTGAATTTTGTTGATTAGGTGAGATATGACTTCAGGTTTAGAGCAGGTCACGGTGGGGTGGGGGTGCAGGGGGTGAATGGCTTGTGTGAAAGTAAAGTGAGAGATGCCAGGATGGTGGTTTCGTCAAAAGACCTCGATTTCTTTAAAGTAAAGTGGATGTTTCGTTTAGAAGTTTGACCTTGATGGAAAACTTTAATGGGATGTAGGTCAGTCGATTTCAGTGGATGGCCGGCTGTTGATCTATGTAATGTTTTTGCTTACAATGTTGAATGAGTGAATTAGGATGCGACTCCAGTAACGTTTTGGGTAAGTGGTACAATTTATTTAAACAGTAAGTTGTTTATTGTTCAGTCTATGTGCTCTGATAAAAAGCTAGATAAGCTCTGATAAAGACTGTATGGCGCCCTATGGCATTATTCTTGATTCTTAATATTGCTCATTACACTTCACTGTAATATTTAATATTATGTCAAAGAATGTGACATGTGATATGTCAGTGGCTCTCTACATTTGTTCTGGTTTACTTTCTCAGATGCATGGTAGAAGGTCCTTATTGCTGGTGTTTTTGTATGGAGCTGTAAGATGTTGGGCATTGGGCTTTTTCTTATTAACATCCGTATTGCAGGCTTTATTACGGTCTTTAATCTATTACAAATAGTTTATTTTTTAATAAGGATACGATGCGCTTTGAATCGTAATTGTAGACATAATTGTAGACATTTTATTCAGATAAGACGGAGGTCTAGCGGGAAATATATAAATCATATTTTTTAAATCATCGAAAAGTAGTTTTTCAAATAATTTTTAATTATTAATATTATTATTATTATTTGGG
The DNA here is from genome assembly GCA_036877525.1 of Chromobotia macracanthus. NCBI lineage: Eukaryota > Metazoa > Chordata > Actinopteri > Cypriniformes > Botiidae > Chromobotia > Chromobotia macracanthus. Next base: position 4,318,660 of record JAZGTH010000033.1, on the reverse strand, counting down.
GAACAGCTTATAAGCGTATATTTCTAACACACATTTACTAAAAAAATACTTCAATCTTTAAAGCCAATATAGGCTGTTCAGGACAAAGTGTACCGTTTCAGTTATGTTTCTATGATAAATATAGCTATAATATTTATATGATAGCTATGTTTAAAGTATGAATGGTTAAATATTAAAGATTAAATATGAAGGCAATGACGTGTGCCACAACTAAAACAAATAGGCACGTTTTTAATATTATATTCACGACCGGTTTAATACAGGTGTGAGTTTGTGTGTTGATTATTCTGTAAATATTATGTGAAGTCGGACTTATTATCAGACGTATGAAGTCTGATTTATGACTTACATTGACTTATATATTTATCTATGCCGTTTGATTCTGTACAGCAGATTTATGGTTTTATTCCTCGCTATTACATCCGCACAGATGGGCGTTAAATATAGTCAATATGTAATAATATATATATATATAATATACATTTATGTGTTATTTATTTATAGAGTTCCTCACAAAAGTTTCTTTGACATGCATCAAAACCTGTGCGCATGAAATGGTATTATAATAAAACGGTGTGTTTGTTTCACTCCGTGTTTATTTTATTTACGGACTTCTCCTGGTTTCTTGTTTTTTATTCAGCTTTGAAAACGCCGTAGACGATGTTAATATCACATCGATAAATAAATAATTCACTTTTAATAACAACCTCTTGTCATTTCACTCTGTATAGCCTACAGCAGCATTTGACTGCCCTAGTAAACAAATGTAATAATATTAACACGCAAACGCCTGATTCTCCGGTACACGATCACGTACCTCCCGGTGCTCCCGTTAACGAGATCGCTTTGGTTTGACGCTTGAAGCTCCGCCGTGAGTTTTAATAAACGGCTGTTAACGCGCACTTGAACCGGGGCGGACGCGCCGTAACCCTCGCTCGAGTCTGATTGGACGAACGTGTGACGCCGGCGCAGCGTTCGCGGCGCTGATTGGTGGGAGCGGCGTCGACGCGGCGTAAACAAAGCGGCGAGGAGCGGTTTGAACGGAGAGCGACGCGGAGCGCGCGCGGAGGAGGAGGAGGAGGAGGAGGGGCTCGCGCAAACTTCCCGACAGTTCCGGTTTAAAGACCCGCATCGCAATATCCGCACCGAGCAGCCGACGCACGGATCGGATCGCTTTCATTGCTCGCCGGTAGCGGTAAAGCGGGCGATTGAAGGCAACCTCCTCGGATTTCTTTCGGACGCCGTTTCGGAGACCCTCCGGTGTTCCTCCCGCGCGGCAGGCGGAGCACCGGACGGAGCTGCCCGTGCTCATCATCGGCTCCGCGGGGCTGTCATGCTGCCTAAAGTCGAGCCAGAATCTCTCGGACTCTCTCGACCGTATGGGGAACAGCGGCACATGCCCAGAAACATGCAAGGTAAGCGCTCATGGCACACCGAATCTGCGCCTTGCATCTCCCGGGCGATCATTTAATGCACCCGAAGCCAAAATAAGCCCCGTTTTTATCTGTTGTCGGTGACCTCTTATGAACAGCAAAAGTAAGATTGCATGCAACAAATATAAGACATGGCACGGTTTGTGCATGAATCGTGCATGGCTGTCAGCAAGAAAAAAGTGTGACATTTTTTTTAAACATTTTTTTAGATATTGACCTGCAAATGACAGAAACGTAATGTGAACGCATTATAGTTAAAAAGGTCGAGCTTTCCACGAAACAGGTTCAATTACTCACGCCGGAACAGATGCAATAGAGAGTTGCCCTAAAATAAATCAGTGGTAAAAACATTGTCTTTAAAAAGTCAGTGCGGTAATAAAAAGTGTGTTATTTTGAGCCTTAAATTAAGCGAATGATTTGGGCCACCTGCCAGTGCATTTTGTCTTGGTATTTCAAATAGAGAAACGAAATAAAATAATGAAAAAATATCCGAAATGTAAAGGGCAAAGCCGGCAATGTTAACTTAATATAACTTTTTACAGTTTTTTACAATTGTCTGGAGCAGACTTATCATTGCTCTGCTATTATGATCAGGGAATACATTTAAATGAAGCACATCGAGGGTAATTCATGCATTTTTCCCAAGTGTTGAACGAATGTTAAAATTGGTTGTGGAAATGGCTCGGTATAATCGTTTAAAATAATGTTATTTTTTACTCAGATTTCATTAAAATAAAAAATACAAATTATTTGCAAAGCACTTGTTGCGTCCCGTTGCAAACTCCCGGATATATTAGAGACTATATTAGAGAAATAAGGATAGGCAATAAACGAAAATCTGAATGTGTTTTGTAAAAGGCCTGCCTTAAAAGTTTTAAGAGGAGCGCATTTCGTTGACCGGACACCAGATTTGACCCAAATGTCCATTTTTCATGTCATAAAAATCATTTCGGAAGGTGTTAAAAAATATTTCTGTAGAAATGAATGCTGCCATTTTAATGCTACCGCTTCATGTTAAATGTTAATGAACGATATTAAGTTCGATATTAAATATCCTGGTTATACCAAAACAGGATGCAAAAAAACTCACAAATGATTCAGGATATTTCAGAAGCACAGAAGGCTGTTATATTATATTATATTATATTATATTATATTTACATGTTGTTTTGCTTTTACTCGCCTCTTGGCTAAACGTTTCACTCCGGTCTCACACCAATTTACTAGCCATCATGAATATTAACCAGATTAACACAGACACGAAGCTTTAGTTTTTTTCCCCCACAAACACGGATATTTCATTAAAACAATTGTAGTTTCTTGCACACATTGCTTTTTAAAAACAGATTTATTTGACCCAGTTGTAAAGCTACAGGTGAACAATGTTGGATAGATAAAATAAAAATGGTGCAGTGGGTCACTTGACAAAGCTTTGAAAGTGCAGTTATATTAAGTGATAAAACATGGAAATCGTTTTGTAATGAAACACTGATTTATAACTAATAGTAAATATGTAACATGTAAGTAAAATGTTGTTTGTTGGGTTGTTTTTAAAGCCCCCCAGTTTAAAATGATGGACTACTCTTATGATGAAGACATGGATGAGATGTGTCCAGTGTGTGGAGACAAGGTGTCTGGGTATCACTACGGATTACTGACCTGCGAAAGCTGTAAGGTGCGTATAACCAGCCGTTTTACACAGTTCACGTACCCCAGTAATTTATCACCCAGTTTCCAAAATCTTGTTTGTGTATTAGTCAGTTTGTTTGGACTGGTCAGTTATTTGTTATATTATTGTAACATATTGTATATTATTTGTTATGTTATATTATATATTGTATATATTGTGGGATGTTGACTTTATGATGGGCTGTAAGAGCAGAAATATCTTGATTGGGTGGAATCGTTTTGTTGTTGTGCACAGAAATCTACTGGTGTGTTTATTTTTGGATGCCGTCAGAGGTTTGGAGATCAGTCACACATGAACTCAGAGCTCAGAAACTGAATGGACCGTTTGGCAAAACTAGTCTCTTTGTCTCACACACTTCCATACGTACACTCGCACACTGATTTGATTTTTCTTTTGCGCTAAAGATGATGTATGGAAAGTATTCTGTAGCAGACATCATGAAAAAAATGACTTGCTGTTTTAATGGGTGTTTTTAGGTTTTAATAGAGCAATGGCAACATTTAAAGTTCAGACCGTATTTGCAATGCTTATATCTGTCTGTTATGGCCAGATTTGTATATTTCTACCCAGTGAGATGTCATGACTGATTTGGAAACTGATTTTTAGGATTGGGGTTTAATGTAGGGCATTTTACTAAAAACATTTTAGTATTACTTAGTAATGCTGAATTACTTCAACAGGGTTGTTTAGTATTTGCAGTTATTTGTCATTTCTTACATAATTCTTGGAAATTGGATTTGTTTTAATTAAATACGCTGGATTCAAGGTTATGCATTATATGAGCTCTGTGCACTATGATATTATGGGCGTGTGTTCATGAGTCTATTGAGCTCTGTGCAGTATTGATCCTTTCAGTTTTAAATGGGGCGGTCTCCCCACGGTGCTGATCAAGAATAAGTTAATACCTTTCCTTGTTTGATTCTCTCCCGCTTTGAAAATGAATTCCGAACTGTTGGAATCTTGTAATCCTACTTTTTTAAATTATGGATCGAATTTATTAGATTTTTCAGCTGCTTTTTTGGTTCTGCTGTACGAATAATTGGAGATCAGAGTCATTTTTAAAAATACTTCAAGGATTTTATGCCTATATATTTTAAGGTTCAAATTAAAATGGTGTAAAGTGCAAAATTAGTAAAAAATATATTTAATAATCTGAATTTACAGATCAGCTAAATGTTTTCAGTTGCTCTAAATATAAACGTTTCGGTGAAGGATACTATTTCCCACTTCCATTTCGGACTGAAAGATCTTTAGGACAACATTATTAAATAGCCAACACTGAAATCAAATAGCTTTAATGGAAAGCACAGTCCCTTGTTTTAATTACTCCGACAGAAGCTCATGAAAACATGTAAAGTATGTTACAGTAGTACACCACAAGGCTAAACAAGCTGAAGTAGATCTTTATATTCCAGAACATGTCAACAGGGTCACATAAAGTGACAACGTCCCAAAATCAGTGGACTATTTTGCCCGACCCTGCTGCACATGTCCACTCAGGTTAGACGATACGTGGTGGACATCTCACATTTCTGAACCCGTTTCTTTCCAGCCACAGCCTTTGTTTCTGTTTGCTCACTTCAGAGTGTGTGTGGGTGCACATGTCAGTTTCTGTGTGGGTGAGTGTTTGCGTGTGTGTTTATACAAGCGAGTGGCGACTGCTGAGGGAGAGTTTCTCAGCCCGTGGCTCTACTTATATTTAGGTCTACTTGTGTGGCCGTGTGTGTAACACCTCCCTCTGGGCGCTTGGATACGTGTGTGTATTGTGTGTGTGCGTGGTTGAATAGCACATTAACAAACACCGGGGTCGAAAGTTTGACATCTTAATTCACCTCTCTCTGCAGGGCTTCTTCAAGAGAACGGTGCAGAACAACAAACGTTACACATGTATAGAGAATCAGAGCTGTCAGATAGACAAGACCCAGAGGAAACGTTGCCCCTACTGCCGGTTTCAAAAGTGTCTCACTGTCGGCATGAAACTGGAGGGTAAGAAACCTTCTCAATCACTCCCTGAATTTTTTTTGCTACTGTCTAGGAATTCTATATGATTACCACACGATTCTTCCAACTCTGTTTCTCTTAGCATGTAAATATTTGGCTCTGATGACTGTTAATTGTTTAACAGCTGGAGGGCAGAATTTCCAGCACTGTCGTTTTGCAGCCGTCCGGCTTTGATTTGCTGGCAAATGCTAGCAGCAGGATGCAGGGCCCTCCGGCGCCCTGTCAGATCCGTCGGAATGAGCGCTCGCTAATACTGCCCACAGGCTCGATATGATCACTTTAACTCCTCGGGAAAGCTGCAGAAATGGAAAATGTTAGCCAGAATAGTGTTTTGAATACAAAACCACGCTAGTAAATTTTGTTCATACTCTTTAAAAAACAAATTACTGCTTATTCCTAATTTTTAATCCTAATTTTTTATATTGTTTCATAATTGCGTGATTTAATCGTGAAATCACCAGCATTTTTTAACATTTGAAATAGTTTTATTTGAAAATGTAAAAAAATTGGAAATATTATATGGTATTCTCACTGCTGTGACATGACAGTATTTGCAGCTGTCTTCACATATTTTACAACACTGAATAATGCAAGTAAACAGTTACTGTAGGTTTTATACAAATATGAAGTTATGATCAACAGCTGATATACATGTCTAAATCCTTCTGCATGTATTATCAAAAGCTTTCAGCAGGCAGATCTGAGGCCATCCCTGAACAAGCAGCAAAACAACTTGTCCATATCAGCGTGACACAGACAAGCGCTCCTCCATGTCTCCATGGAAGCTCCGTTATCAAAACAGATAAGACAAAGTTCTCTAAAAAGCATGGGAGATGTGACTTAGATGTTGTCTTCACAGGAAGGTCTTTAATTGCTTTCCTGTATTTATTCATGGCTCAGTTACAGTTTAGGTAAAATAAATCTTTTTTACTTTCATATAATCAGCATCACGGCAGATGATGCTGAGGAAGTTGAGATGAAGTGTAACAGTCTCGCCCGTGCGTTTGTTTATTTCATTCGGGGGCAATGTTGTGCTCAGTCAAGCGTAAAACAGTTTCGATTTCCCCAAACGTCTTCTATCCGTATTAAGAACCTTGATGAATCAGAGGATCTGGCAAAAGCTCTTCAACAGACATCCCAAAGCATGACAAAGCTTTGCATCGCGCACTTTGTCATTTTTTGGGGTGTGCACGAGTTACCCGTCTGCACTCCTGGGCGGTGGTGGTGGAGGCAGCTAGCTGGGCTATTACTTATGCATAGGTATCATAGCTATTCATGTATGCGCGTGGAACTGCGTGCCTTCTGAGTAGAGCTCGGGCGTCGTGACAAACTGTGTGTCAGGAGCCAGCCAGGGGAGGCATTCATATAGCCTGTGATAGGACAGGGAATCTCGCCCAAGCAACACTTAATATTCCTGTATTTTAAACACACATAAATCAGACCATAAGCAGCACTCGAATCTGCCCGGATGGGCCCCGTCTGCAAAGACACGGTGTACACACAAAAAAACACAACAGCGATTGACTCCCAATTCAAGCAAATCGGATCAGCCAACTGCTTTTATTACCAAGACAATTGCTTTCCTCAAGCCGTTTGAATAACTCACAAAGTGGTTTTATCAGTCACACAGACACACTAGAAGTGGGCAACAAAGTCTAGTCTATCATCTATCGTCTCGTTATCATCTTGGAAATTAAAACAGATATTTCGGATTTAATGCAATTTAGTGTTAAAAAATGAGTCTAAATGTGTTAAAACTGGTTATTAGTCAAGCAGGAAATGAAAGGCCAGGTTGATCGCAATGCATTATGGGATACAGCACTTTGTTGCATACTGCACATTTAAGTAAATGTATTAGGTCATCCACGTATTTGATGCATACAGAAAATTACAGTAAACATACAGTAATCCAAAACATGCACAAAGCACCAGTGCACTGTCTTGTGCCAAAAACTCAGTATGACATGCATGTAAATAACCTTGTTTAATTAGACGGCGTGAGAGAAAAAGAAACCCTATCAGAGGACATAAAGGAAGAGGGGGATGGTGTGAGACACATAATGCGTGTAAGGGTGTAAGTGCATGAATGGGGGGTGTTGAGTTTCAGGGGGTATGAACATGCATTCGAGTCGCAGGTTTACATCTAACTGTGATTTCCCAAAAGACCCGACTATTAGTTTCAAGCTTGTTAATTATCCTGTTGATCATTAATAATTAAATGTACTGCAGTGTTTTAAAATTTTGATTTGATACATTTTAATAACCACATTCTCCCGAAATAAAAAAATAAAAAACTACTCACCACAAGTTGCTTAGGGATCCTCATTTGTTAGGATGTTACGGATGCTAGCAGCAGGATCGCCGTGGCAACACTCACCTCCTCTCTCGCCGGATCAATCACATCACACAGTGATAACCGTGCACGTGCCACTGTGACAAGGGCCATTAAAATCGCTCCCCAGGCAGCTGTTGGACCAGCCCGTTCCTTTTAATTGTTTTATTTTTAAAGATCTGGCATTCTTGAGATATTAGAGGGCCTAATGAGCGCGCTCACACCGGTCAAGTTCCCATCTGAGAGCGCGTCTCTAAATTTGTGTTCCACGCGTACGCTGCTGTGGGTTTAACATGCTGTTGGAACCTCCGGCCATCTACCTGCTGAAAAGCTGAAGCATAAATGAACAATAATTAAGCATAAATAATTATCACAGGACTCACCATTTAAAACTGAATTGATGGCATTGCGTTACATAGTAAAATATAACCAAGTGACCCTGTGGAAGAGACCTGGGCCATTGTTGGGCAGTGCCAGACTTCATTTGTTTGCCATAATGATTACCTCAATCACATTTATCCAAAGCAACTTCCAGTACGTTCCAATTATACATTTTATAAGCACACATGCTCCCCTGGGAATTGAACCAACAACCTTAGGGCTACTAACACAATGCTCTACCAGCTGAGCTACACAAACTACTTGACTTTTGTTGGGTGTAAAATCGAATCATTAGCACTGTTACTTTGTAACGTGCGTCACATGGCTTGGTTATGCTGAGCTACTTTAAGCTTTAACAGATGTCACAAGTCACAACACAAACCAACACCATAGGTTGTAAAATTTACATGTGAATATTACAATGATTGCTGTTGGATAATAAGTAATCACCCTGTACAAGTGTACAATGAGTCTGCTGTTCTGGAAAAACAATTTCTCTTTTCTCTGCTGTGATCTAAATAAATTATGACCCTAACAAAAAAGTTTTGCTGTTATTGCTACCTTCAGTGACATGCCCTCTCTCCAAAACCCCGCCCCCCTATAAACACGTTAATAAACCTGATGTCAGCGCACTTGAACGTGCACTGTGATTGGCGGAGAGTATTTTCTGATTGCCTAGTTTTCTGATTGGCTAAAAACTCTTATTTTGTTGTTTACAGAGGGCTTTTATATTTATAAGACAGACTTGCTTTATGCTTCCTTTATGAAATGACATCTAACCTATCTCACTCCTTTGTGTTTTGGCTTTTGTAAGCTGTTAGAGCCGACCGAATGAGGGGTGGGCGCAACAAGTTCGGCCCTATGTACAAACGAGACCGGGCCCTCAAGCAACAGAAGAAAGCCTTGATCCGGGCCAATGGACTCAAGCTGGAGGCCATGACACAAGTCATGCAAACAGTCCCAGCTGACCTCACCATTACCTCTGCCATCCAGAACATCCATTCGGCCTCCAAGGGGCTTCCACTGAGCCATCATCACCACCATCATCACCACCACCACCACAGCTCCTCCAGCGCAGGACTTCCACCTGCAGACTTTGACCGCAGCCCTTTTGTCACCTCACCAGTCAGCATGGCCATGCCACCGCACGCCGGGGGCCTGCAGGGCTACCAGGCCTACGGTCACTTCCAAAGCCGCACCATAAAGTCTGAGTACCCCGACCCTTACACAAGCTCGCCGGAGTCCCTCATGGGCTACCCGTACATAGAGTCCTACGCGGGTGGATCACCGCCCACCTTCCCCCACCTGGTGGTGGAGCTACTCAAATGCGAGCCGGACGAACCTCAGGTGCAGGCTAAGATCCTAGCGTATCTCCAGCAAGAACAGGCAAGCCGAGGCAAGCATGAGAAACTCAACACCTTCGGCCTGATGTGCAAGATGGCCGACCAGACACTGTTCTCCATCGTTGAGTGGGCCAGAAGCAGCATCTTCTTTCGAGAACTGAAGGTACATAAATGTTCATTATACATTATACGTCATGGTTGGTCTCGAATTTTTTTAAATTTCTTTTAATTTTTTACACCTGAGCTTTGGGTCTGTGGATACAAATTTGATTGATGTCACAGTTGGGTTTGTTAAGTTAATATAAACTTGACTTTGAATCAAGCAATTAAACGAAGTGTGAAAATGGTCTAAGAGCATTTTACTATGTGTGTATTACACACGCAACCACTTAGCATCATACAGTAGAAGTCTTTTGGGATAAGATTAAGCAAATCAAAGTTTTTTTTAAATTATACTGTGTGTTAGTGAGTATATGGCTCTTTCTTTACGTATGCCTGGAATAAGAAAATGTTGGTAAAGTTATAAAATCTGTAAATCTTAGCTACAAGGTTCTTTAGTTTAGCTTAGCATGCTTACATCCGTCGGTGTAAACAGGAGTGTGCAAGCCAACAGTAACATAGCTGAAGTATAAATATGAATGAAACAAATGTTGCCATTTGATGGGACAGCTAATTACAGAAGTATATAGGCCTCCATAAATAATAGATGTCTCAATATCACGGCTATTTTTAACACTTTTGGAAAGGCGTGAAAAATACATTGTGTGTTACGTTGACATTTCAAAAGTTTGATTGACATGCACTGATATATAATGGACAGGTTACAGGTTAGAAGTTGATGATCCCGGTCTGATTTTCCAGTTGTTTTAACCCTTTTTTTTACAATCCATATCTGCCTGACAGAAATATTGATGGGGCCCAGACGAGCGTGAGGTTCAGTAACTCATGCATGTCTGCATTCATGAAAGATTTTGGTCGTGAGAACGCTATATTTTACTGTCCCGTGACATGTTTTGATATGCCGCTGGGAAATCCGACAGCACTAGAATCAAATCGTTTATTTTGTGCTCCCAGAATTCACGGCACTTTATTGTTCTCCTCTCACGGCATTCAAGTTTGTGTCATAACACAAACTAGAATTCATACATACTGAAAACTGTGCAGTTTTATACAGCCGTCCCCAAATGCATTTACATATGAGTCACATTTAAAACTGAATTAATGGCATTTCATTGCATAGTGAAATATCAAACCAAGTGATGCTAGAACTGTCCCAGAACTAACTTTTGACTTCTGACAAGGAGTGAAAGTACTGTATGTCATACATTTTGTACAACATATATATTGTCTTTAAAATCTGAAACCAACCAAACTTCTTCACATGTGCTTTGATATTTTGTTATAATGCCTTATAATTGTGTGGCATTATAACAAATTTTGATGTGTGCCTTAAGTGTCCATATACATTTTAAAGCCACCGTACTGTGTGAAATATATCGCGAACACAAATGAAGATATTGTTACGATAGTGTCAGTTGTTGATTTATAATGGATATATAGTCATTCCAAAGTCTGACTGTTGGGATAAATATTCATCTGGCTTCTATCGACATCCGCTTTGAACATTTGAATACTGGGATGCTATTGAAACTCATTCTTATCTTATCTAGCCAAAATAAAGAGCCGCTGATGTCTGTGACTTCATTCACACCTATTGAAATGTTACAACAATTAAAAACACAATGAGAAACACAGAGCGAATAGTGGTTTGCGTTGCTTGTCAATCAGACATTACTTTTTTCTTTAAACAATATTGTTTTCAGTGTAAAACATTCAGACATGACTAAGGTGCAACTTCGTATGCATGTAGATTTTAATAACATATTTGCATCTGCAAGGTGCTTCATTTTAAGGGTTAAAGAGAAATCAATTCTTCAGTCTTTAAGCTTTTGTTATAAAGATTGTCACACTCTTACCTATAGAGCTTTATTATCTGTTCTCTCGCTCTTTAGCTCAAGCATTTGAGTTTCCACTTTAGAGTAGATCAGCATTTGTGTACAGCTGTTTGCCGTCTGTATCATTTACCTTTAATTGTGTTCACACTTCACCTTTAGCCGCGGTGGAGTAGCTTCCCTTGATGTATTGACTACATTCGTGCCCAGGCTAATTGTTTATCACAATAGTTGTTAAAAGAGACAAGGGCGTAGCTGTCGAATTTGACATTAGCAGACGTAGCTCGGCAGTGAAGCTGTAATTAGCGAGGCTCTCATGTGCTCTCGCTAAACGTACACTGGAGTACTGATGGAAAAAACACACAAAAAAGGCTAACGCTTAAAACTGTGAACCCACTCTTGACCGTAATTAGTAAATTGTTATCGTAAACCACAGAGCTGTGTGGCATTTACGTATGTATATGAAGTTATGGATCTCCCAGCTAACATTTTTAGATTGTAAGAACATTCATGAAAACGTTAAAAATATATTGAATTCAGAACGGCTAGTTTTTTTTACTGGTTTGTTACTTTTTGGTTATAATAACATTATTCAAACTTTTTTTATTCTGCAATGTTATGAACATTACGAACAAATGTGTTATGAACAAATGTTAAAACATTCCACTAACAATTTAAGAGCAACATTTTTGACATATATGCCGATATATATGCACAGATCTGCTTGAGAGGTTATATATGTATAGATCCCACAATGCCGTAGACAAAAGCCATGGGCTTTTAATAAATGCAATTAGCAAAAGTCATTTGCTAATATTGTCAGTGCAAGCTCATCGGAGAGCTGTGGGCTGCATATGCTAAACGCAGGAAATACAAGTGAATATAAGGCTTGTTTGGGAAGGTGGTGAGTCGGCTATAAATATATCTACATTTACTGCACTATTATTAGCCTCATAAGAACAAAAGAATTTCTCTTGTAATAGAGCCGAGTGCGAAACCCCCGCCAAGAGTTAAAGAGTTAGTTTCCATAAGTTAGACTTAAGGTTACAGCTCTCATAAATATTTAGTTATGATGAGATCTCTGAAGAGAGCTCACTATTGTGTTCAGACAAATGTATAAAATAATAAAATGAAAAGGAATATTCCCATGGCCATTTCCTACAATTGTGAGGATGAAGCAATAAAATTTAAGAAAAGTGGAAGACGGCGAAAAATGTCTGCAGCGCTTCACTTTATTATTTGATATATTTTATATATAAATTGATATTTTTGAGAGAAGAAAAAGCAAGTTAAGTTATCTGAGGTTGTTTTTTTAAGAAAAAAGATTATGACACCAGAGTGCAACTAATAAAATCTTTGCTTTAATACAAAACTTTTTGTAAAATAGACACCTCCCAGATAAATCGCTAATAAAAACTATGTTGTGCAGAAGCTACCTCCCACAATCATAACACAACCTATATCCTGAATATCGTCATTTTTTTATTTACTCTTTGTGAGTGTTGGCCTGGGTTTATATTTGTTTTACAAAAGTGTGTTTGCATAGGCGTGTTATAATGCTTTATCAACTAGCCATGTGCATTATTGTGTGTGTGTGTATTTACGAGTGCGTGCCAGCAGAATCCCTGGCTGGTTTGTCATGCTAAGGGTGGGAGTCATGTTTAGTGGGTGGGTTGGTGGGGGGGAAACAGATGCATGCTTCCTAGTGTTTGCATAGACAATATGAGCTGGTATGGACCTGCTGTGCGTGATTCTCTTCCCCTGGCTCTGTGGTCAGCTGCCCGGCCCCGCGACGTGGAGAGTGATTCACATCCACAGAGAGATCCCTCCTTCATTGTGGACCGCAGGCCATTGTTTAACGGATAGGATGCATGCACTTCACTTTTCCTCGCCACACAATAGCTCTAAATCGCACTGATTCACCACAGACTTTATAGTTCAGCTGAGGGTTCTGCATACTTCTCTGCTTAACTATTGCAACCTTTCTAGTTCCCTAAAAAGGTCCCAGCTAACCGAGCAATATCGTTTATACAATGTCTAAAAAACTGGATGTTTTGATCGTTCCTAGAACAACTTTGAATTGTTAGATGGGGTACTTGGGAAAATCACTGGCGATACTGTGCCACAGACCAGCCCCCAATGTACTGCCTTAAATTTAGTCCTCCAAGCTGATAAAAGTCAACCGTGCAAAACGTACAATACACTCACATGTGGCGCCAATATTTATTTTTGCTCTTTCACGGCTGCTTGGGGACTGTTAGGCATGTTTCTTTCTCTCTCTCTCGACAGTGAACTGAATTACAATACCAGTCCTACCATTAAGTGAAGGAGCACTGTATGAGGACCTTGTTCTTCAACCTGCACCCAGCCGTGAGGTTTGGGTTTATTGGAAAAGCAGCTGTATGGGGAGAGAGAGAGGAGGAGACTGGGGAAGTTTTGGGTTATGGTGGTTGTCTATTAAACTCAGACTCCCTCTGTCACATTTGGTGTTACAGTTAATGAAAACAACAGCAGAGATCCTGTCTGTTCTCTAGATGGTAACCATGGACTGTCTGGCTGGGTTGAGAATTTTGAATATTGGAATATATATACGAAATGTTTAAAATATATACAAAAATACAATTTGTATATATTTGTAACTTTAAATGTACTGGTGGACTTAGTAAAATGTAAAATGGGTTTAGATACAATAGCTTTTGTTTAATTATTTTCTCACATCCTGCTTTCAATTACCAAGTGTCTGTCCATGTTCAAAGTAAAATATCAGTGATGTGCATTATGTTTATTTTTATTATAAAATAAAATACTTGCAATGGCTAAAAATTCTCATCACAATTTTTAATTACATTTTGCGTAAAAAACATTTGCCATTCTAAGAAAAAAGACTGCCAAAATAAAAGTCATGACTATAATTACTTTGTCACACTGGAAAATGGAAGGTCAAGTTGAGTGGCTGGAGGCAGTGAATTCGTCACAGGAAATGACATTATTTGATCGTAATCAAATTTAAATTCTTACTCAAATTCATAATCACATTCTATATTTAATTCATATATATATATATATATATATATATATATATCAATTCAATTTTATCAAATCAAATATTCAAATCAATTTTACCCTATTAATTTTAATATTTCTTGTGCTACGCAACACTTTTTCTGTCTCTAATTTTTTTCGGTAATCCAACAGTCCAATTTTAGAGGCACAGGTCAGCAACTGTAATTTCCAGGGCCCCTCATGTCTGCAGAAATTAGTAAGCCGTTGTGGTTGTGATCTGTGGACTTGTTCACAGTTTATATCACCTTCACTTCATCTCCACATATACCACTTGACCGGTCACAGCGTTTCTTCCTGCACCTCCACCTGACAGCGGCCTGAGGTCAAGCCGCTGGGCTCTCCGATAGACAGCCTCAGTGAGCGGTGTGGCATTCGGGCAGAGATTTGTAACAGTGTCCCTACTCCACTAAATTTGAATTATTCTGTGCCGGCCCTGCATCGCTTTACAATGCCGTGGTGTTGAGTAGGGTGGTTAGTGTCGCAGGGGGTAGGTAGGGGACATGGGGAGTGGAATAAGGGGGGCTCAACGAAGCCCCCAGAAGCGGTACCAAGGGCAGGAGTGCGTGGTGAAGGACAGGGGAGAGAACAGGTGGAAGGTTAATGGCCCCTGGACCAGTTCCACCAGCCGCACAGACTTGATATATTGGCTTTGGGCCTGGTGCAGGCATAGGCTTTCAAAGATATATTATTTCATTTGAGAGGCTGCATTCTCGTCCCTGCATTTGTCCACTGATAGATGATATCCCATGGCTGGGTGGAAGCCACAATTGGAGATAGCGTGTGAGTTTTTATAAGGGTTGCTGCTGTACATATTCTCCCTCTCTCTCCCTCTCTCTTATATTCTCCTGTCTGTCCACTAGGCTGTGGGCAGGTTTTTGGCAGGCTGTTGTTTTTTTTCTAAGGCTGCTATTTCAGTGGTAACAATATCTGTTTGATGAGGAGAGCTGGGTAGCAGGAGAACATCCACAAAGACCTCTTTTCATTCATAAATAATGCACAAATGGACAAAAACTCTGTCTTGTCATGAATTTTGGAAGAATGTGGTGTTTTGGCACTTCATAAATACTGCAGCAGCAAAGTCCAGACTGTACGTCCTCCAAAGATACAATAAAAATTTATATTAACACACATATTCAAGGCAGATTGTGGGTGGGTAGCTGAAAATAGATCGGCGCAAACATTTATTTAAGTATACGATGTCACAGCCTCTGTTAAATGAGTGTATAGAGGTAATTATTATTATTGATTGTTTGAGTAAATTAATAGTGTTGAACTTTTAAATTCAGCATACAGTCTGGTCCATATTTGGCTAACAGGTAAAGCAACAATGTAAACTTTAGGTCTGAAATATTGATCAGATGATATTTTTTCATCCAAAAGTAACAAAAATACCAGCCAAAAGTACTTATTATTTCTCTTAAAACAGAATACATGGTTGTGCTGGAGAATATTTTGTTTGCTACACTCAAAAAATGCCTTATCCAAAAACTTTTGGATAGCAACCCAACTTTCTGTTAGCAACCCAACTATCAAAAGTAGTTTATAAGTCAATCAGCCAATTAGACTGGAGCTATTAGCTATTATACGACAGATGAGATCAAGGTCACTCCTAAAACTTTCTTTCACCCTAAAAATGTGTCCTGAACCCCCAAGGCCTTACCGAGTGGAGGAAGGAAGTGCGTACACTTGTTAAAAGGAGAGATTTAGGGTCCGATCTCCCCTCAGGGCCTGTGGGAGACTCCAGGGAGGGGTTGGAGAGGTCGGAGAAGAGTTTGTTCTTCCACTTGTTGCTTTGATGGGGGATAAAAGCATGTCATGAACTAGAAGTTCCTTCCCAAGAGCTGATGGATTCAGACTGCTTCTTCCATTCCTGTTGCACTTTGAAATAGGAAAAAAGAAAATAAAATAAATAATTATATTTACTTTTCTTTATCTTTTCAGTGGCTTCGGCATTTGTAAGCACTCTGGACACTAGAAGGGGGCAAATGTTAGATATTATCTTGCACCTATTAAGGTAAAAGCCTTTTTTATTGGCTGCACTGAATGCTTGTTAAAACCAGGATGCAGAGTGAAGCTACGAACTAGCCCCAAAATACGCCAATCAGACCTGAGCCATCAGCACACAAACTGTGCCGAGGGGGCTGATTTAATAGCAAACAAGCTAACAAATCAACTCAATCAGCATTTTCACCTCTTACGTTCTACTAGAAAAGTGAAAACGCATTTACTTATACAGCTGCAAATAGTTGTGTTACTTCATACAGAAACAGTGTTGTACGAGAGCAAGAAAGAAATGTTTCCTGTGACATGCTGTCGATTACCACAAGAAAAAACTTAAACTTGTGCCGCAGTTTGTTAAAACAAACAAAAACAATTTCACAGAAATTTACTGTGATAATTCAGTAGAAGGCTATGGGCCAGTATGGGGTACGAATAACTACCAAAGTGATATATAACATTGGTTTAACTTTGCTAATTATGTTTCTAGTAGAATTATGTTTATGTGTGGTTATAAATGTCATAAAAACTGGCACAAATATAAAGATTATTGAGTATGTTGAGTATTCTTAGGATATGATTATATAGATGATGGAGTATGTTGAGTATTCTTAGGATATGATTATATAGATGATGGAGTATGTTGAGTATTCTTAGGATATGATTATATAGATGATGGAGTATGTTGAATATTCTTAGGATATGATTATATAGATGATGGAGTATGTTGAGTATTCTTAGGATATGATTATATAGATGATGGAGTATGTTGAGTATTCTTAGGATATGATTATATAGATGATGGAGTATGTTGAGTATTCTTAGGATATGATTATATAGATGATGGAGTATGTTGAATATTCTTAGGATATGATTATATAGATGATGGAGTATGTTGAATATTCTTAGGATATGATTATATAGATGATGGAGTATGTTGAATATTCTTAGGATATGATTATATAGATGATGGAGTATGTTGAATAGTCTTAGGATATGGTATATAGATGATGGAGTATGTTGAATATTTTTTTCTCATTGTTTTAGGATGTTTAGATTTTTACTGGAATCCAGGAAGCAAGACTGCAGGACTGTTTTCTGTCCATCAGTGGTTAATGAAGTTGTAGTAATCAGAGCAGGCTTGAGGTATCTAGTATCTGCTCTCAGTTTTGCTCTGTCAGCAGTTGCCTTCAACATCTATTTTTGCGTCCGATTTACAGCTCTCTGTTCCACACACACTGAAGGTCTCAACAACAATAGATAAGCTGTGTGTTCAGATACTCCAGGAGCGTGCAAGCTAGATTTACGCTTGTATTTAACTGTGTGCATAGAATAACTCCTGATGAACAGCACATGCCATTCAGCTGGATAACGTTATATACGCATTCACGAAAAAATGTTCGCCAAGGTGTCGGAGAAACGTAAAACCACCTGTTCGTTAAACCCGATTGTATCTTTTATTTCTGCTTCAATGTAGGTTTAATATCAGACGTTGGCACTGCCCGCCACTTTCAGACGTTTCCAAACACATTACAATAATATGAGCGTAACATTCGCAATAGCTTTCGTAATAACATTCCTTTCCCCCCCGACTCTCCAGACGAAGATAAAAGAACCTTTTTCACGATTTCTGAACAACAGGAGAGGAAAAATATTAAAAATTCACAGCAGGCGAACGCGCAGGGCAGGACAAGTGACTGATGTGTTGAAAGCGGTTTAAAACTCAAGAGCATTGCGTTACGGCGATGTAATGCCAGAAACGGCAGGTCGTGGTGATCAGTGGGGACGTAATGCTTAGGAGAGGCCGCAGTACAGCTGTCTGTTATTCTTCTCACAAATTAAGAGAGCAGGTTGGGACCTGGAGTTCTTTCTATACCCGATAAAAATGCATAGCGAGGCTCAATGAAGGAGGGTGGTCCGCAGCTGCACGCATGCAATGTTTTGGCATAAGATCTCTCTAGTGTTGTCCATTTGCTTCTTGTTAGCAGTGTGTGACATTTTTTGGCTTCCCTATGCGAAAATGTATATGTGTGTGTGTGTGTGTGTGTGTGTGTGTGTGTGTGTGTGTGTGTTTTGTATACACAGCTAATTATCTTGGTTGGTTGGCTGGTTCAGAAAATACCCAGAGGGTGCAGGACTGTAAACTAGACAAAAGTGGCTATTTTAATACACACGTTTAAAATTTTTAAAGTTTATTTTTATATTACAATTTGTGTTATTTTAAAGTTCTGATGATCACTATTTTTCTGAAATGTGTTAAATAGTGTTGGTGTGTCAAAGCTCAGTTCCATATTAGCTCGTTTCTACTGCATGATAAGCTTGCAGATAAGATATATACAATAAAATGCAGTAACAATCAAGTAACTTTTTATTATACGGTTAAATGTATTAATTCTGTGATATGAATTTGACAGTTATTCCTTCACAGTGTACATGTGTAAATCCTCTACTGTAAATCTAAATTTACGGTAAAAGATTCATATAGGCAGATATATGGACTGTGAGGCGTTAGAAATGCTAAGAACAACAACAGACTCATGCACATAAAGTCACTCTGGTAGGCGACTGCATCTCCCAGCTAAATAATACAGGAGCCGCCAGCCCACCTGGACCCATTTCCCATGCGAACCAATCAAGAGTCATTTCCTGTCGTCTGTCAACATGTCACTCAAAAGCCATAAATATTGACAGGCATCGCCAATAAAGACGTCCATAAATCGTAGAACTGGGGGAAAATAGAATCAAATAAAACGCAGCGATTATTCTGAGCGTGAGACGCTGTGCGTGTATGCGTATGCACGTGTGTATACCAGATTAAGAACCTCAATCGATTCGGACTGGACATGCAGCACAGAACTCATTGTGGATTTAAAGAGCATTATTTTCTCACTGAGCTACGAGTTGGGGGTGGGTTAAAGTATTGTAGTGTGCAGTACACCAGAGAGCTTTTCTCCTGTGTCTTCATGTATATTAGGAGACTAATGTTCGTTTGAATAATTGATCACGGCTGCTTTGTTTTTTGATAATTAGCTGATAGCTTCTTAGCTTTAAGCCCTTTAAGATCCATTGGAGGAGACATTTTTGTGTGTGGACAGATTTTTATAATACACCGCGAATTATTTCAACTGCTCAGATGGACTTACGAAATGCTGATAAATAGCCCAAGGTTCAGTAAAAAAAAAAAAAGCATTGGTTTTCATTTGTTCTCATAACCCGATTTCATCATTCAGTTTTCCTCTTGATTCTGGCATTGCTCAGGAGGCTTGTTATGATTTTGAAAAGCATGCAGACAAATAAAAAGATCCTACAGTTTTACTGAATATAAATTCTCTGCTCAATCAGACTTAATGAAGGCCCCACTTTAACAGTCATGAATGTATTAATGTAATTAGTCTGCAGTGTGGTTCAGGGGACAGACAGCATAATCATTACATGTCAAATGAACCATGAAACCGCATATGTGGATAATTCTAGTTCTGAAATCTGATCTGCACTGAAGCTCTTGTAAAAAATAGCTGATGTACTGTAAGCGCACATCAAATAAATTCTATATTATTAGCCGACTTAATTATGTTAAGTGATTATTATCAATAAGTGTATTGTACAATTTAATTAACGATAATCGCAATAATGTAAAAAATGTAAATAAACTAGCCTCTCATGGCTTTAGTAATTACTGCAGTTTTGAGGTGAGTGCTTGGCCACCTTGTGAGCAATTTTGGAGACCAGACTGTATGGAGCTGTATGAGTTTCACTGAGAGCAGACACACACCGTCTGTGATGCGTCCTTGAACGGCTGGCAGATGAGCGCTGCAGGTGTGGATTTATTTTCTCTGTATGTTTGCTTGTTTTTCCTCTTATTTTCTCAATTTCTAACAACGCTGGGACGTTTATATCAGACTGGACCTGCTCTGTCTCAATACATTCGTTTAAATTTAAATTTGTGTAAAGAGGCGCTATTACGCTTATAAGCGACCAGATGTGGTTTATGCCTTTTGGGGATACACTTTTGGGGGCCACACACATATTTTGGGGCAGTAAGCAACTGCCAATCAAAACACCTTAACGTTAGCCTAGCAACCATCCAAGAACAAGTTTATCATTAATTCAGAAGTCATGATAGACCAATATACTGGCTAGAGCAATAAGTCAGCCTGTATTATAGACAATATAATGGCATTGGCCATTGAAAAACCCCTATATCAGTCGACAGCTCATTAAAACAAGCATTTAGAGTCTCTTTCATCTCTGTGATGTCATCAACAGAACCCAGCCTGTGATGCTAGACATTCCCACTAAAGCCAGAGTGTTGACGTATGTTGTTTTTATTGTGCCGTGATCCGATCAAACTGTGAGTGTTTCACAGGTCAAGAGTCACTGTTAATGCAGTCACCGTGGGAACTGATCAATCACCATTCCCGATCGATCCAACGCCACCCCAACCTTAGCAGCTAGCCAAAGATGCTTCATGTCTACCTGCAGTATGAATTATGGAGGACACCATAACATATGAGGTCTTCTTAGATATAGCTTATGTAAGGAATGCAAATGTTTTTCTATTGTTTGTCTCAATTTGCATTGCTGTCAGGCATACTATGAAAAACTACGATCTAATGTGTCTCATGGACAGGAGCATAACAACATAGCTGCATGATCAGTTTTTATCACTGGGAGTTCATTTGAACCACATACAGTTTCTTGGTTCAGCACACCATACGTGACTTAATTTCAAAATGTCTATAGGTTGGATCGGCTTCACCTCATCAATATCGTGGCTTTTAGGTTTGGAAAAAAAGCCACCCAGCCAACTACCCAGCTAATATTCTTAGAACGTTGAAAGTTCCTTCAACGTTATCAAAAACATTCTTGCAATGATGATGATAGGATGATTTTTTAACATTATTATATTAGATAGATCAAAAAAGTTAAGTTGTTGGTGGAATGTTTTAAAAATGTTTAACGTTTTAAAAAATGTTACAGAATTTAAAAAGTTTGAATAACGTTCTAACCAAGCAATAACGTTAAAACAATGTCTAAAAAATGACTTTCAAAATAACGTTGTTAACAGTTTTTTAAATGGGTGGAAACGTTAGGGAAACATTCAATACAGAAAATACAAAGTCTCAAAAATTTGAAATATCAAATTCGGTTTTAAGTCTTCCACTTGTCCAGATAATTAATCATGTGTTTGCATTTAGTACAGTAAAACTATAAGTCGACTGACTACTGCAATACTGTCTCCAAGGCACCCTGTGGTTCAGTAAGCTCTATCCCATATGAAGCAATGTCTTACTCTAAAATAATCCAGAGAGAGAGAGAGAGAAAGCAAGAGAGAGAGAATGGGTATGAAGCAATGCGCTCGCAGCGGCTGGTGACCACCTGCTCAAAGTCCCAGCGTGTTTATCAGAGCCCCGGCAGCAGAGAGCAAACACACGACCTGCCATGACAAACAAGCAGGAGATTTCCATCAGATCAAGGAAAAGTGAAGGCAGATACGCAGAGCCGGCGGTGTCGTGCACACAGAGCGCATGAGAGCAGCTCCCGCTGGTCGACTACAGTGGGAAGCAGAATGTGACACCTCAGCACAAACTGAGCTCTTCCTCTCGGGATTCTGGGACATTGAAATTGTCTCCCATGAGTTTAACTGTTTTTACAGGTTATCCAACAGGCAGTATTAGGGTTTGGAGAGCGATAAGGGAATAAATTGTCAGACTGTTACTTAAGTTACATAATGTCACATGAAATTGTTCTTTTCTAAATTAACTGATTCATTTAGAAACATAATTGTAAATTTGCATTTTAACTGCCCTTAACTATATTTATTATAAACACTTCAATACTAAACTGGGGAATGTAGCTTGTCCTACATTGTTTGTATGTCCTACATACATTTGGACATGAATGATATCTGCTTCATTTAGGACAGGTGTGCTATTACTAAACAATTTGACTTGATGAGCTTTTTGACTTGGGTCAGTAAGCAATTGCCTAGCAACACCCTAGCAACACTCTAAAACCACACTAAGCATATCAATAGCTTTGCAAATACTGGGAAAGTTATCAGGTACTACTTTAATTCAAATGATTAATATTTGTCAGCTTGGCAGAGAGGAAGTGTGTGTGTGCCGAAATATGAGCAGATGTCCACAGACGACAACTCAAAGCTCACTGCCTGATCAACACTACTAAAGTGTGCTTCAGTCCTCACCTGTAGTTACTCCAACCCACAGCACTGATCCACAGCCAAAACGTCAAAAGATTCTGCATGAGATCCTTTTTTTTCCCCTTTTTCATCTTTCTCTTTTGTTTATGCAAATGCGATTCCGGACCACATGCTCGGGGTCGGGCTTCAGTTGTAAATAAATCATTCGTTTCATTCTGTTCATTAATGGCCGCTCGATGAGATTCTATTAATCTGTTCATTAGGGCACTTCAAAACCAGAAAAATACTTATTAAAAGCAGTTCCAGCTGTGTGAGCTCGTTACTCTGCGCCTTAACAATGCTTGTGGCACTCCACCAAAACCTTACGGGATAAAAAAAGCTTATATTTGGCAATTTGGAGCCTGTTCCGTTATTACTGGTCAACCCTTTCAGGCTATTATGAATAAATATTGCTTTTGGTTATGCGACTTATTTGCACATCATTAACATTTAATGGAAAATTGGCTTGAATTCTTCACAAATAAATCGCAGTACATTCATTCACTGATTTTAGTACTACGATTCAAAGCAGCAGTGTAGACAGACAAGCTCTGTCTTCAGAAGAAGTGTGAAAAGCTCAGCCACTGATTGAAACCTTGATCCAACCTTGCTTAAATGACCGTAAATGAATTAAATTGGTTTCTTGGAAGATATACATTTTTTTATCATACAGTAAGTGAGGAGTAAGTGCTTGGGAAAGCTCAGGTTCTGAAATACTGCAGCTGCACCACATGAATAAAACCCCAAAATGAGAGTTTTACAGTTATTTAAGATTAACACCCCACAGATACTTAAAATATGCATGATGAATCTGTGATTTTTTTTGTGTTAGTAAGAGATTTTATTGTTGTAATAGAGAATCGCAGCTCTAAAGGTGTGATATTTCTTATTCAGGCAAATAAAATGTTGTTTGGATAGTTAATTTACTACTTCTGGTCTAAATAGATAAGTGTGTTTTTATTTGGCTGACCTCCAGGTGTTTTTCCAACTCCTTATACCACTAAGTCACCTAGATAAACCTTAACATCAGATTACAGTCTTATTTTTAGCGTATCACCATTACACAGCTGAATTTACAATCTGTGAGTCTGCCGTGACTGTTGCGATTTTTTACACGCATCACAAAAACTGTAATGTAATGTAAAACTAACATTAGGCTACAGCATGATTTGCCAATATTGTCCGTATATTTTAATCTTTCTAAAACACAGTGAGCCTCATTCATAACACTAAGCAGATCACAAGTTAAACAAACTATTTTACTAAGAAATTCATATTGCTTGTGTTTCAGGAATAAGGCCAAATAAACTTTTTTAAAAAAGGCCACTGTAAACAATTCTTCATAAATTGTTGTCATTGATTTAGGAATACTTTTATGAATAGTTAAAAACAGTATAAATAGTTTAACGAACAGTTTACAAAAAACTTTGTTCTCTTCGTGTTTCACGAATGAGGCCCACAAAACCGCAAAGTTTGCTCAAATTTGACAGTCACTGTGTATTAAATCAGTGACTACATGACTAAATAAGTGACTACACGAAGAGCTCTCAGACAGATCTGATGATCACATAGCTGTGACAGTGTAAAGGGAAGCGAGCTGACATGGAAACAGCGGTATCAGACGCACTTTGAAAGGTCAGAGATGCCTTCTCTGCCCGTCTGACGTGTATCTGGCAGAGTCCTGCTGCGTCTTCTCCTGCTTTGACTCGTGGCCCCTTATGTCCCGTTTGATGACCTAGAGGCCTAGTGGGAAAAAAGGCCTTTGATGGGAATGCCTGTCCAAATCAGACGGAATGACAGGTTCCTTTGTAGAACGAGCATGTTTGACTTGCATGGCAGAGATCTGTCATACTGAAGCGCTGATGTGGAGATGTGGCAACGTGTTAACAATGTCACATGCACAATTTGCTTCTTGGGTTGAAACATTTTTCTCTTGCATTTCAATATTTATATTTAGAACTTATATCAGAAATTAGGACAACACAAATGCATGCTTGTGGTTATTGAATAGGTTTTTGAGGCATCTGATCGTGAGTTTGCAAATGTATTCTTTCAGCTGATTTTATTGCATTTGTTATGACTATGAGAGCAGCGCAAACAAAAACCATGAGCAGTCAAAACAATCCAATACAGACATCAACAGAGCCTCCCAAGCTAATAACAAGATTTTTATACACATTGTCTCCACATTCTCTCTCTTGAGAAACAGCAGGTCTTATTTTTAAACCCTTAACCAACTCTGTTGCCTCACTGGAGTTCCTTCAAAGATCTATGTTTGTTTTTAATGCTTTTCTGTATTTTCACAACCCTGTGTAAACTTTACACACGAGTGAATTTAAAGCCAAAATGTCTCACGTGAAGTTAACTGTCCACACAGAAACATTTCACAGGTTTGAGGAATTGTCGGACGGGGACTAATTTCGTCGCTTAGCACCATTTGACTCGGAGCTCTTTTCACCTACTTTAGAGCCTTGGTTTAATAGTTTACAGAGCAAGTCATGAGAACCCAGGAGGGTGACAATGAACATGCTGGAGCGAATCACCTCCCAAGCTAAACTCATCGCGCCGAGAGAGTCATAACCACTGCGAGAGCCGGCGCTGTGGTTATGTTGAATATGCTACTTAATCATGGGGGATAAACGGAGCTGTAACACTTGACAAACAGATTAATTAGCCACGTGGTGAAGTTCACATGAGAACGACCTCTTGTGACCTCTTTCATGCTGGTTATGACTTACCAGCCTTAACAAACGTTGCAACTACTACCAAGCTAGCAAACTAACACAACAATCTGACTGAACAAAAGTTTGACAATGTGTTAAAATCAACATACAAACTCCCCCTGAACAAAACAAGCCAAACAAACATCTACAATCACCTCACTCAACTGTTTTGTTCATCTACCTCACACAGCATTTGTTTCTCGTTGCTCCTCAGGTTGACGACCAAATGAAGCTCCTCCAGAATTGCTGGAGTGAACTTCTCATCCTGGACCATATTTTCCGGCAGGTGATGCACGCCAAAGAAGGTTCCATCCTCCTGGTCACGGGGCAGCAGGTGAGTAGCTGCTACATCTTCTCTGTGAGACCCTCCCCATAGATCTCATCAGGTGTTTTTGGCAGTGTGGATCAACAGCCTTTAAAGTGCTATCGACTGCACCAGCCACTCCATTAAAAATAGATTACGCTTAGGTATAAACTAATGTGGCCAGAATAATCAATTGTACACTTCTTATCAAGCGTGGTGAGCGAATAAATAAAATGGTTGGTTAAGCATGCACGAGTCAACATGGTGAAGAGGAGAGAGGGGGAGACAGAGAGATGCAGATGGAAGGAAGGCAGAAGAAATGTATGATTGACCTCACTTCTCTCTGAGGAACAACGCTGGATGGACGCCTCGGGCTCTGCCGAAGCTCTCCGCACATGAGGACCTTTAATTCTGTCTTCGGCTGTGCCGCATGCACACACACTTCCAGAAAATGTTTAAACCGCTTATAAATAAATATGCTTCCATTGGCCTGTCAGTAAGACAGGAGTTTAATTTTTAATTCTGTGTTTTCTTTCCACCGGTTCCCGCTCACAACAAAATGATCTCCAACAGTAATGACAACTTAAAACTGCATGAAAGCTGTTACTTTTTTTTTTTTTTTTTTGCAGTTTTAGGCGTATCATTGTAAAATAGAAGCACATTTATGGGCGAAACATACCGGAGATGGTGCTTACACAAGCCATGTGAGTTTGAATCCGGCTCACATTTACCATTACCACGCGTTATTTGAGATGAAATGGGGAAAAAAGAGAGGAAAAAATTCTGAAAAAAAAAGATCTCAAACTTAAACTGAGCTTGGATTTGTCATGATACCGAAGTCAGACTCTATGCCAACAACATCGTTTGTATCTTTATATCTCCTCACAAATTTCAGGACACATATCAAGCAATAAATCTGATACGAAAACTAATAACGTAAGTGAACTCTGTGCATTGTCCTTTGGTCAGGTATGTCACGGATCACACATTGAGACTTGTGAGAGTTTACCATGCTATTGTATCACTGTCTTTGACTGCATGCTCTGCGTAGAGCATCTCAGTGTTTGATTAGCGAGGTCTGGCCGAGGATTGGGGGCGGGGCAGAGGAGGGCCAGACCTTGTTTGCATATTTTGCCTAATGAACAGCTGGTGCTGAGAAAAGCCTTTGGGGAAGAGAAGCAAAGACTCGTACAGTTCATTACGTCCTATTATTCCAGAGCAGAGCACTGACAGCCCGACCACCCAACACACGCATTAACAAACACTGTACTGAGTTTATGCACAACAAACGGACGCTCTGCCAGTTGCTAAACGAATTATTTAAAAAATTATTTAAAGAAACTTCAGACTGCCTTTGAGTTTATGTGTGTAGCGAGTGTTTGTGGATATAAGTATTGTAGGAAACTACAAACTACTATAATAATAATAAAAAGACAAAAACATAATGAAAGCAAATCCATCAACAATGCAATTGCAAATTCAATGCCATGCAATTTACACAAACATAAGTGATCATCCAAACAAATACATTTCTTACAATGAATCAGATAGGACAGGACATTTGATTGTTACCTAAAGCTGTGTGCACAATATAATGTGGCAAAAGACAGCAATGCAGGGATGTAAGTTAACTGTTAGTGATAATGAACTGAAAACAGTAGTTAGGCTAATAGCTTCACTTACTATAGCGAGCTACTCTACTTAAACTGTTCACCTCACACGCTCCGGTCTTGTTCGAGAATGTGTCATTGTTTCTCCCCAGAGTTGGTATAGCAGCACAGCTGCGAGGGATCAGTCAAAAACTGATGTGACACATGACACTGCACGGGCGGCCGTCCAGCATGTCAGAGACCCTCGTGCCCCTGTGTTAAACACTATTCTCTGTCTGTCTGTCTCTCTCTGAAAGTGCCAGACCTTCAGAAGAATCTGAATCATCATTATCAGATTCATACAGGGCTTAAGATCAAGGCTTCACTGGAGACTGAATTAGAGAATATTACCACAGACTGTTTGCTGATCTGCTCCTTATACACACGTGTAAAATTTCTGTGTAGAAAATTGTTACACCCTGTAAAAATCCTAATGAATACAATACATTTTTATATCTTTGGTTTTTTTTAAATAGCAATATTAACTACAAAACATTTTTAGTAACTGATATTAAAAATTGTATATTTTTATATTTAATGTATCAAATATTTTTATTTTAGGTTTATTTAATCTTAGTATACTGTTTTTTTATGTAAATGTGTCAGCCCATACCACTACTGTAAAAGAACAGGTTGCTACCGCTTAGGGGCATGTGGTCAGATTGTTAATCCAGTTAATTGAGAACTTCAGTAGCTTCCGTGTCTCATGTCGGCTTTGAGATCCACCAACGCAGCCGGAGAGAAATGCGGAATTCTCCTGCCAGGACTTTAAAAAATTCCACTCATCATATTTACACAATAAATAAATTCCAATCCACCCGCGTTTTTAATTGCAAATCCGGCTCAGAGGGAGCTCTCCTCGCACTTAGGGGGCCCATCGTCCACCTTCCTCCAGAAGCCTGGCGCAGTCAATTATGGTAATGAATTGTCAATAAATATAAAAATTTAATATGGCCTGCTTATATTGAGTGGCAGCTAAGGACTTGCCTGCAAGACAGATTTGCTGCTGCTGCAGATATTAAGTGCACCTGAAAGGGGAGGAGAGAGCCATGGGGGTCCCGCGCAGGGTTCGGCCCTGTAGCCTGGGGGACCTCCAGGGGCCCCCGCTCACTCACGCCTCTCCAACCCCCACCACCCTTGTCTGGTGCGGGGCGCTGGGGTCCGAGGGTCTGGGCACCAGGGATGGAGAATCGTGCAGCTCTTCCCTGTTCGGTTTGATGCTAATTATCATTCAGAATGGGATCGGAGTTCTGTCCCTGCTGTGCTGAGAGGAGCTCAGCTGTGCTGGGGAAAGAGAAAGAATGAAAGTGTTGGACGAAGCGTAGAGCTGCCAGACCTGGTTATATGCTTGTTCTTATGCTGAAAGCTAGAAAGGTGGTGCCAAATGCAGTTTGACTCCAGTTTGGAGTTTGGAACTTATAAACAAGAGTGACTCCAATTCTAAATATGGAATTTTAAATGAACGCTGAAGGCTGAACCTGGGAGACAGCTGAACCCTGAAGAAAGTGTCTATACAACAATTAATTCTGACTTTATGCCATTATTGGTTTGAGTGATTAATCTTTCACTCATATCAGCACAGAAGCCCACAGGCTCCATATAACAATCCTTCACAGGGGTCTGAAATCTACCCCAAAAAATACAAGACATAATAAATGCCCCAAAATTTTAAAAATTACTAAAGGACTCAAAAATGTAAAGAAATAATTTTATTACACATGTGAATATTAAATTAGGTTAAAATGTGTTTTCTCCACATCTTAGGCACATTTTTGTTGTTTGTGTGTTTCATAATTGTGAATGTTTGTGTACTTGAGATGGTTTGAAACCTGCAGAGATCTGTTATGTTGCTTTTGGTAATGACTTATTGTGTATGTGTGCTTTTTTCGCCCCTTTTTTTCAGGTGGATTACACCCTAATTGCCTCCCAAGCCGGGGCCACACTCAGTAACCTCCTGGGTCACGCACAGGAACTGGTGAGCAAACTGCGCTCCCTCCAGCTGGACCAGAGGGAGTTTGTCTGCCTCAAGTTTCTGGTGCTGTTCAGCTTGGGTGAGTTCAGATGGAGGGGTGGAGGGACGTGGGCTTCAGCCTTTGTGCATTGGCCAAATCTCACTTGCTTGCTTCCAAGGTTCTTGAGGGACCTTGGGATAAGCCAGGAGACGCTACTGTATATATGATAAGACCATCATTATGAAAGCCATCATCTCACTCAGATACCCTTTTCCTGCCTGAAGTGGGGTTAAAGTCACTCCTTTCTGGACTGACCTCAGACCAGCCTCATTTGTCCAAAACCAACTGTTAATCATATCGTAGGACGCAGCCTTTGCCTCAGTCTGCAGTCTTAGCCACAAACCCAGACTCAACAACAACGCTCAGTCTAACCCAAATGTGGTATTAAGAAATGAGTTATTCAATCGTTATTTTTAAGATATTGACATATATAGATATGTTTGAATCATTTTCACTTTTGGGTAAATAATTTTTTAAAATCAAACTACAGTATAATACAACAAATCTCATTAGATTACATGGATATTTAACAAGCTAGCATGTTATGATGGTCCTGTCAATCATTTTTCTATGCTGTGTGACTTAATGTACACACAATGTAATGACAACCTAAAATCGTTAGCTGGGTCTAATAGTTGGCGAGCACATTCTGTTTTGCTTCTATCAATAACCTTCAAGGTATCAGTGCTTTGCTTCTGCTAGTCCGCTAGCCTTACATTGTGATCCGATGTTCCACAACCGCAAACTGACAAAACCACTCAGGTCAAGGCAGCTCTTGCATCCAATTCACAAAAGACACAGCTCTACATCATCAAAGACCAGCATGAGAAAAGAGGCATTTGTTTGGCACTGTAAGAACATTCTGGAATATTAATGCCCACAGTCCACATCGACATCAACATCTTGTGGTTCCAGAAATAAAAAAAGAAAAGACAGAATAAGATGTGCATAGGAAGCGTATGCTTCAGATCTTCCCTGTTTGCTGTGTCCCTGAACCACATGAAACCACCAAGTGGAGTGTGAACGTCCTCATTGGTTCTCCAGCCTCACCTTGAGAAGATTCCTCACATCTTTTAGAATGAAGCTCAGTGGAGAAGATCTCTCAGCCTTGCAAAGTTTATGTTGAACAGGTTTGCGTGGCGTTTTTTTTTTTATTGGAATAGTAGCGGTTCGGGAGGGATCTGGAGTGTTGGTGTTAATAATTAGGCGGAAACATCATTCATAATAAAGGTCTCACCTGAGGGGACGGTTTGCCCCAGGCACTGCCCTGTGCGAGCAGCTAGCCCGGCCCATTTCTGTGTGCCAAGCCCAAGGGGGGCTAAGAGACTACGAGAACTAAGCCTGGAGATCAAAGATAACTCCGATTAATAGTATCCTGTGGGCAGGGGGTGGCAGGAATCTGTGGACATAGAAATAGGCACATGAGAAATGCACTTTGCCAGTTACTATTAAACAGCCAATCACACGTTAAAGCTGCAATCCATAACTTTTGTCTCTCTACTGCCACCTCTGTTTGAAATAAGGTAAGGTGGCCGTTTTGAACACTGATCTGTTATGTACTTGCTTAATAACAGACTTTTGTTCACTAGCCTAGACCATTAGCTTAAGATAATGTTTTGTACATTTTGCTAATTATCGTTGTTTTAATATTCATTTGTCTTTATCACTTTCTTTACCATTATCACTGCTTTATTTCACTGTTACATATCTTTTGATATTTTTCACTTGTACAGCTGCTTTGTAACAATGTGCTGCTGTTAAAAACGCTATAGAAATAAACTTGAATTTAACTAAACTAAATTTGTAAAAGTTACGGATTGCAGCTTCAATTAAATAAAACATGAAACTACAAGAAGTCTCTATCTCTGCTCACTACCTCTGTCTTCAAACCTTTATGAACAGAGAGCATTTGTCAACAGACATTGTCGGCTTTAGTGCATAAATGCTGGCAAGTGCGTTTTCATGTAGATGTAATCTTTGATGACCGCTTTTGGTCATCTGCAATATGTTACCACCATGTTGAAATCTTTTCAGTGTTTAAAAGGCTAACCCACAAGCTTTTAACAAGTATTGACTGGTTTAAAGGAAAACAGTAGACAGTGTATGCCCCTTGCATATACTTGCATCATTACCTTTTAGGGTGCACTACACACATCACAATTTCATTTCGGAGCCAATGTCATTGTTTATAGGGAATGTTTTGCAGAGGCGGCTTGTTTTGTACAAACTTCACAACAGATTCAGTTAGCAGGTAAATGTGCTGGTAAGCCCAAGGCTGACCTCCATGGCATCAAGCCCAC
Organism: Chromobotia macracanthus; assembly: GCA_036877525.1. Classification (NCBI taxonomy): domain Eukaryota; kingdom Metazoa; phylum Chordata; class Actinopteri; order Cypriniformes; family Botiidae; genus Chromobotia; species Chromobotia macracanthus. The sequence continues at coordinate 4,287,277 of JAZGTH010000033.1, read as the reverse complement.
TGGATCGCTCTCTAACAAACTTTAAGCATAGCGTTCCATCTCTGGCCAGCATGCACAAATGAAGCCTTTTAAAGAAAATCAAAGTCACTTTTACCCTGGTTCCATTTCCCACAGCTTGTACTTCTCTATTAGCACTCTCAGACATCACAATCTGTCACTGTTGGGCAGCCCAGAGGGGCTCTTTGTAAAGCTAAGTGTCAATAAAGAAGAGGACAGACATGATTTGACCTGGGAGCAGTCACTTGTCTCCTCCAGTCCTCTGGCATGTCGAGAGGACCGATTGCGGTCGGCCGATCAGTTCTCAGGCTTTTTCGCCGGCCGAAGCATCTCTATCTTTTCCCCGTCAGTCTTCACTTTGAATAGATGCTGTGGATCTAGCTGGAGCTGAAGGCTTTATCAATGGTTAAATAATTATGGCCGTGGCATTGATTTCCTCAACAGCAGTACAGGAGGTGAAGGGTGAGCAATGGTCTGTGAGTGGAGGGGGGCACGGCAATTTCGGGAGTCAGACTGTCTCAAGTCGTCTGTGACTGCCAGAGTTGTCTGAGAGAGATGCAGAGTTTAAAAAACACTGCACTTAAAGTGTTAAGATTTTTACATTTTTTACATTCACATTGACATACATTGTCAATGTACAGGGTACAATGAGCTGCTGAAAAACTGCGAAACGTGATTGAAACAGGTCAAGGCCAATTTATCTGTTAATTACTCAAGCAGACACACTACACATACATAACCAAGAGTGTACGAACAACTCGAAAAGTGGACACACTGTGGCTCGGCTCCTTTACCGATTAATATAAATATATGCTCAGTAGCTTGTCTGCCATGAACTATGCATTAGTCTAACTATGAACTATGCATATTAATCCAAAATTTTGAGGGATGAACAATAAACCAACCACAACATGTTTAGCACTCTAGACCACCAACAAAACTGACAAGGTCTTTTGACTGTCAAATCCCTGAGGCTCAGCTGGAGAGCTCTTCCAGACACCTCTGAAGAACACACCATAAAATCATGGCATGCATTCAGAAATAAAGACCTTTCCTCTTTTCCCTGTCTTTAAAGAAGCAAAAATGGATGTTTCCACATAGGTAGGCTCTAATTAAGCTGGCCTGTCTTGTTTACCTGATCGAAATCGATACGTCTACCCTTGTGCAAAGAGAGCAGAGATCAGTAATGCATGTGCAAAGATCCATAACAGGTGCAAATATTCATTTCCTGAAACAGACCAAATAATTTGGAAGTCGGTTGAGATTGATTAACATTCGAGTGCTGGGATGGTTCAATATTTACGCCTTGGAGACCCCTGGCTGGGGCCAAATAATGATGCATAAAACTGCAGCTACGTCTTAATTAAATGCAAGATAATAGGGGCAGGTTTTTCTAGTGAGCCAAGCAGTTTGGAGCTGACGGGTTGTAAGTCATCTGAAAGATGCGAAGCTTGGGGCTCTAATCAATACACATATAACGCAAGTGTATGCATCCACCCTTTAAAATCACTGCATGTGTGCTTATACGAAAAAACATTGACAGCAGAGATGCAAACATTTATTTTCAGTGATTTGTGGACAAGCCCTTCCCCAATCTGACTGCTCATTGCATCGCGTTTAAATGCGTTCCTTTCCCATAAGCTGCCTTCAAAGACGCTTATTTAGATTTCGCTTAAAGGTGAAAAAACCTTCCAATCAATCCTGCGATAACCCTAATATTTGAGGGTTATTTCTTTGCCCTTTCATTCAATACGACAGAATTCGAAAGCTTCTCTTCTGTCACATCTTTGCCCTCATTAGGAGCCTTAAAAGGCTTTCAGACTTTATCAGGCTTTAAAAGCTGCTGATATCTGCCTGTGCAGAGCTTTTAAAGGGGAGTAAAAAAATCAGCTACACTTTACTTCTGTTGTGCGTTGGCGGCGTTCAACGAATTTTGAACGTTCCACTTTGATTGCAACACATTGCACGTGTGTCATCGCTACAGTTTGTGTTTATCTTTTCAGTTTATCCTTCTTTTGTTCTTTATCTTTTACTATACATTACTTTATGATTAGCTTTAAATCGCAAACAACTTTATGTGTGACTGGCGATCGTTAGCCATTAGCGCCATTATCAGAACGTCTACAAATGTTTTAGATAAGTAATGTTGACAAGTGCTCCAAAGGGAGTAGAATCCAAATCTATGGATTTACTTTTGATAACGGAAAGATTATCTTTATTTGCGTGTATTACTGACCCATAGTTTTACTGTGGTGTACTCAGCCCATAACAAGTATAGAGAGGGGTAAACGCTTCAGTTTCTTTAAGCAAAATCTACAAGTTTGGTAAATGAAAAATAAGCAGTGTTAAGCATACTATGTTAACAAGGATAGACAAAACCATCATACAAATTTTGCAGAAATCGCTGAAATTCCTGCAAAGATCTGTGGGTGCATATTTATGTGGACCTGGATATTACCAACAAAACATGAATTCAGAAGGTTGTTATATCTGGCATTCAAATCTCATCTCAGGTGGACGTCGTGTCCATGACATGCGTTTAAAAGTCCTGCAGGAACGCCACACTTCCTGTAACGTGTTTTCCAATTTTTTCAGTAAGAACTAGAACGGCTAACTTTTGCTTCGACAGAAGCGCAGGATGAAGTGGTTGAGAACACAATGAGCTGCATGTACAGTGAGCTGTAGTCTCTTGTCTGCGTCCTCACTTTCTCACTTCCTCTGCTTCTGCCAGACCCTTATTACAAGCTGTCAGTTTATTATAAAACATTAGAAAAGCGGAGACACTTGCTGTAACTGTCTTATCGATCTGGGGGATAGATTCTGTGATTTAACACCTAGCCCTCCCATATTTCCACATTCTCAGCCTCCTGTTAAACCTATTAAACCTTGTGCTTTCATTCAGCTATTGATGTATCAACATTAACTGTTACAAGCAACTTCAGAAAATCAATGTCCTGCTTTTATTACTGGTTGCATAACACGTTAGCTGGCCAACGCTTCAGTACTTAGCAGGCAGGCCGGTCCCGGAACATGCCCAGCTCATGTCAGGTGTTTCCTAAGTGATATCTGCACTGGAAATATCAATCACGAGAGCTTGGCGCTTCTTTCTGCCTGTTTTTGCAGATAGTTGCACCACAAAGGAACACTTGGGTGCCATTTTTATTAAATCTGCCCAGCAATGTTCCAGGATTCATTGCTAACAACAACTATCACTATCGTTCATGTTTTGGAATTTTGCATTTCATTTGGTTCCTGCGACGTTAAGTTACGGCAATACGAACGTTACACTTTTAGTTTAAACTAGCGATAGACTTGTTCATTATACTTGTTCAAGTATAATGAGCTAGCGGCGTATAAAATAATAATCGCTCGCTCTTTCTGTCTATGACATGAATCGAAAGCGATGCATTTGAAGAGGAAGAGCTAAACATGAGCCATGGCAAAAACAGATCAACCTTAAAGATTTATGAGACGTGCGCTTCTGCCGGGACAAACATATACAGACTTTGTTTTTCCGATCAATAGGCTGAAGTCTCTGCGCAGCCATGCTTTGCGTTTTTACACATTGTTAAAGGGCCTTGTTGTTGTTGCCTGTGCATATCAGAGATTTTTTTTTTTTTTTTTGGCTCTTACGTGACCAGAGGTTTCTATCTGTTCTGCTTGAAGTTAGCATAGTCATGTAGAAGGTGGCATGCTACGATGCTAATACCGCGCCATGGGAGCATCATAGCTGCAGATTCTTCCTTATTTCGCGCTAATTAAGGATTACATTGTCTGAGGGCATTCAAGAGGGACTTTCCCAAGCCTGTAGACTAGCTCAGGACCTTCTCTGTTGAGTGACTGCCTAGCCAATCCAGCTGAGAAAACGTGAGCCGTGGTAAGCTGTTTCTATTGATCAGGGAGCTGCCAGGTCTTATTTAAACATTGCACACAAACACAGATAAGGGTGTTACACAAGCTCCAACATCAACTCCCCCCGTCCCAGCCTGTCATTTCTCAATCGATCCCACAGAAAGAATTCTGTGCTGCAGACATCTATAAAAGTGACCCGGTCATAGCAGACAGAAAACAGCCTCATCGCTCAGCCCCCTGGGTACTCAGCAGGTCAAACACACACTACAGCTGAACAGACAGGACGGTTTCTCATGCAAATAGTACTGCATCAAGTAGTTTGTCAGCTTTTTGTGTGTTATATATATACATACACCAAACACACATATATATGTGCATATATCCTATATATGTATATATATATATGTGTTTTTAAACCTCACAGCAGTCACACAGACTCAAGTGTCCGGACTCCAACCGTGTGGCAATAGACAAACAGCTATGCCAGTCTGGCACTAAAAACAGGCCAGTGTAACCAGAGACAGCCATTAAACGTGACGGCACAAATGAGTGGACAGGTGCTGTGACTCTTGTCTCCCGTTTCCTTTTTTAATCCACCTCTCCTTCCTCCACTCTCATTGTATTTAAAGCAACAAAGCTGTGGAATGCCCGCACTGCCTTCTCGCTGGAATAAATGCTCCTTCATCATTCTGTAATGTAAACCTGCACCTCTGTGGCAAGTGTGAGGAACAAGGCATGGCGTGAGGCTGGTGTCGCACTTCAGGGACAAATATAGAAATAAGAATGAATCTAAACATCGTCCCACTTGCTCCCAAATGGGGGAAGAAGGGTTGCTCAAAAATGGAAGGAGGGACGTGAGGTCACTAGGAGAACTAATGGTGCAAATGCAGGCAGGGGAGGGTTGTGTGCTATCTGTCAGCACCGGGAATGCTGGGAAGTGTGGCTGGGTGGGGTGCTGTCTGTTCCTGGTTATTTTAATGCTTGGAGACTGACTTGATGTTGACGTGTGATTGGTCGTTTTATGACTCAGTCATTCAGTTATATGTTAACCATTGGATTCTATACTTCTAGACTGGTTTGGTTTGCATTGGGTCCTAACCAGGCCCAATTTATCAAAGCAACAAGTAATATCAGTTCATTTCTTTCTCCACTCACAACTACTACAAGCAGAAAAACATTTTCTCTCATTTTTTCTCTTTGTACTGTGAGATTTAACATACCTGGAGAAAAGAATGTATTAGCATTTTCACCTTCATCTCAATGTTGAACCTTTACCCAAGGCTCCGCCCACATTAAAATCTCATTGGTCCATCTCCACGCTCCACAAAGCTGCATATTAAACATCAAATATGTTGAGATTGGCTGTCAAAGATCGCATTGCACAGCACTTCCTGTCATATACTGGAAATATCGCACCTGAAAAGGATGCTAAACCTTTTAGTCAAGGTCTGATTTAGTGGAGTAAATCACCTCCAATCCAGCAATAAAACAAAACAATACACTGAACAGATTTTAACGTCAATAAAATATTTGCCAGTCGAATCGCACACTTTGAGTTGCAGCACAGAATTTAAAGTATGAATGTAATATATCTCTGAACGCATGACGTCTTATGTTATTTATTCACTTATCCAGCTTTCCAGCAGATAGGCCAAAAATTAAGCAAAAGTTTTGACAAGAAGTTTATAAACACATCATGTAACATTAGCCATGAGGACAGCAAGACTGCAGCTTCTAATATGTATTAAATGAGAAATCACACACATTTCTCTTAATTTTGAAGCAAGTTGAAGTTTGTGAGGAAAAGACAATGACAAATGACAATATTACATTACATTGTATCTGCTTCTATTTCTTCTAAGCCGTTTTAGGAGAAACATCTGGGATAAAGTTGGGAACATCTGGGAAAAACACAACTGGGAAGTCTGTTTAAAGGAACACACTATGACTGTCAAAACAATAACACAAGAGATCCTAAAACTGGAAATGTAAAGTGTGAAAGTGCGTGTCCGCGGGACGAAAGAGGAGGACAAATCATGCTATGGTTTAACTGTCCTTCACTCAGAAAATATACATCCCCGGGCACTGCTAAATTATTAAGTCAAATTTGTCAAAAAGAGGGTAGAGTGAAACAGAGAGCTATTGATGGGAGCTTGGCTTTAATGACCTCATTAGGTGTGCGGTTTCCAGTATGAGCTGAATCTAGACTGCAGGTAGAGTTTGACCCCTGAATGATTTTCTGTCACTTTATTATAAACAAGAAGAGCTCACCCCCATTTCTCTGCATGTAATCAGCAAAGCAGAAGTGTGCTGAGTGCAAATACAAGGATTCTGAAATGATGCTCTGAGGTTGGTCATGGATATCTATATGCCTGTCTATCTCAAAATGATGGTTTTCTGGTAACTTTTTTTTTAGAAATGATCCATAACAGATAAATAAATGCAGCATGAATCAATTTCAATTTTATCCCCCCTTTTATATACTGTATACCTTATTTCCTTCTCCAAATACGAGTTAACCTACCTTACATAGCTACAGCTTTGCTTGCTTATGTCTTTAAGACAGTTTAAGTACAGATCATTAAAGTTGGATCAGCTCACGGCCTGAAACGTCTGATCCTCGACAGTGATTGCACTAAAAAATAAGCAGATGTAAATATATTTCCCTTTACCTTTAGAGCAGGCAGAGTGCCTTTCAGCTAGCATTTGTAAAAAGAAACGTTTGCCTTAGCTTCTGCTTATTTCATCACACCTGAGGCGTTTTATACCTTCCCTCTCCCTGTTGAGTGTGCCGTGTCAAAACCATCCTTGGGCGACCAGGACATGTCTTCTACCTGCTTAGCACAGCAACGGCGGGCTTACATTTGACTTAATATATCCCCAACTGTTCCAGTCCTGTTTAATTCTCTTTCATAGCGATTGGAGATGACCAGGAATGAGTGGATTGAACCTTCATGTGCCTTTCGGCTTTTCTGTGGCTTAGTCAGGAGGACCAAACCTTGAAGAAACAAGTGATGAATTAAAGTCATTCATATGCAACAGTATTAGATAAAGTAAAACGAGAGAGAAAACAAGAAATGGTTAAATTTAAGTTTGCTTGGACAGATCATGGTTTTCTTTACTCCCCTAAGATCCCATGAAATTTGAATTTTGTGGATTTTAGACCATGTCTTGAAACGTTGAAGCCATTTACATGCAAGTTCCCTAGATATTTTTATATCCGACGTCCCGGATATAGATGTCCCCCTGCTTGATACCACCTGCAACAGGTCTGCACAGGATTGTGGGTATTGCATGATGTCATCAAATTCTGCAATCATAATGCAGGAGAGCCTTGCATTTTTTACTATAACATATAGTCAAGATTATTAAAGTAACATTTATAAAATCGATTAATACTTTCAGAATGTAGTTTAATAATCAGGATGAGTAAATGAGCCTTCTGTCTTTCTTTCATAGTAGGGCTCAGTGTGCATTTGACTTTGCAGTGTCCTGCTCAAAGTTGCTGTTTTATTATGAAACACAAAAACACAGAAGAAAATTGCAAAAAAAAAAAAATCAATCAGAAAAATTCCCCAAAAATCTGAAATCTGCCAAAATCCTGAATTCTCTCTAAAATATTCTAAACCCCTTACAGATCAACATTTAGAGCGGTCAAATATCGGTAGTGACCGAGCGGACATTGGCCACGAATGGCGGTTCAGGGGGCCGCATCAAAAGGGAAACAGGCCTTTAGCATTGTGCCCTCCACCGGGGATCATCTGAGTTCATGGGCTGTTGCAGCACGGCCCCATTTTCTGATTGGTGTGCAGCTGGAGGTGAAGTTAATGATGAATAAGGATGAAATTCTGACATGCTTGATTGACTATATGATTACAGCATGCAGTACAGCATACAGGAGGGCCGTGTGTGGGGGAGATGGAGTATGTTTGCCTTTTGAAATGCCCTGGGTGTAATCATACAGCTGTGTGCACACATTTCTCCATAGCAGTAATAAATTCTTACAACCTGTACACAACACTGGGATGGCAGCTCTGCTCAGTTGCACAATTAATTGCCCCGCTTTAAAACGATGTTTGTGTATGATTAGCCTACAAAAGGAAGGCATGCATTTCATTGTGACATCAGCCAGCCGGAAATGTCAATGGATTCATAATTTGCCTTTCAAATCTCGTGTTATGATTTAATTGGTCATTGACTAAACTATTAGAGGTGAGATTCCATAGTCTTGTGTATCTTCATTTGCAGCTGTAATCAATACACCATTACAGAGCATTACAACACGAGTTGAGAATGTGAGTCTATTGAATAAAGGCTTGTATTTTTTGTTTACTAGACATTACAGTACAGTATACAACATTTGCAATATTTGTGAATACTTGTCAGTATACAACTGAATCTCACGAGGGCTTTGGCGGCTTGCCGGCATAAATTTCTTGTGGAACGATCTTTTTCACTTACTAAATCCTTACTAATTAAAAACCATCCCAGCATATCAAGGGGATGGGGGGTGTCTGAGAGTGGGTATGTGAGGTCGTCTAGTACAAGCGCTAGTCAAATGAACAATATATTCCTCAGGACCTGAGGCAGGCTACACACCAGCCCTAGTGCACACTAAGGCTGTTTCATAAAAAAAGGAAAAAGTTGATAATTAGTCCCACAGTGGCTAAATGTTGAGATGTGCTTACCATGTGTCAACCTGACTGGGCAGTAACTGCTGCTTGTACGTATTGTTTCACTATCCGTCAGCAGGGCATGATTAAGCACGTCCTGTCGTGGATAAATTAAACAAACACGTTAATTCCCTCCTCGTAACCTGCTTCTCTTGCTCGGGGCGAAAGAGATCAAGTCATTGTCATCGATCAGTGGACTCTTTTAACTCACCCCAGTGCTTCGCTTTTTTACGTTCAAAAGCAGACGCACAATAATTAGCAATTAAAATGGAACTTTTTATGCATCTTCTTTCTTTAATTAGTCTGAGAAAGACTAATCGCAGAAATCTTAAGTGAGAATCCAGTCTATGGTAACTACTTTACTGTAGCGTCAAGTCAGATCACATGGGTTTAGTGAGATCAGTTCATGAAAAACAATTCACATTCATTGTCACTATTATGTTTTCACTACTTATTTGACAGTTAGAGATTGTGTCAAATATTATTATTGTTAACAACAACAATGTAAAGCATTGCCTGCTCAACTTCTTTTACAACATTGTTGCTTCCCCCCTCCTAAAACATTCGGAGAGTCTCGTGTTTGTTTACTTTTTCCGCAAGAACAACCTGAGCGGAGCTGGAGATTTGTAATTGGTCATTTTCTGATTAGCCCCGCCTCCTTCCTTTTCCTGCGTGTGCCTGCTGGTGTCACCCAGGGGTCAAACATCCTCACCAATTCCATGATGCGCTCAGCTTGTTCTGCAAACCTCATTACATGCTGATGGAGTCACTTCCCCCGTCTCTCATTTTCTGTCGGGTGAGGCAGTCCTGATTATTTTTAGGGAAAAAGAGAGCAGGCAGAGAAGCGTCAGCTGGCTCATTAGATATGACTGGGCGGGTCTGAGTGCTTTCCCGATCGTTTGGAGGCACACGCGGACCCCAGCAGTCTCCATTAGGAGGGACTGTGGTGGGATGACCATGTTCCCATTCAACCTCGGGTCAAAGGAATAAATAAAAGATCACATGGGGTTGCCCCCCAAATCTGATTAAATAGAGCCACACGCTAGGGATTCATTAGCAGTTCCTGCAGCCGCAGAACCATCCGCACCCTCATCTGGAACTCAGGAACACATGCAGGTCCTTCCTTGATTACTGTTGGTGTGTCATAAATTAAAGATATCATAAGGAACATGTAAAAATCGATTTTGGAATGTAAAAAAATAAGAGTCTAATTATACCCCTCTGATGAAGAAATGAAGCAGCATTTGAGATCTTGGCTGCTTTTGGTCCCTGGAGATTCGTTTTCCCCAAATTAATTCACTTTTAGTCAAATTCTCCAGAGATTTTGAGCATGGCCTAACAGAAAGGGCTCAGAAAGAAGTGTAGACTGTGTTTCAGGTATTTTAGCAATTCCATCATTTTTGCCTTTTCTATCCCAATTTAATGTGCTTAAACTATACTTGTACTATATTATACTTGTTTATACTATATATTAGTGTATATAATATATCGTATATATTAGTGTATAAACTATATACTAATATACTATATTATACTTAAGTTTAATTAAGCTAGTTCATGTCCTTAAGGGTTTAACACTGTGACTGCAGCGCTTTTAACATTGTTAATTTGGGAGTGTTTGGGGAACCAGTTTGAAACATATTGTTTGAAAATTTTCATTCTGCTAGTGGGGCATAAATTACTTCACTGCACTTTTAGTAACCGAAACATGTTTTCATCTCCTCAGATGTGAAGAACCTGGAGAACTTCCACCTGGTGGAGAGCGTCCAGGAACAGGTCAATGCCGCGCTGCTGGACTACGTCATGTGCAACTACCCCCAGCAGACGGACAAGTTCGGCCAGCTGCTGCTGCGGTTGCCGGAGATCCGGGCCATCAGCCTGCAGGCGGAGGAGTATCTATATTACAAACACCTGAACGGTGACGTGCCCTGTAACAATCTACTTATAGAGATGCTGCACGCCAAACGTGCCTGAGGACCTGCCACGACGACTCCGTCTCAAAGCATCGCACACACTGTTCTCAGCACCACCTCAGTCCAGCGTCATTACCCGACAGCCTTCCAGCAATGAAACGTGCGTGCGAGATTTGCACCGACCACGTGGGTCTGCGGTGCATCGCACAGGCTCACCGGTTTAGCTCTTACAGAGAGGGGATGGTAAAACCTAAAACTGAGGGTTTCGCCTCAAAGGGAAGATTCATTTCTGAATTAAGAAACGAAGTGAATAAATAAAGTGTTATAATGACCTCTAGGCCGCGGATTTATCACAGTGTTGTCGAATTCATGACTGCCAGTCGTTATTTGTTCTGTGTGCAGCTGACCTCGCGATTAAAAGGTCCAAATTAAACAGACTTAAGCTGGAGGGTTTAAGATGACTGGAAAAGAAACGGGTTCTCTTTCAAGACTTAAGACTGGTCTGCCAGCATTGACCCACTGTTTCCATTAGAGCTTGGCCTTGTGCTCCCCCTCTCGTCACACGGGCAGGAGCCAGATCTGAATGCGGAGGTAAATGGACATTACCATGAACACTGGGTGATCATCTGGGTGAAATATGACCTGCGCTTATCATGAGAATAACCTAAAACAATGTCAAGACACAACACAACTTTTTTTAACGCTTTACAAATTTTGCAGTTTTGCTAGAGAAACAGCATCAACCTGGAAATTAAAGTGTCAGAGCCATGATGAAGAAATACTGCCTCAGTCAACACAAGACCAAAGCCTGCAGAGAACAAAAGACTAAAATCAAAAAGAAACAACCACCCTTAACTATCAGTATTAATAATTTGTAATGTCACAGTCATGTGAGTCTTGCCTTATTTCATTTTCATGCTAGCTAACTGTGCTGATGTGAATTACGATATGTAAAATAAAAAGAACATATATATGAAGTATTAATGTTATACAATTGAAAAGAAATAAGAGGTGTTTACGTTCACCTGGTCACATGGGAGGGAACTGTAATGCGTTCAATTGCAAAGCAATGATTTCAAAATAAGACAAAACAGAAATGTTCTGAAGAACATTTCCTCTTCTTTGTTGTGTACAGTCTTCAGCTTTCTTGACCAGTACTTAATTATGTCGTGAGACACTAAATCAGACAAAAATCTCACTTAATACTGAGTTTCAGTTTTCTTATTTTAATTGTGCTGGCTTATTTCTGTGGACTTCTTTTTTTTTTTTGTGGAACACCTGTTTTTACGTTCCACGTTCAAAATGTATGTCACTGGTTAAGCTTAATTTATTGTTTTGGTCTCATCCGCGTGTTACGCACAGCGAGGTGGGATCACGACGCAATGTGTTTGTTTACTGTAGCACGTTTTTGTAGATATGAGAGCTAAACGGCGATGAAGTGGTTCACATTAAACGACCATCAGTCCTGCCACTGTAAAATACCAAGAGCTGTACTGAAGTGATCTGGTGTGACTGAGCGCTGCATCTTTTCTGTCGTGAGATTTCAGTAAATGTGTTCATTTTAGCAATCTGTGTTCTATACCAAAGACAGCGTCTGTCCGTCAGCTGTACTCGCCTGTTTGCATCACAATGAATGGAGGAGAGCTTTGATACTTGGGGACTGTCGTTGTTTTTCCTGAATGGCTCATTTGACTGTATTTCATATGGTGTTAAAGTCAACATGAAATCAGAACGGACTCTATTTACTTTCTTAGCACATATTCCTGGTCTTACGTCCTGAACGAAAATCATTTCTGTAATCCATCATCTGAATGACTGATGAGACTTTTTTGCTGACATCACCTAGGCCTGAAAATAATGGTAAACAGTGTTAGCCAACAGAAATGTAATTGAACCAAAACTGAGGTTTGAATGGCATTAAATTGAAAAAGAATTGGCTTACTTCAAGATGGTCTGGCGCGTGAACTTCACGTGACCTTTACCCTCCAAGTGCCAGTCAAAAAGCCTCCTTTAAGGAACGGAAAGTTTAAGGAACGGCCACTTTTCACAATTCAATCAACTCCTGATAGATTAGAAATCAAGTCCCGTGCAACATTTTCTTCTCATTGAATATCCTGCTATGAGAAATATGTCACCTGACAGACATAAAGTGGCTTGTAAATGTCATTTCATGTTGACTTTAAAGGTCAAACTGTAAATCCAACAACCTATAGAACCAAACAGTTCACACGTCAATTAAATACCTGCTCATGACTTCAGTTCAAAATAGATCACAATGGTGGCCTGACGTCCCCGTAATAAGTTTCTTTGTGCCACCAAATGATCTGGATTAAAATATACCTCAAGACTTCTCACACAAAAGTGATGTAAAAAGTGTTTTGTACACGCAATTTAATTAGCGATCAATGCATGTCGTCTGCATGGTTTCTAAACCCCCTTTGTACATAATGCCAAAATCTGATTTGTAATTTTCCGTCTTGGCTTCATTTTGTGACTCTACTGTATTGTTTGTGAATAGACTGACAATCTCGAGAACTTCCGTGCCCCTCATTCCCTCAGTGTGCCGTTTGTCCCACTACAAATGTTTCTCCCGCTGCTTTGGATGTCTGCTTACCTGCCTCAGTGTTTGGATTTGGATTCTCCTATTTTGTGCGCTGGAAGCCACAGTCACCTCTTGCTATAAGGAGTTTTCGTACGAGCTCTTGGAATCTTTCCATCATATTGTAATAAATGATTATTATGCCAAGGGGTGTGATTTTATTTTTTATCTCTGACAATGATTAAAAATAGTGTAAAGCATGCAGCAGATCCACATGTGATCCAGAGCTAGTCTGAATTCAAGGTGAGTGTAATTCACATGAAAATCACATCAAACCTAAATACAGGGTTTCACTGAGGACAAATTACTAACAAGTCATAAATGAGAAAAACATGTATTTGATTCTTCAACAGCCTCGATCAGACATGTACACTAGCTAGCAGTCGAAGGTCGAGTCCAGATTCTTACTTATGTACTGTATGCTGGGCATTTGCTAGCTGCTTTTCCTTCACATATACAGTATAAAATTATTCTGTACATTAATTTTATACGCAGGCATAATTTATATGTGTAAACTAAATAGTGAAGAGTATTTGTCAAGCATTTAAAAATACAAAGTTCAAAGATTACAAAAACATTTAATTCAGTTAAGTGTGTGCAAACTTTTGACTAGAAGTGTATTGTAAAGATAAATTAAAAAGAAAATAACTATGTTTATAATTTACAGTAAACTTTAAAGCCTAAACAACTAGACTTAGACTGTATGCAAACTCTCAATAATTTAACCTTAAGAATTAATGAAACAAACAGAACAAGGCAGAAATTTACGCAGGTTTGTGTTTCATAAACAAACAGTTTCAGATTGTAGTTTACAATTCCACATAACAGAATTTAACATTGGAGAAATACAAGTATACACATTATATTAAAACATACAGAATATTGTTTACACTGAGGTCAATTAAACAGATTCACTTTACCAACCACAAGATGAGAAGAACTGTTTCAATGAAGAATGAAGACATGTTGCCGTTGTGCAGGAGAGGTGAGTGAACGGCAGGGCATCACCTCGGCTTCCATGGGTATGTTAAGATCGATTTCTTGGCCGTGCTGTCTTGGGGTTTCGTTAAATGCTCCTGAGAAAAAATACACAGTTTTGTATCATTACTGTCGGCTACATACATAAGAGCAAAATAGTTTTTTCAAAGTTAAATTTACGGCATTCGAAAGTGACTGCAGTTTTGTTATTGACGATATTACAGTATATACATAACTACAGTATCATACGAGTTCTAACCGATTTACAAATATATGCAAAGTTAAATATACAAGGTAGATTGTCAAAGTATAATGATTTCCATGATCATGTAATACAGATGGCATTTGTAATCCAAAGCTTTAGCCTAAAACAACATCGTTTTCCACATTCCACAGTACAATCCAGAGATTGATATAAATATTTATAAATATTATAAATATATATATTTGAAATATTTCTAGAGATGTGCTGAGATTCAGTGTGAGATCAGACTGCGTGGCAGTGACACACACGTACAATTCTGATAATAAACTGATGAAAACCATTCAGTTCATTCCCAGGTCTGACAACAATTCAATAATGACTATATATAAAAACAAGTTTTGAATACAGAGCGAGTTTATAGCATTTATGCTGACTGCTGCATGTGCACTGTAGTTCAAATGTTTGAAAAGAAGACAAGAAGAAACGTAACTACATTCATGTATGCATTAATCACAAGGCCCTAATTCACAATCTCACATTAACGTACATATTTATATCATAACAGCCCCACAAATCCAACCAAACAGCATATAATCAGTCAGGGTCCATCAGTAGATATCAGGTCATGTTAAATGGAGTCGTACTACAAGCAAGAAACTTGCAAGCACAACTGCAAGAATTAATCAGTGCATATTAAATAGGACCACGTGGATTGTCATGCTAAACCTCACCTCAACATGCAAAACAAACACGGCTGGTTTGAAACAGAACGAGGCGAAGGTCACCGTCCTTTCATTTAAAGGTACGCATTATACCCAAGTTTATATATACAGAAGAACCACAAAAACACTAATGCCTATTTTCTGTCCTTATTAATCACGAGGAAAAAGAAAGACAGAAAAAAACGGGACACAAAAAACACCTGAACCGCGCTCTCAGCATTCCATTAATTACCCAGACAATGACAACAGAGGCAGATTTTTCAATTTCAGGGAGAAAAGAAGCAGACAGGCAGAGAGAGGGAGACCGGAAACGGAGGTAGAGAGAGATAGATGGAGAGAGGGAGAGAGAGAAGCGCATGCATTCAGAGCCCTTCACGCTATACCGGCACTTAAATCCATTGGACCTCCCATGAAAAAGACTCAAGGTTACGTCCAATTGAAAATCTTCACAAACAGCCACTTCAGAAATCCATTTAGAGCCAGTGCTGAAACATCTCATTCAAACATGTCGTCCTGTTAAAATGCTCGCGCTTGCTCCTCTAAAACTCTTTCTCCGGCTGCCGCTCGCCAGGCCTCTTTGTAAAAGCGATTAAATTTCCACATTCTGTAGCACAAAGACATAATTACACAGGATCAGAAATGCAGCCCAAACAGAAGGTCAGACGTGAAAAATGACCTCTTATTGCCAGAAATGATAGGCCGCTTGGCCAAGAGTAATTTGTAACAATACCGCTGCTCGCCCAGTTTGCTGGAACAGCCTGTGGAAAACACCCAGATGCTGTATAAGCACTGAGAGAGCTATACACAAAACATTTCTGCTGCTTTCTAACTTCAATTAGAGGTAAACAGAAACAAGTTCACTTCTTTAACGTTATAGATTACGTGAAAACGAAAACTCCTTTATTTACTGACTTGTGTCATTCCAAAACAATGACACAACTAGTTAATATGCAATATTATGCATGTTAATATGCATGTTTATGTTCACACTTCTGAAAGAAAAAGAAAGAAAGAAAGAAAGAAAGAAAGAAAGAAAGAAAGAAAGAAAGAAAGAAAGAAAGAAAGAAAGAAAGGAGACGTTTTGATAAATGTTCACGTTGCTCTTTTAATACATAAAATATCAAATAAAAAAAGGGGCCATCAAACTCTCAAAAGCTCAATACGTGTGCCTTTGACAAATCACAACTCATACCAGCTTTAAATACGCACAAGTATGGACACAATGTTCTGTGAATAATGATTCCTCATGCAAATCCATCATCTGGGTTCAAGAAGTCTTGAAATATTGCCCATATGGGACATTATATCAGAGATATTATTTAATGACAAACCAAACATACAGTACATCATTTGGTAAGCAAATACAGCTCAATAGACAGAGGCACCTCAGAAATAAGGATCTTATGTATCATATTCTTCTAAATGCATGATCACTTTCTAAAGAGAGTCTGTAAATTCACTAGACTCCCCTTTGGAAAAGATTATACAGTATTATTATTGCGAACCCTCAAACCAGTATAATTTTATAAGCAGTGCAGTTAAGCACCACTGCCATCGGCTAAGTGAAGCACGATAAATGAGATACGAGTCTCCTGAAAAACTTCACGTGTGTATGCTTCCAAGCACAATACAGCTTAAACTACATACTCACGAATTAATGCTTATGCTGAAACCAGATAGTTCTCAGCACTTTAGCAAATCTTTAAATCTTTAGCAGTCAGTGTTCAGGGCTGAAATATCTGACAATTTTAACACTAATAACCATTATAAAACACATGCTGTGTGTGTTCTGACTCTAGAGAAGGATGGAGTGTGTGTTATGTGGATATCCAGGCTGGCAACCACATAAAGACACACACACACTCGAATATATTCTGTTTCAAAGGTCTTCCTGGATTCTCCCCTTTTAACATAAGGGGAGTGTGTACCCAAGGTCACTTCCTGATTGTGTCTCCTCCAACGAGGTTCCAGATTCAATAGTTAAGTGTTTCTTTGTGCTCTGACATCAGGAAGTGTCAGAGTTTTTAATGCATCTGCTTGGAAATGTCACCCAAGGTTGTCTGAACCAGTGACAGGAGTTAGAGAGACAGACTTCTGCAGACAAACACAGATTTACAACAAAATTCAACAGAACTAGTCAAACCCGGTTTGCAGACACAGCTACAATCTGCAAACGACACGTATGCAGATGACAAGTCATAATTGATTAGACACGCACATATGGGTCCACTCAGTTTTGGGCCGGATCTGTTCTTTGAATATACATTAAACATTCTTATATAGACTGTTAAGAATTTTTTAATTAAAAAAATGATAAAAGAGTAATTAAAAATGTTTGATGTAAAAATGTTCTTGTGAGGCTTAAAGTTAAATATGTCTATATGGCGTAACTGTCTAGAGATTATAAAAAGAAAACAAATTTGAGTTTTGGTGATTCTTGACCAAATTTGTTTTAGGTCAACTGACGTAACCCTAAGAATATTCTTCTTAATATTTCCTTTCCCTATTCTTCTTAATACTCCCCTTCTTAATATTCACATTTTTCAAAACTGTATAAAATCAACATGAATAACAAACTGTTATTTCTGGGTCACGTTTTAACTAGGAATTTAATTTCTCTTATTATTATCTTCATCATTGACTCATACAGAACTAAACAAACAAAAACTATTAATAACAGCATCTGAACACACGTCTAGCCCCCCAAACACACACACAGACACACACACACACTGGAGATGCTGAACTCTGCAGGACCCTGTGTGTTGCTCAGAGTCTGACGGGCTCTCACTCTCCAGTGAGGAGCGCTCAGCCTTGAATAGTGACCCGCTGAGGAAGCACTCAGGAAACAGCAGAGTGAGGACCATCACATCATGGCAGAACCAAATCAAACACAATAAACCAACTGCTGGTAAACACACACACACACACACAGTCACAGATCTGGACACTGTCCACTGTTTCTCTTAAGACATTGTAGAGAAGTATCTGAGACAAAAAAAAAGTTCCTCAATGATACCTGAATGAAACATTACTGAGTTCGTCTGGGTGCAAAAGCAGAACATTCATCTCTGTCTTTCTCTCCCGTTGTGTGGTGAAGAAAATAACCTGAAGAAGAACTTTTGGCTAATCGCCTCTGTTCTTCTGGTAAACAGCTGTTCCTTCACAGCAGATACTTGATGGCAAATCAGTGGTTATTTAGTCTGCCAGTCAATCCTTGGAGACCGTTCGGTTCCTCTACAGCACGGGCTCCCTGGCAGCAGCTACTTGATATCAGACAGCCTGTGTGTGCGGAACGAACATGACACACTGTGAAAGAGGGCCACATCAGAGGGCCGGAGCCCTGGACCATCAAAGAGAGCGTGGAGGGAGCTCCGGGGGGAACACTGGTGTGCATCTGTTTCAGTATGCATCAGAGAAAAGAGGGCTGCTTTTTGTCACCTGCAGAGAGAACCAGGCAAACCTGTCAAGCTGTCATTGACCTGTGGCAAGACTGTCGGTCCCTGCCGCCACTTTGCATTTGTGTGTGCGCATGTGTGTTCGAGAATGAAGGAACTGTATCTGCTCAGCATCAGAACTGAAGGAATTCTGACTGACACTGCGTGAGGGTTGATGTGTGTAAACTAACCGGGTGTAGATGATGTGCAGATGTTTCATTCTCTGTGTGAAACACCTCTCCTGAGAAGTGTTTACTTAATTCTTCAGTTGTTTTTATAGTTTTGGGGGGTCTTCGCTGTTTTATTGAAAGCAAATGTGGAGAGATGACAGGAAGTGATGAGGAGGACGGAATAGGTTCGGAAAACAGAGACAAATTCGAACACTGAATTTAATATAAGCAAAAGGGAACACTGTCTACAGTCTTAAAAAGTAAAAGAACCTTATGTAAAGACTATGTAAAGACTTTTCCTAGAGGGCATTGATTATGCAAACTGTTCACATCACACTAATTAAAGCAATGTAAATAAACAAATGTATATTAAAAGATAAACTTGTTGTAACAGGTTGTTACACATCATAAGTTGGATACCAGCATGGAAAGCAGCAGTCTGTGTAGGCAGTACACATCTAGGCAGCTCAATAGGTTTTAAAAGGGGATAACATCTCATTAAATGTGCACACAAATTTGGTTTGTTTTAAATTGCCGCAACCATTTGCTAATAGGTTAAAGAGAAATAGACCTGGAAAAGATTATAAGATCACATACTGTAGCTGGACGGTAATGACTAAATCATTTCAACTTGTATTTTGTTTGTCTTATGCAAGCTTGAGGATCTGCTACAAACTACAAACTAAAATAGATCAAAATATAAAACAAATCAGATAAAGCTATTCCTGTAATGGATAAAAATAACCAGAACACGTTTTTGACATTTTTGAATTTTTTTGTCCGGCACTGGACTGGACACGCATGGGGAGATCAGAAAGCGAACGCTGTCTTTGATATACACGTCAGATTAAAATGTGGGGCTCATGAATAATGAACGCATGTTGTGGGGGATCATCTTCAATAAGTCAGGAGAGAACAGTGGTACCCGCTCATGGAGGGTCTGGCACACGGCTCTAATGACTTCACCCAGAGACCACCACAGCCCCTGTGAGCCATTTCACACGAATAACCAACAGCTCCAGTCTAGCAAGCTGTTTAATTAAGGCCTGGTCTAATCTACATCTATTAAACTGGACTTTACTGTTGAATTTCTAAGATGGATATGAGATACACCATCTGAATGTTTTCAGTCTAAATGAAACGCAAGCTTGGGTTTTATTCCTTCTTATTTTAAGGTAACATAAAAATGGTAATTTTAAGGAAAATAATAACTATTAGGCCTTCTTTAAGCATAATTTCAATGCTAATAATTAGAGTATTCACATTCATGTATATTGTCTATAAAATACATTTTAACAGCAGAATTTATTCTCATTCTAAACTGGTATAATAGTAATTGTAGGTAGTTTCTTTACATTATATACACTATATAAATGTACAACATTATGTGAATGATACATTGTTGTCCTGCTCATCTAATGCTGTTATCTCCTGCCATTAGCCAGTGACCTGCATTTCAGTGTAAACAGGAAAATCTTTTCAGCATGGACGGAAGCTTTTTTTTGTTTCTTTGTCCCATATGTGCGCTGCCAAGAGCTTCACGCGGTGATAACAGATCAATTTCACAAATAGACAAACCTGATAATTGAGAAACATCTGAACTGTTGACACACATTCTGTCAAGCTTTCATTGAAGCCATGATGTCCATTTACTTTTACTGCAACCGTTAAAACAATCCAGCTTTTAATTTTTTCTGAACTGCTGTGACCTTGAATGAACTCCATGTGGTTTGGGTGAGTGGCAGTGCCAGGATTAGAATACTTCTATGTCCCGAATTCCAGGAAAAGGACGAAACGTTCCGAGATTTCACTTGGAATGTTAAGAATTAAAATGAACGTTACAATGAGATATAAAAAGTACATAAAAGGTTAAAAAAAAATTCCAATAAAAATTATTCTTCAAATACATTTTTGGATGCAACTTATTTTATCATCTTTATCTTAATTCATTATATACAATATTACATACTACCTAGAAAAAAAAATTGAGAAGCTTTCCACAGACCTCCGACTATTGTCAAATGTAAAACAAAGCTGATATTGACATGAAATGAATAAAACACATAGACCTCCTGACCTAATTGTTAAATGTTCTGCCTGACTTAACCCGGGCTTAAGTGCTTTATTATTCAGGGGCAAATAATGATGGAAGGAGCCAGCAGCAACTCGGCAAGTCAGGGGATCAACACTTCCAGGGCTTGAACTTACGACCTTTGGGGTTACACTTTTACATGCCATAAGCTGCAAATATGATGCCCAGGTCAAATGGCACACAAGAGCTGGCCACTTGCTGAAATAACTGTGTATAAGAGTCAAGAGTCAAAACAACACACGTGGGTCATACATATCATGCATCTACAAGGTTTCCTTCTATTACCTGCTAATCAGTTCACCATAGCATGAGGCTTGCATGCAGAGACTCTATCTGGGTGGGTGGACTGGGGTCAACACAGGGCCTGCAGGAAGTGACATCATGAGTGAAAAGATGTCAGCTTGTTTTCCTTTTTTCTTTTCCTGTTGTGTTCTGATAGGAGCTTCCTCTCCAGTGGGAGGTGGAAGTAGGTGTCACTCTCCAATCCGCCCACATCACAAAGGGAAATGTCCATCACACCAGAGCACCGTGACGATCGGTTTCTGCACCGCGGTGATGATATGGGACAAGGGGAGACGAGCTAACTATACATTCCTCTGAGTGATGATTAATTGACATTCCGTCTCCGTACCGATGACACCAGGATGACCGTTTCAATTCTTCAGTGTTTATCTCCTGTGTTTCACATTCATTTACAAAAACACACCAAGGTATTCAGGGCACTGTGGTTTAAACTATTTCCACCCAGTCTGGCTCTTTCTGTCACTACTCATGGATGAATACGAGGGCCTCGTTCCTCTTCAACTACTTTCCCCAAAAATTTGAAAACTGCTCCAAACCCGTACAATTTTTTTCTTCCACGGAACTACACTGTAGAAAAAAACAAACAAACAGAAAATTTACTGCCAGGACATCCTCTGTTAGTTTTACAGACATTTCTGGAAACCCTACAACACATAATGCGGTGCAATATTCAAAACACAGGTGAAAAAGCTCTAAAAAAAATCAAAACTGAAAATTCCTTCATATTAATAAACTGGGCCCTATTTTGATTTTTTTGTGTATAGCCGCACGGACATTCTTAAAAATATTACAAACATTTTGGTTTAAAATATGTCTTTAAACAACAAAGCAAACATGGTTGTAAAGAAAAAAGGTTACCATTACAAACAATCTGTTGATCACATCTGCGCAGAAGCCTCCCTCCATGGGCCTGCGTGATCTAAGCCGCCGATGTTTGCGGCCTGGCTTTTTCCTCCTGCAGACCTAGTCACAGGAGCTCAGTTGGCCGTTCAGCAGTGACATAACAGCTCCGCGTCTCTCTTCCTCTCTCCGCTGATAGATTAGTAGGAGCAAGTGTCCTGCTGGCGATGCACCCCAGGCCACAGGAAACCTCATCGGCTGCAGCGTCTAATGAGGATGTGAGCTATGGCGATGGCATATTAACGTCCAGGTCCCAGATGGACAGTCAGAATATAAAGACAACATGGCGATGATTCAATATGAATTGTTTCAGGTGAAACAATGGTTTCTGCGACAGGCTGTTCAAAGAGTGTGGGAGAGGTGAGTGTATCTGCACTCTGAGGTTTGAAGTATTCGCCATTGTTTTTCTATTAAACGCCTTTTTATTTTGGTGTATTGTCAGTGGGATTGAAGGTTCAATGTGTTCAAAGTGTTTTTGTTCTTAATTTGTTACTTTATTTCAGGAACAAAACGAACGAACACAATATCAGACAAAACGTACAAGTGAAAACATCCGAAGATCAAATTAAAAAGGCTTAAACACCCACAAGGCCTAAATAGTCCATGCTAACTAGCATCACTTGTCACCAGTAGCAGTAATTGGATCTTTAGAGCAAAGAATCTTTTAAGGTAAAGCCTTTGAGGAGTTAAGCCTCATTGATCCAATCAAATGCCTTTTAAAACAGACTAACTGGTCAGTTTACACAGCATTTGGATTAGGAGAGCTGTGCAGGAAATCAGTCAACTAGTGTGAATTCAAAATCTAAAGTGAATTCAATGTCCCTGCTTTAAATTCCTGCTTTCTCTTTCTTTCTATACAATATACAATAAAATCCAAATGTAGAAAAAGTCAAATGTAAAAAAATGATTGTGCTGAACTGGAAAAATAAACACTATAATAAACAAATAATAAAATCTTATTTAAATGGCGTATGCGAAACTAAAAATGAGCACAGAATGTTAGACAAGACTTAAAAGCATTAGAAAAATATGTAAAAAAAGCATAAACGCCATAACGTACACAGAAGTCTCCTGTGACCCTATATGCATCTTTGGCCATGGCCCTGTGGTTTAAAACCACCAAACTAAAGGTATTACTGGCAAACACGAAAACACACAATGTTCTTCTCTCTTCTGCAGCTGAAGCCTCCTCCCTCTCCTCCAGAGCTTTTCAGTTTCATTCTCTTTCTTTTGGCACAAAAACTGTGTAATTAACTTTGACTGAAGCATGACTGACCTCTCGTGTGGCCAGGCAAGAAGCCCTGACAGCAGTGTGCAGGTGTAAAGTAAAACAGGAACCACTGCGGTAACTCCGCAGATGTGTCGAGAACCTGTGAGTCAGGAGATCCCCATGGGGCTGTGTGTGTGGGAGAGACACAACTAGCACGAGGCCCTGCGGCTCTCCTGCCAGGATGTGTAACCTCACACGGCCAAAACAGGAAGCCCTGCCACTCACTTAATGATTGACACACTGGCGGAAGTCCATAAAGGTTGCGGAAGGGCTGGAGTCCATGTTCAGGGGTTATGACTTTAAAAGCCACCTGGTACAGTGAAGCAGGGTTAGAGGGCTCTTGTTACAGATCAGAGCATACTTGCCTATCTGTCATTTTTCCTCTGGGTTGAGGGCATTGGTGTCGGTACAACTAATAAATACTTTCTCACACACACAATATTTTAAAAATGAATAATAAACCTTTATTAAATATAAAAACGACACACATCAAATATAGTAAATGTTTAACTGAACTAAATAAAGTATAAATATTTAATATTTACTGAGTACACTATATTTATACAATTGACGTGCTTGTCCATGAAAACTCGCCACCACAATGCTAGGCCCACCCTCGGCCTCTTGCTGTAATATCTCTAAATATGGTTCAGGAATCAGGTTCAATGCACAGCACAGCTCTTCATTCAGGTATCATTTATGTCTGTGGCATAACGGCGTGGGACGACTTACACGTTTAATACAAGGAAACGCAATAATAACGGTAATGTTATTGAGCTTCAGTGCTTTCGCGAGTTTTACAGTAAACAGTAAAGACAACAGAAGGTCTGAAGAAAGACAAAAGAGGGAAATGTCAAATGGGATCAACATGTGGAGACTTCAGTGCTGGAAAGAGCTTCAGGAGTGAGTATGTCCACACACTGGGGAGAAAACAGACTGCTGCCTCACAGCTGAGAGCGATCATGGCTGTTGCATCATGGGATACATCATGGTGTAACACAATCCGGGGTCTTACCATACTGTCAATTATAAATAAGCTCCGCCTTCCTCTCTATGCTTCTCTGCAGGACTGCAGGCCCAGGCCTGTGACCCTGCCTCGTGCTTTGTGTACACTTCAAATGGATTCACACCTGGGGCTCACACCTGCGCCTCAAGTGTGAATTCGGTTGTTTATACTCAAGTGTTACGTTTCTATTTTAGGACAGCTGACAAGCAAAGAAAAGAAAAGATCTCTTAAAACAGATAAAAGTCTGACAAGAGTCTGTTGATAGGCTACAAGAGATACAGAGATTCTTTTATTGGTGGCCACCAGAGGGCTGCGGTCTTTGAGGATCACTGTGCCTCCAAATGTAACTTTGAATTTGGAGCGCAAGGATCTCTGTTATGATCCTTCCATCATAATAATTTCAGAAATTCCATGATCGTACAATAACAGTTTACTTTGTCCCTGTTTTTGTTTGTGTACTTTGTTTAGATGGTTCTTTTACTTGGTTCGCATATTATTTTGTGTATTTTACTATTCTTTTAGCAAAGAAAATATTTTATATATATTAACTTACAGATATGATTAAAACATTTGTCACTATGTATTTGACTCAGTGGGTTTTGTTAGTTTCATTAGTTATTTGCATTTAGCGCAAATTTATATTCACGTTTTCTACTCTCACCCTCGTTGATATCCTCATTGTTCTCGCACCAGAAAATAGAAAGAGAAACGCTTTTTTATTTTCAGAGATCAGTACATCGGTTCAGAGGAGGGGTTAGGTATCACCTTTGTGTCATTGTGTGGGGAAACAAAATGGATTTTCTTTTCAGCTGTCAAATAACCTTCAAGCTAAAACGAAACCTTATTGATAGATGAGAGCAGAGCTGGCGTGAGGCCTTACCTGTCCAGAGAGCTGGACGCCGGTGTCAGGACATCAGGGGTCTTCATTCAGGTTGTCATGGAAGCAGAGGAGCGACAGATGCCCTGTGAAGTCACATAACAGTTACACAATTAATCAGTAAGCTGGAGAAGCTCTAAAAAAGCTTTTTGTGTAAAGTTTGCAAAAAAAAAATGAATGGTTGCAAGCAAGTAGGAACCAATACTGCTGATCTTTAATTTGTTGTAGCTTGCAAATTAGACCGAAACCTTAGTCATTAAGAAGAAACGTCTCTTCTTCTCAGACATTTCTTTTGCAAGACAGCCATGACAAAATGTTGCTAAACAAAAGTAAAATGCTTATCAAAATTTCATTAAGTGTGTATTATTTTTTTACTGTCTGGCCAAAACAAAACCCACTGACTACTTTTATGGTAAATTTTTGGTATTTAAAACTTTGGGCGAACTTCCCCATTAAGACTTGACAGTCAACCCTGTTATTTGCAATACATGGTCACATCATAAACATATATGTGCTCATAAAATGCCCACATTTCTGCCCTTTTACATCTAAATTGGTTACTATAGTAATGATACAGATGTTAGCGTGCTGCCAAGCACATTTCTTCCACGAAACGCACAAACGAAGGCTTTCAACAGAGCTAAATGACAACCACGGCACTAGCTAATATTTCACTGCACCTCAATATAGTAAGGGCTATATTTTTAAAACCTTTATCAAAGTACCATCGAAGAAAAGACACACAACACCTCAGTGGCGTAAATTCCCTAAATTTATGGGCAATTTGTGTTTAGGTGCCAGGATAGTACAGCAGGGATGAGTCAATTTTTGCCTCTTATCTCAGAAGGCTCAGTCCCCAAATGGTGGGTTTCTTCGTGCGGTCATAAATCTGCAGCGTGTCTGAGGGCACTTCAGAATACGTATGAAGTTTAAGCGAGGCGTCAGGCCTGCGAGCAGCATGCCCTGAATACATACCGGGCTGGCAAAAGCAAAGACTTTGAAACCCTTTGTTGCTTTGTCCATCAGATGGATTCCAATGACACTGGAGGTGTCCCGATTCATTTAAGTGTCACTTTCTATTGAGGTGACAAGACATCTTCCCAATGCACAGTCATTCATTGCCACAAAGAATACAAAGAACAGCTGATATATTTAAGTGGATACAAACCAAGGATCTAAATATGAACTTTTTGACAGCTCCACTTTGTAGCCTAAGAAGTAAGAGATCTGTCTGCTCGTTTGAATGTACAATTACGCCTTGGATATAGAGAAATAAATAAATTCAAGGACAAAGTTGAGCTTGAGTAAGACTTAAAATTGAAAAGTCACATGACATAGATCTGCATTTAATCAAATCAAACACACACACACATATATATTTCACTCTGTACTGGTATTTATTTATTGTATTATTAACTTTCCGAGTCATTTCTCCTTGAAGGATGTCCCCAAATTGAGGTGTGGTCATGTTTAACTAACTTTTGGGCACAATTCTCTTCCCAAAGCATAGCTTAATAAACACAAACACACACACACACACACACACACACACACACACACAGTTGTCATGGTCTCTAAGTGCCCTGTGTCAGGATTAATCTCATGTGAAGGAGGGTGGGCCGTGGCAGCCAGAACTCATTTGGTGTCTTGCCATGAAATGGCTGTCTATCAGAAATATCTTCATCTATCTCCGTCTCATCTACATGGGCAAAAATGGAGGGATGAAAGGATGAAAGGAGAGAGGTCAGCGCATTGAAGACGTCCATCATTCTTAAGTGTCAGTGTGTGTTGTGGATACCCAGCTCCTCCAGGATGTTTGAAATTACAAATCAGTGTGAGGCTTCACAACCCGCAGCAATGCCACAGTCACAGTTGCCTTGAGTTTGTTCACAGGGTGCTACTTTATTCATTTAAATATTTTAAAATGAATAAAGGCAATAACAAAAACAACTCTGCAACTGAGAACCAGAAAGAACTACCCATGTACAACAGCTGATTCTGGGCCTTCATTCTACTTTCAAACACATTATTCATATTCAGTAGAAACTGATCTTGGATCAGCACTTTTAAAACCTGGCCAAGATCTCAAAGAAGTCTTGATAAAACCGTACTAGCTGATGTAAACAGCTTTAGAAAGTGTGAAACCCACACACTGGATTTAGTGGAAAAGTGTGGATTTAGTTCCAGGCCATCTGTTGCCATTCTTTGTGCTCAAGCAGATGTAATAACAGAGAAGAGTAATACTTGAATACAAGAAATACTTGCATAAGTTTAAAGGGACGGTGAACAGAGTTTTTCTGCTGTTTTTTCTTTATCAATTGATCCTCTATTCAATCCACTGCACACTGTACCTCATCAAATTTAATTGTGACCATGTTCACAATATAACAAGAGCCTTACTGCTCAATTCTACAGCACGTCTGCTCTTAAATCTGACTTTCAAGACCACTGTAAAATATCTGATAAATGCACAACTGTGACATACTTATTAACTCCTATATCAACATACCACAGTGCTTTAACCCCTGTGTAGGAACTGAGCCTACTGTAAGACAAATTAATTTTATCACTTGATGAAACAATAATACAAATAAATGTAATAATTTAATAACTACTTTATGTTTTATCAAAGTAGCCAAAAAAAACAAAACACTCAAGGTAGTATAATGGTGATTTTACCATGGTAATGGTGGGTTCTAGGCATTCTGCTTTTTAAACAACTCGAAAAAATGCTAAAATGTGAATGTCAGTCTTTTAAGTAGGACAACAGGCAAAAACTAAGACTTGATCATAAAAATGAAAGGGTCATTTAAATGTTTCTATGGTGATCTGTGTTTCATTCCTACAAATGTCAAAATATATTCCCTTGAAAAGCTGAGTGAATGTATTCAAAGAACCTCAAAAGTCCCGATAAACCTTCAGAGCTGTCAGGAAGTTTCTACTTTCTGGAAAAATCTCACCGAGTCGTGTCAGTCTGCTCTTTCCTTCTCCAGCTTTGAGAGAAGCCAGGCGCAGGAGGATAATCACAGTTTAATAGGAGCAAATATTGAAAGCAGGAGTTGACCGACGAGATCCTCTTTCCTATTGCTCTCTCCCTGTGTGCTTCAGAAAAACGCTAGCACATGGGTGCAGAAGTTATCAATATATATCAATTAACTCAAAATAAAGGCCTTCCTACTGACGTCCATTTACTGTTCACGCTGGATATATTGAATATCGACAGGACCATGCCTCTGAATCTGAAAACCGTACAAGCAAAACAATTCATACTTACTGAGCTAAAATTTCATCAAGAAAAACGAACAGACTTACGAAGCTTACATAGCGCACCATCACTGGCAGGATTTGAGACACAGTCAGTGAACAAGCCGACAGAAATTCAAAAGATTCACATCCAAAATGAATCGTTTCGTAGGGGAACAGACGCAGCTAACAGGGTTCTCTTAAAGTTATCAAAAACGTTCCTGCGGTAACTTTTTTAACGTTATATATCATACATATCAAAAACGTTATTCTTAAGTTGTCAGTGGAATGTTTTAAAAGCTATAACGATATGTTCAAAATAACATTTTTAATACTTAATGGAAGTGATAGGGAAACGTTCTTACAACCTACAATTGTTAGCTGGGGCTTGCAGTGTGTATGTGCTGTTTTTTAACAAAGTTGTTCTGCAGATGAAGCTGTTAGCCCACTCCCTCTAAGGCATCCTATTTGCCAGGCGGAGCTGTTGCATGCTGGGATAGGGACATGTCCGCAGACCGATGATTTCCCGCACCTGCACATCTGCTGCTGTTTTAATTTATACTCTAAGGAGGTTCGTCGGAAATATTCAAAACCATTGTCACTTGCAAAGTCCAGGCTTCATTACAGAATAAATCAATACATGAGCAGAACAAGTGTGTTGTTATAAATAGGTTGATGTAATTACCCTTGTTCCGGTAAACAATCTAATCAAGTAAAGGAGGGAGTAAAGCGCAGAAAGACGATGCTTTTGAAAGACTTCATTCCAAGCGTTTGGCACTCCAGCGTTTTTCTCCACAAAGCAGCAACACGTGGTGAGAGAGCTGAGCATCATTTTTATGCAGGCCTTGGTTCCTCGGCTTCATATGAGTGGAGGGGGAGGGCGGCACAGTGGAGGCGATTGTTGGATCAGCTCTCATCGGCTCTGCAGCATCATGGCAAGCTCTCTCGCTCCTGATTTATGTCTCGCTGCTGACCTCAGAGGTCGTAACATGGTGATGGGTGACTGGCTCTCAACGGTAAGCTACTGGCACTTGACAAAGTGCCGAGAGCAGAATGAATTTACTCCTCTTTTCCTCAATCATCAACAGGCGCATGCCGGCTTGCTGCCCTGACCCCCTTTCATCCTGACTGCTATAACAAGATCTCCCATCTCATAGAGGCGTGAGAGAGAGGGCGGCTGAAAAATTTACTGTCATTCCTACTTTTCAATGAGCTCTGGTGAGCACTTCTTTCACCTTCAAGTTGCTTGGCGTGCCGGGGATGAGGAGGGGAGAGATGGCTGCTTGGGACACGGGCGAGGGCACTTAGATGCACCTGTCTAACTTTGAGTCGTTTCGCCTTCAGTGCTTCAATCTGCGTTTGCTTCCATCAACTTGATAACGGCACCTGAACGCAAGTTAAATTTAATAACCAAATAAATATTCATAAACTCAGCGCTTTCACCTTTGCTGTTGGAGAGCAAAGGCGGAAGGTGATGTGTTGCATGTGTGTGCATGTCCGTCCGCAACAAACAAATATTTACTAACATGTTTTTTAACGGTGCACCTCCCTCCCTAACACAAAAATCCATTGGGTTACTTTGCCTTTTATTGTCGTTACAGCAGCACACAGGGGATTGTAAATTGTTGCTGGTATATAATGCATAATTTCGTAAAGTAGGGTTTTAAATTATCCTGCAGTGCAAATGTTGGCCCATTGTGGCAGGCGAGACACAGTAGGTTATAACTGAAAATAAAAAAGCCATTTAAAAGACATTCGATAAGCCGCTGGGAAATTGATCAGGCTATAAAATCTGTCCACCGGCGTGGGAGGCTGGCACTGTTGTAGAGACGGCGCTTCGGTCCTGACATAGCAGTATTCCTGCAGGCTTTGGTCGGTTTACATGGAAGCACCTGCAAAGCGATGCATACAAACAAGAAATGCAGCAGAAATGCGCTTCCCAATGGAAAAGCTTTTCCTGTGTCCTCGGGCATGCATTTAAATGCCGTAAAAATAAATAAACATATTTATTCGTAGTGCGTGATGGAAGCATTATTCAGGCTCTCTAAATATGAAACTAAAAATGATTTCCTGTAGTAGACCTTTCAGTGACTAACAAAATTATAAAAGACAGAGAGTGTGAGAGCGGGCACGAGCTGAGGAAAAAACACATATTACGCTGCTTCTTTAACTTTCAATTTTCCCAAGCATCTCTGCTTCACAGCCCCTGGCTATTGCCTTTCTCAATCTGTCCCTGGGGAGGCAGGAGTTATGGGCCCTGTCGATTGAGGAGAAAGGGATGTTATTCCCCTGTCACCCTCACCCGGTCCACCAGCAGACCTGCCCTGATCTATGGCCACCGTTGTGGGGTAGAAGTGTCTTGATGCACCATTGGTTTTCAGTGCTGTCACCCCCACCCCGATGCTCCAGCTCACACTCCCATGATTCTCGCTGGGGAGAGTTTCACGGGGGCAGGGGTGTGACACAATGGGTCTGAGGAGGTCACTCCTAAAGGGACAAGGATGGGATTAAGTGACACCTGGTGGGTGTTTACCTGTGTTTTCCAGCTCCAGCTTGTACGGTGAGGTGGACAGCTGGTCTCAGCATTTAGACCCTGTTGAGTGTGATCTATGAGGACTCGCTGTAAGAGACAACAGGCTTAACATGATTATATTAAATTGAATATAGTTTGTTTAATCCTAACACAATATAAACTATACAATTATACCTTATTAAATGTGATTGTCTACATCTACACAGAAAGTTACTTAGTAAGTTCACTGAAATAAAACTCTGTAAGTGATTAAACTGATGAAGTTCAGCATGAGTCTCATTTAATGTTTGCATGTTGCCAAGCCAAGTACAAAAATACAAAGCACACATAATATTGGATGCAATAGTTAGATTAGCTAGAAGTATATTAGTACTGAATAAAATATCCTTAAAGATTAACAGTTTTTCTCATCATGGATTGAAATGTTAATTGGGTGTTTTAATGCATTCTAGATTTTCTTTATTTCTAAAAGATAAATGCAATGCTGCTATCGATTCAGACCCAAACAAATGATCCTATCATCCTTATTATTATCAGTTTGCTGCCTACTGATAATTGTATTACCACATCATTTTCTGCCAACCGTTTGGAACAGAGTTTGTGTTGGAAGTGTGCTAATAATGCATAAAAATGAGATTTGGGAACAAATCAGATGTCTACAATGCACATCAGCTGATTTTAAATATTTGAAAAAGACTCTTATTTACAGGTTATACATCCTTCTTGAGCAGAAAGATTTGGAACGAGTCCAAAACGTAAACATACAAAAAGCTTGTGATCATAAAAAGAGGGAATTCGCAAATCTACATACACACGAGGAGATCTAAAGGACACATTTGCGTACAGTTGACACGTGTCGAGACTTAAGAAAAGGGGTGGAGAGACAACCGAAAAGCCTCAGCCCACAAGACAGCGCGAGATGAGGAGAAGACGACTTCCATACTTCCCCTTCATTAGCCTGCGGGCAGAAGGGCGACATTCGGTCGGCTGAGTGGTGCATAAGTGACTTTGGATACGAACTATAAAGGACGGGATTAAAAAAAGAAGATAGAAGCTCATGGAAAATGATGCAGGTGGTTACGGCCTTTTGTGGCAGTGACCCCGGTGGGGATGATCTGACTGAATAAATAGACAGATTAATAAATAAATATCTTTTAAAAAATGGGAGTCTAAGAAGCTCTGCCATCCATCAAAGATCCCATTACCGCAAAAGCCAAGCCATATGTATAAGGCAGCCGGAGGTTTTAAACAGATACAAATTCAACTTTTCCTTACAGTCTGTTATTTCTGACATCCAACCCCGAACACACATACAAATACAAGGAAACACACACACAAGTGTGAATTATAAATAGATGTTTTCTCATATCTACTCAATATGCGGCGGGTACAGCACATATACAGTAAATTACAAGCCACTAGCATTGACAACTAGCATTGATGATTGTTTTAAAAGTGTAAAAAAATTGTTATTTAATCCAAAGTAGTTTTATTGAAACTAAAGAAGCCCCGAACACAAGTTGACAATTGCGCAATAACAGGCAAAAAGTGCGGAAAATGTTTTTATACTCACAAATTGACTGTAACAAATATGGAATTCATACAATCTCTCAATGAAATATTAAAAAAAGGAGAATGATGGAGATGGAGAAACACGCTGTTTTTCCCTCTGAGAAAGGAATGTAGATAGCTGTCTAACCACTAGCACATTTTTTGCAATCTGTTTATTTGGGTGTTTAAATTAACAACTATTCAGCGTGTATAATCAAGTGACACGGTCTTCATGTGGGACAACCACCACCAAACATCTTTTATTATGTGTCAATCCTTTTCATTTTCAAGGCCTGACTTGTCTATCAGTTCGTGTGTGTGTGTGTGTGTGTGTGTGTGTGTGTGGGGGAGGGAGGGAGGTTTTACATTCTTGTTTAACATTTATATTTAATGTTTAACATTACATTTACATTTTCTTCAACATGTTTTGTAGAATGTTATAAAAGTAAAAATGTTACGGAAAACAAACTTTCACTTTAATATTAACCCTTTCCAATGGACACTTCCACATTGAAACACATTGACTGTAAGATATACAATATTTCTTGTTTGGCTTTAATCTAAAGGTACAAAGAGTTTTTGTCAAGAAAGCGTATTGTGATCATACCTATTGAAAAGCATAAGGAGAAAGATAAAACATGTTCCTCGACCTTCAGTAGCGAAATATTACGTAAAATAACAAAGAGATGAAGTACCGAAGGACGAAAAAGACCCAAGAATTTAAATTTAGCTAGAACTTTAAATGTTTCATGGACACTTGTCCTTTCCTCATTTCTTTATGCTTAAATGACATGAATTGATCACAACAGAACATAAATGCTTTTCCTTGCGCTCTCTCGCCTTCAAGGATTACTTGACCTTGAATAGAAGAGACGCAACGATCAGTTATATACAATCAGGACATAAGGCAGCATTTATTGTAGGCTCGGCCCTATTTGTTATAACACAAGGCCTTTCACAGCCGGGCCATCCGTTCTCTCTCTTCCTATAACATCGCCAGAACGCATCTCTGCATTCATAGCCTCTAGCTTTGTAGCTGGCTGACGAGTTTAAAAAATTGCTTGGTTTTTGCTTTGCATCGCAAACGATTACAGCATCAGCGCGAGTCCCGTCAGGATGATTAGTTGCGTCTTTTGCATGCACAGGACAGACAGCTTGGTCCCTACATCTTACGTTCATTATCATGCATGCGTCTTTCTATGCCTTGCAATATTTGTTCTTCTTTGATGTGTTGAATGTTACTGCCAATATAAACCAATTTAAACTAATGCTACCGAAAGTTTTTATTGTGAGCACAGTGAGTTAAATATAACCAGCAGGAACCTACAATATGTCCTACAAAGAAATCCTACATTATGAAGACCAGCTGGCCGTACATTATCTTGCTTATTACGTGGCTGTATTTCATCACAGAGCGTCACAATTGACACCAAGGAGACCCAGAACCAGTTCTGACCCGAGACGGTACATATCATTCACAAAATGACTCTTTTCCGTCAATGGCCCTTCTGTCAAAATCCCCTTCTATCTTGTGAAATCTTGCACTAGCATGAACTCCCTGTGAGATTTCTCTGATTCAGCTCTGTAATGCTGGGGTCAGAGCAGGCCATCTGAGCCCTTTTTTTCACTGGATCTGGAGAATGTTACCATCCAAAAACAGACCTGTCAGGCTACAGTTCAGTTTTTTTTAGCCAGTCACTACTTTTTCCTCGCTGCGTAATTTGGGACGGATTTGTAAAGCTCTACTTTTTACAAACACACTGCCATCTAATGTGTTAATTTACACAAACACATATGTACATCATGTGGACTGACTGTTGTCAGTTTTTGATCAAGAGAAAACTTTACATTTAGCCAAATAATAATAATAATAGAGTTCTTGATTACATTTTACATTTTAATCAAACATAATAATCAAATTAATAGCAATGTATTGATTTATTTCTCATATAATATTTGCAGAGAAAACATTACAATAATGATAATTTATAAAAATTATTTATTTAACTGTAATGAACATGGTGTAATGAAATGGTTTTGCTGTAACTGTGTACACCTCTGTCGCTGTGGATGGACGAGCTGCTGGAACGGTTAGTGTTGACTGTCTGCAGCTCCTGATACAGGAGGGCTGCCCGCTTAAAAACTATACGATGAACTGGAGGGTCTGGAGCTGGCGCAGTTCAAACAGAGAGCGAGGAAAACTGTATTAGCTCAAACAGATTATCTATATGTGTAATTACTTAGACTAAGACTTTTAAACAAAATAGTCAAAATTGATATTTCATTCATCCATGCTTTACGAATACATGACCAAAATGTACACAGACATGCATGGACCTACCGCAAAATAAATATCAACATAGCACAGAAAACCAAACTAGATTTGACATAGAAACCCACAGTCAGACCCCTCGCTGTGACAGTACAACATATAATGTGTTTTGACATCCAGAACTGCTTCAGGTCTGTTAAAGACAGACTTTCATTTTTTTCTTGCTTACAGTCACAAATGATAACTGCATAACCCTATACATTTGTGCCAACCTCTAAAATCACGCGTCTAAACATCTTACAACAGGAAATGCACATATATACTGTACACATCTCTCAATTTCCCAACCTGTATCTTGTCAAAACTTGAATTAGGATCAAAAAACTAATCCTAATCCAATTTATATCTATATTTCAGGGCTGTCAGGGATCCAGACCTTGCTTGTATCGTAGGTTCGTAGGTTTTTTATTTGGTGGGTGTCACTGACAGCTTTATTTTTCTGAAGCAATCTGCCACAGTATGCACAAGTGTGAGGTCACAGGGGTCAGGTGACAGTCTGTACGTAGCGCCCGGGCAGCACAGATCGGGCTCATACATAAACAACAGCAAGCATAGAAGATATTAAAAGCAGGAGAGATGGGCTGCAAATGGGGCTTTTATTATGTTGTACTTTATTCCACTAAATACAAAGGTGATTTAAAGGTGAACGTGAATCCACTGCCACCACCAAATGGAGTTTACCATTTTAGCTACTTTAAAACTTGGCTTAGTGTCTCAAAAACGCTGGGCTCATGGCGTGAGACACGACAGCCCAAAGACCTCTGTTTGCTTTTGTGCAATGATCAACGATTTAAAAAATTATTGCAGGAATACAAGAAGGCTGTCCTGTGACTGCCTCCTTAGTTTTCCTTGGACAAATTGACAACATGCTTACAAAATGGATGGTGGACTGTAGTTCAATTAAAAGCAATATGGAAATAAACAGACAATATATTGATTTATATTTGATTAAATTATCTCTTAGCAAGTGCTAAATCAATGAATCTGCATACCATGTGATTAATTTGATTATTATTAATTATAGTTAGAGAAGATAAGTTGGAAAATGTTGTATAAGAAAGTTAGGGACACCCTAATGGTGTCCCTAAAAAATAGATTTAACTCTTAATTTCTGAACAAAGCCAATCCATCCATCTACAGTATGTTCTGTATGTTATCATTACTATATTGGTCACTACATTCCCTGACCACTGCTCTAATCCAATAAAGAAGAGTACATTTTCCCCATCCCATTCTGGACACCATCCAGCACCAAGCTATTTGGCTAGATACAGTATATCACCTTCAGATTTATGGCACAAAACGGCATTCGCTAAAAAAAATACCATCCACCGCACGCGGCTGGCGAATCTCATCGCATGAACTCTGAAAATTGGAAAATTGCCCAGAGAGCGCTTAAAGGGTCCCACTGCTAATACGACCCACGACGATTTATCAGCTGCTACCTGGCACTAGTGTTTGGGGTCACAGTCGTTTTTTTACAAGTCGTGGTCTTAATGGTGTCGGGCCTGTCAGGGGGGTCAAAAGGAAGTGGGAAGGACCATATTCTAAAATCAATCCGCCTTTAGAAATCGTCTCATTCCGCTCTCAGTGACCTGATGGCACGGCAGGGCGGAGCGCGACAAACTGCCATAGACCATAAACCGTGACAAGCCTGGAGGAGAGTTAATATGGCCATTCATAGAGGAACCGGCCGTAGTGTCTATAGAGGTGAAGAGTGTGAGTGTGTGTGTGTGTGGGGGGGTTGGTTATTGGGATGGGGGGTTGTCTATTAACTACTTTTAAACCTCTTTGGTGAAGCTAAGTGATCTCCGTCAACAGCGGCCTGGTGTATAAATACTGGCCTGACAGTTTAATGTGATGGGACGAGCTTCCACACGATTAGAAACATGTAGCCCAGGGCTGCTGGATGACATTGGCTGGACTGAGGTGGCCGGAGTGAGTGGGTGAACGGCAAAGCAAAAGACGTGTATTAAAAACAATGCAACATGATGTTTACCCTGCATGAGAAAGAGCATCTGTAAACTGTAAATTCTGCAATGATTGTAGTGTGATTTGCATGCATGCTCGCATCTGTCAATACAGCGATGAGTGATGTAAACATGCAAGCTGGGAATACTTACTGAAAAATTTAAGGCTTTTCTTCTCTCTTGATTCTGATGACTGTGTTTCAAACCTGCGGACGAGAAAGAGGAGGCGGATGGTTAAAATGTCATGACTCAATGCTGAACACTTAATAACAAACACTTTGCGCTCGCATGTGTCTCGGCCCCGGGAATGTGAAATTCAATCCAAACTGGAAATAGACAAAGCAAATAGCCACTGTTGCATAAAAGTCAATGAGTGCTGTGCACCAAAATGTTCCAGTTTATCACATGTAATGGGTCCTGAAAGTGACATGTGGGGTCTGCAAAGTAAGGAGAGTGTCTTAACCTCGCATCCGTCACACTGCACGGGGGGCTGCGGAAATGAAGTGATGAGGCAACAGTCACCCGCGCAGAACAAATTACATTTGTAGTGGGTGAGAAAAATACGTTGGGAGATGCATATATACAATATGGACAAAGATAGCTTTACAGATTTATCATACATCGTTCAGTGTACAGTGCAACAGTAAGTTCTTTAATAACAAACATTTTTTTATTTTTAGGACATCTATGTGGGACTGACAAAGTTAATATCATTATTATCAGATGGATACTAATATAAATGGCAATAAGTACATCTTCTGAAGTCTGATCTTTTGAGGTTAACGTGGTCAGCTTTACTTTTGCTTATTGGATGTGCTCTAAAAAGTGCTTTTGAAATAGTGCAGAATTCAAAATATTTCTCCATTTTAAATCATTATGTTTTCATTTTTTTAAAATTCTAAAACAGATTTTAAATCTGGGATCTCATACTTTCGGACATCTGGATGAATACATGTAAGGCTCACAGTGAAGTAAGCCGACCGAAACTTCAGTTTGTACACTTTTGTAATCCTTATCTTTTATTTTAGCTAACCTATACACTTTATATTAAGTGCACAATAGAAATTCAACATTTTCCGTATGACAATATTCTTCACATCATAGAATCCAATCCAGCTGTTTTCAGGTCTGCAGGATATTATATTCCAGCCTGGCTGTCAGCGACTACGGAAAAAAAGGAATGTATTTCCTAGCATGAGCCCTGCATGAGCGCCAGCCCTTTGCTGGTGAATATGCGTTAGCTCTTATAACTTCATTAGGCTCCGCTGTTGTCATAAATAATTTGCTACCATGCATGTATATCTACACACGATGGCATGTTTCGAATAGACACGATCTATTGACTAATGAAGAGAACAGAAAAGCTTTGACGGCTGAGTCTCTTTGCTCTCTCTCTTTTTCTTTCTGTTCAACAAATCACGACACGTAATGTCTAAAGTGCTCTGTACCTGCAATGAATGGAACTGGGAAATCAAATCACTTTATTTCAGGTAAAAATCTTAGAAAGCTATTTGAAAAAAGGTGCATTTCAAGCAACTGGGTTGAAGTGGAATAACTGGCTTGCAGCTTCTGCTCTCTAAAGTGGTTTATTTGTTTTTCTCTCAAGGTTTTATTGTGATGTAGATCCCAACATACAAATACATTAGATAGAATTTCCATATGAAAGCAATGCAAATGGTAACATTTGAAGACAGAACGCAAAAAGTTATAAAAGAATAGATGACCATTAAGTAAAATTTCCCTGAAATTTATCATGTAATGTTCTTTCTAATGATCAAAGCAATGTTGTTATCCATTTTAATTTGTTGTCGGGATGGGACCATCTTGGTAAAACTGAGCGAAAACAAAAATAGGATCCTATTGCTTCAAATGATCAAGTGAATTGCAGTGATCTATAAGTTATAAGCATGAGAACATATGACTGCATGAGCATTATTACTATTTCATCATTACATGCATTCTTATGTTAAATAAATAACTAATTAGTTACTTTATGTGTTGCAGTAAAGCTAGTAAAAGCAAACACTGAGAAATATATACATGGTATCTAAGCTAATTTACTAAAAATATCCACGTTCTTACAAACGGCTTGTGCACTATGGGCATAAATGACCAGTTCTGTGAATTTTATGGGACGCGGTGTCGAACTCTCTCAAAAACAGAATTACAAAACAACCGATTTTACATATTCTCGCATGTTTCATGTGAGATAATCAACCGAAGGGATTAATGAAACTGAATGAAAGATTTTGTCCCCGGAGAGGTGGACGTTTTTCTTATACAAGAGCAGGCCTCTCTCTTCCGCTCTCTAAATGTTCTGTCTTTTATTCTTTGTGTACAAACACTTTGATCATTCTCCACAGCGTTTCGCAATTTTTCTATTAAACAATAATTTCCTTTGTGGTGTCAGAGGGTGAAACTTAATCTGTAAAATGTAAATGCACACAAAAGGAAAGAAAAATAAAGATGATCACATTTTACATAAAAAAGTGTGACGCAGACATGAGCTGCTCACAAATTTTGAAGACCTCTGGGTCAAGGAGAACCAGAAATTGGAAAATAGATTCCGACGTACTGAAACAGCCTCTTAAGCAAGAATGCGGCGATGATTTATTTTACAATGCGAAGAGGGTCAGTGCAGAGTCCCTGCTGTGTCAATACGGGGCTTGGTCTCAGGGCCGTCTCCTTACACATCTTTTGTAAGGAGTGAAAAGGTAGAAGCAAAGGTAGACAAAAGGCAGAGGAGCTCCATCTGTACTCGGGGTGGAGGTGAAGAAGGGTGGAGAGGAGATATAAAAAAAGGTGAGGTGTAACAGCTGCACTTATCCACATGCTCAGAGTCATGCAAGTGCATTTAAAGCCCCCAACACTTTTATAATAAACCTTGAATGCAAGAGACTGTGGCTCTCAAATCAGATCCCAGCAAAGAGATGCATAATGCTTGCATAACATTAAGTGAAAGTAAAAATAAAAAATGAACAGATTTCAGACTATATCAGAATCATGCGATCCTGCAAATCCAGCTGGCATGATCTCCATACGTTGATATTGTCACATCAATGCCAAAAAAAAAAATTATGTTAATGACCTTGTTGTTTTAAGGTACAAATAACATTATTGTCTCAAGATCATCATGTATTTTCAAACAGTGAACCACATTCCTTGATTCAGGAGTGAATTCAACTCGGTTAAATATATGCATGATGTAAAATGGATTTAAATTGGACAATAATGGTATAATCCTTTTTTATGTGGCTTGTTCACATTCGGAATTAAATTTCTATGATGATTTAGTCCATATTTACCTCATTCCCAATTCATTCATATTTAGTTTTCCACTAGGAGAGCATCTAAATGGAAATAAGCATTCTGTAGTAATATTAGCACACAATACCTGCATACCTATCCGTTTTTCTCTCTCCGTCTCTGGCGTTGAACCGGCGCTGAGCTCTAATGTCAGAATGTTAAATGGAAGACCGTGAGTTTAAAAACTTAAAGAGGCAGTGAAATATTGGCCAATGTGGGTGAGAGATGACTGCCTCTTTACTCCGGGTGTCATTGTTTAATGGTGGGCCTGGATGCATATAAGTGAGCCCAAGCATGAAGGGCAGTGGGACGCTCGTGTGGCGGAATAAAGGAAAGGCAAAAGGAGGCCCCCCTTCCTTTGGTCGGGTCCCATCAGAAACATCATGTCATTTCTCTCACTCACTCAGTTAGCCTTGAGATGCACTGTGGACTTACCTCAGTGTTGTACACTGCATTTATCAGAAAGATGAAGAGACCCTGAGGAGAAGAGAAGCAGACGAAAAAGTTATTTTTTAATATGAGGGTCTGAAATTAACCCGGTGTAAGAACAGTGTGAAGAGTTTGTTATGTTTGGTACAACAGCAATAGCCGTTCGGGGTATTTAAAAATAGATGCACTTTTGCAATCGAAAACAGGGTGCAGGGGTCTTAAGATCTGGCTAAAAACATCCATCCGAATTAATCATGGGAATTACTGAGTAAAAAGTAGATAATGGTATCCAAAAAGAAACTAGGGGTACTCTAGTACCCCTATAAACACAACAAACCAAACAAGCACCATTTAACCTATATATTTCACCACCAAAAAGATCCAGGTGTTAAATGATTCAGTTCAGGTGAATATGTTTTAATAAAATTATGGAAAAATATTATGGTATGGAAATGCTGGAAGTCTAACGTGAAGACAAAGAAAGAACAGAAACATAGACAGACTGAAAGAAAGGGAAATAAAGGTTACAAAAAATGATTTAAAGTTAACAAAAACTCTATAACTAGGTCTGAAAGGAAAATAATTTGGGTGTCCTTGGATGTACAGAAAGCGGGCACATATAACGGCATAAAAACAGGAATTTTTCTTGGTTGTGCCAATTGAATATCAATGTGTCGATTGAACAGCTAAAAAAGAAATGAAAAAAAACAAATGAAAAAACAGGTGTGTGGATGTGGGGTAAGGGGGGACGGTCAGTAAAAGCTGAACCACCTTAATTCTACATTTTCGTGAATTTACATGTCAGTAATTCCAGTAACGAAAACTGTTTTTAACATTTAAAACAAATGTGAAACAATGTAACAAAAAGACTGTGCTTTACCAATAGTATGAAGTCAATTTCCAAACACAAACGCTCACACAAAGCTATTGTATAACTTGGAATGTAATGCATAAGACTGACTATTTTCATGATACTTTCCTTGTTTATTTCATTGTTTTGGGGAGCAGCCATGGCATTCTGCAAAACAAGTCCTTAGTTCTTAGAAAGTCACACAGGTTTGACATAACATGAAAATTAAAGTCAATGATTATATAATTATAACTTTTTCTCATAACTAACATTAACAGGTGGCATAAACCAGAAGTGCAATCCATTTTGTACATGCACTATATAAAACCTATTTATCAATCTTTCACAATAAGGCCCAAACTTTCAAATTAAGCAAAAACTAAATGCTTAATGCGTAGTGATGTGTTCATGTTGTAATAAACCAAGCTGTCTACACTACGCAACGTTTCGGTCTTTGTTGCATAAGTGTACACCTAATACACTTATGAAAGGCGAATGAAAAACCATTTCAAGTTAACAAAAACCCTATAAAGCCAGATCTGAAAGGAGCATGAATGGATTGCCCTTGATGGTACAGAAAGAGGCCACATATGGCGGCAAAATGGCACTGATTTTTTCACTATTTCCATAGTTATGAGTCGTGAATGTAGAAGTTGTGCATCTTCAGGCCTGGAGGAGGTCGATTTGAAATTGTATGAACTTAAGGTCAACACTTTTGTGAACTTTCGTGTCTTTTTATCTGGTTTTGATGTCACGACTGAATGCTGCAATAGAAACTGTTTGTGAAATAAATACAGAGCCCACAATTCCTCTAAGGGATCAATACACAGTGACAGTGGGGGGTAAATAATAATGCCACACATACCCCATTGTTTTGTATTATGCTGTCAATTCCCTACTTAGTGTTGCAAATAAATGATCATGTTTTTGATCATCAGCCTTATTTATGTTTAATCTTTTATTGTGTTATGAACAAAGTGGGAAAACATCCCTCGCATATTATGCAAAATGATCAGACTACCAAAACAATAATGATGGATTGCTTAACAAAGTTAATTCAATAATGTCGGAATTAAAAAACAAACACAGAAAAATGGAGCACATTTAAATGCATTGTGTTTTTTGTATTCTTTTGAACTTTGCTCTAAGATGGCGGAAACGTATGCAGAGGGATTGGACTTTTGTACTGCAGTACCTCAAACAAAAAGCATAAGTTACCTCCTAACAAATATAATTAGGAAAAATTCAGTCATTTAAAAACTGAATGCGGTTGGCAAATGTTGGCAAAAATGCAGCCCTGCGGAGAACATGATGCGGTGCGGCGGAAGTGTGACTGTTTAAATAATCAGGGCATGCTGGTTCAAGTCTTGGTTCCCAATATAATGGGAATGGGATGATTTTCCAATCATTACCAATCATTTTTTAACAACAAATTAAAAAGGTAAGAAAAACAAGTCACTCATACATATCCTCCTGAATCATGGTTTCAAACAGATAAATTTCTCTCAGATTTGTGGGCATACATCTGGAGCAAGCGCACTGTACTCTTCACAGGAGAAAGGTCCTTTGCTCCTTATTACCCGTGACAAG
Organism: Chromobotia macracanthus; assembly: GCA_036877525.1. Lineage (NCBI taxonomy): Eukaryota > Metazoa > Chordata > Actinopteri > Cypriniformes > Botiidae > Chromobotia > Chromobotia macracanthus. The sequence goes on along the minus strand of JAZGTH010000033.1, from coordinate 4,244,479 downwards.
ACACAGGAATTCACTTTGTTTTCCATTTACGTCCCGTTTATGGATGTCTCACGCTTTTACTTACTTCCCCTTGCCAGTTGCAGTGCAATAAATGATTATAAATTTGCGCGGATGACCACCTTGTCTTTTTATCCTTTGCCGCTCCCCTAATGCACAAAAAGTTAGGGGAGCGAGCAGGTGAAATTTTCTTCACAAAACTCTTTTTTTGTCTTTATTTATCACGCTGTCCTTGGTAAGGGAAATTTCGATGTAGTGAAATGAAAACTATGATTAAAGGGACACAGTGTATAGACAGAGAGTGTGGGCAGCTTTCCATGTGTGAGCTGTTTGTATTGATGTATTGATATATTGTGTTATATATTACATACACTTTAGAAACAAATAGCTGACCAGATGCCGGGATGCAGTGACAGCGGAGTGACTTTGATTTTCATGTATATCTTCATACGGTATATGCAACAAAATCTATACGTTACCTTTACATACCCGCTCAAGAGAGCTCATGAGGTTACCAACAGAAGAAAGAGAAACCTCAAAAGCATCTGATTTTAGTAAGCATTAATGAAAGGAAACAGTATCTTTCTAGCCAACAAATTTATCCATGGAAAACACTTGTATAAAAGAGCGTCGTTTGAGCAGGACCAGCCCTGTGCTGCTCCGGGTTGGAACCAATTTCTTAATTTAGCCAAAAACACAGGGGGCTTTGATGACAACATGAGGGGTATCAGGTGTGTGTGGTTTGCTGGTGATTTTATGAAGGAGTTGAAGGCTGGGTTAGGGTTATGTTCAGGGCAATCGCAAACAGAGGCATGATTACTTGGTCTAACACACAGGCAAACGCAACAATTACGCCACATTACCACATGGCTGTCAACATCTGCTTTGGGTGTAAGGACTCTTAAGATGTGTGTGTGTGTGTGTGTGTGTGTGTAGGGCACATTAGGACTCGTCACTATTCAAACTATAGTGACTATAGTTTAACTGTGTGAGTCTGATTTGAAGTGTCTTTCGAGTCTATAGTACAAACAGCGCAGGACTAAATACCAGTAAAAATTCATGACTACTAACTTTGAAATAAAATCTCACTGCACAATTCAGATTCTTCATTTTAATGGTGTATATAAAAACTTACAAAAATACTGTCAGCGAGGAACACAGATGGCACTAAGCACAGGAGACCACCCTGAAGTCAATAGATCAAAATTAAATTATAAAATTAATAAGGATTCTATTCAATATACATATATATGGGAAATATAATGTAATCCCACTAAAGAATAAAGTAAGACTGAGTGTTCAGAACATTTGATATTCCATTAGCTACAGAAGAGTCACTTGCTGTTGGGTGTGGGATACACATACTGTGTATGTTTGCAGGCCTTGAAAGGATACCCTGAAGTAAGTGTGTGTGTGTGTGTTTGTATATATGGAAGAGAAAGCATATATATATATATATATGCGCTTTCTCTTCCATATAAGTGTGTGTGTTTGTATATATGGAAGAGAAAGCATATATATATATATATATATATATATATGCTTTCTCTTCCATATACACACACACACACACTTCAGGGTATCCTTTCAAGGCCTGCAAACATACACAGTTAATGTCCTGCTTCAACAAACAGCAAGTGACTCTTCTGTAGCTAATGGAATATCAAATGTTCTGAACACTCAGTCTTACTTTATTCTTTAGTGGGATTACAAAGAGAAAATCCCACGTCTCTTTGTCAAACTAAAGCTGATGTATCAATCTGTGTAGGGTCAGGGGATCCAGGCTTTCTCTTTTAGTGTCAGTCTGAAACTCCCGCATGTGGCAGCAATTACAGAAATAGGAGACCCGAAAAGTTCCCAAAAGCTCTTGGTAGGAAAAAAGCGAGAAAATACGTTTTTCACGCGTTTTTAAGAGACCTACTGATGTCTCTGACGTCCCCCAGAGAAACAGTTTAATTAAGTTGTATACACAACGTTTACTTTAAGTGCCAGCGGTCTTTTAAATGAGGGTGAAATGTCAGGTTTGGGTCTTGACGCTGATGTACTGCAGAACCTACAAACTGGATCAAATTTGTAGACGTGTTTGGCTGTGTGATGAGAAAGTCAGAGGGCCGTTCCATCGAAACCAGGCCCAGCTGTGAAACTCATGGTGAAACCATGAGCGTTTCTGTTTGAGAATGTGAAAATGCAAGCGGGAAAAGTCCCTTGCTAACTTCATTGCGATTGAACCTTTATTAAATTATTTATTTAGACTTTATTAATTATTTAAAAAGTCTTAACAATAGAACTGATGTTTTAAAATGTTGCTGTCGTGTTTCGTTTGCATGGTAAACATAATATATAACGCAAGATCTGTTTCTAATTTGTATTTCCCGCCCTAGAGACGGCTATTAAACGAGAGACATTGCCAAATAAAAACAACATGCTCTTATGATACGTGTTGATTGGATTTGACCGCTACACTTTTTGACATTAAATAACGGGTTCGAATTGGTTGGAACATTGTTGAACATTATACCCATCAACACGATGACAATATTGAACTCAATCTATCAACACACACGCACAATTTTCGAACAGCAGCCAAACTTTTGCTGATCTCTCATGTCACAGCGCACAGCGTATTTTTAATAGCGCAGCCTGCACAGGGTGGTCTGACTCTGTTTAAATAAAGAAAACTAACGTACTGCCAGTCAGGTCAAAAAGTCTGACATTTTTCCTAAATGAGGAAGGTTAGGGCAAACTGACACCAAAAGAGTGAGAGGGAGTGAAAAAGGTGAAACCGAAGCTACACTATTACAGTGTCAGAAGAAATCTGTGCTTGAGTTTTGGTTAAAACCCATTAGTCTCTATTCTGGTCCCTAGATAGGGCTCAAGTCCCTCCTTCCATGTAGGTAGAGAAATTCTGTAGAATGTTGATGCTGCTCTTTCTCCATACAATGAAAGTGAATGGTGACCGAGATTGTCAGTCACTAACATTCTGTCTAACATCTCCTTTTCTGTTCCATAGAAGAAAGTCATATGGTTCAGAACAACATGCCGAAATGCCAGAATTTTCATTTTGGGTGAACTTTCCCTTTAAGGTTAGGGGTTTGTTTAAATCCCTAACCCTTATTTCAAGCAACAGCAACAGTGATACTTGCTTTAGCAAACAGCAGACAGAATGAGTGTACATGAAGCCCTCTTAAGACAGAGAGGAGCTGAGGAAGAGAGACCACCTGAGGGATACTCATAGGACAGCCAGCCCAGAAGAGGCAAGGCAGAGAGAGGATGAGGCAGTGGGAGGCAGTCAGGGGAAGCGGGGAGAGTTATTAACTTAGCCCTGAAAACCTTTCTTAATACAGGGTCCAGTGGTGATAGCTAACAGAGCCTGGCAGAGGTGACAGCTCTTGGACCTGCTTGAGGAAATCCAATTGAGAAGCAGCCAAGAGGAACAACAAGCGCAAAACAGATGTTCCCTGTATCGCCGCGCGCAACCGTGTATACAACAGAAACGCCCTCACTTCTCTCAAATTGGATGCAGAAAAAATAACAATCATTATAACATCCACATTTGTGTGTGCCTATCCAGCAGTAGGAGTCTTATTTCCTGATACAAGTCATTTTATTTTGCAATAACAGTATATATCGCAATACTTATTTGGAAATAAAGCTAATCGCAAAAATGCCAAAATTTTACAATTAAAATTTCACTTTTTATAATACCAGCTCTGATACCATAGGATAAACTACTAGCTTAACTAATTTCTAAGTATATTTCTTCATATATTTATACATTTACACACAGTGACGAAAACTCTGCTGGTCTCCGCAATGTAAATCAACCCTGAATAGTGTATTCGAAGGTTAGTCATTATTAAACATCATATTCTTCTTGTGCAAGGTGGCAAAATATGATTGTAGAACAAAAATGTAAAAAGACAATATTATGCAATTCCATAAAGTGTTTTAAAAGCAAAGCACCAAAGGTCAAGATGTCCTTTTCTTCAATTTCTTCTACTGAAAGATGAATATGATGATGTAGGAATTTGTAATAAGTAATGGACATAAAGGGAAATGAAAGGAAACTAAAAGTTTTGAGGACTCCCTGCATATTAATTAAAAAGCATAGGGTCTTTAAAGCAGTGCTTAAACAGATTACTTTACAGTACATTACAGTAACATTACTTTAACGTTACTTTTACGTTAAGTTCTGTGTAGTTACAGTAACACAGCTGTTTCCAAAACAGAGTTCAGAGGCTTTTTCCTTAACACTGTATTCCCAATGAGAAGTAGAGTTTTACACAAGGCTATAATACAGCTAATGGCACTTTGTATCTTGGGAAGCTAAAGTAGTTTCCCCAACACTGATCTTTAGTCACTCAAATGACATTACTGATGTATGTCTAATATTCTAACACTTTCTGCACATATTTAAGAAGTTACGTTTTGAGCGATCAAAGCATAAAACATTAAAACACTGTGTATTTCACCATTCCTTGTTTTGTTAATTCAAGACAGAAAAGCAAAATCAGAAAAGCATTTTCTATGAAGAAATCTACAGAGAAATCAAATACCCCGAAAAGTTATAACACACGTGTGGAGAGGAGAGGGAGAAAGCGAATGATAAACAAACACGTTTTTAAACAAGACGATTTCGCATTGCATGCTTAAAAGGGCCAAGTCAAACATCCATGTGGAAAATTGAGACAAACTCTTAACACATGGGTCAAGCCACACGCTTTGAAGTTGAGGGGAATAGGAGGCCCTGTGTGCCAAAAATCTGTTTAATTAAAAATACTTAGGCATCCAACAGACATTTCTGAGTGCCCCTGCTGTCAAGACGCATGAGACCGCCCTGCCAATCTCAGGCGCAGTGTAATTACATACTTTCCACTGAAAGCAACAAAAATGTCAGATTTCACACGGGCTAAAACAGAACAGCTGGGACCGGGGATCTGCTCAAACCCAGAACTCTTTGAGCTGGCCTCTAAATCTCCTGTTTAAAAATGCTGCGGCTCATTTCTGTGGTCACTATCACGCACCTGCGGTCATGCATTTGTAGAGTGGGAATTTGACAGTACACAAGGGTATATGTTAGTGCAACAGATGTACTGTAAAGTAAACTTTTACAGTTACTTGATGCTGAATGTGTTATTGTAAGAGATTTTATATTCCAAACAGGCTTGACTATGTGTATGTAACGCTTAAAGCCAAGGAATTAGGCCATAAATACAAAACAAGATTTGATTTGCACACAAAGGAGATATATGTCAATGCCATGCATTCAAAATCAGGCCTTCTGCATTATAGAAACAATTGTGAATGAGACCACATTTTGAAGATCTCACAGGTTGGCTATATACAAATAATTTTAACCTAATATTTTAAATCCTGACTGGTATAACTTTAAAAAAAAATTAGGTTTAGCAATTTTCCAACTATTAAGTTACCTTAACTCCACACCAGTCAAGATTACAAAAAGTTGAAATGACTTGTGCAATCAAATTGATTAAACTTACAAATTTAAGGCAGCAAAGTTTTTTTTAATCAGTGCAGATATTCTTATTTACAATGTGTCCCTTTTGCTTTAATGATACTGTGCACGAGTTGGCATGCACTCTGTAAGTCTGGGTAAATTTCCATGATCCATGTTCTTCCAGAATAATCTGAAGATGTTCCAAGGAACATCTGTGTTTCAACGGAAGCAAGTAAAACTGACCTTTTGTACAAAGGAGTACAAAACGTGTTCAAAAATTTGATTAGTGACCTTCAAATAATGTGTAACATTAAATAATAATTTTGCGTTTAATATTCATTTAATAATCAATTATATTATTTTTTATTTTTCAATTTGCATTTCCTAAATTAAATTAAAATTTGAATTCCATATTTTCAATGGAGGGAGATCCAGAGTGAAGTCTGGGGGTCATCTTTCTCTCACATGTGGGTGGGCTGTGGGTTAATGGCATGTGCCCGACTCGTGCCACATGCGGTTAAGACACTTCACGCGAAGAGCATCAACCTTATCCGGTGAAACTTAGCGGGGACGTCACATGCGTTTAGAGCTGACCACGGCTCACGGGAGTCCTAAAGTGAAAACGAATTGCAGTTCATCGATGTGAGCACTTTGTTTTCCACACTCTCTGTGTTTTTACACCGTCTCCTCACTGCTGTGTTCTCTGATTGTCTCAGCTAGTTACTTAAAAAAGTCACTGAAGAATATATTATATAACATATACATACACTTAAATTTCAGTTTTTTGGTATTATAAAGCAAAGGGTGAAAAAGCTAAAACTGATCACCATAAGATTTGAAACGACATGGGCAACACTTGCATTTTTCACAGGCTAATGAGTCCGGTTGAGACAAGCTTTGATGCACTTTAAGTTGGTTTTCGACCTGAACGAGGCCCAACTCAAAGCAAGATGATTGGCACATGCTTTGACTTAATGACGATAATTACTTACGAAAACAAAGCTGGAGATCACATCTGCACAGTGTAAAAATCCCAGCTCTGTCGCCGAGCTGTCAGAGGCCCAGCGCTTTTCCCACCTAGGGTGGGTAAGTTTTAACACAACCCATGGCCCTCGCGCTGCCTGTGCCAAACAGAGCGATAAGAACCAGATTAATAAGAATCAACATATTCTCATAAACAGTTGTTAGGCCAGGCAGCGCAAAGGGGAAGAATTGTGGCAGTTTTCTCGGTGCTGTGACAATCGTGCTACACAAAAAGGACAAGAGGCGAAGAGGGCTGAGATATATCAGTAAACTACTCTGTCGTTTTCTTTTTCACCCTTTTCTTATGCATTTATTTTTCCCTTCCATTCCCTGTTTACACAATGCTGTACCAGATGATTAGATCTGGGATTTGCTTGTGTCAATAAATAAACCTTAACATGGACCATTGAATGAACGTGTGTATTTGCATGCAAGTGGAAATACACACATTTCAATGCTGAAAACGAAATTGGCATCAGAGTTTGACAGCCTTTATAAAAAAAGATTTTTAAAAAAAAGAAGTTTTTCTCTTGGCCGGGCTGAGCCAGTTCTGCTTAATTACCTGCAAAGTACACATTAAAGAACACCAAATAGTGTGCAGCACTCAGATTGAAAGAGATTTTAACGATTTTTTTATGTTATGATATGCCCCACTGTCAAGATAACCACTCCCCTCCTCCCTAGCCGAACCTCCTATCCCATACACTTACATCAGCTGAGGCTGTCTCAATAAAATTGAAACGCTCATTGTTTCGACACGGGTAATTTGGGTGTCGGAGTGGTTCCTGACACCAGACAGACACAAAGTGAACGTGTGAGGGCCGTGTTGTTGCGAGAGAGGTTACGAGGTCATTCCCATTGGGTCATGTGATCCTCAATTTCCTGCCAGTGTAGCCAAGCAATTTGCTTTCCTATGACACAAACTATTACTACACAGAACCGAGTGGTAATTATAAAGCAAATAAACGCGGGTGGGTGCCAAACACGACAGGCTCTTCTGGTGGTATGTGCTAGCTGTGGAATTCTCGACAGGAAACGTGTTATTCACAATGATTATTTGTTGCTTTTGAGCCAGATTTCAGTATCGAATAGCCATTTGTTTTTTGTGCTATGGCCGCGTACATTGTACAGGCATTTTGTAGGTGATGTCTTTTTCATTATTCACATTTCAACATCATAAGCCAAAAGCAATAGGTTCAAAGAAGGAAGAGCATTCATTTGATAAATATATACAATGTGATTCACCTGCTTATGAAACTATTACTATTATTATTATTATTATTATTATTATTGCAAACAAGGCCAAATACTCTACCATAAAGCATAGGGTCTAAAACAAACAAACAAACATTTTGTTAGGTTATGTTATCTTAAGATTAGATTGTATTAGCTGGTTTGTGTTAGGAGTTATAATTTCAAACCCAGGATATCAGTGTGAATCGAGCTGAATCTTGAACAAATCTTGACTTTTCCTGTGTGGAGAAAGTCGAGGTTTTCCGTCTTAAACAATTCCATATTTCCCATTGCAGGGGTTTGGGGACCGCCTGACCATGGAGGCCAGGGGGAGAGAGAGAGAAGAGCTGGACACCTGTCTTGACTGAGGGATTCCAGCCCTGTTTTTGTTTGTTTCTGGGAGTTTTTAAAATTAGTCTCTTTGTGAGGGGTTTGTGGGACTCTCCCAGGAGTGCCACTCCCTCTGTGGACCTCAACTGGCATCCATATCAGTATCATTTCCCAAACATACCGGGAAGGTGCTCAGGTCGAGATCCGGCTAAAACTGGGTATAAGTGTGAAAGCAAATACTTGTGCAAATGCTTTTCAAACATTGTTTACATCTGTATGTATATATGCCTGTATTGACAGAATGTTAAATTAACAATGAGAGTGTAGTCTCTTGCTGATTCTTCTTCTGAGATAAAGAACCCCATTAATCTTATGTCTTTCAGAAGATATCTTAATAATGCCAACAACACGTGCTCAGATTTGCCAAGATATCAATGCATGCAATCAAAAGTGAGAGGTTTCATTATAGCTTCAAATATTTCTCATCAAATTCTACAGACTGAAATATCTGAGCAATGTTATCCACATTCATTTTATACATCTATACATCTTCTCTTACATGTCCACAATGGTCTCTTTTTTAATTTCTACAAAATAGTTTTAGAAGAACAGCTAAGACGAAATTGATACTTGAATGAAACTTAACTTCAGAACTTCTATCTGTAAACACCTTACAAAACTTACACTAAATACAATAAGACTTTCCTCTGGGTAAATCATTTTAAAGGTGCCATATGGAAAAACAGTAAATCTTTTTGGATGGCTTATCAGGTACTTTGAATAAAAGAAAGATATTTCAGATGTAAATATATGTAAAATGTATTCATATCATCATAGCCAAAAAAGTTGTTTTGAGTTTGTAAACCCCAAAACCTCTTTACCCTCTCTATCCTCAAAGTTATTGACAGAGGGAAATTATGAGCATATATTGCAATGGACAATGCATAGTGGAAGGCCTATTATATACCAGTAATGAATAGCACCAAGCTTTTGAATGACATTGCACTGAGATTGGATGACGGAGGGTCGTACGATTTATGGCCAAATGAAGCACTTTGACTTCCCCCATCCCCACAGAAAGCGATTTATTTCCAGGCTGATAGAGGAGCACACGGTGGTATTTATGGTTCATGAGTTTGTAAATAAAATTGAAATAGGACAGAATTAATCGGAGAGTTGTTGGGATGTCCGAATGGGATAATGTTACCTCGTAATGTAATGTTATGTTGCAGTGTTATTCATTGACACAAATAAACGCGTTTAAGTAATATGGGGATTGAGGGGGATGTAAGCATGGGCTTGTTCCGGCAGGAGCTTTGCCTCCAATCACGATCAAAATTCTCAAAATGGTCAAAAACTCAAAAAAAAGATCTGTTTAAAACAACTGTTGCCATTCAACATCTCATCAGTTCTTAGAGGTCTATGCGTTTGGATGAATGTAATGTGTAATTAATTTTTAACCACATTATGAAAATATTCTAATAATCGGAAATTTCAGAAATCTCATTTATTTCTATGAGACAATCTGAAAAGCTCATCTGAGGTAGCAACAGTAACAAAGGGGCGGGGCTTATCATTTGAGCTATAACACTCGTAACGTTCTGACAAAGTGGTTGCTAAAAAAAAAAAAAACATTAATTTACATTCAAGCTAGATATTCGGAGTGGAAGGGCTTACATAAAACAATCAATAACCGCTACAGGGAAAGAAAAAATTGAAATATTTATGAAATATTTCATAACACTGTTTCCATGTTACTGCGGTAAATGAATAGCACCTGGTTATCATGCTGGTTCCCTCAATTAAACAGTGCTGTCAATCAACAGGAAGCGCAGCCAATAAAAAGGGCCCGTCAACATTATTCCTGTTATTGATTTAACAATAAAGTCCTGTGGCTTAAGTTTTATGTTGTTATTGCTGCCTATTGAAAATACAATGAAACATTGAAGAGAAAATCATGACAGGAATTTCACATATGGCCATCTAGGTCTCAAAATGCCATCTGGATAAGGGTGGAGGTTATGTTCTTCAAATTTTCAAGGGCGTTTCTTAGAAAGCAACGGTGCCAACGAAATCACCAACATATCCTCGATCAAAGCAACTTCAGATGGCAGAATGTTTCATTCACCGCTCCTCGTGGTCTCCATTCATATGAGCGCATGTCATCTCTGCTTTCTTTTAAAGCCACGGGCCGCACCAAACTATTTAAGAGCTTACAGCGTCTACATGAAGTACTTCTGCGACATTGAACAACTCAAGCACCCTGGATACAGCGACGGTACGTTCTTGACGCTTATCAAAACAATCACATAAATTGAATTCTAAATTATCTAAATTTAAAAAAAAAAAAATACTTGGTGAGAGGCATGAGGGAGAAGATTCGTCAATGACTTCCTTAAACTTTGGAAGAAGTTTCATAGCGGCTGGAGTGTTTGGTTATTCCAACAAGGCTGAATTTACAGCGCAGCAGGATAAAAAGCACAGCACTGTCTTTGTTGCAGATCTACAGACCCGAGACGCTTTTATGGATTTAAAAAGGTGCAGTGGGCAAACAAAGGCGTGGAATTTTGTGAGAAAACGGTTCAGTCAGTTTGGTCTTTAACACATGGGAGCTATATTTTCGCCTGCCGCGTTTATAAAGGAAGAGGCTGGCAAAATATCTGAGCGCTGAAATGATCACAGAAGCCTGTGGTGATTTCCTGTGTATTCTGCATCTCCCAAAAAGTCTCATTTTCTGTTTGGACTGATTTCGAGCCAAAATGTATAGTGACAAATGTTTTAATCAGTATATAAAAATACTAATCACACAATATATTTCAGTTTAGTCACCAATAACTAAAATGAACATTTCTTATATTGTTCATTACCTTCCTGCATTTAGTAGATGCTTTAATCCATAAATATTTAAGCATTTTATCAATATGCGCGTCCCCTGGGAATCATGACCCATGACTTTGGTTTGAGTGTGATTGAACTTAAACTTAGTGACATGCTCAGTAGAGCTCCGGGAACTATTTATTAACTAGTAAAAGTGACACCTTTTCAGATATCTAAAAAGAAATAATAATAATAATTAATTATTAGTTAACTTTGATTAATTAAAAAATCCATTCAGAAAAATACTTTTTTGTATTATGGTATTATAGAATTAATCTAGAATATTACAGAACGGAATTACAGTACTATACTGTATATGATATAAATCATATAGGTCTGTCTTCAAACTGTTTATATATTAGCTATATGAACTAAACAGAACATACAGTATTATATACTCTGTCAAGTAAATGTTTATATTAAGAGAAATAAACTTACAAATCCAATATTCTAAAACATCCCTTTATGCATAATCAAATTGATACTGCGTGTCTTATCAAGCTATGTAGCAATATAGCAGTTTCTAGTAAAGGACCCAAATAAACATATATTTTACTAGGGAAACCGAAAAAAACTACATTACAGCTGCCTTAGGCACTGCACATCATGACATATGCATGTACTGTACATAAAAATATATATGTACAAACATTTTTTACCCAAAACGTACTGTCTGAAACAGTGTCGGCAAAACTAGTGTAGAGAATTGTTACCGAAATGTTAAGAGTAATATTTGTCATTAACTAAAGTGTAATCACAGTGTAAAAATTCCAAGGCAAACTACACGAATCGCCATATCTGTGACAATAGTAGAATACATAAATGCATGAAAAGATTTCTTGCAGAAAACACACAAAGGCTCCTGGACAAGACCGTGCAGCAAAGTAGAGAAAAAAAAGCATAGTATAAAGAGTCGTACAACCTTTAAATGTGAAATTTCTTCTTAAGTAAAAGATGTGTCTTCAACAAACAAACAAACAAATGAGAAGACACAATACATAATAATACAAGAAACAAACCAACCAAACTGTGACTGCAAAAAGACCTCAATTATCACTGTGGTGAGAGATTTTTTAATTAGCGTGGAAATGAACTATTTATAGTGCGATTTAATGATGTGAGTCAGGCTAAATCTCTATTGATTTTCTCGTGATATATATACAGCTCTATTACAGAATTAAAGAGCTCTACAGTTTGCAGACACAATATTTAAACAGCACGGGCTTGTAAAGCATAAAGAACGGCATACTTTTCATTCTTTGGTCGAACTTCAAGCTATTAAGCAGTGAATGCAAAATTTTGAGTTTTGATTATTGTGAGTTATCATCATTGTTGTTTTAGAAGTTTAGAAGCATGATAAACTATGAGCTGCCGAGAGAATATCAAGTTGGAAAGGGAAATATTTATATGTAAAAGTACAAATAAGTTAGTAAATAACATATAAATAACAAGTATATAACAGGTATAAATAACAGGTATTTTGAAAGCCACTGCACAAGTTCTTTACGGAAAAATTGAATTAAAAAGAAATCTAAGACCTTATAAATGATTGCATTATCTTGTAAAATTAGATCATGCACCTGTTAAAATGTGGCGTGAAACTACAAAAAAAAACCTGACAAACATACAAACAAACAAACAAAATAAAATTACTTTACAAAAACAGTTGATCTAAATTTCCCAGAAAGGTCAAACACGAGTGATTAAAATTCAACTTAATTAAACGGTTAACAATAATATAAAACAGCTTTAGGAAGAATTTCACCGGCCTTTCAGTTAGCGGAAAAGGAAGTAACAGAGGATTAGTTTGGAAAAAAGTGCCTCTTGCCAAGACAAATTCCACCCAGATTCTGACAGGTACTGAAAAGAGCAATACTGGAAAAGAACAAAAAAAAAACCTGGACTGCAACTATTATTACAGATTTAACATACAAATGGTGATAGAATAGTTTCAAAGAAAGAGTCTAATGTAATTTAACAGTAAACTTGACATCAGAGCCGACCGGCATTTACCAGAACTGTGAATAACACACACATTCATTCAATCTGTACCGTCTCCATGTTAAACAGCAATTATCTCTTCACTTTCTTCACTGTTTACCTCTGCTAGAACCACTGTGGGCTTCACTGCGAACACAGCCCAGCACTCTTCACATGCTTCACGCTCCCATTTAGCTGTTTATGCACAGTGAAGGAGCATTATTTCAAAGCATCATTATTACTATTATAAATAAATCTGTGATAGTGTGCCAAGATTCTCGATTCGGTAATCAATATTGTTAGCTATGTTTTTCACATTCATATTTTCAGGAACAGAGTGAGAAAATAAATTTGTAAAGCGCCAAATGTAGACGAAAGTTAACAAACGAGTAAAACAAGTCGCAATATTATTGTATTATAACCCAGATAGCAATATGATTTTGTATTGCCATGGCCCCAAGGAATCTAAATGAAAGGTAGTGTGATAGGAAGTCATCGGCCAGCGTAAGAGAAAGACTCTTACCTGCAATGAGTTTAGGAGGCTGAAGACATAAGCTACAGCCACGGAGAATGGCACCAGAACTCCACAGTGCCAGGTCAGACCCAGAATCGGCAACAGAACCAACACTGTTTTAACAGCGGCCCTGAGTATGACAAACACACAAACAGCCCAGGAAGGTCTGATAGAGCAAACTGATTATTTTATTACAAGCTTGTATATACACGGTTGCACACATACACACACACACACACCGCACACTGGAAGTACTCGCTGCACCTCCTCGCTCCTCTTGCTGACTTTTACAGCAGAGCCGATAGATTTCTGGGGTCATTCCCAGCACAACAGGAGCTGCTGCTTATTCTCACACTGTGACAATTTCCACGCTAAATCGCTTTTAATTCTGTTTAGTATAAAATTACCTCCCCATTCAGGTAACCGCTAAAGCGAAGCAGCTGCGAATCAGCGCTGCCAAGCAGAGAAAGTGTGTGTTTGATTTTCCTTGGCGGACCCCATGTTTAACCACCGGCTTTCAAGAGTCACATTGATATTAGTTATACACAGGGGCCCTTCTCAGGGCAGGGCCCCACCTCAACCACTGATGCCGGAGGTCCAGAGGTGTCAACGACACTTCCAAATGTTGGATAAACGTGACAGCTTAATTTACATTGTGGTTATTTATGGTTTCAAGGAGAAGCCGAAATATCTATAAACCAACATGAGCGTCAATATAAATGCCTGTTTTGAAATATATAACTAGATGGAGCGATCTGAAAGTTTACTTTGACCTCCCTGCAAAAATATCCAATCGTTCCATTAACGGAGCAAAAAAACAAACAAACATACAAAATGATTTGATGTTAAAAGAGGCCGTAATGTACAAATAAATCTTTTTTAAAAGCTGAAGTTACTTACACTACAAGCAGATAATTTGATGAGGTAATGACAGACCACCGTTCAGGAGCAAAGCTGTGAATGGGTGCCTCCATGTGGTGACCAAAAGACAGACATGAAATAAAGCCAACAGACAATAAACACTGAAGAGAAATGAACCTATGAATTGAATCTATGAACCTATGGACAATGAATCTATGATTGTTACTGAATGTGAAAAATTAAATGAATAGAAAAAACTAATGCCAGAGATTTTCTTTGCAACATTTGGTTCAGAAAAATGCCGTTTGTTTCATTACTGTAAAAAAAAAAAACTGGTGATTTTCATCGGCTGTATGAGTTTGGTTCACACTGTTATCCAGGCCTTTTAATCACAGATGTAGTTCATCACATTACATGAACATGTTTCAGTAATACTGACAACCAGAAAAGGTTGAAATACAGTATGAATATATGTACCATTTGTATATACATTTGTTACTTTTTGTTAAATGTTTTGTTTGAAAATTTTATTTTTTTGCTATAAAATATAATTTGATAAAACATAACATTTGAGGGAACAATTGCTTTAAATGTGGCTTCTTTTTGAGGCTGTTCATAGTCTTTATTTACACGGCACTGACCAATAATTTTCTACAATCTGGAGCTTGCTAATTACATCATAATAATTATTCATTTAGATGTATGCAATTTTAGAGCTTAATTACTAATTTAACAAAGAGAAAGTGTTGTATAAAAAAAAATATTATGGAGAATAGAAATTATAAAACAAAACAATGATGGAATCAACAGGAACGCCGCATTCCTGTACTCTTCAACCCAATCAATAGGCATGTCTATACACAACAGATGGCAGAGCAGTAAGTGCAGAGATCCGTTACCCCAGTCAGTCAGGTAGTAGTATTTCACGTGGCGGTCCTTGCTTAGATTAACACTCACTACTTTGCTTCAGGGCAGCGGCCCCTGCACCAGCATCCAGCTCAAGGCTGCCATGAAGAGGGCATGAGGGCCACCTAAAGGGGAAAGGTCAGAGAGGAGGCTGTCAGGAGTCAAAAGGTCAAACAGACACACAAACGTGGCCACACGCCAGCTTATCCCTCGCCAAATATGGCTACTAATGTGGTTTTAAGACGCTGTCCGACTGCACGTTAGATCCATTTTTAAGAGCTCTAAAATTAGATCTTCAAAAAAGTCCTTCAACTTACAAAATACATACAAAAAATACAAATTCTGTTTTAAATTGAGTTAAAAAAATACCAAGCAACATTATAATGCCAACAATAAATACAGAATAAAGTATTATGTGCCAAGCTGTATAGTTGATACCATTTGAATCGTTTTTAACGCCATAAATTTGCTACAGATACGTGGTGTGCAGAACAAGTATGCAGTATACACTGTACCTTATTATGAATCGCAGAACCATTGCAGAGAAGGACAATCTTAGCACAGATCAACGAAACAAAAAGATTCTTGTGGACTGATGTCCAATCTGATTTTGAGATACTGAGGAAACAATAGGACACTATGTAAATATAGTGTTTTGGCCCTAATTCTCTTCAGCTGCATTTGCAATATTTGCAATAAGTTACATTTACTGAATTTTTTGCCATATATACATGAAATGATTCTGATGTCGCACATAAAGTTCTCTTGGGTTTACAGAAGATCTGGAAACCCAAATGAAGGCTGTGTGTGAGTACAGGTTGATCAGCATCAAACAGGTCATAAATCTCTTAAAGAAATCTGCTGGCCTGATACTGTGCTGATTAACCTCCCTTTGTGCGGCCCGTTGCTTTAATGAACTCCCCTGTAATGTCACCATAAAACTTCATCTTCAGCTTCATTTGGCACAAAGCGTTAATTAGCCGATTAGTGGAATTCAATACTGATTCAGCCTCAGTGCTGAGAGCTATTGACAAGCATGAGGGGCTGTGAGCTCACAGACACGACTCTGTACTGAGTGACTGTGCGGTGTGTCAAGCAAATATTAGTCCATGTCGTGACCCTGTCAACTCGATGATTAGAACAGTTGTTCTAAACATTCTTGACCTTAAGCCCACCATTGTTCCAAACAACACCTGAAGGTATTATACAGTTTATATTTATAACCTTTAGGTTTCCTTAGTTTTTAAGTGCATTTCAGGATTTATGTCAAAAAGCCTGCAATATGTTTAGAGATTTAGTTTATAACTCTGACAATAGATTTGGTTTGTGCTTAATAGCAAAAATAAATCAAATGTGGGACTGAGAAAATGGGATGTAAATTAAGAAGTAAAACTGCAGTAATTAACGTTAAGCAGGCACAGTGTAACCCAATTCGTGCAGGTGTCTCTATTTTAATTTAGATTATTCAAAACATTCTCTAAAATATTTATTAAAATGTTAATTATTAGGTAATTATTAAATAAACAAAACATTTTAAGTCATGTTGCCACCCACTGCGAAGTGTTCTGAGGGCCCTAGTGGGCTCAAGTGCCTGGATAAAAACTGTGATGTAGACGAGTATGGTGGAGAAGGCCTAACTCAACTGATGTAATAGCACATCATATACTCTTCATCAACAGGAAAACAGAACCACGCTGTTGTTGTGACAAGTGACGACCAGCCCGCAGAGAAAAGCTCCGGATCCGATAAACTTCAACTTCATCAAAGTCCTTTCCTCTTCAGCGGTCCACTGTGGAGACAGAAATAAAGAGCCATTAAAACACTGATCTTACACTCCTCTCACACTCCTCCTTCATTCACTGGATGAATGAGGCATCACCCTGATCCAAATATATGCATGAACTACCATATACATGAGGCTTGAGGTCTCCTGCTGCACTGGATTGTGCTGTAATGGCTATATAAATGTGAGATCATTTAGGCAGAATACAGAGAAACTTCTCAATAGAAACAGTCAGATCAACAGTTCAGCAACATCAACTCAAAGTCTGTATTCAGCCTCTCTGGCTTTTATAAGCTAACAGTGACCTCTAGTGGACAGTTTGTGTTACAGCACAAAATACTATCAGTGCATTCACTGTTTTGTCTTATTTTCTTCCTTTATTCTTATAACTTTCTACGTTTAATTTGTCACTCCAAGTTCCCAAATCCACAGTTTAAGCTGGAGTTAAGCTATTACTGTACATTTGCACTGTGAAACTCACAAATTGAATTGAATTGCATAATAATATGTACATAGCAGCCTAGATGGCATTACTAAATAAAGGATGTTTGTTAGGACCATCAGTTTTGCTATATTTGAAACCAAATACTCTAAACATACCCCGGGCTCCATAAGTAACACAGACAAATTATGTTTACAAACACGATGTATCTCCTGTATAATATATAAACAACATAAACTTTGTCTATGTGCCTTCAAACTCTCCTTCCTTGCAGTTTGAGTACATACAGACTGCATTTTTATACCAGCATCTGTTTTCCATACAGATCCCTTTATAATAATTATAATAAACACTTTCTATACAGATAACTATAGAGCATTATAACAGAAATGACTCCTGGTTGTAACTAAATTATAGGCATGATAAACAGTTAGACAAACAGAGCTCAGATTTATTACCTTTTTCCACGCTGTAATGAATGAGGACCTAGAAAACATACGTATATAATGTTAATTGAACGTTTTAATAGGTTAAAATGGATTACTTTACAACAATATTGGAGCAAATCTTCACACAGAAATACTTCAGTGTTATATGAATAATGAAAGATTGAACAGTTTTGAAGGTTTATGAAAATCAAAATCACTTAAGATCAAAACTCAATAGTGACACATTTAAGAAGTAAACAAGTAAAGCCAAGTATTACCTTTAAATTGTTGCTGATTTGGGGTCGGATTTTAGTTGCACGTTCATTTAATGTATTTTGTGGAAGAGGAAAGAAAATTGCTGAAAGCAAATTTAGACCTAAACAAGGACGGGCTAAAGGATATATTTACACACCATGAAGTTACCTTTTCATTTTACACAATTTTTAAAGGTCTAACGTGGTGACTTATAAATACATAAATAGGCTGTTTAAAATAATTGAATAATAATTGTAGTTTGTTACTTTGAGTGTAACAGCATAATTTTTGAAGTTTGTTTTCTTTTTCACAAATCGCCTATTAGGAAAAATATACAATTGTTCATAATTCATAACTTCATGAACATAAGTCAGTTATTGTGTAATTTTTAAGTAATTTTCATGCCCAACTATATAATGCGTTTCCACTTGCTAAGAAAAAGATACTTTAGAAAATGGCAGCAGTTATCTTTTATGGAGTAAAACACTTACTGTCACTTAGACAAGAAATAAAATTACATCATGTGTTTAAAAATTAAGGCATGACCACTGAACAGTTACAATCCATTAAATAGGACACAAGACCCAGTCGTTATTTATTATTTAACTATAAATTATCACAGAAGTTAACATGATCCAGAAAAATTGCTACAAACTGCCAAAAAAACACATTTCCATGCCTATGAAAATGTGAAAAGTCTGTGCCACCAAGCCTGTGCAAAGAAGTGCAAATATATTGTGTTTTGAGTGAATTATAAGCAATTTAGATATAAGTGACCCAGTTAAAAAAAAAATTCACTACCAACATATAATCAAATATGTGCTTCGTTTTTTACAATCCTACGTTATACAAATAAGCCCTTCAGTAAAACACAGCCACCTACAATTAAATCTACAGGTTGTACAGCAGTTGTTCAGACAAATTTCCACAGCGCTGCTGACAAAATACTGTACACCTGTAGGAGTGTATACTGTAAATACCTCAAAATTCTTTTGCAAATATACAGTAGGAGTTCATTTTAGCTGTAACCATTACACACAATGAGGTTATATGACACAAGACTAGTACCCCTATTAGGACATTCAATCAACAGATGCCCAAATCACACCCAGCTAGCATCTCTGGAACACACGGTAATGTCTGAGGCTAAAGAATACACGACTTTAGGGACGGTTCGATTTCTGTTGCCAAAATCATCGGCATCCAGCAAACACTTCTCATGTGTGCTTTTATCGAACATCTCCATCAAAGCATGCAATGCCAAATGCACATCATCACGAGCTCCCGACATGCGCTTCACGCAAGGAAGTTGAAGACTGTCGGCGTGTCTGCCACCTAGTTGGCGTGGGAGACCACTGATGACATCATCAACAGTCTTGGAAGAAGATTGGATTGCTTGCCTAAAAGAACTGAGACCAGCATCACTGCCTCTCCCTGCATTATAAAGACATCAGACATCACAAAATGAAGTCATGTCACACATTTGTCATAACTCAGAACTGGAAGTGTTTCTTTTTGTCGAAAAAATGACGTACCCTTCAGAGAGCTGGCCAGTGAGGAGTGGAGATCTGTGAGAGCCTGGTTCAGCTGGAGGAGTTTAGAGGCTGTGTTCTGAAGTCCACACACATCTAAGGCTTCACTGTCCTCTGTACAAACCTCAATGGAGTCTGACCTCTCCTGTGAAGGAAGAGATGGATACATATTCTGTTTTCAAACAATACAATGAATGAGGATGTTGTGATGCTGTTACTGGTGTGATGCTGTTACTGTACTGAGGATAACAGTTACAGCCACATTAAAGTGACAGATAACACACCACTTAATGCATTTACTTTCAAAACAGCAAAATGACTTAAAATGTTCAATAAGTCAAGTCTGCCCTGGTCATTGTGGAGTGTTATTAATCCAAAAGAATTTAACCGTATCGTTTTAATGACAGCGATGGCTGTTTGTTAGACATACCGACAAACTGCAGTGGATGTAGCTTTGTAGAGCGAGGGCAGTCTCCACCGTTTTGGTTTTCAGACTCTGTAAAATCTAAAAAATGTTGATGTTACAATTAAATTTCATGGTTCGTTAAGTGAGCATGGAGTTTGCAAGAACTTACCTGTGTTTTAGGTTGAGCTAGCTGAGCATCACGAAGCATCAGTTTAGTGATGGACAGACCGGTCTCAAGAAGAGCAGCCACACCTCGACATATCCCATCTTGCAAAGAATCCACAATTGACCTCTGAGGAGAAAATCCAAAGAGAGAGAAATGAGAACTATATTATAGTACTACACACTAAAGTTATGCATTAAATGTTTAATAACGCAACATTTTGAAAAACTATTTTTCTATTCCATCATACACTCAAAATCTGCATAACCATTTCATATAAATCTCATTTACATGCACGCCACATCTTCAACAGTTACGTCAAGATGATCCGCATTATAAAATTTAGCATTTGATGCTTTTATATGCAGCATGTCTTATAAGACTGTCATGAAGTCCCTCAGGCTTCACAGAAGATACCCACACTGCCTATAATCTCTGAAGCAAGTTCAGTCAAATGAAGATCAGCGCGGGTCACTGCCGCCAGAAAGCCGATGGTGGTGAGAGCCGTGTTCAGACACTTGGCAACTTTCCTCTGGGCCTCTGTTACCATGGAGGAGATCTCAGAGTCACAGCCCTGAGTAAAGATTATTTAACACACACTTAAAGTTTACAGGCTTTGACTGGAAAATTCAAAATGCAATCCAGAGACTCTAGAAGAGACTCTAAAAGTTACTTTCGCATTTATGAATTTATTATATTATATATATATAAGCTATGACATTAGCCTAGATTATAAGCTTACGATAATGTTCTATACATTTTTTTAATTATCACTATTTTAATATTTTTCCTATTTTCATTCATTTTTCTTTATAATTATGTTTACCAATCACTGCTTTATTTTTACTGTTAAATATCTTTTGCTATATTACATTTGTACAGCTGTTTTGTAACAATGTGCCATGGTGAAAAGCGCTATAAAAATAAACCTGAATTAAGTTAAATATATACACACAGTTTATACCACTTTATAATAGTCAAGTCAGTCATTAAACTATTACTTTATAATAGTTTAATACGGAAAATACAAATAATTAATTTCCTATCATTATTATTTTTGATAATATAAGGATTACTATAATAATAATTTACCAACAAATCACGACCCAACAGTAAGCACAACCATCCTATAGTTCCAGCATTAAGCACCTGAATGAGTAACTGAAGGTAGCCTCCGATTTTTTTGACCTCCATCTTGAGCTCCTCAGCTATCTGTGAGACTGTGTTGGAGTTGGTGTCAGTGCTGGAGATCCAGTGCATAGTAACAAACACAGCCCTCTCCACAGCAGAGGTGGCCTTCACTAGATGAGTCTGGGCTTCGGTACTGCAGGCAAACACTGTGCCCACACACGTCAACAGAAGAAAATTAATCTCTTTGTATGAAGCTGTAGACCTCAGCATTCACACCGACTTCACATTGACACGGATGAATGGCTCTTGATTTAGTTTTGCTAAAGACACTTACGGTTCTCCTGACAGTCGTCGTTTTGGTGCTCATACTGGTCTGCGATGGACCTCACGGCCGCGTGTATGGCAAGCAGGTCTAGGGTCAGTTTGTCAGCCAAGCTTTCATTCTCCTCGGCTGATTGGCAGGAGCGTAGCCGTGCGACAGCTGCTCCAATCAGATCTTTGCAGATGGCTGGGAGGGCAGAGTCAGAGGTGCTGGAGTGGAGGGAGGGGGGCTTGCTCATACCCATCAAGCCTAAAGAGAGACAGTATATTAAACCATCTGCGCATTTACCAAGGGGTTCAGTCATATATTATTTCAGGCATGAAAAGTATAGTATACCAGGTCCAATTACAAATGAATAATTTTACCCAATATTTGTCTTACGGAACTTTTTTTAACAGCATCGTATCGCAGCTTTGCAACACGCTAACATCAAAGCGTAATGAAATGAATTGCAGTTGTCAAGTCTGTCGTGTTTCTTGAGAGAAGCGTTATTTGTGTATCATTTGTGTATAACACAAATAGGGTACAAGTGGTACTTTACCAGCAGACTGCGAGGGTGCACAGTGTAAGCTCTGAATAGGATGCACTCTTATCTCATACAGACGGCCAGAAATCCTCCTGCTCTTTAATAAACTTCTGCTCCTGAGCCGCAAACACAGAAAACAGATAAACAGTTAGGAATCCAGAACTTTACACAAACAAGAGCTTCATTTGTATCTTTAACCACCATTAAAAGTCATCACCTTTTAATGCAGCTTCTGGACTTGTCTGTTACACCACGTGCATAATAAACGCTTTTTTGTGGATTGTGAACTATGTCATTTGAACAGTTAAATGCAGTCCTCATGCACGCCTTTTCTAAAGTTATTCTAAGAACAGATTCCAAGTGCTGATGGACACAAGGTCCCGGTCACACCTGAAGATCAAGCTTGGGTGATCTGATCATCAGGTAATGCGATCAGACATATGCTGTTTATAGATGGCGTGTTAAATGTGTTTGGATTTTTTTCGCAATCTTTGATTTTGGGACAAAATGAGTCACTTTCCAAGTCAGTGTTACTGGATGTTTGTAAAATAAAATTTAAAATAGTTTAAAATAAAGTATGACTGGTGTATTGGCACAATTGTTGATTGACAAGAAAACAAGCAGTTCTTTATTGTTGTCTGGGATGCATCTGGGCAATTAGTGTTCACACAACAAAAGCGATGTGGTCACATTTGTATCTGACTACCTACAAATGTGGTTTGAATGATGGGATCACAAAACATTTTCTATTTGCGGCCAAAACCGATGTTAGAACAAGGTGTAAACAGGGTCAAAGACAGTAAAAAGAAGCTAAGGGAAAAAGTGATTGTCTACCGAACTGAGCCAGCTGCGAGAACAGAGACTTCTCAGAGCTGTACAATCAGAAAGCTCAGAGAACTTCAGAGCACCTCTGAGGGAAGCCAGAGAAGACCAATAAATTGAAATACCTTCTACGTGAGAATGAGGAGGTGGAAGAAGAGGCAGATAAGTCCGGTTCCCACTCATCATTAGGGTCGTAAAACACGTCGTCATCTTTAAGGCTGCTCTCCCCCTACAGCCAATAAACATCAAACCTGAGTTAGCTTCCGCTTCTTTCACCATAATAAGCACCAACGCTACATGCTTTCTGCTTTTATTAGGTTATTACAGGGAAATAAAAAGGCCTCAAGTTACCTTGTCTATTACAGCATTCAAACAAGCAAGTTCTCCATTAAACATTTAACACTGCCATGATGCGTTTGCAGAGTCATGTCAGTTTTAGACTCGCTTAAATCAAATGATTGCATGATTATTGTACAGTAATCTGGGCCAATGAGATTTAATGGTGGGTGAGGCCCCCTGACAACATATATTGGAACTCGTGTCACAACATTTACTTCATTTACTCAACAGAATCGGCATCATGCACCCAGATATCAGAACGTGGTTACATCTTTTATAGCCCACCTTCTCGAGCTCTCTCATTCCCACCAAATTGCTCTGAAACTTCTCCAGACTCCAGAATGTGGAAATCCCCAGTTTGGTGTTCTGAACTTGGACCTGCAGCAGGGCGTGTCCACCCCCATTTTCTTTTTCATTTGCCTCGTGTCTGTCAAATATAATATTAAAATATACAAAAATAATATTTGTCCAGTCATTCTTACTAGATAAAGCTCATTTCATAGCCATTTTTCTGACAAAGAGCAACTTCTAACTAATGCGATATTTTAGAGCTGAGCAATAGTTCTCTAGAGAACTTCCCATGACATTAAGATTTGATGCATTTCTAATGACTTTTATCTAGCTTGGAAATTCCAACTTCAAAATTCCAGTGGGGGTTCCAGTGTTAGGTAAAATCTGATGGATTTCGGAAAGTTGGTTCTGGAACAACAATGTTTATCCAGTAGCATGTTCTAATGAGGTAAACCTCCGACACGACTCCAGTACCTGCTGAAGACGGTGTGCTTCCTGAGCTTGGCACTGATTTTGTTTGCTTCTTCAATCATCAGAGACAGCTTCATAGCGTCCCACTGTGGATAGACTGCAAACATTGTGATGCAAAAGACTGTCAATAACACACTGTTACAAAACCACTGTAATGGATGGGTTTTTACTTTGAAAAGGGGTTCATTTACTTGTTTTAGGGGTTTGGTTCACTTTGAGAGCACGTTTCTTCTCGATCTGAGCAAGATCTTCTGCTATCTTCCTCTTCTCTGCCTCAAGGGCCTCCACGATTTTAGCTTGCCGGACATCATGGTCAGCCAAGGCCTACGAGAAGCAGAAATGCAGAATGTGAGAAAAATCAAATTAATAAATTGAGATGACTTGATGAGAGACAGAACAAGACACTCTGCAAATCAAGCTTGGCTGCCAAAATGTGGATGACAATAACAGAAAGAAGTGGAATACATGGTTAGCATTTTCCCAACACACAAGGCCTTGGTTATGCCATTTCACCCTTAATTTGTTCCTTTTAATCCGACAAATTGTGCACAACACCATTTGACATTCGTACACAGGGTCCATTGTAATTTTTACTGAGTCTGCTTGACCTGTCTTGTAGCCTGAGCCTCCATCTGCAGACGCCTTTTATGGGCGTTCACTTCCTGCTCCAGCAGAGTCTTAGCCATCTGCAGCTGCTCAATCTGACCGACCGCTCGCTGTTTGTCCTGCTCCTGCTCTCTCTTCTTTAGACCCTCCAGCTCCTAAGCCAAAAACGGACAAACATTCAATAAATTAGTTTCTCAAACAAGAAGAGAAATGCAGGAATCACATGTGCAGTATATCAGCATCTACATTAACAGCACTGACTGACCAGCTCTCTCTCCAGAGCTTTGATTCGGTTCTCGTACTGGATCTTCTGCTCGCTCAGCTCCTGCTGGGCCATCTCTTTAGCCACCTGAATCTCCTGAATCATCTCCTCTTTGGCCTTCAGCCGCGCCTCCTCGATTTCTGCTTCCAGTCTACAGCCAAAATTATTTTATAGAATCAGTCTTCAGCGAAATCCAGGAACGAACCTCTTTCATTATATGCTTTTTTACTGGTGTTCTGTATCTTTAAGACTTTCATATGCAAATTACTTCTGTAATGACTGGTTAACTTGTTTTAAAGTATTACAACCCATGCTAAATACTGAACATGCATTGATATAAACTTAACTAAATTTCCTGTTTTCACAGACAATTATGTTTTTTAACCCATTTTTTGTTTTTTATTGGGGTTTATATCCCCCTTCAATAGTCTTTATAAAAGCTTACAGCTTCATGTTTGTAAGCATCTGAGGGCTGCTCCTTTTTTTATATTGTATTCTAGGTAAAACTGTGAGTTTCTCACTGAGCTCTCTGTGCAGACAGCAGCTCGTTTTTGGCGAACTCAAAGTCCCTCTGACCATCTCCAGCATTCCAACAGGAAGCGCGCTTGCCACTCTGAACCTCAGCCGGGTGATTAAAACGAAAGTAGTGATCGCCTCCGAGAATCACACGGTCTCCCTGAAACAGAGAAATAAACGAGTAAATACACAGACCTGCATGAAGGTTTAGAGAACAGAGGACGGTTAAGAATGGAGAATGGCTACAAACTATGACATTAACACCCCTTTACTACCATCATGTTGATTACTGCAGAGGATCTGTGATCTTTGTCTGCAAATGTAATTTTTAGAACATATTTTAGCATTCAAACTAATTTGAGTCTGCCCCTGTAAATTTGAGCTGCTTTTGAGGCGCATGAACACGTGAAGTTCATAGCAATCAATTCCTATTGATCATATTTATTAATAAAATCAACAAAGTGATGACAACGGGGACAATACAGGAAGCAACTGTAAAAAAAAAAAAAAAACTGAATGGAAGCCAGTGTCCAGCAACTGAATTCATCTGGCATTTGCAGTGTAAACAGTCAACACTCAAAAGAAGGATCTAATTTTCTGGCAGTCTTGCCAGATTAACGTCTTGTTATTCCAAAAAGTCAGACACGCAGACATTTCCCTGCCATTATTCCCAGATCTCTGACATTTCTTTTTTCTGGCCGTTTTGCTACGTAAATCCAGATTTGCCGCCCGCACTCCGTCAATGGACTCTGGACTGTAATCAGGTTGGAACTGGAACTTGGAACAAACACACAGTGGCGACCACTGGGCCACATGAGGGACTTCAAAAGGCCATCCGGTTCATTCTGTCACTTACATGGTGAAGCACAGTGCGCTCAGACACAATGGCTCCGTTCACGTAGGTCTTGGCGTTGGGCATTGGTTTAATGCTGACTGTACCGCTCACATTGGAGATGACACTGAAATGAACATAAAAACACAAGACGTAAGTCACATAAATGACAAAAAGTCAACAAAATTAGCTTGTGTTTATTTATTCCATTTTTAAATAGCATATGATTTCCTGCGTTGCTAGACATGGAGTGAGTTATTATTCAGTTAAATATCTAAGAAATAACCAACCTGTCAATAAATAAATGGTTTGACAAGGCCATACTCCATTTAAATTGTAATTTAGTTTTTCCATGATGATATTCTACCCCCTCCCTGACCTCCATATACACAAGACCTCTGTTATCATTGCATAACCTCAACACATACGAAATCTATGAATCTGACTAACTTGATCTGGCTAAATTAATCCAGGCTTAGTTTTCTTAAATGGTCAGAGAGAACCGAGAAGGAAAGTCTTCTTTTCAGACAACACAATCTTTATTTACCCTATATACCCCCATTAAAGCTGCAATCCATAACTTTCTTGATTAAAAATAAACAAAAAAAGTTATTTTGATTCACAACAGCAAGCTTACAATAATGATTTATAATTTGAGCTGTCGGGTCTGATATCCCATTAAACGTCTGTTTGGCTTCATTTGACTGAAGAAAAGTACGTAAAGTAACCTGCAATTTCATGGTTTACAGAGATGGCGACAGAGAGGCAAACGTTACGGATTGCAGCTTTAATCAAATCAAAAGCATGAAAAGACATGCAAAAACATGAACTGAATAAGTAAAGTAGAATGATACACAATCCATCTCACCAGTGTTCATCAGCGATGAGAGCCCCGGAAAGCTGGATGTCGTAGGCCGACTCAGACTTGAGCTGGCCGACCTTGGTCTCGCCCTCTTTAATCATATACAAGAGCATCTCTGACAGCTGCGGATCTTCATTCAGGTTCACAAGGTTGGGTAGCCGGTTATCCACCTTAAAGGTGACGCCGGCGCGCTGAGCGGGCAAAGAGAAACAGAGTAAGAAACTGAAGAGAGAAGGATCATGAAGCACATTTGCAAAAGCTCTTTAAGTAGTAAAAGCTCGTTTTCTTTACCTGCAGCTCTTTGGTTTCCTCACGTTTCCTCTTTTCTGCCTCTTCCAGTTTTTCCTTCCAAGTTCTACACGCATTAAACAACAAAAAAACGATTTGAACGTCGCAAGTGTAGCTACAAACAAACATATTTTCACATACAAATGCTCTTAGTGGCAAATTGTTTACACAACGTTGATAATGATGGGTCATGAATTATTTGCTCTGGCAAACAAAGCAAAAAAATATTTTAAAAATATTTTGGCAATACTTTACAATAATGTTCCGTTCAGTAACATGAGTTAATGCAATAACATTATTAATTTATTAAAAACACAGTAAATGAATAACATACAAAAACATTATAAACGTTTTAAACCAATAGTTAAACAATAATAATAAAACATAACCAGTAAACTTTATTTTTATTTTAAAGTATAGTGTGAGTGTTGGGTCTTCTGACCTGTGAGCCTCAGCCATCTCTCGCTCCTGTTGAAAGAGCTTACTCTTAAGCGCTGTGATTTCTTGCTGAAATAGTCTCATTTTCTCTGGCTCGATACCCTGAGAGCTCATCTGAGCGGCACGCAGCTTCTCCACCTCTGCTTTCAGCTCTGCGCACACATTAAACTCATTAAAAACATTAATTCTCACATTTAAATCCATATCAGTGGGTTTCACCACGAAACAATTCACTGCAAGAGACTATTATTTCTGTAAATGCAGTGCCCTCTGGTGGGCAGGAGGTGTGGTGCAGTTTCTCACAACACCCTGACCATAGGAGCACAGGAACACAGTTAAACACAAAAAATCCAGAATGCAGAATTTCAGGACTGACCTCGGATCAGTTTGGCATTGGTGTCTTCATTGACTTTGGCTATGTTAATGATTGTACGGGCCTGCTGGGCGTAGCGCAGCGTGCTCAGGCTCTCGTCCATGTTACTGACTGCGGGGCTCAGTGTGGCGATCATGGCAGTCTTAGAGTTTCCACCGAGACTCTCCTTCAGTAACCTGAACACCAGAGCGACATCAGACTTCCATTATCTTTTGGAAGATGTCATATTTTTACCTACAAACATCATGATATCAACTGACCCAGTTCCATTCTTGTGTCATATATGTTCCTGATCTCATTATACATAAATGATGAGTGCATATTATTCTAAAGCACAATGCAATAATCTTTCATAAAACTACAATAACTTTCTCTGCTTCATAAAGACTACTGATGTAATCAAGGCCAAGTTGGCTGGTAATATTACATACAGATTTACAGTTTCTTTAAAAACATTGTGATTGTTCCTATGCAGTTCCTGGCAGGTAGCTTCACAGGTACAAGGGTGTTATGGGTGGTTGTTTTCTGGCCAGAAAAAGTCAAAAAAGTATTTTAAAAAAGATTTTTTTAACTTATTTTATTGTCCGCCAGACAAAAATCCTAAGTCATCGTAACATCGTAATTTGAGGTAACGTTCTTGTCCACAGCCCAAAAGATAAATTCATGCTCCATCCTATATTATTTCCTGCTATATATTTACTCAGAAACGCATCACACCATAAAAGTTAACTGTGCTGCAAAATACCGTGTTATGTAGTTTTCAAAAACGACATCAGAACAATCAATGAGAACTGATTTATGAGAGAAGCCTCTCACCACGTGAGCACTGACTCTCGGTATGGGATAAAGACTTTCTTCTTGCTCTGAACCTGTTCTGATAGTGAGCAGATCACCTTCCCCAACGTGAGAAGAGACTTGTTGATACTCGCTCCCTCCTGAAAATGAATACAAATAAAATACAAATGTATTTCACATCATACATCAACCTGAAAATTTGAATACACATTAACAATGCAATTAAAAAACAATAATTACAACCATAACACAATTCTTGCCCCATGTTTATTGTTTTTGTCACAATTTCAATGCAAAGTCATCCCTAAACTTACATTTGTATCCTCTGCATTATCTTGAAAATAATCATACAAATCAACAGGTATTTTTAGACTTATTGACCTTTTTTTAATAATTATTATGACCCCTCCTAAAACAACTGAACCGAGCCAAACTGTATTTCCTTCAATAGTCAATATTTACATCCTTTTAAACAGAATAAATGAGTAAGGCATTCTAGAAGAGCAGAATGCTCTTCATGGAAGTATAAAGAATAAACAGAAGCAGCTGTTGGCTGGTGGATTACCCTGAGCCTGTCTCCACTGGTCTGTGCTGAAGTGCAGCGCTCACTTCCTGCCAGATCCACCAGGTTTATTCTGCTTGTGATGCAGTGATCGTGTTCCTCCTCCTCCACAAACTCTGTCTGTGAACATGTGCAGAAATCCCATCAGATGATCTGAACCATCAGATGCATCACAATGCAGGGGAGCATTGTGTTGTCATACAAGATCTAAGCATGATCCTTAGACACTTTCATCCAGAGTATTCAAGGTTAAGAGTTCACCAGTTGGGATTCGAACCCAGTGCCTTGGCGTTACTGGCTCAACGCTCTACCTATTGAGTCCCAGAAAACACTAAGCATGATTAAATGAGGTGCAGGCTTACTTTAGTTTGCGTCATGACCAGTGTGAAAACAGAGTGAGATCTGGAGCTTTTATCGTTCATGCCAGTGGCTGCCGTGGCTCTTTGTTTGTTCCCGAGCTCAAGCCAAGTCTGGAAAACCCGAGAGAGGGAGATTTTAACAAGAATGCATGAAACAGGCCATGAACTAAAGTGAAAGGGAACGAGACATTACCTGAATATCCGCATAGGAAGTGACCACGTTCCTAAGAAAAGAGCACATGGGGTTTGATGATAAATATTCAAACATGTAACTAACGTTTAGAGTGTTTAAGAGTTCCCACATCTTTTGGCTAATGAATTTTAAGAATTTAAGTATTCTGGGATTACCAGATAAGGATTTAAAACATATTTTTTAAAGATGATTGGAATGTATTTTCCAGGTATGTCAGATGCCACCCCTTGCAATTAGTGAACATTTATTAGTCTTATTTTTTCAAAAGAACAAGCAGTGCATATGTCTTGACTATATTTTGACTATATACAGATATTTCCAAAGCGTTTAAGACCATACTATTTCCATGATTTCTGCAGGCCTGGAAATCACATTTTCAAATGTCCTGATATTCCCAGGTTTTCCGAGACTGTGTGAACTCAAGTGTTTGATGAACCGTTTGCTTACGTGGACAGGTCTGCAACGTAAGGCCCATACACTGGATGCTCCCTGACACGAAGCTGGAGAAAATGAAAAGCAAACAGGACTAAATTGCTGAATTTATTAATTAGAAGCAACTAAAAATTACAATCTACAGGATTTAATGTGGCTGATGTTGAATTTACAGGCATTTTCCTCTGATTTTGTTCATCCTTTGGCACCAGCAGATCATGGATTTTCTCATTGTAGACTTCAAAGTAGCTCATCTCAAGGTGGCAGGAGACCTGAACATAATAAACTTGCATTTAGAAAGCTTGAACAGACTGTTTTAATTCACTTACAAATCACTGAATCTAAAACTAAATTGCAGTTGAATAATATTACACATAATACATAATATTGTAATATAATAATATAGCATGTCCTTAACCTCTTTGGTGTCAGTCTTGGACAAGCTTGAGAAAAGTTCTTCACAGAACCTGGGAATAACTCCAGCTTCCTCACCAAAACCCATCATACTGTAAGAAATTAGGTAATTGACAAATCATTTTTACATCAGTGTCGTCCATTACAATTTATATACAAGGCAAAGTGTAAAGTTTAGCTGTTATAAACAGTAATCATTTTATCTAGGTGTTCAGACACAAACCAGTTTCAAACCAATGTCACATTACTTACGTATAGGACTTTCCAGACCCGGTCTGCCCATAGGCAAAAAGACACGTGTTAAATCCTTCAAACGCTCTTTCGAGCAAAGGTCGAGCCAATTTTTCATAAACCGTCTTCTGACTGGCAAAATTTGCATCCGATTCATCAACAGAGCAAAAAGAGAAGTCAAACGTAAATGTGTAGTTTTGTTTACTGTCTGGACGCTGTAGTAGCGTTGCTTGGTCGTTCATGAAGATCACCTGACTAGTTTTCTCATTCTTCTCCCTGTGGCCACAAAGAACAAAGACACTTATAGTACAAACCCATACATTTTGCTTTGCTTCATTCAATTTGTAAACTTTAAAATAAACACAATTTCTCACCTTGTACTGAAAGGCCTTACTCGAACTGCAACGGTGACCGCGCTGTTCTCCATCTTCAGTTCTTGGGGTTGTAGAGCACTTGTTCTGCTTATAGCTTCAGCAGGAAAATTCGCTTCTCCTGCATTGGATCCAGAACCTCTCATTCTTCCGTGAGGTGTGGAGCTCATTAGGGTTGTAGGTCTCCTCACCTGCGATGAATGTGATGTGGGTGTCACGTGTCTATTTAAACCACCGATCTGAATCTTCTCGCTGGTCGCTCCACATCGTGATCTTCCAGGTTCTGCGTGCACCTGCGGTGGCTTACGGCTTCCCGTGCCTGTATACTTCACAGACACGGGTCTGGACGCATCCTTACCAGCCAACCTCTCAAAGACATCTCTCTTGACGCTCAGTTTCTCAAACTGGGTTCTTCTTGTAGGTGTCGAGACTGTCTGACCCTCAACATGGGTGGGATCCACCTTCTCAGAACCTGTTTTCTGAGCAGACGTTTTCCCAGGTGTGCCGGTGCTTTTTTGGATCTCCTTTGCTGAGGTTCTGACTCCAGTGGACACAGATGGTGCTGGGTTGGGTTCAGATAGGACTTTGGTTCTGTTCATTGATCCTGTCCTTGTCCTTCTCTGGAGTGTCAGGCGTTTCTCCGTGGTTTGGTTCTCCTGTGTGCTTTCTTCACGGTGGTTTGCGGTAGATCTGCAGCTGGGTTTTCTTTGCAGGATGAGTTTCGCACCAGAAAGTGTTTTGGGGTCGCCACATTTCGTAAGCGCCGAGATCACATACGTCCTGTTCATTTCTTTGGTTTGATTAAAAGTTGATGAGGACTCTCCGTCTTTTGAGCCATCCATGATCATAAAACGTCCAAATGAAGACTTTAAGCCCAACTTAAAATGAAGGCATAGAAAGTTTAATCCGCTGTGGTGTTAACCTGCCGAGCGAGTTGTAAACAGTTAAACGTATGACTAAAAACGCACCGGCATATACAGACATATTGTAAACACTCGTGTCGTATTAAAATAAGTCGTGTCGTATTAAAATAATCCGTCAAAGTTAAGAGAGGACTGTACACGATCTCCTGATTCAAGTGCGATGATCTGTCAATTAAAACAACAACAACTCACTTTGTGCGCGCCGCCATACTGCCGCTTTAATTCAAAAACCGGCGGCGTGTTGTGATTGGTCAGATCAGAATGACGTAAGGGCATACCTCCGTCATAGGGTAGAGGTCTGGATCATGCGCCAGTCATTAATGTTTTAAACATCATTATTTTTGTGACAATCAGCATAGTTTTCTGTTAAATCTTCCTTATTATAATGCTAAATAATCTTATTCTTGTTACTGTAAAATAATTAAAGTTGACATTGTGAAGTACTCGATAAACAAACGATGACCATGATTGTTTTAATTTTCCCGTTGTGTGCAGACAGAATTATTTTTATTACTGAAAATTGTCCCGTTAAAGATGTCACAGTGCAAAATAAGGCTGAAACTGACAACATTTTCACTGAATGTTTTATTTTTATCTCATGATGTCATATTGCTTGACGACTGATACCAAAATCATATTTTCATATGTGAAATGAGAAATGGAAATGAATATAAAGCATATGTTTAATTCACTTGTGACGTTTATTGAAAATACAAATTGGAACAACAACAAAACAAAACACATCATACAAATATTCTCATTATTTCTTGGCTGAGCTTCTATCATGCCTTCTGATGATGTCAATGAGGTTGCTCTTGGTTACCATGACATCATCTCCATGGTTATTTCTCTGTTTGGCTCTCCTCATTTGTTCGTGCAGATGGGGTGAGTTGAGCAGTTGTGGAGGCAGTATGGAGCCAGTGGGTTTAACTCTGTTGACGATGTCCAGAAACAGACGCTTGTTATTGTTGTTCATGAAGGTAATGGCCGTGCCTCTGTGGCCCAGTCTACCCGCCCGACCGATCTGAAACATTAAAACATTTTATGATGATGAACAATCTGAATAGTCCAACAACGAGTACAACTCAAATTGTACACAATTTGCAAAACTCGTCGTACCTGATGAACGTATTCATCCATGTTCGCCGGCATATCAAAGTTAACCACCAGCTTAACGTTGACCAAGTCAAGGCCTCTGCCGAGAATACCAGTGCTGATCACAACTTCAAACTGGCTGTCTAGAAGACCCTAAAACAGCAATGAAGGACAAGACATAGAGAAGTTAAATAACATAATATACATTACCAGTCAAAATCTGAACATGCTTCCTGTTTTTTCATTACGGAAATTTAATTTTTGAAGTAATAGTCATCAAAATTATATAATTACATAAAGGTAGGTCCATAAATTCAGTAATGACCAAAATTATTGTTTTTATTTTAATTCCAAATTTTAGCATTTTTATAGTAGTCACACTTTTTTCTAGACTGACCTACTTAAGGACATGTTTTCTAGACCTATTTCTGGTCATTCTACCAAACAACACGAGGCGCATACATGCTTCAAATCACCCATTAATAAGCAAGCCTCCAGATCAACAGATCAAATTTGCATCCAAACCTTTGACCGATAAAGACTTTTGTTTGTAAAGTTACCTTTACAATTTTGTTGCGTTCCCACTGTGTTTTGTCAGAATGGATGGCGACTGTGTTTAATCCCATAACCTTCTGCACAGCTTCACACAGCAGATCTGCCCCAAGCTTGCAGTCCACAAATACAACCACTGGTGGTTGGTAAAGCTTTCCATCCTGCAAGTACACAAACAAAACAATATCATTATGTTCATATTCATTGTGATCAGTTTTAAATGCAGACAAGACCTGTCAAAACATGTGGGCAGTCATTTGGGTTTTCACAGGTTGTGACTCATAAAATGTTTCTAATATGAGTGTTCAGCCAGTACTTTCCCTCTTTCCCTGGTAAAAGACGTTACTACTGTTCTTGGACCAAAGCCACTGCAGGGGACACACCCATTTCCTTCTGGAGAAGAGGGCAAGTCATGGCTCCAAATATAGTCTAAGCTAAGCTTTTCCACCAGCTTAGCAAGTTAGTTTAGCTCTAAATCAAAAAATCTGGTAGGCAGGACCATGTTTTTCTACGTACATTCAAAATCTCAAAAAGTTTCTTTTTCTTTGAAGGCTCCTCTACCCAGAGGACAATCTGACGGACATTGGAGCAGGGTTGGTTCTTCTGTCCGATGGTGATGCTCACAGGATCACGCGTGAGACGGGCTGCTAGCTGTTCCGTTCCTTTAGGAATGGTGGCTGATGTCAACAGCATCTGGTGGTCTTCAGGAACGTGCTCAAGAATCTCAAGAACCTGCTGCTGGAAGCCCATCTTCAGCATGGTATCAGCCTGATGAGTTTTTCAGAATTATATTATTAAACAAAAGATCACTGTCAGAAAAAGTCTGAAAAAACAAAAAGGCTTTAAGACATAGCAGTGAGGTCACTTTTACCTCATCAACCACAATAGCTCTGGCATCATCCAGCTGTACGGCTTTCTGTTTCAAGATCTCAAGAAGGCGTCCTGGAGTGGCTATTACAATCTAAAGGTGAAACAGGAAGCATTTGTTCACAACACTGCAAATTAGCTAGAGATTCACACACTAGGTGTTGTGGATGGTTGAAAAAACTTAAATGTATCCAAAACTAAAGGTACCTTGATCTTCTGCTTAAGTCTATGCAGTTGAGGGGGTAAAGGCATCCCACCCACTAGGAGAGCAGTTCTCATGTTTGGCAGACCCATCACCAGCTCTTTCACCTGTTTTTCTATCTGGATGGCCAGTTCTCTGGTCGGGGTCAAGATAACACACGTGGGACTGGATGGGGAAGCAGTTTGGCCCTAGAAGAAAATTTAAATGAACGCAAATTATTTGTGGCATGTTCTAAAAGGTTTGAAGGACCAAGCCTGCATAAATCAAAAAACATATTTTCAAATTTCACATCATTTTGCTTTGCCATTTTTTTGTTGACAACATTGGTTGCATTTTTGCATTTACTTTTTACTATTTATACTATTTATAAATACTATTTATTTTTATGTAATTATTTTGTATTTATTCATTTGTATATATAAAGTATTTATTTATTCATTTTAAAAAAAACCCTTTGCTTAGAAGTCAGTCAAAGCAAACCGTAATGAACAGTTCTTTGAAATGTAAAATGCAGTAATTGAATTACTTTTTATTAACATACCCCATTTTTCCAAACCATGCCCTTTCATGATCACTCGACAAAGAAATTTAGTAGTAATATTTTTGGCTGATGTATTGTGTTTGCTAAATTACAAAAACAACAATTGCCTTATCTGAACTAAGCATTCTAGCTGTGAACTTTTCAGAGGAAGTGCATTTGGGCCACAGCAGAGCCAAATATAGACCTGCTCTTATGAATTACTCACGCTAGCAGTACACAGAAGATCACTCAATGTCTAGGCTTACAACTGTTACCTTAAAAGAGTTTGTGAATGGAAACAGAATGACCAGCCATTATGTGCTGAATTGATGTGGATGATCTAAAAGATGGCTTTCCCACATAGTGAGTGTCTTTGTTGGGTTGTGTGTATTCCTGAATGATTTCTCTTAACTTTAATCTGTGCTATTTAGAAAGACGAAAACTATAAAAAAAAAAACTAGTATACTGTCTAGAGTTGCATACTTTAGGTAAAATAAAATTTACTGAACAGTTTCCCCCTTAAGATTAGTCCTAATATAATGTAATGACACCAAATAAGACAAAATTGGACAGTACTCTATTTACTAAAATCACTTACTGACAGATTAAAGATCTGACACAAGGGAGCGGAGTTATCAACCGATTAATCGTTCTACCACTACCTATAAGATAATCATGAATTATAATATTTACCTCAAGGGCACGCACCACTACGGGAAGGAGGAAGGCCACTGTCTTTCCAGAGCCTGTATCTGCAGTAGCAATCACATCTCTCCCGGTTAAACCAACAGGAATCATCTGCATCTGAATGGGAGTGGGCGCCTCATAACCAGCCTTCTTCAGGTTGACCTGGAGTACTGTGGGAAAGTTACAGTGCTCAAACTCTATAATTGGTTTACAGACATCACGACCACTGGTCACAATCGCCAGCTCTGATTTAACTCTCTCAACCTGTTCCACTGTCAGTTCAGATATGAATGGATCTTCCTTGTAGGAGTAGCCTAGATTATGGGCACCAGTACTGTCGAAGACTGATGCATGGAAGATGTCTGAACCTTCCTGTAGATCCTTCTGAAAAACCTTCTCCCCAAAGTCTATGCACATTTTAGCCAAGTGACTGGCTTTGCACTCCAGACTACAGACGTCGTTGTCTGTTTTATCGCAGATGTACTCCCCATATCGACCACACATAACGCAGACAGGTTCTCCGGGTTCAGGCCATCTCTGGTTCTTCTTGAAGGACTTCACAGGTTCCTCTTCTTCGTCAGACTCTACCTGCTGGGGTTCCTTCTCGCTTGTTTGTGATAAAGATTGATCGGTGTTTAAATCATCTGTGAGTTTCCTCACAGTCACATCTTGAGGACTGAAGGATTTCTCCTCAGCGATCGGAGACGTGGTTTCTGATGGAGATGTAGAAACAGTGTCTTCAGACGTCACTTTGCTTTTCTTGGGGATCTGGGGATGAGGCTCAGTGGCTCGTTTGAGCTTTAGAGATCTTGGCATAAACATCTTCTGCTCGGCTTCATCCCGCAAGAGTTATCTGACAGTAACTGCTCTTAACTATAGAGATAAACGTGACGATATATACCTTTTAAAAGACGCTGCCGGGCCCCGACATTCATCTACAACTCGCTTCCAAACAGTCGCACAGTGATGACATCATACAAGCGTTGTGATGCTGGGCGTTGTAGTTTTTCAGAGTCCATTCACCAGTAACCACACATTATACGTGAATCATACATTATAGCATATAGCAATATAGTATATCAGTTCATTGTGGGGTTTTTAACCACAGTTACTACGAAACATTTTCTTCTATTAAGACAAAACCGAATACTGATTGTATTTTGTATTGTATTTTAACACATAACAACTTTGCTCCATAAAATATCCTCATGTCCAGTTTCTTCATGTCAGCCATAAATTTCAGCCTGGTCTTGTATTATGAGCGTTTGTTGGCGGACCGCGCATGCGTAGATCGGTCAAAAACTTTGTGTTAAATATTATTGATGTGAAGTATTTCACCAGCGTTTTCACGAGTGTTGCACTTGTTAACTTGCATGTTATTAAATATGCAGTAGCATTGAACGTATTGTCAAAATAATACCTTTAAAGGCCATCGTTTTTTTTTTTTTTAAAAAAAGCCCGTGATCCGGTTTTAAGTAGTTTCTGAGTAGGCCCAAATACAAGTATATGAAGAAAAAACACAAGCCACCAAGAAAAAAAATATCTAAATTTCCCATGTCTAATTGCTTCCTCTCGCTCCCATTTTCTGCCCAGTTTTGGATCGCTGGCGTCTGTAGGGCGGACCACGCATGCGCAGATCGGTCAGTTTTACGCCGCTGCAGACCGCAGAGCGCTGGATGAATAGAGGAGGGCGGCTATCCCTAAATATCCAGATGGGAATATGTGAGAAGAACATGGCGAGATCCTGAAGAGGACAAACCCTTTTTAAACAGGAAAATCCCATTCGCCTCTTCTGCTCGAGGACACGGGGGCTTATTAGGGAGAAAACGATACAACTCGAATGGGGTACCAGAATGGATGA
This sequence comes from Chromobotia macracanthus, assembly GCA_036877525.1. NCBI lineage: Eukaryota > Metazoa > Chordata > Actinopteri > Cypriniformes > Botiidae > Chromobotia > Chromobotia macracanthus. The sequence goes on along the minus strand of JAZGTH010000033.1, from coordinate 4,206,148 downwards.
CCGTCTGTGGGCGAAACCCCGATTTTACTATCGGATCGGACGGAAAAGCGAGCCTTTATTTACAACTACGAAGCCTTTGGCCACTGATCTGACATGTGTGTGTTACAAAATCTGATTTAAAGGGGAATAAAGGGAGCAGAAACTCAGATTTGATGCATTGAATTCCTTCGGAGAGATGTCATCCGAGTGGTGAATGTGACACTTCATCTGTGAATATGGGGGATCTAACCGATTCCAGGGCCCCAAAAAGGACTTTTATTGTTCCTGCCATCAAATCATTTGATCATTATGATTTTAACAAAGCAAAAACAAGAGCCAGTCTCACATGGCTGGTGGCAAAAGCCTTTGGTACAGGTAGGTGGCGCCTTTCTCTTTTTGCACCATCTTTGTCCCTTGATTTGATTACGAATGCATTGCCTTGTAAATATGTGGCATATTGAGCAAATAAATACTAAATGCGATGCATAATTGAAGCAGCATTACAAGAAATGCATATGCTTTCGACGCATATGCTGTAATGTAAATTTTGACAGTGCAATCATTATGAATATAATAACATTTCCAAAATTATTGGCCTAATTTTAACCTGTGTAAGTCCCAGAGTTCAACAGTTTCCATTGCTGTATTGTGTGAGCAATGTAACACAAGTAATCACGTCTTAATTATGACTGGATAGCTCATAGCATACTGTACTAATTCATATCATTTATAACAATATACAGTATTTATAATAAAGTGTACAATATACTCTTATTAAAGCATCATTATTGTAACTATACAACACTGTTTACAGTTCATTCCACATTCAGCATGTTCCCTCGAACCCACAACCCAAGCTTGCTTACACTGCATTCACAAAATGAATGATGTGTTGACACATCAGCTCCATTACAGTCTTCTGTTCTTGTGGTAGTAGCTTGTGTCAAGTGTTACCAGGTTCCCGCTTTGCTTATAAAGTGTGAAACCAGATTAAACAGCAGCCACATGCACCTTTCACAGTTCACACACTCATATGTGCGCTTAACCGCACACTTTTAGATGATGATCAGTCAAATCAGTGCTAGCTAGGATAAATCAGAAATAGTTTGCTCTTAGTTTACACTGATGTTTATTCGATAGCTAGCTTTAAAGCTGTATGTTCTTTGGGGTGTGGTTTAATAGTACAGCCCCGTTGTGATTGGTTAACTGGTGTGACCGCAGGCCATCTGGTTGCTTTCAGGCCGTCTCATTAAATGCACGGTCAGGTCTTCGGGCCCAGATGCAGCACTAATAAAAATGCTCGCCGTGGCTCAGAGTGGTTATTGTTTTAGTATCTTTGATTTGGAGTGACCTTCAGAAGTCTTCAGATCATCAGAAGCTGTAATCCAGGGTCAGAGTATGGTGATTTTCAGTAGATTGACTGACAGGCCTTCAGGCTGTTATTGATCCGTTGTTGTGTAGCTATTTATTTGTGTTTGTGTGTGTATTGATATTTATATTATTTAAAGTTTTAACGTAAACATTTTGGTCAGGATATTTTCATTTTTGGGGTCGTCAAATATATATATATATATATATATATATATATATATATATATCATGACATTTAAAGGAAACAAGGGGCTGTTAGAATGAATTAAGTGGTCAGTTAACTCCATAAAAGCTTCTCCATGGATCCATTTCAGTCAGTTGGGAAGGAGATAATGAATTGGACGGATACAAAGTGATTTAATGGCTTACACTGTATGTGCTGTGTTCCCAGACCATCTCCTGAAAGCATTCTTCTGTAAGAGATAATTCATTCATCTAAACCACATATAGTAGCTTAGATCCAGGCATATACAGTACAGCCCACAAAAAGTGTTTTAACAATTAAGACACTCTTAGAAATGTCTGGTGGTCACATTAGTGAAACATTGGTAATGTCTGTTGTTAATGCCTCCCTGTTTGAACTTAAGGGGAACTGACTTCACTTCATACACTCATGACCTTGGTGTTGGAAGTTATTGAGAAAAGCTTTACAAAAACCTAGTTTTTAGAAACGTTCTAACATCATTTGTTTGCAGGTGCCAGTGGTTTTGATATTCTGTTATCTGAAGCAAACATTTCTGAATGTCACTTTATCAATCAGTTATGCATTCAAGCATTTGATTCCTTGGTGAAAAAAGAAGCATTTTAACTGCGTTTAGCTACTCAGATGATTAATTATATCTTTACTGTAGTTTTATGGATCTTGGACCTGTGATAATTCAAATGTTTTCACTAAGCTGTTGATATTATTGATTTCTATTAAACAATGAAGAAGAATCAAGGAGACACTCAGAATATCAACACCTGTGTGGTTCCCCTCACTCTCCTGTGTCTCCTCTTTTGTGTTTGATGTGGAGCTCCTGGGTAGATAAGTACGGAGGGGAATCGATCAAGCTCCTGATTGTTGCTATGGCAACCACAGTCCAGCTCGACATTTCTGACTTTGATCGTCAATGCTTGGTTGCTCTGATACCATCAGAGAGGTCTATTGCCTTAAGATATAGACCAGTTTTAAAACCATTCCCCAAAAATGTGAAATAACCAATCAGAGTTATTTTTCATTTACTTGATATGATCATCTTCTGTTGACGAATGTAAAATGAATAGGAAGTGGTTGAAATTTATTTTGCCATTAGCACGATCAGGTATGACATGAAACATTGAAAGTCATGTACAAGTATTAATAATGTGTAGTATAATTGTTCTCATCATCTCCATAAATAGCTAAACGTATCAGCTCTCCGTGGATACTGTGACCTCATTTAGCAGATCCCTAAACCCATTTGTTTTGCCAAAGCTTTGTCATGGAAATCACTCATATTAATGATGTTTTTGATATTGGAGATGCATGGTAGACACAGAATCACTTTCTTTAAGGGCTTTTCCCTGTCCTTCATCTTCTCCAATGAGAGAGTAAATTACTCCTGCACACAGGATTGGGAAACACAGAGCGGAGTTTTATATTTAGCTGTTCCAGAGATAAAAGAAAAAGCTTTCATCCTTGAAATTCCGAAAACAAATTGGCTTCTCAGCTCTCTGCTGTGATATAACAGCGTGAAGGTGTCCAAATATGTGCAGAAAGCAAAAGTAATATAGAAGAGATGTTCTGGGTTCGAGACAAGTGGAGTTCTATAAACAGCATCTGTGACACCCAACTAATTCAATTAATTCCCCAGTATGTTTAAAAATAAACATAGAAATAATGTTTATGGCAATGCACTTACAATGGGGCATTGTGAAAGGTTTAAAGGCAGACATTTGCAGCTTGTCTTTTTGTTAAAATACTTGTTTCAGTTATTCCATGCCTAAGATAAAAAAATGCAACATATTATATCTTGTGTTCTCTGGGATTCGAACCCATGATCTTGGTGTTGCTAGCACCATGCTCTTGCAGTTGAACATGAAGGTACATTTGAAGAACCAGCATTATTATTTTAAGAATGTCTTAATGTTTATGTATTTCTGTGGTTATGCAGACAACGTTCCAGAAGAACTTAAGGAGTCATTCTATAAGGACCAGTATGAGCAGGAGCACCTGAAGCCTCCAGTGGCCGGCCTGCTGCTGTCCGCCGAGCTGTACTGCCGAGCAGGAAGTCTTATCCTGAGGAGTGACTCCGTCAAACCTCTGCTGGGTCACGATGCCGTCATCCAAGCTCTGGCTCAAAAGGGCCTGTACGTCACCGACCAGGAGAGACTAGTCACAGAGAGAGACCTGCAGAAGAAACCTATACAGATGGTGGGTGAAGACCAATAACCTCTGTAATTGTGGGAAATCCAGAAGTATCTGTGCGATCTCACAACATTTACTGTGAGGATACTAAAGAGTGTTGTTAGTGTACGAGAGATTTCCTGTTGATACTTATCTACCGCAGTGCTGTTTGCTGTGCCTCTGGCTTCCTCAGCCTCAACTAATGTCTCTTTGCAAATAATCACTGTGTGAATAATGATTTTTTATTTTGCCAATAATGATTGTTGCTCAATCCTCTGCGCCCCATGATTAAATAGTTATTGTATTAAATTATCGTTTCTCTGTGGAGACTGAACCATGGGATTAGTGTTCGCTTGATTGGAAAGACAGTTAGCCCATGTTAATAAATGCCATAACTTCAGCATTTTATGGGTGTAGTAACTGTTTCTGCAGCCATTTTAACAGCCGAACAACAGTAGCTGGATATTTTGAGCGTTAGTGTTAAATTTTTTCAATTACACCGGCGGTGGGGTCAAAGTAATCACTTGTGAAGGGCTTGGAACTGTACACGTTGTTGTGATGCCATCAGCCAATCAGTTTCCTGCAGCTCCAGAGTGATTTGTTACATGCAGCTCTTGTAATTGGTTAAAAATTTGTATTTAGAACCAAGCATCCGTGAGCACAGATATGCAGTTTGCTTAATTCCATGGCTGCATGACAAGAAACAGCCATTGAGGTTAATGGGAAAACTTACAGAATCTTCCTACACCTCCTTGGAATAAACAGCAGGTAGCAAATCCAGGTGTGGCTGTCAGACTTATCTGCTGTAGGTCTACCATTTGATCTCTGGGAGCTGATGAACGTTTCAGTACCTTGCACTCAGATTTTACAAATCCTCATTAGCATCCAGCCGTCCATCTGTCTGCGGTTCTGCATGAGCTCTGTTACAGTAAGCCGCCTGAACACAAGATCTGTCAGTCACAGACTTACTTTCTCATGATCCACTTTAACATGGTTTGGCTTGCTTTGGAGACATGGAGATGTCCGCCGGAGGCAGTCCATCGTCCTCGTCACATTTTGAGAAAAAACCTGTTGCATCATAATTTGTTGAGAAAGATTCTAGGCCTCAGTTGGCTTATTGTTGCCAGAATTTAGCTTCCTAAAAGTGTTAGTTAATGGGCAGATTTTGGTCTTTTTGCAGAACATGCGTGGCTGACTATATGTTAGCTCATTGTAATGTTTTGATGCTTGATTTCACCTGTAGCATATATATGCATGCAGTGTTTTTCAGACATTAGCGTGAACATTGTTTATGATAAAGACTATTGATCTAAAATATTTTTGTGCAGACATAAAATCATTATCTGTCTCATGCAAAATGTTTGTTGTTGGTCCATATCTTTTGAAAATGCTACAAAATGCTCTTTGCTCTTCTCTGTATCTGAGTCATCTCTGGATGTGATGGAACACCTTTCTGGTGGTGATGACAGAGAGCTTCTGTTCTGCAGAAATTTCCTGACACGTTAATAAGGTTCAGCCGCCCCAACCGAATGCCTAGGAGCAGGTTTAGCATCAATAATTCAGCAGGGCTTCTATTTTGGATGTGTGAGAGGCAGAGAGGTTTGTGAAGTAATCACAGTTTCTCTCAGAGGAAGAAAAACAGTTTTATCTGCAGGCACATACAGAGCTCTTGTCTTGAAATCTTCAGTGTTCTCTGTCTTCTCACAAGGATCTTATTTGCCACTGCAGCTGCCGCCCACCCACATACCCACATACACACACACACACACACACACACACATGCATTATATACTCACTCAAAAAATACATACACACCTCACACTCTCACCCACACAGTCACGCCACAGCCCGAAATAATTCCTCGTCATAATAACTTTGCGTTTTGTTCAAGGCGTTGTTAATGTTATATTTATCAGTTATTCAGATATATATATCTCGTATCAGTATCTATAACTCTTCAATGCTCTATATTAGCCCTATACTGAATCTCGTGTGTGTGTGTGTGTGTATGTGTGAAGTGTGTGCATGAAGTGGAATGTAAAGCATTCAGTGAGTGGAGTAGATCTGTTTACTGTGGAGGTGTTGACTATGGGTCATCAGCCAAGAAAAGGGATTACTTGATCTGGCTAACTTGAGAGTAAGCCAGACCTGCATCTCTGTCATTTGTTTGGACCCAGGAGATGACGTTGTAGGCGCTATTATTCTGTATGTACGGCATAAATCAGTTGCTCATTGTACCCTAATATTAATTATTCTAAAGTTTTGTCCCAAGTGCATTTATTAGGCAACTTCCAAAACATTTGTAATTTATGTTTTTGTGTAACCTAAGATTTCCAACTCTGACCATTAGCTACTCCTCAGTCAGTTCAATCCCATAACCCATGCGCTAATCCTAAAATTTGATTGGTTAATAGGAATGCTGTTCCAGAACCAACAAGGAAGTTGATCCAGAAACTTGCCTTAGTTGGCAAAATCTGACTACGCTTGCAGAAAACTGGCTTAAACTGGAAACTGATAGTTGGTGCAGAACTACAGTTTAAAACGAGTCGAGTTAATTGCTGTAATTGCATTGTGCAATGATTTATATGTACATTTTGGTCATGGGTGGGAAGATTTTTGTGTGACAGATTAATTCATGGTTTATTAGCCAAAATGTTCACAGGGGTGTGACATCCACAGGTCGACACATGTAAGCTCTCAGATAAATCACCTCAAGGTATCTCTCACTTGCTCTGTGTTAATAACCATGTGAAATTACACCAACATACTGTATGGGATGTTAGAGTGTAACAGGATTGTAATTTCATGTTGTACAAACTGCACTGTTTTTCTACTTACTGGACCAAGTCACAATAGCCCACCCCCAAGTCTGAACAATCTGGCCCCTTCTTCAGTGTCTTGACTTGCATATGTTATTTATTTAGAGGCATTTAGTTACATTTAGAGTCCCGACTGTGGCCATACTAGTTGTGGACATACTAGCTGAAGATTAGATTTGAGGAATTTATCAGTCAAGGTCATACCCAAGGCGCTGCTCCAATCCTTTTAGATTATTGCATCTCTCTATCATTACACCCACCATAGTATGTGTGCCATGGATACAAATGCCTTCCAGTAGTTTGCAGAAAAACTTTGCAGTCAAGTCCAGCACCATACAGAGAGATCAGCTTGTTTTGTTTGTTAGCCTCCATGACTGAATGATAAGCTTACAGTGTAGGTTTTATTGCAGAGGACTTCAATATAATGTTGTAATCAGTGCTATGAGCAGAAAATAAAGATCTTTCATTGTTAGGTATTTGAACTCTTCCTAATGTTGTGTAAAACATTTCTACCTGTTTGTACAGTACCTCTGCATGAGTTTGTGTGCTTCATGATGTTTCATGGCGTTTCCATCCACACCATCTTCCTTAACCTCCTACCATCGCCAGGGTGACAGCTTAGTTAGTGTGCACAATATGTGGATGTCATGGGCGTATTGCCCAAGTTGATGTAATCAACTTGGTTATCATGAATATGAATGTGAAATCAGATCCAAAAACAACTGGGTGAAAATGAATATGTTATACATAACAAAGACGTCTCCACGCTTTTATTTTAATAGTTTGTGTTAGGTATTAAATTCACATACATCTGGGTGGCATGAGTCAGGGTTAAAGATGTTGCCCTTAAGACGGACAGACGTCTGCTGGTCTACCAACCAGCGCAGTATGTATCCGTGACCTGCTTCCTGTATCTTGGCATCAATGCTTGATCATGAAAGGAGGCTGTATTTACATGTTATTAAGTTATTGTACATATTTGATTTAGAATCATTTCTGTGCAATAATTTCTTATTATCATTCATGCAGGCTCCCAGGGACAGCATGGTGATTGGGTATTTCCTGTTCTCTGACTGTTAAAGGTCTTTTTTTCTAGCATGGTAACCACTGTTTATCCACATATGACTTAATCAGAGCTCCACATCTCCTTTCATTCAACATCCAACCCATCCTGTCAATCAAACTCTTATCACAAACCGAAGTACCATCAGGCCATGCTGAAACTCTTATTGCGTGTCCACTGCAAGAGGCAGAGGCACCACATCCCGACACTCACCTCTCCCTGCTGTGAGTGTCGGGCTGTGGTGGCAGTGATGGAGGGGGAACTACACTGGAGGCAGTGATGGAGGGGGAACTACACTGGAGAGGTGGATCTGTTAGTGCCATTTAAATCCACAAGAGCTTTAGTCACGGAAACAGGAATCTTGTAGCCTAGCTCGAGTCTTTCTTGGCTAGCTGGTATGATGTGCTTTTATTTCTCCTCACCAGTCAAGCCAGGGGACTCTACAGAGGAAATGAACTTCAGCGTGACAGGAAATCAGAGAGCTCCTCCTTTATTAAAAAAGAACATTTTTCTTAAATATTAAATGTCTGCAATATTTGAAAAGCCTTTTTGTTTCTTTTAGAAAAGAATGATAGGATTGGCTCTGTGCTTTCTTATTGGTGTCTCACCCATCGGTCTATCCAAAGTGGAAATTAATTTGTTTGCATCAGATTAGTGCAGAAGGGAGCCCCATTCGAGAATGTCTTCAGCTCGGCTTAAACCATAGCTTGTTTACAAAGAGCCATTCCTAACATGTCGGGGAGTTTCTTCAGATGTCACCACTGGTATTTCTCAACAGCATCTGTGAGAAGGTGAAGCATACTATTGCATTAGGTCAACGAACACTCAATGTCTGTTTGACCAAAATCCAAACTCAGAACCGGCTACTGGGGTCCTTTTATCAGGAGACAAGTCAGAGATATTCGTTTTCTACAGCCTAAATCACATTTCTCTATGACTTTGATGCAGTTTCACCACAGAATTTTGGTTCTTCTGGCAAATACATTAGCTTTAATCAATCTTTATTCTCTAACTCAACATTTTACACACAGTAAACAGTGTATTTGGTGGTCTTGCCCACAGTTTTTACAAGCAAACCTTTGAATACAGCGAGTGCAGTACTAAAGAGTTGCCAGAGGAGCCGATTGTCCCAGAACAGTTCTGTGTGCATTCGAGGGGAAACATAGGACTCTGATTTATGTAAAATTCATTACAGGACGGTTTGTCCTTTGTGCAAGAAAAACAAAGTTGTATTTTGGATACATAGATACGTGTGGATACATAGATACATAGATTTTAGTGCACATGCTCCAGTTTTCATGTGGGACATTCAGGTTTGAATCTGACTTGTAACATGTCACCAAGCCATTTCCTCTGTAATCTAAAGACAAGGTGGTGTTCACTGTTTTGAAAAGTATGTTTATGGGAAAGAAACAGAGTTTTATTCCAAGCCAGAGGATTAAATTATAGAACAGACTGCGAACTTGCATTAGGCAGAATGTTTAATCAATAAAAGGGTTTATGCATGTAATCAGCTTAAACGAGAAGCACAGCTCTTATGCAACAGGCTGTCATTGGTTTTTGGTCCACGATAAGACGAGGGGTGTGTCATAGTTCAAGAGAAATGGCTGAGTCCAGCTAATGCAGCGCAGCATCACTGGAGTCTGTCGCAGCAGATCTTTCTAACTGACTGTGATTTCACATGTGTGACGTGACAGAAAGCTGTGCTGTGGCGTTCTGAGCTACCTGTCCAGATGCGCTCATATTAACAGTGAAGATCTGAAACTTTACTGGCAGCAAAATATGCAATGCTCAGAATATGTGCTGTAGCAGGTCAGGAGGATGTTGAGTGCATCAGCTTTCTTGCATTTTTCATAAAGAAACTCTCAACAACCTTGTATCTACACTAAAAGTAATGCATCGCCATCAAGTAGAAGGTTCACATTGAAATTATTATAAAAGGTGAGACCCTATTTTCCTAATATGTACAGACAGCTCAGTTGGTACTTTGTGGTGTTGTAGTGCTGTCAAAACCTGGCTTGTTTTGTTTTAGCATCCCAAAACACAACATGGGCTCAACCAATGGCGTAAGTTTGGGGTGGGACTATCTGTTTGACTGACCAATGGCAGACCAAAGCTCATTTAAACATGATTTACTTTGCTTTTCTTGTTGAGTTTTTACAACAAACTGTATATCGCTGTATGACCACAATGAAAATTAAAGCATGAAGAAGGAACAGCAAGCTAGATAGCAAAAACTACATTGTGATTAATTAAATAATTAAAATGAATCATCTTAGTGGTTCATATGAAAGTATTCCAGTAGAATCTTGGTAGAATCAGGCATTAGAATAAACTCCTAGCGATATATTAACCCTGGGCCTTAATTTCTTGAAGAACATTTAACAGCAGGCAGCTGCTTGGGCAGCCCTATAATCATTACTGTATGTGGTACAGTTCTGTAAACAGTGCTTATGAGATGCACACATCTCTTATTTGAATGTTTTCCTATAATGAGTAATCAGAAAAACAAAGTTTACCCACTGTGCACATTTACCCTCAGGTTTCATTTCAGCAAAACAAAAACAGTATATCCTCTTAAAACTGCCTTATTTCTGTGTGCAAACAAGGCTGTTAATAAGACAGACACTTTTAATTTGTGAGTCGAGATGGGGGTTCGGTTTTCATTTTCTTTGTACCCTAAGGTCACGTTGACTGTGCTGGAGGTGACACGCTTGTTTGTTTATTGTAAATTGATAAATGGGGGTGATGTCAGGAGGATGTTATTAGACACATCTCCTGTGGGAGGGTTGAGATAGAAAGGTTAGCAGGTTTAATCTCTGATTTAATTAACCAGCACCTTGTTTAGAGAGTGTTTACGAAGCCTACATGGCCTCAGGGGAACCCACACAAAGTGTTGATTGGGGTAAATGAATACATTCATTTTGCTGTGATTGGTTGCCAGGGTGTTGCTATGCAGTTGCTAGGGTGCTCTGGGCTATGCAGTTGCTAGGGTGGTTGCTACGCTGTATATTTATTAAAACATATAAGACTGAATTGAATTAAAAGACCCCAAAGCAAGAGCAGGAGCTACTGTCCTATCTCAGGAAAGATTATCTCTAATTGGGTTGAGCAGCAGGGGACGGATGCTGCCGTTTCCACGGTAACAACCTCAAGAGAGGAATGACTGAATACCAGACGGGAGAGTGACAATTGTCAGTTTATGTCTTCACGAGAGCGAACAGAGCTTGCGTCAGCAATATGATCTCTCAGCAAAGAAACAGCCTTATGCGTCTCTTTATTTATTTGCTGTTTGCAGAGTGCCCATCTGGCCATGATCGACACACTGATGATGGCGTACACGGTAGAAACAGTGAGCATTGAGAAGGTGACGGCATGCATGCAGCAATACTCCACCGATTACCCAGATGGAGATGTGCCGTACGACACCGAAGATGCTGTCACCAGCTGGATGAACAAGGTATCCAGCTTCAACTGTTTACATACAAAACTGTTTCAAAACCATTTGCTCTAAAATTTGGTCTTTTCGTTTATTGTTAAGTGGTGAGTTTTTTTGACCTTCATGAGGATGTTGAAATCAGTATCTCGCCCAAATTCCAAACACAATACCCACAATGCATTGCAAATCCAATGTACTAAATCCTAATCTTTTACAAACTTAACTTAAAGTTAACTTTTTTTTTGTGTTTTGGGGGTTTGGAAAGATGTAGTTAGCAGCGCAAAAGGTTGTGGATTCGATTCCCAGGGAACACGTACTGACAAAACGTATAACTTGAATGTACTGTGAGAACATTCTGGAACATTCCCTCACTATACTATCTCCTTGGGCATCTTTGCAGTGCAGTACGGAGGGAACATCCCTGTAGGGCTGGGATTCAAAATGTTTACATTCCCTTGCAGTTCAGGTGTACAGCCAGCCTAAACCATGACACAACCACAGATGTACACACACCCACACATGCTAAACAGCCAGTGAACAAACCGCTGAGGACGGCAGGAAAAATCTCTCCATCTCTTACTATTTGATCTGAACCTCACAAATTAAATGGGATTTTGAAAGCATTAATATTAAAGGTACATATTGCCCAGGGCTTGTATTTAACAACCAGACTTTAAAAGCAAATAAATGAAGCCTTGTCTAGGTAAGAAAACTAAAATGATACACGAAAACTAAAATGTCTTTAATGCATCTCTATAAAAACCACAGTGCTGCTAAAGGCAGTTTATTCAATCAAATGTATGTTTTTAACAACAAATAATTATTAATAAGACAAAAAAAACAACAATTGGAACAAAAATGGTAAAATTAAAGTTTGTAATGTTGTAATTTATCTTGGAGTTAATAGATGGTTTGGGTCATGGCTTACAACTCCTTGTTGAGGAATTTTGTAAATGCCTGTGGAGAAAATAAATAGAAAAGTAATTTTCGAACCAAGATAGCTGGTGTGTTCCATTATAAAAGCGTGTTATTTAAGATGCTCCAAGATCCTCATATCTTTTCGATATGCTTGTTCTGATCAGTAGTTTGTGTTTAACTTTGTCACTCAAGGTGAACGAATACTTGAAGGAAATTATAATGCAGGAGCAGAGGAGGAGGGAAGCACTGAGCGCAGAGCCTGTTGAGAACCCAAAGGTAAGCATGAATCAACAGCAGCTTTCATCTGCGGCAAGAAGATACGAGAAGTGCTGGAGATGTAGATGGATTTGTGCTATAATGAGCGCTTGAACGTCTCAAAAAAACAGCATAGAAAAGAATCAGAATGAATTGTGAATGTATAACTGAAAGTCAAAACTCATTCCCTGAGACTCATCGAACATGAAATACTCATAAAATCATGCAGTAACAATTATGTCTGTGTGATATACCAAAAAATGTCTGTATTAAATCTTCTGACGATATTTGACGTATGTCTTGATATTTTGAAGGAAATCATTGAATTCGACCTTTTAAAATGATTGATTTATGGAAAAATTCAGATTTTTGAGCTGTAATTAAAATAATCTCAAAAATCATCAAAAATATTATACATTTGCAATACATCAAACTCACCTCCTACATTTTGTAGTCATCCAAACCTATATGTAAACTACTGTAGGCATTTTAAAACAAAATAATAAAGAAATACGTTAGTTTCAGAAGTTTCATAGATTCTGGGGTTCACATGCGGTATCATTAAACATGTTGACATGTTATGTAACTTGTTGCCGAATCAGTCTTTTGCGGATCTTGCCAAATCACAGACCTGCGGCAAGAAGAAATTCTGGCATGGTTGTTTTTGATCCTCCAGACTGATGTTTTGAGTGAGATATTTTGCTGATTCGTGTTTTCAGGCAGTGCATTCCATCAGAACTTCCTGTCCCAGGGTGACACAGCGAATCCAACAAACATGGGCTGATGATGTCAGCATCACCTCGTTTTGCCTCTCTGTCTTACTGTAAACCATATGCTGGCCGGAGAGAGAGAGAAATACCTTACACTACCCCGTCTCTGTACACAACGTCCTTGTTTAAACCACCCAACACACCAGATGTTGCAGTCCTAATCTAGTTTTATGCCATTTCCACCCTCTCTCTGAATCTTATTAAACAGATTGTTGTTGCTACTGTACCTTTAAGACTTATGTATGTAAATGACCTCACTGTTTTGATTGGCTAACCTCCTTTAGCTTTGAAAATAGTAAACGGTACAAAAGCTGCCTTGAGGAGACATTTTGTAGTCCTTAAAAGGAAAAACAGCTCTGATTTTATTTAAATCCAATAATGTCAATAGTTTTGTGTGGTTAGGGTTAGGTGATAGCAAATGTCATTAGACTGGTATGAAGTCTATGAAATGACCTCACTAATATAGGGAAACAAACCTGTGTGTGTGTGTGTGTGTGTGTCTTGGCCCCACCCTATCCTGAGATTGTCCCCAGATGGACGCATCTGATGCTAATGAGAGCAGTCAGTTCTCAGAGGCACGTTGTATGAGTGAGTGAGTGTGTGTGTGTGTTAGGCAGTGAGGACAGAATCAGCACTGACAGAGGAATGTCAGGCTGTTACACAACTCTATAAACATCCTGAAAGTCACAATGGCACGCAGCGGTCACACAAACACAGAATGGCTTGCTGCTGCATGTCCTCCTGTTCAAATCACTAACCTTAACTGCTTCCTACTGTTTCATGAAATCGGTGTTTGTTGTTAACTGTTTAGTGGTGACCTCTTTCCCTTTAGAGAGAGGATTGTCACGTAATCTGATCTGGTACAGAGACTACAGCTGATTGAATTAAACCCGCTCTTCCTCCATAACCGTCTCTCTCTTCTCTCTGTCTCTCCCTCTCTCATTCATTCTTTGACGGGCTGAAGTCTCCAACCAAGTGGTATATGAAGCTGGTTCCTGTAAGTGCAAAATGTGTCTTTAGTCCTTGCCATTCCTGTTTATGGTTCCATCATCCCTTTGTTGCCATGACAACGCCTTTTGTACATTCATTCATGTGGCACATCAACAACCACAGGAACAGTTCTTCATTTTAGTTGGTAGTGACCATCTGAAATATAAACATTTGTGTGTGAAACTGATGTTATGGTACCACCTCATTACATTTCCATTGGTTAAAGTTTCCATTTGCATCATTTAGTTCAGTTTTTTCATACAGTTTGGCTGTTGGTGTCCAAAATCTGAAAAATGCTTGGCTTCGGTCTTCACAGGCAGTTATCAGGTCTTTAAAGGCAAGATCTGAATCTAATGTTTGCATCACATCCTGTTGTTTCATGTAGTGGGATTCTGAAGAAAACGTATATACTGATATACTGTGTGTGTTGTTCACTGCCTGTGATATCCCACAATTCTGTGTGTGTAGTTTGAAGAATAAAGATACAGTCTAATAGTGTCTGATGTTTATTTCGTTCAACATATGATTACTGAAAATATGTGGAAATAAGCATTGTAGTCACTAAATATTTGGTTTTATTTAAATCTCACTTGACTGATTAGAGAAAGAGTTTTGGAAAGCGTTTGCTTCTGGTTTTGGACGCAGCCTGAACGAATGTTTGTAGTTTTTTAGGTTGTCACATGCTCACAAAACATACTATGATAAATTACAGAATGTGATAAGTCTCACATGTAATGTAAAATATCTGTGGGTTATCAAGCATGTGTTTCAGTCTGTCGTATATTTGTTTGTCCTGCCCCAGGCGCGTTATAGGAAGGAGCAGGTTCTGCCCCGGACCGTTCCCTGGATCCCCCCGGTGGACAACTTGCTGAAGGACAGCACAGATGGCTGTGCCCTGGCCGCCTTGCTGCACTTTTACTGCCCCACCATCGTCAGCCTGGAGGGTTTGTACTCCTGCCAAACTCTGCTGCATGACTGTGTGTGTGGAGATGACAACAGAGGCAGTGCTAAAATTCAGTCTTGTAGTGAATTACAGTAGAAAATGAGGCAGAAAATGACAGATATTAATGGAAGGGTTGGCAGTTTCAAAGAGGCTAGCAATAGTAACCTAGCTTTGAAAGCGTAAGATCCTGCTCTCCAAAGCCACTCATGAATGCATACAAAACACATGAATGCATACATAGTTTGACAGGCAAGTAGGACATCCTATCACTGCATTCGGACTGAAGTCTTATACAGAATTTTTTAAAAGAAGTCTTTAAAAAAATCTACTATTAGCCTTGTTAACTAGAATTTTTTGTTTTCATTATTTTCAAATCCATATCCGTTGACTTTAATCATGATATTTAATCTAATCATAGTGATGAAGAAGACGAGAAGATCAGATTAAAGCTGCTTTCAACCTAGTGGTGAAGTCAAATGATGGATGCTGTTACGTTTATCTCCATTGGCTAATGTGTCATTTCGACTCATGATTAATGGTCTTCTCTCTGATTGGTTGAGCTCTTACAGAATCTTCTATGAAGTCTGGATAAGCTGTGTCAGTGAGCAGTTTGTCTGATTAGTGAAGCACTTTGAATCTCGTCTGACTTCTAGACATTTGCCTGAAGGAGAGCATGTCACTGGCGGACAGTTTGTACAACCTGCAGCTCATTCAGGACTTCTGCAGGGAGAACCTCAACGGCTGCTGTCACCTCAGTCTGGAGGACATGATCTACGCTCATTCCACCATCAAAGTAAGATTTCACTTCCAGATTAATCCAGGATCTAGATCAACCTTTAGATTTGGAAGGTTTCAGTTAGGATCAGGAAGAGATTTACAGCCCAAAGCTATGCAAGAATATCCTTCATGTTCCACAAAAAAACTGAAGAAGCTTTTCTACTGATCCTTTGTAATACCAACATGGAACTTACAAAACCTGTCAAGAGCATACAGTATGTGTGGGTAATATTTTACCGCAAAATTAAAAGCAAAAAAGATTATTTTTTGTTATGCTTTACTAAAATTACCTGAAAATAAAGTCCATTAGAGTTTTGGCATTATTAATTTCAGCAATATTAATCCCCCTCCCCACCGATGTTTGTTACTGTAATGTGAAGAAAATCTCACTCTCATAACTATAATGTGTAGAAATGTGTATTTAATTCCATATATTTAGCTGTAAAGTATTTTTCATCAGGTTAGTATTTTATATCATACATCATTTTAAGAGTTTGATTCATCATAAGGCAATTGATCATCTGTGTCATATTTGTTGTGGAAAGGTTAAATATTTCAGGCATGTTGGTGGATTTAGGCCTTATGTCACAATCACAGATCCAGGAAATGCAGTAGAGTATTATATGGCTAATGCCCATAGCAGAGCACCGAGTGAAATGATGCTATTTGAAGCTCTTTTCACACTGGTACAAGTGCTGCCTGTGGGTGTTGGCTGTATTCCTGTTAGCCAAAATCATGAGGTGTGCTTAACAAATGCTGGTGCTTTTGTCTCTTTGTAGAAGCAGATTCTTCAGTAAAGGATGATGATATTGACTGAAACAGTAACATTAACTCGTACTGTATTTTTACAATTACAGTTACTTAAAAGATACTAAAATTACTGTAATTAACGTACTGTAATCTCTTACCGTGAACTGTATCTGTGCAAGCGGTTTGTCAGATAAGGCATTATTATGAGTCAACACAGAGATGAGTGTCTGTGTTGAACTGTGTGGAACTGAGCTGTAACCTTGACCCAGTTTCCTTCAGCCCTAATCCAGTTTACATTCACTCATTTCCTTAAATGTTCAGTGTTATCTTAAGGGTTGGCATAGGTGACGCTGCAGTATGTTTTGGAAACTTTTGGAAAAAAATACATGGCTACGGTACTTAGGTGGACTTGCACACATAGGTTCCACATACCTCTTCTTTTAACCAGGCGGTTTCTCCATGACAGCGATTGGAGAAGCATTTCACATAACCTGAACAGAAACAATGCAGGTTTCTGCAGGTTTATCATTTCAGTGGCTATATCGCCCACCCTTTTCATTGGTACATACAATGAGGTCTATTGAGCCATGTCGCTGACATACGTTTGAATGTGGTGCTGAATACTAAATAATAAACAGTGGTCTTTATGTAGTTTTAGCCTCACAAATGGGTAAAACTGGTTATTTCTGTGTAAATACAATAGGTAGCCCAGCTTTCCTAATATTAGAAATTACAAGCGTATGGTAAAATTCCTGTTCGATCTTCTGTTCTTATTACATTGTGGTTGCCATGGTTACCTGGTAAGTTACAGTGTCTTGCCTTTGTGATTTGCAGTAGCTACAGTAAATATCTCGTGAGGATCATCCCACAAATCATCAGCAGAGCATGGACAATGTTCATTATGCTAGGGAACAGCTCATGACCTCATCTGTGTCGTTCAGAGAGACAGCTTCCTCTAATGAGCGTGTCTCATCTTCGTAGATGATAAACATTTACTTAGTAGACACAGATGTTATTTCCAGGTTTGTTTAGGCGCGGTGCCTCTTGCTGGGTGATTAATAATGTAATTTCAGTGTAAAGCTGTCACAAGGTTGATGAGGTACCAGGTAACTGAATGAACTTCCTGCTTTAGTGTTTTGCCTTTAGATGCTCCATTCTGATTTTTACATTCTAAAAAAGTCCAATTCTAACAGACAGTGATGTCACAATTGTGATAATTGCATACTGAGTCGGGATTGGTCTTCTTTCTTGCGTCTATTTGCGTATTGAATTGTGATTGGTCTTTACATTCCTTCATATATTAAAACATCTGCAGCTGTCTTTACAAGGGCTTTCAAATGTTACGTTAATGCTCAGACAGCCTCTGGGCGTCATGACAATGGCAAAGAGGCTTGGATGTGTCATTAAACTATTTTCTAGGCTTCTATATGATCATGCCTTGTGTGTGAATAAGCAGGCAGACAGACAGATGGAAGAGAGAGTGTCATGTGGCAAACACCATCTGGGTGTAAACATGCACCTGCTCCAGCTCTGTTAACCAGCAGTGGAACCATTTGTGTATTTTAAATAGATGATATCTTAATAGTGGTGTTTGGTGCACATTTATTGGTTAAATAATAATTTGACAATGTTCGTTTGCTCAAGTTTCTTCGTTTCTTATCTTTTGACTTGTCATTACAGGAATGCAAAGCAGGGTTACTAATTTATTAGTTCTTAAGATCCATAAACACTTGAGTTATTTTGTTATATGGTATAAGTGGCATTGGGAGCTGGTTTAGGCTGTAAAAGGAAGAGGTCTCTCTTTCTTTGTTGAAAGTCAATTAAAATGCTGATGTAATGTCTTCTGGGAGTGTCCTTGGGTAATTGCTGGTGTTGCCCTGTGCCTTTAAACAGCTAAAATCAAATTCTGCTGAGTGGGAATAGGGGCATTTTTTATTATGTCAGGTAGACTCCATAAATTCAAGGTCATATTCTGTGCTTTGTCCTGCCATAGTGAACAGGATGTATAGTATAGTACAAAAAGATCATTATTTGTTTTATTTGTTTGTAAAACAAAGCACTAGTTTCTATAGGTGTTCCTGTAGCTCAGTTGGTAAAACATTAGCAGCGTTAGCAACACAGAGGTTGTGGGTTTGATTCCCAGGGGAGCACAAGTACTGATAAAATGTATAACTTCAATATACTGTAAGTCGCTTTGGATATAAGTGTCAAATGCGTAAATGTAGGTGAACTTATTTGGAAAAATGTCTCATTGCATGTTCTTTAATAGTTAAGGAGACTTGAAACATAACTGTGAACACTATGAAGTAATTGACTATAGTAAGGCTATAGAACTGTAAAAATTCATTTGCATTGTACAGCTCAGATAATTTGATAAGAAATGTCAGTAATCTATGACTTTTGATTGAAGAATTTTATATATATTGGCAAGTCTGAGACATTGCTGAGATCTGTTCTCAAAACACATTCTCATATTATTAGTGTTTGTTTCAGAGGTGGCTTAAGCAAAAGTCCATTTTACCTCAGGCTGTCAAGGAGATAAACAGTAAAGAGATCTCATTCGTGATTTTTCTAAACTATGAGTAGATTTTGAGGGTTGCAGAGACATCTTGTGGGAGTGGAAGAATGTTGCACTGACATATTTTATATACAACCACTAAAATGATTGAAAATACCAAATGTCTCTCTGTGCTATATGAAATATTAAAGAGTTATTTTCTCCCCAGAATAACTACCTTGTGTTTATGGCCGAGCTTTTCTGGTGGTTCGAGGTTGTAAAGCCGACTTTTGTTCAACCACAGGTGTTGGACACTGAAGGTAAACAACATTGTTGTGACCTGTACATTTGACCTTTACCTATTGCATTTGATTTTGACATTGGTCTTGTGATTATTAGCACCAGCCCCCTCACTGAAAAATCTGCCATCTGTACCCATCTCAAAAGTCACAAAGAGGAGTTTCATGGAAAGACCTCCTAGTCCAGAAAGACCAAGGTACTACCGAGTTCCCCCTTCTTTATTTACTTTACATGTGTGTAGTTGCTGAAATGGTACATGTTTAACAGTAATTATATCTACTGTTGCTTTATTTTCATGTTTAAGTCTTCCCCTCCGACCTCAACCACAGGCTTCAGGCTCAGGTATACAGATTCAAAACTCTGTTTTTATTACGACAACAAAATAGAAAAGTTCTATATTAATATACACCCAGTGCATATTTTATGTAACTATTCTATGTGTGCTATACAGGTGAGATCAAGCGATCAACCTCAATGTCATTTGTGGAGAGTTTCATGGGTACTTGGCCCAAAGAGAAGAGGTAAGTACAAGATTTGATGCCTACATGAAATTAGAAACTACACTTTTGGATTCTATACTGTTTTCTTTGTGTCTCTATAGGTCTGCTGCTCAGGGAGTGTCCTTTGAAATCCCATTAGATAAAGAGAGCACCACCCAAACATCTACATCATCAACGGGTCGAGGGATGACCCGGTCTGCCAGCACTGAAGGTTTTGGTTTCAAGATGGCCCATGGGACCAGAGGCATCAAGAGAAACCTGTCATTTCAGCCTGTCAATGGCACAAACATGGGCATCGAGGAAGAGGGCTGCCCTGACAGTCTGTCAGGAAATCATAATGGTCTGAATGGTTCAGGACCACCCAGCATTGAAGAGGCTCTTGAGATCATTCACAACTTAGAGAAGCAGTCACAGAGCCCCAAGGCCCATGCGGCCAATGAGGGTTTCTTTCTCCATCTCCAGAGCAAAGGTGAATTGAAACCCAAAGCAAAAGAGGGCAATCAAGACTCTGTTTCAGAGTCGTCCAAAGGGGTTGATAGCACGTCAACCACAGAGGTAGATACTGGCATCCATGTACGGACAGAGGACATTCAAGAGACACTAGATGAAGACTCATCCCTTAGGGATTTTACTGTAAGCATGGATCTTGACACAGATCAAGATTATGAGGCCAGGGCATGCCATAGCCAGGGCTCCACAAGCCCGTGTCCTAGCAGCATCAGTGGCAAGTCCCCTGCCGGAAGTACCCCAACTCCTGTTCTTACTGCTGGGGTTAAGATGACTAGCTTTGCTGAGCAGAAGTTCCGTAAACTGAATCCAAACCTGGAGGCCAAAGGTGCCAGTTCCCAAGACACAACACCAGAAAGTTCAGATCTCACCATTCCACACTCTGTCTCCTGGGCGCCTTCACCTGAGGTTAGCCCTGCACGCCAGGCATCCAAGGACCCTGCCCAGGCCATGGCTGCCGAAATGGTGGAACTGCGCATGAGACTTGAGGAGAAACGTCGGGCAATTGAAGCCCAAAAAAAGAAAGTGGAGGCGGCCTTTACCCGACACCGTCAGAAGATGGGGCGCAGTGCTTTCCTCACTGTAGTCAGAAGAAAAGGTGATGGTACCTCACCTTTTCAGGAGGACACTCCAAACTCTGAGGAAAGCAAGACGCCAGGGAAGACACCCCAGCCTTTAAAGTCTCCTCAAAAGTCTGCAGGTGAGGACGGTACATCCGAAGCAGACCTGATGGAATACACACGCTCCATAGATAAGCTCAATGCTTCCCTGAGCTTCTTGCAGGCTGAGATGCAGCGACTGGCCCAGCAACAGGAGCTAATCATGCAGATGCGGGATCAACAGGCCTGGGTGGTGCCTCCACCTCAACCTTCACCACAGAAACAGGTGCGAGAGCTCAGAGGGAGTGGGGCACGCTCTTCGGGGTCTCCCTCACCCGTGGATTCTCCTAGAGCTGTGCACCGTTCCCCTACGAACCTTAAGAGAAAGTCTGCTTCTTTCAATTCCAAGACCCCAAGGACACCCAGACCAAGTGAGCTGAAGATCACGCCCTTCAACCGAGTCCTGACTGTTCCTCAGTCTGTGGACAGCATACCACGGCTCAGAAGGTTCTCCCCATCTCAGTCTGTATCTTGCTCCTTTTCCTATTTGGGGCAAGAAAAGAAACCACCATTAGGAGCTGAAACCACAGACAAGGACATTGAACAGGGTCTTGGCCTGGAGTCATTGTCTATTGAACATTCCTCTGGTAATATTACCTCTCAAATCAAAGAAACCCAACAGGCAGAAACAGAAGGTGACTTAAGTACCAAGGAGCTAGAAGATAAGGAAGGAGGGGCAATGGACAATAAGCAAACAGAGGGCAGAGAAGAACAAAAGAAGGCAACAGATAAGATTAAGCCTGCAGTGGAATCTAATGTATCAGAAGTGTTATCACAGTTTGTAATGGAAACAGTGATTGTCACTCCCACCGAGAAGCCCATTGACATCTCCCATCAGAGCAACAAGAATCTGATTGAGGTTCCTCTGTCTGTTCTCAAGCCCCTGGATGGACAAATACTAGAGGAGGAAGGCCAAAAGGAGATATCAGGAGAAAATCAGGATGATGATCAGAAGTTATCCTGTGGATTCTTCTTTAAAGTAGATATGAATCTCAAAACATGTTTATTTTAAGCCATTATGAGAAACATAACTTACAATTGTCTACTCTTGGAATTATGGATTTACACAAGGCATTAGACAATGCAGTGCCATAACCTTAAAAACAGTCTTTAATACGCAAAATCTGTAATATTTGTAGTGTATAATTAAAGAACAGTGAAGCCGCTGGCGGAGGTTAGTTTGGGACAAAACTCTTTCTGGATGTGTACAGAATGCAGCTGTTTGATCTAGGTCAGAAAAGTGGGGCAAATAAATAATTTAGTTTATAATGTCAGGGTTCTGCAACTAGTCTGAGCAGAGTAGCAGTCATATGTTTTCATATCTGGTTCACTTCATACATCACATCAGATTCTTATAGATGCATTGCTTATAGAATATTTGCATTGTAAACTACTATAAAATTAAATTACTAGATGTTTTGTACATGAAGAAATATAATTGTAATATGACCAGATATAAGGGTCACCAATGAGATCCACAGACCTGCAGAGTTTATCTCCAACCCCAATGAACTCTAAACTCTGAAGATCTGTGGACCTCCAGGAACATGGATTGGAGACCCCTGGTACAGACCAATATAACAGTTGTAATGTATAAGCCCACATCTGAACAATAACAAGACATTAAGTTTGATGTCAATTCTGATGATGTCTTTATATTGTCAGGATGATATGAAGGAAGAGGACAGCATGGCTCTAAAGCGAGCCGCACTTCTGGAGAAAAGACTAAGAAGAGAACGAGAAAGCCAGCAGAGGAAACAACAGCTGGAGGCGGAGCTTGAGCAGAAAAAAGAGGAGGCCAGGTAACACCCAGCCCAGCTGTGTATCACTGTATATAAGCTCCTCCCACTTGTTCTCATTAGCTAACAAACCATCATCTCTCTTTACACAGGTTAAAAGCCGAGGAAGATCGCATGAAGAAAGAAGAAGATAAAGCCAGGCGAGAATTTATCAAGCAGGAGTATCTGAGGAGAAAACAGCTAAAACTTATGGAGGACATGGACACGCTTGTTAAACCAAGGCCTGCCGGGGCCAAGCAGAGAAAACCAAGGCCCAAGTCCATCCACAGAAATGTGCTGGAGTCGCCCAAGACTCCTGTTAGGGCCACAGCAGGTAAAGGGCCAGTGCCCCCCTCTGGCAAAGCCCAGCACTGCATGCTTTGTGCTACTCTCAGCCTTTTCCTGTGCATCTCACTGCATCCCTCTGTATTTCCTGCTAACAAACACCCTAAGACTATGAATTTCTGCAATATCCCTTCCTGTGTGGTGATTTGCAAGTTCTGTTCTTAATCTGCAGCTTCCATCTAAAAATATCTTTCAGTCTAATCATTTAAACAAAATGTTTAATTTGAAGCAATCTACCTTTGAATATACAGTCACTACTGAAATAAAGTGTAAAAAATTTGATGTATGATACATACATATCTGTGTATGTATATATATCTCTGCAGTGAACTGTACAATCATGAGGGTAACAAAGTTCAGTGGGCTTGCTGTTGTCATGTAACTGTGAGTCTTGTGTCGTTTTTGTTTGGCTCTCAGGTTCACGACCTCGTGTTTTTTCAGTATCAAGCCTGTCTCTAGCCTCCTTAAACCTCGGAGATAATGACAGTGTGGGTTCAGAGAGGAAAACGCCAAGGTAAGAGGCACTTTATTCTTGTAGCTCAGTTCATAGACCATTGCGTTACAGTGCAAAGGTCATGGGTTTGAGTCTCAGGGAATACGCAACGTAAGTTGCTTAAAGTGTTTGAGAAATGTGTAAATGTAACTTCAAGCAGGAAAATATGTGCTTCTTGTGTTAAATTCCAATGTAAGTTCTGTTTTGCTGCACAGTACTAACCTGGTTTTCTTCACCTTTTGAATTCCTCTGTATTCTTGAACGTTCTCGCTGCTTAGAAGCAATAGCTTAGCATCTGGCAGTCTTTGCTTCTTTACTAGTTCTCCTCGTGTGCGAAAAAGAAGGTCAGTTGAAGTTGGATCAGACACTTTACACTTTGCATCTTTTTTGTTTTAAGTTTGGCAGCGATACACGGAGCTGATCCCTCATCTTTGAATAAAAAAGATGACTTCCCTGTCCCCATCATAGCTTGTTTGGTTTTTATTTGTCATTTGTTCAGTGAGCAAAAGAGAAACACTATCACATCACTAACCTTTTGATGTCTTGTGTTCTCTTTACAAAATCTCACTTAAACCCGAAAAACGTACAAATACAAGAGGCTTATTCAGAAAAATCGGGCTTTTAAACTAATTACTAACAATTAGCAACAAGTTTGGAATATAACTTTGTATATCCATTAAGTTATATTCTCACATGAGCAAGAAAATGACTCTGTGTAAAATATAAACATTCATAGTGTCATACAGAATGTTTGTTTTAGCACATCATATATTAAACCTGTGATCCATAACTTTATTGTTAAAAACGAACAGAAATCAGTTATTGAGAAAGTACATAAAAGATCAGTGTACAAAATGGTCTCCTTATCTTACCCCAATTCACGGATTCCCGGACATATCAGTTCGGCTTTGTTTGACTTAAAGTAATAAACGTAACCTGTAATTTTATGTTTCAAACTGAGATGGCGATAGAGAGCCAAAAGTTATGGATTGTAGCTTTATACATTTATAAATGCTGATACAAACTAAATTTGAAAGACATTAACGGTTTAGTTTAGTCACCAAGTCCTCACTGCCTAATTCTGCATGACAGCAGTTAGAAGATGCACTGGTACTGTCAGAGTTAGAATAGCAGGATTAAGGTGTATGATGTTTTCCAGCAGGCCTGATTCAGCAGATGGTTGTCTGTCTCCTACTCGCTCCAGTAGCCGTAACGGAGAGAAAGACTGGGAGAATGGTTCCACCACATCCTCACTGACCTCCAACACTGAGTACACAGGTCAGAACACTCAACTGTTTTTACATACAACTGTTTGAGTCTGCAGCTCCCCCTCCAGTCCACCAGAGGGAGGCCTCCGCCAAATATTTTGTCTGTTGTAGTTCTGACTGCACAGCGATGGGTTGCAGTTTCTACATGCTGCGAACAAGTGCATACTCTCCTCTGTTTTTCACTGCAGGTCCTAAATTATACAAAGAGCCCAGTGCGAAGTCCAATAAGCATATAATTCAGAATGCTCTTGCCCACTGCTGTTTGGCTGGCCGAGTCAATGAGGGACAAAAGAACAAGATTTTAGAGGTAAACACTTCCATTTGTAAATATTACATTATTTGAGTATTACAATTATTTCCTCTGTTGTAATATATCCACTGCATATTTATTTTATATTAGGATTCAGATAAGCTAAATGTATGCAACTATTTGATCATGTCTTGTAAAGGAAATGGAGAAATCAGGGGCCAACAACTTCCTAGTCCTCTTCCGGGATGCCGGCTGCCAGTTCCGCTCGCTCTACACGTACTGCCCCGACTCGGAGGAGATCAACAAACTGGCCGGCATCGGCCCTAAAACCATCTCACGCAAGATGATCGACGGGCTTTACAAGTACAACTCGGACCGGAAACAGTTCAGCCAAATCCCAGCCAAGACCATGTCGGCAAACGTCGATGCCATCACCATCCACGGCCACTTATGGCAGACCAAAAAACCAGGGACTCCCAAAAAAGTAGCTGCTGTGAAGTCCTAGTGTTGCACCAGACATACACGTTCTCGATGCACTTCTCTGTATATACTCTACAACACGTGAACAACATGCAACTTTTTACACTCTTCCACCAGAAATCTCTCATTAATTGTCTCCGCTTAATAAGGACAAACACGTTTGTGAATATTATGCACAACTGGAATGTAAAACTCTGCAGTGTGGCGAATGGATCTCATTTGTGTGTCTGGCACCCAAGACTGTGTGATTTGAGATGTTTTATTGCATCACGCATGCATGTATTAGAGTTTTCCTTTGAAAGTCTATGTGCCAAAAAAAACAAAATGAAACATTATCATGGACGTTCTGTTGTTATAAGTTGGTACACTAAAGCACTGAATGTTATTAGTATGTACAGTATTCTCGCACATATGTTAAAGCGTGGCCTAATGTTGATTTTTTTTTCTTTCAAAATTTTAACCTGTTTTTATTTTTTGTTTGTGTGTTTGTTTTTTACAACTCTCCTTATATGATTGTACAGCTGCTTATGGAAAGGTTCTTACATGCATAGCTTGTGATTGTAGTGGTTTAATAATATTTAATTGTAAGGGCGTCTTCTTGGCGAGCTGTCGTAGTTAATATACAGTAACCAGTGTCATAATGCACAGTGAATAATATTGTTTGTGGACAGGACCCACTTTTGATGAGTTTTAACATTCTTGAAATGTATTTGCATTGATTCACAGCAGGATTGTGAATTTATTTAATTTTGTTCCAGTATGTGCATTTGACTTCTTTATGTAGATATTTCAGGTTCTTAAACCGACTGAAGGTAATGTTTTAAATTCAACATTATGAGCTTTTTAATCATATTTATCATGCATTACAGGCCTTAAGGCCAGAAGTTAGGAAACCAAACAGTTCTGTTGCATTCATTTCTGATTGTTGGTGCGAAAATCAGGCCGACGATTATTTAATTATGCAGGACTGAATTGTGGAAACAATATTTCTTATCAGCTTCATGGCAAATTTTTACTTCCTTCCTCATAATCAAACAGCAACCAAATACTAAGGTTAAGAGAATGTTCTGTGTATGCTGGAAAGGCCTATTGACACGACTTATGTTACCAACAAGACAAAAATAAAACCGTAACACTGTGGCTGAAGTTCAGACAATTTCAACTTGCTGATTTTAGTCACAGCCAATGATTACTGACACTTCGTAGTGAGCGATTGATCTTGTGGGAATATAGGTATGTTAAATGTAGAACAATACTGAAAGCATATTGTGATATTCAGAAGGGAAAACGATGCATGGCCTACAGCCATACATTACCTGTTTCATTTACTGTCTTTATTGTTACTGTTTACACAACCCTCTTGAAACCTCATCGAATCTGTTTTTCGTGTGGGAGTCAAGACGTCTTGAAAGAGACTGAACGTGTTGGTGGCAACTTTGTTCTGTTTACTATCATAAAGTGAAAGTCATTTTCAGAAACTTTTGTACGTATGTATGCTTGATGACTGGTCTAAGGTATTTTTCACTTTAGTCTTTGGTCACATAAAAGTATTACAAAAGCAGTTTGCCAAAATATATTTTAGCTGATTGTTGGAACCATTTCCGATGATGCGTGTTTGCAGCTGAGGGCTAAATTGTTTGATTGGTAAATTATTTTGCTTAATAAAGTAAAAACTGACTTGGTCAAAACATGCCTTCAGGAATGTCACATTTTGCTGGAATTTGTGTGGCATTGGGAACACTGAAGTTATCAATCACAATATGTTTGCACCCTTCATTGTTTAAAGACAGAATGTTGCTGTCTACGGGTAGAGTCGTTCGTCTTGTGTGCTTATTAAACCATTTATTTCAGTAGGTTTCCATTGCAATTGTATTTAAAAAACGTTTTTTGGGACTTGCCTTTTAAAAACATCTCGCAAACATGTTCTGTGATAAATAATTATGTATAATCAAATAGCTGAAGGGGCGTATCATTGTTTTGGAATGAAGAAATGCACACAGCCCTGCAATACACAGTAGCTTGTTATGAAGATAGGTTTCATGTTGCGTCCATTAGAAATGTACAACAGGAAACAGACTATCTTGGCATTTGGTCATTTCAGGCCAAAAAAGGTTGTTTAAATGAGCATGATAAACAATTGTACAGTGTGTGTACTCTGATCTCTTCAGCTCGTCTTTCTTTTCGCTGTCTCTTTAGTTTGGGGCGCTATGCTGTCATAATGCTAAAATAAGTCAGATTTCAATTGCATTAAATAAAGTTTCGCATGGCCTCATATGTTGCCTGCTGATTAATAAATGGCATTATCAGACCACTGATTGCTATTGATTTTGAAGCTGAACAGTAAATAAATGATTACAAATGTTGTGAGATCTTAGTTTTCATTTTAATTTGAGTTACTAAATATGTTTTGTTTAAAGGAACTGATCATCTTTCGCGCTCTCTCTCTCTCTCTCTCTCTCTCTCTCTCTCTCTGCTAATTTAATATTTAATTTACTTTGTATTCAAAGTGAAACACAATCTTCTATGTTTAATGAGCATAATAGCATTTGGGTTTGGAATGGGTGGGTAAATGATAACAATTTTCAGGTGAACTATTTCTCTCTGAGCACAGACCAGACAAGGAAATATCAAAAAAACAAAGGTTGCGACAGAGGTTTCTTGTCAACACAAGAAAATTAAAGGAATGAAGAAATAGATAAAGAAAAAGGGTTGAAGAAAAATGATTGTATACAATAATGGCTCGCTATTTTCACAAGTGGACAATATTAGTGATGTAGGGAAGAATGAGGTTATAGAGTACAAATAGCTTTTTTATTTAATGCCACAAGAATAAGAACCATTACATAACATTTGCTGCCATAAAAAATAATTTACATAAAGTTCCTTGATTTTAACACGTTTTCAACGCTATTTTGATTTTAATTCATTCCAAAGGGGTTGTGTTTACCAGCTAAAGTGTGTTATATGTAAAGAAACAACTTTTTATGTATATGGTATTTTACTTATATAATAAATGCCTGCGTAATGCAATGTTCTTTACAAATGATCATTCTGAATAAAAATAATGTTCTTCACAAATGATCAAATACAAAAAATCAACAAAAAATATCAAACAAACACACCGACTTCTATCTTTTCTATCATTATAGATTACTAAATCTTTCTAGTCTTAAGGAAAGACTGCGTTTAAAAACAGACGCGAAACAGTTTCTTTATCTTCTCTAAATTCACAGGTGTGTGCCATTGCGAAACAGCCTAATGTGACGTCACAGGAGTTGTGCGTCTGGTTTCCGGTTGTGAAACATCGCAGTCTCCGCTGACTATAATTGTCAGACGCTCCCTACATGCTGAGTGTGCAGTTTCATGAGCAGGATAGACTTTCATTCAGACGTTCAAGGAGAGGATTGATGGCTTCTCCGGTGAGTTTTGCTTTTTCAGACTGAGTTTTTGGACTATGTATTAGTAACTGAGATATTACATTAAGAACTAAATCATTCTGAAATGGTTTTAGTAATTAATATAGATGTTAATCCTTTCATTTTAATATATATATATATATATATATATATAAACCCAATGCAATGCCAATGCAGTCAAACACAAAGTACACTAAATAACGTTTTTTAGAGAGAAACGTAGCAACAGGTTCTGTGTGAACCTGAGAGAAGAAGCTTCAAATATCTGCTTCAGCGGTTCCTCACCCTGTTTCTGGTGAACCCCTAAAAATACACATTTTGGCTGTCTCTTCAATCAAACTTGTGTTTCAGTTCATTAGCTTATTAATAGGTTATTATGTAACTTGAAATAGGTGTGTCAGATTAGAGAGATTTCCAAAATGTTTGTTGTTGAGAAATCTTGATGGAACAAGGTTGGGGATCACTGATCTGCTAGAAAGGTTGAGGCCAGGCTGTTAGAAGTAATCAGAAATGTTAGTCCCAACACCGTAACATTAGTTCTAACATTCAGACATTATTTGCACATTCCACTTGACTTGACATTTTGCGATTTGTGCTATGAAATGTGTCTGTTGTGAGTGTGGTTTCCAAGTACAAATACTTTTGTGGGGACCACTGTATAAGTGACAGATGCTAAACACTGAGAAGAACTCAACAACCACCAAAATTCAATGTATAAAGTCTTGTTTTAACTTGCATGAACGTAAGAAGGGAATGTTGCCATTTTCACGCCCATTTGTTTACCCAGGTCTTCGTGTGGTGCGTGCACTAACTCTGCAGCACTTTACGCGGCCTAAATATGTTATTGTTCCTTTCATGAATCGTGAAATACAGGCTGCACTTTTTGTAAAGTTGTACAAAGAGCTGTAACTTTCATTTAAACCCTTCACCTCCAGTGCATTCACAACAATAAAACCTATTTGTTTTAACAAATTGAACTAACAAAGTCCTAACTGGGCGTGTTTCCCAACATAAAAGTGTTTCACAATATGCGTGACACATGGAGTGTCAGAGGAAAGCGGCAGGTTAATGAATAACAAAACGTTGTTGTTGCAACCACACCATTGTAAAGCTCTGAAATCAATTCACATGGTCGAAATCAAGATCAACCACTCTTATCATACAGTTCAATACAAAGAGGCGTCTAGATTTAACTCAAGAGTGGCAGGTTTTAAAGAGACTTTTTTAAACCTAACAATGTTTGTGATGTGTAAGCAGTAATATGTACGGTCAATAGTTGAATGTACCATCATTTCTCAATAGTACAGACACTTTGTTTTAATGATGAAGTGTGTCCTCTCTGCACCATTGCAATGGACCTGCAAAAAACAACCAAAATGGACCTGCAAAAATAATGATTGTTTGCAAACAGGTTTTATGAACACTCCCCCATCATCCATTGGTCAGTCAAAGTGATAGCCCCGCCCCAAACTCACACCTTCGGTCGAGCCATTGTTGCAGCAATGTTTTGATAGCACCCAAACGTTTACACGTTACAGGAAATGTAATGTTTTTCTTCTACAAGGAATTTAGCTCATTGAGCTAAGATAGGACTGAGTATTGTAATGTAAATTTACGTGAGACCTTTAAGGTACTGCAACAGATTGTTGTAGATCACTTAATGGCAAATCTTTGATTTTTTTAAACTGTTCAACACTAATCGCATATTCTGGTAAATTCTTACTAACACACTTCTTTAAGACATGAGGAACAGCAAATCCGCCAGTCAGCAGTTTTTCAGATTAGTGAGCTAGATGATTCATTTGATTGCCTTTATTCTCTAAAGCTCACAGTTGACTAGGCAGTACAACTGTTTTGTTGTTTGACTAGGAAAAATAGTCCAATAGTGTGGAAAAATCATGATCACTTAGTTTCTGCGGTTGTTTTTCTAGCAACTAGCAACTTTTTAAGTGGAACTGTCAAGTTTACCCGCTTATTATAATAAACGTTATGTAAATATAATGTAAACTTGATTTCTGTTTATTGAGTTAATCACTAACACTTATAATAATTATGATAATAATGTTCCATTTGTTAACATTAGTTAATAACTTCAGTTAACATGCACAAATAATTAGCGATACTTATACAGCATGTATTAATCGTAGTTAATATTATCTTCAACAATTGCTCATTTTTTTAAATCAGATTGTATTTGTATTGTATCGGTTGTATTTGTTAACATTTTTAATGCACAGTGAACTAACATGAACGATTGCATTTGTATATAAACATTAACAAAGATTATAATAAATGTCATTGTTGGTTAAATGTTTATGTTTGTTAATGCATTAACTAATGTTAAAAAATGGAGCCTTATTGTAAAATGTTACAGTTTAATCTTTGTAGATTACAGATTTACAATCTTTTTGCCTTGTTTATTGATTCTGATGATTCAGTTTTTGCTCAACTTTCAATCCAGAGTGACTGTAGATCGTCTCTTTAGAATGTAAACATTTCAGATATGTCAAACGGTGTGAATTATTGCACGCGGCAGGTCTTCACCTCTAGGCATGAACAATGTAAGGCATCTCTCCAGCCTGATCCATGACACGTCCCAGCCTGCATCTGTCTTAAGTGCGCAAATCCAGACCAAACTGGGATGGAAAACGGCTCGCTTTTTTTGTTCTCAACCTCCGGAGAGTTCATTATTACTGTGATCTCTCGGCCTGTTTTGTTGAAACAACAATGATTCACTTTAGAATCCTAGTTTTAAAAACACATTAAAAGCGATGTTTAGGTAAAGAAGCCGTAAGGACATGTTTACCCCTGTAATTCAGGGCTTAAGTGGAGGATTTAGTTTTCTATAGTCCTGATCCAGTCTTAGTTCAGCATTCCGCATTCATGTTTGGGATGCTGTGAGATGAAATGATTTGCGTTTCTGGAAGTGGCTTAGAGGTTTCTCATCGTAACTCTGTTGACCTGATTGAGTTCTTATTTATGTGTCATTGAATTACAGAGTTAAATTGTCTCTGATGATTCTCTTAAAATTCCTTGGGAGAAATACTAATAGATGAGATTTGTTGATGATGTTCATTAATGGTATATAGCTAATCTGGTCATAGAAGAATGTAATGAGAAATATTTGAGTTCATATCAAAATCTCTGACTTTTGAGCACAGTCTGAGACATTGTTAAGATCTCCTCTGAATTTCTAATGGAGACACATGTATCATTTGATGTCTTTTTTTTTAATTAGTAGGCTAAACACATTCTTATTTATTGTTTCGACTTTCTGTTCTTGAAACTTTGAGATTTTAAAGGCAAAAATCAAGTTTCTCTTGAATCAGAATCTGATTATCCGCTTTACAACACGTTTTTGTTGTTGAATATAATTGTTTTCTTTACAGATGTAGTCAGCAAAGCAGAATCCAACATCTTTCAGCATCTAGCACCATGGATTACCACCCTTGTCCAGGAAAACACATAAACAACAAACAGACGTGTTGGAAACTCACTCCAACATAACCCAGTGTACCAAACCATGACATAAGACATTTCTTCATTGAACAGCAGAGACTTCATTAGTTGCTAGCTATTTACAACTCCTACACTGAGGAACAAAGTCATGTCTACTCTGTTTGCCTTTATCGTTCTCCATTGCGTGTTCCTAGCCTGTGCCCACAATGGACGCAACAATCTCATCCCACGAAAAACCATTCAGTGTGAAGGTAAGAGACTTGTTGTTTGAGTTACATCAAAATCTCTTCACGTCAAGTCTGTTCCATTGGTGGCCATACTGGTAACACCTCCCCAGGCAGCTTTTTCCAGTTATACAAGTACAGCGTCTGTCTATTTGAATAGATACAAATCTCCAAAACGGTGTCAAAGTAAGGTTTCAATAACATAGTTCAAATACACAGTGAAATCTGACAGTAATGTTATTATAAATTGCTCTGCTTTTGGTCGAATCACAAAAAAACTCTTTGGTTTAGCTAATTTAAGTCCTTGCAGTGCTGTATGTGGTATTAAAGTTTGTTGTTTGTGTAATGCTTGGCAATGGCTTACTGTGTTTGTTTATCACATTTAGAAAACAATCCGATCACATTTAAAGAGGAAGGTATTTGGAATTACTCCACAATGCTAATTCGAGAGGATTTGGGGCTGCTCATGTTGGGGGCGAGAGATACCGTCTACGCCCTTGATTTAAACAATATCTCTCTTGCCAAGTCTAAGGTAGCTTGGTTACCTTCCCTTCATCTTTGGCAGCACTATAACCAAATTCTTTCACCTTGTTTGGAAACATCATGTTTGTATGGATTTCTCTCCACCCACCAGGTTCTATGGAAAGTGACGGAGGAGAAACAAATGGAGTGTATCGCTAAAGGAAAACATCCAGATGTGAGTAAAAGCTCCGCCTCCTGCTCGCAGGCTCATCAAATCCTCATAAATATATTTGCATAAATATAAATACTTTGAATAAGGGAGGTTGTTGATACATTAATTACTAAGAAGGGTTACGCATCTGTCCGTTGCCATTAAAGATGGTTTGAGGTTAAATCTGAGTTTGGACCAACAAATAAGGTTTAAAAACAAGCCAATAAATTGATTTCTAGTAAATATTCCAGAAGAATTTGGTGCATCCCCAGTTTACCTAAACCAAAATACACAATAACAAATTAAAACAGGACCCATATAGAATTATGGGTGTCAAAAGTAACCAGTCATGATGAGCTGAATGTAACACAACACTTTCAAAGGTTAAAATGACTTTTAAAGACCTCTGATGGATGATGCATTTATTATTGTCAGAGGGTTAATCATATCACTGGCCTGTTTTTACTGTATTTTATCACACATTGAACACCCGTCTGATCAATTAATATTTCAGATCGACTGTCACAACTACATCCGGATGCTGCATCAAATGAACGACAACGTGATGTATGTGTGCGGTACGAACGCCTTCAGCCCCACCTGTGATTACATAGTAAGTGTCATGTGACCAGAGTAATGCCAATGGTATACTAGTCTAAACAAACAAAGAATTAAAAAAATTGAATTACATTTTTTATAACCAACTAAAACTGCACGTTTTAGACATTCCTACTGCATTAAAAATAACAATGTTTTCGTTACTTAATGGAAACGTTAGGGAAACATTCTTACAACCTAAAATTGCTAGCT
The DNA here is from genome assembly GCA_036877525.1 of Chromobotia macracanthus. NCBI lineage: Eukaryota > Metazoa > Chordata > Actinopteri > Cypriniformes > Botiidae > Chromobotia > Chromobotia macracanthus. The sequence goes on along the minus strand of JAZGTH010000033.1, from coordinate 4,172,047 downwards.
GGTAAATCCATGTAAAGGCCCTTGATGTGTGTAAGTTGCACGTGTGTTTGTTTTTTGTGATCCTCTGCTTCCCTCTTGGAATAAAATAAGAAACCGGAGGGTTTCATGTGTTCCAACAAGCACCGATGTCACTTTTTTTTCAAACAACAGACAAAAAAACAGTCATGGTTCATGCTGTTTGTTTGACAGACGTACGGTGATGGACAGCTGAAACTGGAGGAGAAGCAGGAGGAGGGGAGGGGGAAGTGTCCTTTCAATCCCTTCCAGAGGTTCTCTTCCATCATGGTTGGTATGTATTGCTTGATAGACTAGGGCAGTGTTTCTGTAGCTCAGCTGGAAAGACACCGCACTTGCAACACCAGGGTCATGGGTTCAATTCCCATTTCTTTTATTTAATAAATAAAAGTGCCTGCCAGATGCCTGATGCCAGATTTTAAATGAATGTAAATGGAGTTTCACACTGACTGTGTCTAATCAATTGTTTTAGGGTAGTAGAGACGGTTTTTGCTTCTAAAACATTAGGCTATGGTGCTCGTGCATAGGTTTGAATCCGGCTTGTGTCATGCTTCTGTCCCCTTACCCACAGTTTGCCACACTTTAATTATCAATAAGTTGTTAGAGAGACAAATAAATAATAAAATAAAGACAATAAAGACTTTATAATTTACACTGTTTCTGAGCCTCCAGGACATTTCCTTTGAAACCCCGAAAATGATTCATTTCTTGTGGTTTTTTGCCACAGATCAGGACTTGTATTCAGCCACATCCTTTAACTTCCTGGGCTCTGAGCCGGTCATCCTCCGCAACTCGCCCATCTCACTGCGCACTGTCATCACAAGCTCCTGGCTTAATGGTAAGTCAAAAATACTGACACAGGAAGTGACTTCATCCAAACAAAGACTAATTACAGGCTTTTGTACTTTGTCTAAATGTAGTTGAATTAAGACTTTGGGTTAAATCTATTTTCTAGGTATTTATTATGCATATATATGTTTTGATTACAGATTTAACACTTTCAAAATAAATACAGTATTTAATTCAATTATTGTTTAAGAAGAAAATGAACCGTATGTTCCAAATGGAACAACTTTGTTTACTGAATGAATGTTTACAAGTAAATGTTTCCATCCAGTTTGAGACCAGCATCTTCTTACTTCTCTTTAAGAGCCAAACTTCGTCTACATGGACGTGGTACCTGAAAGTGAGGATAGTCCAGAGGGCGACGACGACAAGGTCTACATGTTCTTCAGCGAGAACGCGGTGGAGTACGACTTCTACAACAAGCTGGTGGTGTCACGCGTCGCCCGAGTCTGCAAGGTCTCCGTGGTGTCTTCATCATTGACATACAGCATTATCTAGCATGGCACTGATTACATGTGCTGAATTTGAAATTGAGCTTGAAATACTTTGGTCCTCACTGTGCAGGGAGACATGGGTGGCCAAAGGACCCTCCAGAGAAAATGGACTTCGTTTCTGAAGGCGCGTTTAGACTGTTCTCTCCCTGAGCCCAGCCTGCCCTACATCATACAGGACGTCTTTCACGTCCGCCACAAGAAATGGAGGAAAAGCGTCTTTTACGCCATCTTTACATCTCAGTCGTAAGTTTGACCTGCAAAAGAAATGAACCATTCATTAGACGCATTTGCATCTAATAGGGGTTTCAGATTTTGTTTTTAAATCTGATCTTCACAGCTGGTTAAACTGGTCGAACTGTTTTTGGTTTTCACTTTATTTGGATTCGTTTGTGTTGTCCCGATTTATTGTGTCCACATTTGTTTGCACAGTAATTATGTAGGTGTGAGCACAATGCCAAAAGTATCAAGCTGAATAAAAGAACAGAAAACTGTAAATCTGAGCAGTCACACTGTGACACCTCATAAAAACTGATTCTGATCCGATTTCAGATCTCATACTTATTAAACCATTGTTTTTATTTTTGTTGTGTTGAGACTATAAATAAAAACTGACATCAGCTTGATGCTGACCTAAAAAAATTCTGATTTTTGCTTCCTGTAGAACAACTCTGTATTTATATGCATTATTTATGCAGAACTACTTAATCAAAACTGATTCATATACTTCATTATAATGCACATCGGTACACGTCACTGTAACTCAGAGTGACACAGCTGCAGTTTATGAAGCACTGCAGGTAAAAGACACGAGTCAGAGGTGAAACAGTCTGTTTAATTGCAGCATTGATACAGAAAGGGGGACAGACCGTCTCTTTCCATCTGTTTAGTCACTGTGTATAGTCACTTTAGCCCTGCAGTATTAAGATTACAAGCTAAGCCTATTAAAAATGATTTAATGGTCTGTGTGTGTATATATGTGTGTGTGTGTGTGTAGAAGCGCAACAGACCAGACGTCGGCGATATGTGCATACAATGTGGCTGATATTAGTGAACTTTTCTCTCATGGAAAATTTAAGACACCGGTAACCGTGGAAACATCTGATGTAAAGTGGGTCACGTACAGTGGAGAGATTCCTGTACCTCGCCCAGGAGCTGTAAGTGATTTGTTTTTACATTGAATTGTGTTTATAAGGTGATGTGTGCCATTTATTTATTAGATAAATAATAAATATTATTTGTAAGTACTTATTAGTAACTGTGTTTATTATTAAGGAATGGAAAAGGTTTAAAAAGTCCACTTGCACTTTTAACATTACTAAGTTTGAAAAGGTTTTTTTGGCCCATCAATGGTGTAATCAATGGTGCGAGTATGATAATACCATGTTTCATTATTATACGCAGTGCATCAGTACTGTTTAAATACCCTATTTATTTAGCATGCATTTTAAGTTACTTACACCAACATACAACATACAGCATAAAAATCAGAAATGTCTTCGCACATTCACACAGTGCATCAACAACGCAGCGAGGAGTTTGGGAATAGAACGCTCGCTGGATCTTCCTGACAAAACACTACAGTTCATTCGGGACCGGCCCCTGATGGACGACGCTGTACGTCCAATCAGAGGCAAGCCCCTGCTGGTCAACAGAGGACCGCTCATGACCCGCCTTGTTGTAGATCATGTGACTGCCGTGGATGGACAAACCTATCCTGTGATGTTCATCGGCACGGGTGAGATTCTCCTGTTAGCCTCCTGGGCAAAGCAGTTAATAGTTAGAGGGTGTGTGTAAACAGTCACTAGAATGTTAATTGAACGTTCTTTAAATGTCTGCAAAGAGACACTCACTGGAATCAGATTCAGGCCACTGCAATACTAATGGAATAGTTAGATGTTAATTTGCATATTGTTCAAAAGCTAAATATAGAATCCTATTGACAATTAAAGCAGTTTGTTGTGACACAGGACAGAGATGTACTTTTAGTCACCTCACACCAGAAACAAAACTGCCAGTGTTCTCAGAGTGCATGAGAAATGCAAACATTAAAATCAATGCAAATCTGCAGTAATTATATAACAGTATTATGAACCGAACCCAAAATCCCAAACCTGTACTACAACTTTTTTTTGTAATGTGCTGGCACTATATATATATATATATGCACTTTATATATATATATACTTTATATATATGCTACATATATATATACATATATAATTTCTGTCACTTTGCAATTGTAGAATAGTTTTGAAATGTTGTAAATCATGAAAATATGTTTGTACTGTGTGCTTGTCAATCAATTCGAGTCGGTTTTGGTTTGCATAGACCTTCCAAATCAGTGACGTCCAATTTTTCTGTCTTGCATCAGATAACGGTTATTTGCAGAAAGCAGTGAACTATGATGGAGAAATGCACATCATTGAAGAAATCAAACTGTTTCAGAATGCCGAGCCCATAGATGTTGTTCGTCTTCATCAGAACCAGGTACTGACAACCTGTCATTTACCCATCCTGAGTTCAAAACGAACGTTTTATACAAGCAAACGCTGGTTAGAGGAGTACTGAGTGTTAATGTTTGTCATGGATCTGTGATCATATGTTTTGTGTGTTTGGTTCAGTTGTTTGCAGGCTCTGCGTCTGGGGTTGTTCAGATGCCCAGCAGCAACTGCAGTCGCTATAAATCTTGTCTGGACTGTGTCCTGGCCAGAGACCCGTACTGTATCTGGGACCTCACCACTCAACAGTGCTCTAACTTACACAGCTTACCAGAGAATACAGAACAGTAAGAAATACTCTTATACACCTGCTCAGTCTCTCATCAGAAGAATGCCTATATGACTTTTTTCTTCTGTGGAAAACAAAAGAAGACATTTTGAGAAATGTCTCGGTAGTTTAGTGTCCATACACTGGAAGTCAATGGGTGCCGCTGCTTTTTGGTTGCCAACAAGCTCCAAAATATCTTTTGTGTTCCTCAGAAGCAAAAAAAACTTTCAGGTTTGGAATGACATGAGGGCGAGTAAGTGATGGAAGAATTTTCATTTTTGGGTGAACTAAATATAATCCCTTTAAACATGATCTTTCATATCAGATATCTATTTGAATCACTGCATCCATTTAAGTGTGTGTGTATATATAAACTATTTACATTGACCACTAACATAAAATATTTTGCATTTTAGTAATTTGATACAAAGTTTAAAAGATGGGGATGCCACTCGTTGCCCAATATCAGGTATATATATTAACTTATATTTTTTAACATAACATGATTCACAGGGCTTTATGTAACCTATTTGTAAAATCTGTGTATCCATACACCAGTTACTGTGGAGCCAAAGATCCGAACCCTTGTACTGGGAAACAACATCATGTTGTCGTGCCGACCAAACTCCAACTTTGCTCGGGTGAGCTGGAACTTTGCCGGAAAGCAGCTGACCACCTCCAACAGGAAGTACACCATCTACAGCGATAGCATGTTGATCTACAACACCTCGACAACCGACGCAGGGCGCTACACCTGCACGTCAGTCGAGCAGGCTAACGAAAGAGACTACATCCAAACGCTGGCCATTTATGACCTGCAGTCGCAATTGACAGTCGATCTAACAGAGAAAATACAGCCCACACTGGGTACTGTTCCTGAAAGTGACACGACATCATCAGGTCTGCGTGTAATAGAAAAGGTTCCTACTAATGTTGAAGGCCAGACCGCTGAAGGTAAGTGGATAGTGATGCAGGTGGCATTAGCCGTGTTGTCTGTTATGATGGCATGTCTGCTGCTCTGGAACTTGTACATGGGACACATATCTCCATTCATGTGCTGCGGGAGACAGCCGACCAAAAGCCCCAGGAGTTTTCCACAGAGGGAATACATACACACAGCTGCCACAGAAACTGATACCCTGGACAGTAAGCAGCAGATAGGAAGGTTCAGTGATGTAGAAGCAGGCAGCTTCCAGAGCAAAACGCCCAACGGGGACGTGCCGACCGACACCCATATTTTCAAGTATATTACGGACGAGTCTGAAATTTGAGCTCAAGGGTCTAAACTGTTTTTTTTTTTTACATTTTGTCATTTTTATATTTATTTATTTTTTATGCAAATAAAAAAAACTACTAAACAACAAAAATGCCTTTTGTTTGTTTGTTCTAAATGCTTTAAAGACAGAATGCTTACAAACTAGACCGTATCTGCAATTTGCATATGACGAGCCACCCCGAAACAAACCTTTATCATATTGGTTAAAAAATGCTCTGTACCTTTAAATGAAGAAAAGAAATGAAAAGAAACGTTTTATTTAATTACCGTTAAGAGAGCCATTCCGTCACATTTCGGATGCATATACAAGATTATTAAATACATTGGCGACACAAGGACAGTGGAAAAGTTTCAAAATCGCAAATCTTGAACAAAAAGGACAAAAGATCAAGTCACATTTAATGTGTAAACAATGCTTCAACTCGAAGCATGATGAATTAGTAGGATTAAATATGAAGAACTACACTGGAATGCAAAGTAATGCATTTTTTATGCAAATATAACTGCAAATGCAAATAACTTTCACGCTGGGTGAAATAGAAATTAGAAATTAAAAAATAGAAATTGCAGCACTTGAGGCAAGCTTGAAAGCTATTGATTCTCACCCATGCAACATATGCGTGAAGCATTAAGGCTGTCTTCATTTTGAAGATGTGTAAAGCTCTAAACAGAAAAGAGAGCAGGCACAAAACGTGTTTGCAAGTTGAAGTTGTGTCAGAGAAAACATATTCAGTCATGTAACACAATCACAATTTCTGTGATGCTTCACCGCAGTGTATAAAAGTGTGTGTTATATTGCAAATTTACATTTAATTCATGCTCGTGAATTTTAGGCATCTGAGCAAATGTTTACCAGGTAAAGGTAAAAACAAATGAAGGTCAAGGCGGTAGCAGGGCTGTGAAATGAACAAAAGACGTCGTTTCTTGAGGTAAATAGAAAAGCTGCCATGAATTTATAAAAGAACATTTCGGACGTGATCGGTCCTCTATAAAAAAAATCACTTCTCCTAAATGTGATTGTGTGTGAGCAATGTGTAGTGTTGTCCATCCAGTTACATTTTAAAAAAGTGATCGATATGTCTGTTTTGATTTAATACTCTAAACACGTGAATGTAATAAAACATCAAGACCTCTATGAGGTTCTGGTGAAATGAGATGAATTAATGTCGTGCTTTATGCGCTTGAACTTTTCTTTGTTGTAATATTGCTGTTTTGTTAAATCAACTAATATTCCCACATTTCACCGTCAATGCGTTGAGATGACTTTAGGGGGCAGCTGACTAAACATTAAGCTATAATGATTGTTTTACCTTCTGACTTGAGTTTCTGCCAATAAAACAGTTTGAAATGTATGAAAGAAAACTATTCTTAATAGCCAACATAAAGTAACAAACATTTCTCATGTTTGTACTCAGAATCGTTAATGGAACGCTGCAGTTGTTAATATTACAATATTATGTTTAAAGAAATGTGTTCAAAAAAAACTATTCACAAGTCAGTGATTTATCTGCCCGTGCTGTTTAGCGTTTGAGAAACATTACAAAGTGTTTGCAATGTCCCTCTGCGACCTGCTCCGGGGACAACAAGTGGAGCTCTGGCTCCCTCTGTAGTTCAAAAGTGGATCACCATGGGCCTCTCTCTGGGTAACTGGGCACAGCAGCAGGGTATTGTGGGAGACTGGGGCCAGTTTCTGATATGGCATTGAATCCTGCATCTCTGACAGGGGCGCTCTTCCAAACGCCTGTGCTCCACTCCTCCTGCGCCTGCTGGAAACTGCCCCCTCCTCCACGATACAGCCGGTGAACCTTTAGAGGGGAAAAGCAATGAATGAATTTTGCCACACCGTGAGTTCACTTGTTATCCTTATGCAGCAGTTAAGCAGGCAGGGGCTGAGTGGCTTAACAGGTAGGTGTGTGTAAATCGTACCTTGATGAGAACAAAGCCCATCAAAACGGTGTTAACGGTAAAGAGCAGAGCAGAGATGAGCATGAATATAGCAGAGACCACGTTTGTGCCGAAAAACATCACTGTGGCAATCCAACCACTGTACAAAAAAGGAGGAAATACAGGGGCCATGAGTTAACATAACTTGGAGGGTACATCCCATATTTATAAGTAACGTTATATATGAAAAACCATCTAATACAAAATCAGTTTAGCGTAAAAGTTACCTAGATTTAAACACATCAATCAAATGTCTAGTAAATATCACAAAAATACACAAATCAAGATGTTAAACGTCCCTAATTTTAGTAACAGGGTTGCAGCAATTGCAGAACTCACATAAAATTAGGAAGAAGTTTTTTGCACCCTATATCGTGCCAAATGTCTGCTGAACCTGAATTAATATCCATAACATTATTCATACTCACCACGCACCCCAGCCTGATATTCCAAGAGTCTGGATGAAAGCGAGAACACACTGCAGGAAGAAGATGAAGAAGAACGCCATGAAGTTGAAGGAACTATCAGCCCTGAGGAGAGGAACAAAACCAGGTCAATCAAAACGAAACTTCAGCCCTGGAATTTTGTTCTACTCCCAAGAAGTTCTCCTTACCGAAAAGCTTTTACAACGGCCTGAACCAGCAGGTGTAGCTACACGGGCTGAAAATCAGAAGCCAGAGAAGAGCGAGGCCGAAGTTGACCGCGCCACCCCCTCCGGCCCACCAGGCTATGCAGGACACCACATTAACACACAGCGTAATAGAATATACTGGAAAACAGAAAGATCACACATCAGGTGTGTGCTTGTATGCTCCGTCCTAATGCTGCATTCACACGACAGACCTTTAGTAGGATCAAAATGTAAAACGGACTCATCCTATGTGAGGTTTACATTCATTACTTACACATCCAAAGCTTGTAAACACGGTGCACTAGCTGGCGGTGAGGTTGAGGAATTTCCTCGTCCACGTTCTGGTAAAAGCATGGCTTTATGCGGAAAAACTTGGGAAGAGGGGGGAAGTTATTGGCTCGATCTGTCAAGCAAAAATGGAAATGTGATGGATGTGATGGTCATAAAGCAAATGGAGTTGTTTTACAGTTCTCATACAAGCATGAAGTTTCTTCAATATTGATGCATCACAACAAGCTCACCTGTCATTCTCAGGTCTGTAAACGTGAACTTTCTCCTCTCTGCCCAGATCTGCAGATCTAAATGAAACGGTATGAAGTTGAATTATGAAACTTCATAACTTCATATGGAGTTGCTTTTATAAATCCTGCACATGGAAAGGTTAAATAACTTGCTGCATAAGATCACATATATTAATGTTGCTCTTATATTGCATTGAATTGGTGTTGCTATTACAGTGCTGTTAATAATACGTATGAACTATTTCTCTTAACTGTTTTGATAACAGTACAGGCCAGAAGCTAACGATACACTATCAGATCTGCTACAGAAAAGCAATGATCATACCACAACATCTCGGCAAAGAGCATTTTATGCACATTTAAGACAAATCGCTACCTTTATAATATAATTTAAGACGTATATTCAGTTTTGTACGCGTTGACACGATACCTGTGCACCGTTCAAGAGTTTGATAGGGATGCGCCCGCAGTCTGCATTGAATCCGTGCGATCCCGTGGCGGAGTGGAAGTGCATTATGGGAATTGTAGTTTCGAAGCGGTCTGGTTTGATGTTAGCAGACGGCAGTTGTAACTTTAAAGACTACAAGCCCCATCACAAGCTACCTAAAGGTGTGGTTTGTGTGCTTGTGACTGTCGTTGAGCGATTTCCCTGCCTTGTGGCAATGGATAAATATGACACCTTTCTGTTATTTGGTTTTGGCAGAAATCAGTAAATAGTTAGTTTTTTAGATGTTTATAGTCATCTGTAATGTATGGCATTCTCGTTTGCGATCGTCCATGGTCGTTTAATTTTACACGTTAAATGCACTTCGGACTTTTGTCAGTGCACAGAAAATCGCCTTCAAATCTAAAACCCCTTTTTTAATTGCACGCTGATTTTAATGAGGCCGTCTGATCATTATCCAAAAAAAAAAAAAAGCATTTGTACAGAACAACTTTATGACTTATGTTTATTCAACCAATCCCATCCAGGAATCACGCTCACCGACCAATCGCTGTTCTCGACGGCGCAAATAGGGCGTGTGGCGAGGCGGGGTCTTGCAAAACACCCAATAGGATGACTAGTCGTACTGTGACGTTGTACTCCGTCGGCCAATCGCATCCGACGATCCGGGCCCGCAACCAGCTCCCGCCAATTCTGAGAGGGGAGCGAGAGGGAATCTGGCCGGGGATGCGAGGGGAGCGACGGGACGGGGCCGCTCGCCAAACGATCTGAATCCAGCGACCAAACGCGCTAAATTAGTGATCGACGGATTAATGTCGCGATCGGAGACGACGCGGAGTCGATGACCAGCCCCCGGGAACTTTGTACGGAGTTCAAACAAGTCCCGTTAACGGCGTGAGGAGAGCGCGAGGAGCCGAAGGGCGCGCGGATGGTGGTGGTGATGCTCGCGGCGGAAGAGCCTTTGGCCTCCACGCCACGCAGAGGTCTGAACCGCGTCTCGAAACCATTAAAACGGAAACCGTCCCCGTTAAATACGGCTGATATCGAAACAAAACGAACTGTAGCCGGTACGCAGGCTTCCCGAAGCCGTCCGACCTCCATTTTGATTTGCCATTCGTGTTAAAACGGAGGCAGTTGAAGTCAAGACGGGAGACGTTTTTGTCGCCGTCTGTTCCGAGTAATAATGAGGTACTCGATGCTTTTGGGATGTTAATTAGCATGCTGAGTTCGTGGTGATTGTTTTTGACTATCTAGTTTATAACTCTTGCTTTAAAAGTGTGCGATTTCATATTTCATATTCATTGTTTTTCTGTCTTGGTTAATGAATGTGACTTCAGCGACTCCATATTCTCAGGTATCAGTCGCCAAACTCTTGCTAGCCCAAGGCCTAAAAGCCATCATTCACTGAAAGGCGGGAGATCGGAAAATAAACATCATGCATTACGCTGCAATTCATATTTTTACTTTAAAGTGTACATGTGTTTTACCTCTGATGTGGTATAAGGAAGGATTGTGTCATATGAGGATTGAAATGACTTGGAAATAGGTTTTAGGTATGACTGTCAGCTATTTAGCAAACTGCAGACGTAGTTATCGCCATTGTTGTGACGACAATCTTTTGACAGTAATACTGTTTTATAAACGCTTGATCTAATGTAGTGTTTTGACACAAACAAAGAGTCGGATTGTTTTTTGTTTCTGTTTCATTGTTTTCATTGTGTGTGTGCACATATTTACCTTTAACATATATTTGTCTGTCTTTCAGGCATGGATTGTGTGGGCAAAGCTAATACTGCCAACAAGAAACTTGTTCAAGGTATACTAAAACAGGATTTGCATGCAGTTCATAATATACTTTCCCACACCCACCAGCATTTGATTGAGTTTTTCATGCTTTAGTCGCACCCAAGTCCCCAAGTTTGTTGGATGGTTCATTTTTTTAAGTGACAGGAAATTTTGTTTCTGTTTTGGTGTAAGATTTACGGTTGTGGATTTCACTGTGAGTTCAGATCCAATAGAGCATTTATTTTCTGTAAATCCTCGCAATTCCCCCCCAAAATAAAAGTCATAGATATGGTTTGTGGGTAAATGACATCATTCTGGGCTGAACTGTTCCTTTAATGTACGCTTGAGTGTAAAGTAATTGCCTTCAATAAACTCATGCCATTTAGTCCATGTGATTGTCTTCAATAGTGTTGTTGCTTGTTTCCTTTTGTTTTTGACTATTACTAATGATTAATGTCCCTCCCCTCCAGCACGTCTTCCCTTCAAAAGGCTCAACCCAGAGCACAAAGAATGCAGTGAGCCCAAAAGAACCAAAGGTCCGGTTGTTCGTAAGTGCCCAGAGCCCAGTGCTTCCGATGGAGAAAACGATGTTGACCATTCCTCTGTGCCGCTGTGCCGCGGTCCGGCTTTGGTGAACGGCCGCGGTCCTCTTGATTGCTTCATGAGTCGACGGAAACGTTCTCCAGTCCACTCCACCCCTGATGTCACCATCGATCTCACAGAAGACAGTTCCACCGATGCTGTCATACAGCAACCTGCACCTCCAGTTGCTGCCACCTGCCCCAGCAAAGAAACATCAACGATCACAGAAGATGCCCCACAACCTACAGAACCCACCAGGCTGCTTACAGAAGAAGGGATGGATAAGGAGGAGGTGATGGATGGAGAGACCCTACCACTGCTGGACACCACTCAGGAGTCTGAGACGGAGGAGGAGGAGGAGGAGCAGCAGCAGCAGCAGCAGATGGAAGTCAGTCACGGGAATGAATCAGTGCTCTCAGCCGGGTCCACCAGCTCCCTCTCAGCGGTAGAGAGCTCGCCAGAGCCCAGCAAGAGCGCACCCACCACCCCTGCCTCAGTGAGTGGAGATCAGTAGCATAGTTGTAATAATGTTCTGTGCCATGGTCTTCTCATGTCAATCACTCATCCAAAGGGTCAACACACATACTCAATTAAATACTCATCTTTATGCAGGCCCCTAGGACAAACGCAGCAGAAAATAAATTGAGAAGACGGTCCCTCAAGGTAAAATCACACCTTTTAATGTTAAACTGAGACTGTGCTGGCCTACTCATACAGCAGAATTGTGATAATATGAAGCAAATTACCAAACAGCAAGCAAGTGTTAAATATGTTTGGTTTTCTCAAGAGATTTAGGTTAATATTTACATAAAAAATGATTGGTGTATCTTTTGTCCTGTAACTGGTCACCCGGTTTTTCCATTTGTTTGATATTCCACATAGACTCTCCATGAGAGACTTTGTAAAAGCTGCATGCATAATGATTGTAGAACAAACTAGCAAAATGCTTTTTTAAATGGTTTGAGCATGTTAGTTTGAATATGACTTGTGTTACTGTCCCACCAGAGTCTCCAAGAACAAGAGGAGAGACAGCGGCAGAAAGAAGAGAGAGAGCGGCAGAAACAGGAGGCCAAAGCCGCCAAAGAGAAGAAGAGAGAGGAGGCCCGCAAGCTGAAGGAGGAGAAGGAGAGGGAGAAGAGAGAGAAAAAGGAGAAAGAAGACAAGGAGCGGCGGGAGAAGAAAGAAAGGGATGAGAAAGAGAAGGCGGAAAAACAACGAGCTAAAGAAGAGCAGCGGCAAATGAAAATAGAGTGAGTGTCTCGGTATCATGGCAATAACTTATATACGCTGTTTATATATGTGTAATGTACATTAAACACTGATGTACATTCATTCATTCTGTTTAGGGCCAAATTGGAAGAGAAAAGGAAGAAAGAAGAAGAAAAACGGTTGAAGGAAGAGAAAGACGTGAGTGGTGTTCTTTCTCTCAGATGTTGAGCACAGACTGGGTTTTATGTATGCCTTGATGCTGTTACAGTTTCTCTGTTGTTGAAAACTGAAAATGTAAACATTACCATTTCATTTACCGCTCTTTGTCCATTCAGCGCATTAAAGCAGAGAAGGCTGAGATTACCCGCTTTCTACAGAAGCCCAAGACCCAGCTGGCACCAAAGGTGAGAGTCGCATCAATCAAGACGTTTGTTGTCTGCAATCTGAAGGCAATACCTGAGAACAACCCACAAATTTTTAAATTGCTTGTTCATAATAAACTACATAAGATGTTATAAGAATAAAGGGACCCTCTTGGACAATTTTACTGTAAATTTTACTCTGGAATTCTGCATGTGTAAAACTGCAGTTTTCTAAAACTTCATGCTGTCATCTGGTGTTTTCTGCTTCAGACTCTAGCATCCGCCTGTGGGAAGTTCGCTCCGTTTGAGATTAAAGAGCACATGTCTTTGGCACCGCTGACTCGAGTACAGTGTGAGGATGCTGTTCTGGAGGAACTGGATCATTATCTTGCCCAACCAGACAGCACTCTAAACGGACTGAAGGACTGGATGAGGCACAAACCTCGCACGTCAGGTCCGACCAGGCCCAGCCGCAGCAATGCAGTCAGGTAAGGCCACGTTTCGACTTAATGAATGGCTATACATAATGTCTGTGTACTCATTATATCAACACACAAAAAGCACAATAACTGTCACAAGTGTATTGTTGTTATTAAAGGAATGTTGAAAGCTTCTCTTTTGTTCAGACTGTTTGTGTTCTCTGTCATCAGGGATTGTTTGGTCGTCACTGAAAGCTTAAAGGCAGATGGAGTCCCGGACCGCAGGCGATACGGCCACATGAAGCTCCTGCAGTTCCATGACAACTATCGGCCAGCCTACTGGGGCACCTGCAGTAAAAAGAGCAAGCACATCTCTCCACGCTGCCCACTGAGACAGGACAAGGTGAAATAAGAACAGTTACACCTAATGATGCCTGCTTAGTTAATAGATGAATAAATCTTCAGTTTAAACCTCCACATTTTCATTTATTTTATCACATGTATCTTGCATAAGAATTGACAGTCTGCTTCTGAAAATTTTGTTTACTTAAAAAAAAAAAAAGGATAGTAATGTGGTGTTTGTTTACTACAGAGTTAAAATTGTTATTGAGATGTAATACTGATTGTAGATTGAGAAAAATCTCATGTTCATAATGAGTGATGGTAATATAAAACTGTTCTGTGATCAGGATCTGCTGGATTATGAGGTGGACAGTGATGAAGAGTGGGAGGAAGAGGAGCCGGGAGAGTCTCTCTCTCATAGCGAGGGGGTGAGCAAGATGACATCACACTGTTCTCATTTATCAGGGTTCTATAATAGGGAAACAAATTGTGTTTTTGGTCTGGGAAAAGTTTTGATCTTGCTTTTCCGGTTAGGATGATGATGATGAAGGTGGAGATGATGACGACGAGGATGATGGGTTCTTCGTGCCCCACGGTTATCTCTCAGAGGGGGAGGGAGCGCTTGAAGAAGATGAGGTAGGTCAATACTTTTTAAATCTGTACTCCTATCTTTTAATGACATCCTGATAATAACAGTCTTCTCCTGCAGGGTGGAGACCCAGAGAAGCTGAAGGTGCATCAAAGGATGAAAGCTCGAGAGTGGGAGAACGAACTGATGACTAAAGGGAAAGTGAAGGTGTTGGAGGCTGTGGTGCGAGGCTGCTGGTGGGAGGGGGAGGAGCCTTCACTCGATCTCCTCCAGCCATATGCTGTTTGCCTGTTAGAGCCTTTACCTAAAGATGAGGCCTGCACCCCTGAACACGCCCTCTCACGCCAACAGAGGAACAAAAAATGTAAGCACAACAAATGACATGTTTATTCTGAAGAGTTCAGAGATGCAGTTTAAGGTTTTCTTATTTGCACAAAATATTGCTGAAAAGTTTAATAACGTTTCTTCAATTATATGCTTCTCATTTATTGTTAAATGGTACAAATCATGTTCAACTTTTTAGGCTTTAAAAGTAGTGCTCAGTGCAAATGAGTGAACTTACGCAAGTGTTACATTTCGATGAGTTGTACAAGTACAATGATATCAACAGCTTTATGTCTATGTGCCTTGATTTCAGACACGACCTTGTGTGTTATTGGTTCTTGAATTTTCAACATGCATATTAATTTTAACACTGTGCTACAGAACAGTTGAGATGAAGTCAGCATTATCTCTCTATTATAGGTGGATCTCCACAGTCATTAACGTAATCTTGATGTTAATGTTTCTCAGTGCTGTCGCAGCTGCTGCCGTTGCTGCATGGGAATGTGAACAGCAGTAAGGTCATAATCAGTGAGTTCCTGGAGTTCTGTCGCCAGCAGACATCATCACCCACCGAGAGTCCTCTGAGCACCACTGACAGCATCCCAACCAGGTAACCCAGACAACATAACATCAGACTGACATTTAGAATACTTCAGTTGCTCAAAGTTTCTAATGCCTAGACATGTTGCTTTTTATTGTGAGTGATGTCTAGTTGTGCTGTGGGTGGAGTGTGTTTTTGACTAGTTTAGTAGTGTGACATCTTTATCTGGTAACAGGATCCACGTCAAGCGGCTCATTAAGGAAAACGCTGTTTATAAAAAGCGCTCCACATACAGAAGATGCTGCTGGTACGTTCATGCAGAAGTTCTGGGCCGTCATTCTCAGGAGGCCCTGCCTGTGCCCTGTCAGTGGACCTACCTCACCTCCGGTGCACAGACCCCCCGTGAGGAGCCTGCAGGCTCACAGGGCAACTCTCCAACCCCGTCTCCATCCACCTCCACCACACCCTCCAACAAGAGGAAGAGCGCCAGCAGCCACTCCATTACCAAGTACATGAAGAAGTGTGGCGAATCTGAACAGGTGTGAGAAACTGACGTTCATGTATTAGGATTATGTGCGTGGGCCTGTGATAATACCAACATTTTAGTCAGTATTAGTGGAATGCGATGCTTTTTAATTTTAATATCATACCAACTGCTCAAATGTCTGTAAATGCAGTTCTTATGTACTCTTTTATGGTTCATGAATATTAATGAGTGTCTTCAGGTCATAATTCTTTTTTGCATAGCAATGTCCGCATAATTAAGTTCATGAGCAAATAGGATTTCAAAGTGCCTGAAAAAAAAGTCAATATAGCTCATCTCTGAAATAATAAGCAAGAAATCACTTTTGTGAGGACCATCTCAATGAAATTTTAGAAAGTTCTGAAATTCTGTACAAACGCTGTTTTTCCTGTTAGGCTGAAGCCATGGAGACAGATGGCTTTCAGGCTGACACTGAGGATGATGAAGATTGCATCATAGTTGGAGAACAGTCTGGTTAGTAAACGCTGCTGCGTTATTCCTAACCATCAAGTTTTTGTAACTCTTCTGTAATATTGTGATTTCCTAACAGCATCGTCAGAACAGGACGGCAACACATCCTTGATACAAACCGAAACAAACACGGAGGCCATGGACACAAAAACACCTGAAACTGCTGCTCTTACCCTCCCCTGCCCCACCCCAGCCACTGCCTGAGATCTGCCCCACTTCCGGGGTTTGCGCTCATGTTAACCAGGGGCTCTACATCTGATCTAGGATGGGAAGGAACACTGTATTGGGGTCCATTGTATTAAGGTCCACAGAATTACTTGTTTTTCTCCTTTAGGTTGGAGATCCGTTAGTTAAATCTTCACCAGTACACACTGTCAGTGGACTAGACTATATTCTGGAGGGTTTAACACTCTTCTCCTGTTTCTGAAAGTCTGTGAATGCTCTGCTGGTACACAGGCTGACACATTCATCAGCTCTGGCTCCGCTCTGTAGGTTGTTGCTGTACTGTGGGCTCAGAATTGGTGTTATTCTGTCTAAAATAATGACAATTAAAATATATTGCACTTTTCAATTTCTGTTCCTGCCTTGACCTTCACCCTACCCATCTGTTTCTCCCATCAGTTTTTTTCCTTCCTCGAAAGGCTTTGTATAAAAAACGCATGTGCCATTTGTCTCGCAGGCTGCTGATTACGGTGTAAATACTGTTTCAAATCTTTCCTTTCTGCTTGTGTTTTGAAGATTGGTTTAGAGGCTGAAATAGTAGCCGACGGAACAACGAGCAGTGTTTCTTTTGGCTAAAATTTTTTCTTGTTTTGAATGAACTGCGCCATAGTTTGCAGTTGTAATGAAATACAGACAAAGCTTAAATAAAGCATTATTTAAAAATGATGAAACAACTTTGATGTTAACAAAGACGCTTGCTTTTTGTTTGTGAACTCTACATATCACACAAGACTTCCTTTACAATGAAACAGTTTTCTCTGCTTTGAATGTATAGTCAATTTCATCTGACAATGTGTTTTATTATATACATTGCATCAAAAGCAGCAGAACACTACAGATTTAAAGATTTTTCATTTTTTAGCAATATAGTAGTTTAAGAAAAGTTGTGCAAGACATTCTTCTCCAACCAAACCAGGGATCATTCGGTCAGTCAAGGTCTAACTACTAGTCTGTACTAACTATACAGGCTAGTCGTTTTAATTAAAATTGTGGAATACTGTTGCAAAACTGAAAAGAGCAAACATGTATCTGTTAGGAGGTAGATTGTTAAAGACTAGACCATTGCAATAACATTCATGCGAGCTTTCATTTTTAAGGGAAAAAATAATGCAACACAAAAAAACAACCTGACATTGGTAGTGCTCCAGGTAGACAAAATAAAATTTCAAACAGTGCTTCTGTTGTCATGGTGTAGATTTTATGGTACATTAATCTTTAAACATTTTTTTCTTTTACAGTAGGTTATAAAGTGCTTTAAATTTGACGCACTGCTGAAGTTTCACCCAAGAAGATCTGACCAGTTTGGTTGTAAAGCGCAGGAGGTGTTTAGTCAGTGTCACCCAATTCCCTGCAGAGATAATCTGTGCCTTAATGCCATCTCTTTCCACCATTATGACCAGTCACAGCACAATGTAGTATAATACAGGTTGTTTGGACGTGGCCCTCAAGATGCTTGTACTCACCACGATTCATTGATGACCGTCTTCCTGCAGTTTTAATAACATTTGACCATAAATCCACCTAACTTATGCTGTGGATACAACCAATGCATCAGGCTCATCTTGTGACACTGTTTTTGGGGTTGTGGGAACTCCAGCAGTGGGTGGATGTTAGGAATGGCGAGAGGATGCAAGCAGAGACAGAAGATCAGAAGACACCGCAGCACCGAACGTTCAGCTGAGGGTTTTGATGCCCTCCAGCAGCGTCGGTTTCAGCAGAACATCTGTCTTCCCTCCCGCAGCAGCGATGTCCGCCTGCACTGCTGCATCCCACGAGAAGGTCAGCAGGGCTGCTGGAGCCTGAACGGTGAAGAACAAGAGAAGGTCAACTGGTGGGACTGTCAGTGTTGTTTATCAAAGGAAGGAAGATGGCAGTGACACTCAGGTGCTCGTGATGTAATGATGATGAATGAGGTTGTCACATTTGTTCAGGTTTCACAGAAGTAGCTTCTGTGCATTACCTACCAGGTTACACTCGTTAAGGGCCGACGACTCGTCATCCTTCAGTTTCTGTCCTCCAGGTGCCGTCAGCTCAAAGGGCTGCCAGCCGTTCTCCAGCAAGTCACGCACAAACTGGTACAACGCTGCCACCCTCTCCCAGGCCAGGAAAGTGCCTGCAGGACATGTATTGGTAAAGTTGCCTCTTTATGACTTTGTAGTCATATTCAAATTCTGCTGTTAAACAAAGTGACAGCAGAATTTTTTTTTGTTCCTGTAGCTCAGTAGGTAGAGCATTGTGTTAGCAGCGCAAAAGGTTGTGGGTTCGAGTCCCAGAGAGCACGTACTGATAAAATGTTTAACTTGAATGTACTGCAAGTCGCTTTGGATAAGTGTCTGTCAAATGCATAAATGTAAATTTAAGTGCATGTCAACAAATTGTTGAGTGATCAATTTAAAGATGTATTTTTTTCCACAATCATATTATGTAATATACTAAATTTTACAATATTTAAAGATGTTTTCCTTGGTTTTTTTTTCAAAGTATGATTTATTCAACTGACTGTGTTTCACATTTTAGACACGTACTTAGTTTACTTAGTAAATACCGTATAGATCTTATTAAAGAGAAAACAGCTGACCCTGGAGAATATTTCCATCTGGTAGCCGTATTCTCAGAAGGGTGTAGTTGTACTTTCTTCTCTCTCGCTGCTCGTCTCTTTCACGCATGGCTTTTGTTCTCAGCATTGCATTTCTCTCCACAATTTCACTCCTGAAAGATGAAAAGAAACCTTTGTTGTCACCTGTATCAGTCTTCATGGGCAGCACAAATCCCTACAGAAATCAGAAGGTATTATTTGTTTCTTTACTTAAGCTGCTGTTCTTTCTTCAGTTCCTCCGGGGTCAGATTGTAGAAGTCAGGGGGTAGCTCGAAATGTGTGGCGTGCTGAGATGGTCTGAAGACCTGCGGCTGACGGTCCAGCTTTGCTCTGATGGGCTCCCCTTTCTGCAGACGTTCCAGATGAACCTTTATCTGCTCCAGGGCTTCCGATTCTTGCTGTGGCAACACCAGGTAC
Organism: Chromobotia macracanthus; assembly: GCA_036877525.1. Taxonomy (NCBI): domain Eukaryota; kingdom Metazoa; phylum Chordata; class Actinopteri; order Cypriniformes; family Botiidae; genus Chromobotia; species Chromobotia macracanthus. The sequence continues at coordinate 4,152,727 of JAZGTH010000033.1, read as the reverse complement.
TCCTCAGTCATATCTGAGAGAATTATTCGTGAACAGACAGAAACATCTGAGCACAATCAACTGAACCGGTACGTTAGATTAGCATGTTCCAATGCTGGAAACGGAGAATAAAACACTGAAACATTAACTCGGGTGTGTGTATCATTGTCTAAGCCATTCTTAGGTTTACTGAAGTTTCAAAACTGGTCTGTCTGAGAAAATAGTTTGGAAACATAACTGGTGTTTTGCTAAGGTTAAGCTTTAATACCTTTGCTATCTACTGGCAGCATGGTGCTTTCAAAGCCCAGAGCCTGCAGGTACTCCCGAGTTCCCTCGATTCCACTGACCTTCTCCTTTATACACAAAATAACATGTGAATTGTTTCATTTTGTTTGTGTGTTAGCTTTAGGGTTTCTCTGACAACAGTAAAAACTCTGTCACCTGAAACACTTTGTTGCTGACTTTGATCTTCCGATACTTCTCCTCAGCTGGATTCTTACAGATGTTCTCAACATACCTGCATGCACGTTATCAGTTTTTAGTTATGTTATATAATCATCAAGATATGATTGATGAGCGAATGTAAATATCTCTTACTTGCCAATAATGTCTATGGCAGCTTTCACTTTCTCTTTGTCTTTATTGAAGGTGTGAATCATCATAATGGAGGCTTCCAACACATCTTCTGAGAACCTCTATAAAGAAAGAACCATCTATGCAATTTCAATGCAATTTTCAAACTTTCTCAAGATCTTCTGAGGTCTGAAGTAAATGATCTCACCATCAGAATGGCCTCCTTGATGTGAATATCTCTCTCACTCTTTGTTAAGGTTTTTCCAGTCAAGGGACAAATGAAAAATACGCCTGACACTGAGAAACAAGATGGATCCTTCTGTGGAACCGCAGAGCCCTTGAGAAGGTACATATATAATCACATTCAGTACAAGAGCAATGCTAGATTGAGAGGAGCTTTATTAAGGGTTTCAGATAGGACACCACATCTAAATTTTCACAGTAAATTTTAGTCTGTTCCTCACACTATTGCATGGCTTCAGAAGACATGGAGTATTAATGGTTGTTTGTCAGCTTGTTTGTCATTTTATAGCTTGAAAGCTCCAGTCCCCATTCACTCTCATTATATGTAAAAAAGCAGATTAAGTGATGTTCCATCCCTGATGATTTGTAGTATATAAAAAAAATTGTATTGCATCTTTAAGCGGAAACAAAGTTTGGCTAGTATACTCACCACCCTTGCCCAAGTATAGAAATAAATAATAAGCCATACCTCCAACTCTGTGTTTTTTTGACTGGCCGCTGTGGCAACTGCTTCTGCTTCAAGCTCCCGCTTCACTGAAATGAAAACAACACATTTATCTTGAGATAAAAGAAGGAACAATGGTACCAACCCAGAGTTTGCGGTACCAACTACACATTAGTTACCCTGATTCCTTATGGCATCCTGTGATGTCTGGACTTTCGGGCGATGTTGTTGCTCGATCCTGGCCAGGGCGGCAGCTCCTGCCATCTGAGAACCCTCAGTAGGGAGTTTTCTTCCTGCGGTTTGGACTGTCGGCTTTGAGGCCTCAGGTTTAGAGCTGCATTAAAAATAACAACCGATCACCCACACATATTTGTAGTCACAGCATTGTTTTAACCAATAACCTCCCTGAAGCGCTGATGTGACTGACACAAAGTCTTCACTGAGCATGTCAGCTTCTGAGTAATTGTAGAGAAAGGTTAAACGTATAGGTCAAACTTTAAATTCTTCATGGTTTAGCTTATACAGATGAAAACAACAGCTTGTCTTAATGCTATAAGCCCTGTCAACTATGATCATGTTAAAAATGCAACCCACACACGTATGCATGCAATTTGTACAGCTTTATGTTTATATATATATATATATATATATATATAAGTGTAAAAATCACGCTGTTTTAATCAATGCAATTGTTAATACAAACTAGGTCGAATGTTACATAGAAAGCCATTGTTGATAAGCGAGTTGCATGCCAATCCATGCATCTTTATCTGATCATAACTCAGTTTTATGGGGTAACATTTAGTCTAAATGTTACCCCATACTCTGTTGTAAGGTTCACAGTTGCAATAAAACACGCAACATCAGATCTCAGCAACATCTGATCTCAGAAACATCCGATCTCGTACCTTGTGTCATCTGTGAGTTTCTTGCCCGGCCCTGCTGCTTTGAATTGGATATCCTTCTTAATGTCGCCGAATAACTTCTTCATGATGCAGGCCAATATGCTGAAAAGTAGGATGTAATAATAAAAAATATGTCGTCTTATAAATAACTGTCACAGTAACAATAAAAGCGACGTGTTGACAACGTGAAGACGACAGTTTCTGAACCGGAAATACGAGCAACGCGATTGTGGGGTTAATATTGCGTTGTGGGGACCCCATGCGGAAGGGAAGTGCAATTACAGTCGCTTTACAGTAAACGATCAAAATGGGGAATAAAGGTAATGCAAAAGTAATTGCAGGAAAAATATATGAAAAGTTTGTGTGTTTGTTTAATCAAGTAATTTATTTTCTTTATTTTCTTAGTTACATTTTTTTTTTTTTAATTTTAGTAGGTTGAGGTCTTTATATAAAGTCAGTGAAATTAATGTTTCGGGGAAAAAATATATACTATAACATACGAATTATTGCTTTTGCGTGATATTTATTCAGTCAGTCCCACGCAATGTGTTTTCTGTCTACAAACAAGACGTGCGCTCTTTTCGGTACTCAGTCCGCCATATTACAAACCAGACGTCCTATTTTATAAATACGTATGATCCAAATTAAGAAATAAAAACACAAGCAGCTATTTATCAATCATGTGGTATTGAATAAAAACATGAATAAATGAAACTCTCCAGCGTCGTACACATTGTACATCTCTATTGGTTGACGGGAACGGTGTCGCATCGTTCATCCAATCAGCGCTCGGGTCATGGGCGGGACTTCCGCTGGCAGAAACAGAATGAGCGGAAGTTGCTGCAGAAGCTCGTCTTTGCATACTGTATCTGAAGAAGGTTTTACAGTCGACCGCGAAACGGACCCGGACGAGCAGAAAGAGGAGCGATACAAAGTGGGACGACAAGATGCCGCACAATTTCCGGCCCGGGGATCTTGTCTTCGCTAAAATGAAGGGATATCCTCACTGGCCGGCCCGGGTAAGCGCGACGGTGTAGCTCCGGCTGCATCCAGCACACACCCCCCATCAGCTCCACCGTGAGCAGCTTTATTTGATTAATGTCTGACCGGTTACAGAATGCTTTCTATAGACAGATGTGCACAACTTTAGAGCCCGAGCACCTTTATTTATTCATTTGTTTTATAATATGACCCTAGGAGTGAATGTATGGGGTTAGCTACCTGGCTAACTTGCTTGCACCCCTGTAGGTGCAGCAAAGGTCGCGCGATTGCAGTTACTTTTGGTTTTTGTAATGCATTCATTTGGAAATAGTTTTATATGCGTGTTGGGATGGTTTACGTTGCTTTGCTCTTAAACTCTTGCAGAATGGAGGGAGTCTTGTAGGATGCATATGCACGTACTTCACTTGTGTTAATGCATGTTTGTATTAGTTTACTTTATATAATACTTTAATTAGTATTATTTTATAGGTTAAGCAACTGTAGGCTAAATGTATACCCATCTACTCCAAACGTCTACATAGATTTGCCTTATTAAAGCTCACAAAAGCATATTGTCACTTTCTATAATTATTTCTTGTGTGTCTCCAGATTGAAGATGTTCCAGATGGGGCTGTGAAACCACCACCGAACAAAATCCCTATTTTCTTCTTCGGGACACATGAAACGTAAGTATAAAGCACCTAATGATGATAAACTATTCTTTCTAGTGACCAATTGATGTGTTTATACCAAGTACTAGATAACAGACTGGCCGATGGCTGATATATGTTGAAATATATGATGAGTATGACAAATATTGGAGTAAATAAGATGTACTTTAGATTGCTTAGAAGTAGATACAGGTTCATCTTAATGCAGCCAGAATTGGCCAGTATGTTTATGATGTGATATTGTGTTTTGCTGTTTAACCCTATTTAATGGTTGTTTACTATATAGAACAATACCCACTATAAAACTATTTTAGATCAGGCTGACATAGTTCCTCTGAAAGTCACTAAAATACCTTTTAAGAACAACAACAATCAATTTAAGAATCAATGTATACCTTATTTTTACTTTCAGGTTATCACACTGATAATACTGTAGACACATTGACAATATCCTTTTGACCTTGTTTCTTCCATGTTAGAGCGTTCCTGGCCCCCAAGGACCTTTTTGAATATGAGAAGTACAACGATCGGTATGGGAAGCCCAACAAAAGGAAAGGATTCAACGAGGGCTTGTGGGAAATCCAGAACAATCCTCATGCCTCTTACAATGTACCTGCAGTGAGTTAAGACTCGTTCCTTCATCTGAAATCATCTGTTGTTTTTCTACAGAAAACACAGTTTTCTTGCTGTTTCTCGCTTAGGCCTCTGACAGCGAGGAAAATGAAGCAGCAGCAGGAAGTGATGCGGAAGATGACGAGGAAGCAGTGGTGCCTAGGAAAGCCGAAACAGGAAGTGAAGATTCCGATTCTGGGAGTGAAGATCAAAAGAAGCCTGCCGTGAAGCGGAAAGCTCCTGTCACAAAGGTGAATCAAACATTTCCCTGCAAATCATCTTGACTGCTGGTTAACATGATCTCCATTACTTTTTACACAATGTTTGATTGCGCTTTATGTCCTTCCTTTCATTGTTGTCTCTTCTCGGGCTGCTTTTAAAGCATTATCAATTGTACTTTCACATGCTGTAAACGTGTCCTTTAAAAAAAAAAATTATGGTATGGAATTACGTAAAGGGTACAATGATGTTAGGGTGTATTCCATAGTACAATGTCTACAGAATGTTTAGATGGTGTGTGTGTGGATGGGTTTTGTAGAAATGCTGAAAGCTTTATTAAGAATCACTATATCAAACCTTGCAGAAGCCTCCAGTGAAGAGGACACGGGCATCATCCAGCGATCATGATGAAGAGGAAAGTGGATCTCCATCAGAACCAGAACCTTCACCTAGTTCAGATTCCGACTTTGGGAAAAATAGTGACCAGGTATTCTCTTCTATACTGGTACACTTCTCTGATTGGCTTTGGATTCTGATTGGCCAAAACTTCAATCAGAGCTCCTGCCATGTTAAAACGTGCAATATAGTAACAGCTATGTTGTGAAGCAGCTGTTTAACTAGTTATTTTGTGTATTGCTGCCCAACACCCATAAGAGTCCACTATTGCCCTCAGATTACATGTCAGGGGCTGTATTTACTATTATAAAGTGCCACAAGTAAAAGAAATAACATGTGAGTGAGTTGTGTCCTTAATATCGTTCATATGTAGAAATCATTTTAGAAAAGCAATCCGGGCATGCGTATTGCGATTCAGATGCGTTCTGACTATATTTAACACAGCGTTTCCGTATACCTTATAGCTTAATATACAACAGTATAAAGTAAGTAGTGCCAGCTATGATGTTTAATTGCTGTGGTTTTAATTAAGTGTGCAGTTTCAGTGATGCTAGTAATGTATTCCCCAGGACTTCAAACCACAGAAAGAATCAGGCGGTCGAGGTGGTAAAAAGCCAGCTGCGAGAGGCAGACGGAAGGTGAGACGAGATCCATTGACACCTCACGATCTGTTATTACATATTTGTGTGGTTATGTACTTTATCCTGTATTATTACAGAAGGCATCATCAGCCTCCGATTCAGACTCGGCCTCCCAGTCAGACCGAAGGGCCGCTGGGAGCGATTCAGAAGACGAGAAGCCACGACCGGCCGTCTCCGGGTCCGAATCGCAGTCTGGATCCAAATCCGACTCTGATTCAGAACCACGTCGCAGGAAAGGCCCACAAGGCCGCAAGAAAGGTGAGAACTTGCGTTTTGCAACGTGAACCGAGCACAGCACTAACAGGTTTTAATTAGTTTTAACGGCTGAGTAGTTCTGTCGAATAGCAGCAATGGATAGAAACCTAATCTAAGTCAGTTGTTCATACTCGAATATCAGGAATTCTAGCCAAGCACATTAGATTACTAAAGGACTCGTTTCTTTTTGCATCATTTTCCAAGCTGAGAAACCACCACCGAAGCCACGAGGACGCAAACCCAAGCCAGCTCCTGAGAGGTCTCCTTCCTCTTCTTCAGACAGTGACAGGTAAGTTCGGTTCATCTTTCATTTCTGTACTTCTCATATTGTAGGGTCATACTTGAGTTTTGATGATCACTGTCCACGCACTGGTTTGTCAACGTAAACCTGTCCAGATTTGCATATTGGACCCAGGAAAGCCCAGGAACTCTCTGGCCATAAGTGACATGCTTTAAAGACAATGCGTGGAGTTAAAAGTGGTTACAATTTTAGAGACCCTTACATTGTATGTGTACTGTACTTTAAGACCAGGCCGTTTCTGAAGGTAATGGTATGTTTTTTTTTAAAGTACATACGTTTCTTATCGCAATAATAGAGGAAAAGTTATGACTTTTGTACAAAATTGTATTTGAAAAAATACAATACAAGGTTTTATTTCAAATACAACAAATCCACAACGTACAACAAACATTTGTTTACAAGCATTTTGTGACTTTTGAAGACCATGTAGGAGATATTTTGGGTTTATCACGGTTGTTTATTCCCAGCGACAGTGAGCCGGACCGCATCAGCGAGTGGAAGAGGAAAGACGAGGAGCGACGGAGGGAACTGGAGGAACGAAGAAAGAAGGAGGAGGCAGAGGAGCTGCGCAGACTCCGAGAGCGGGAGAAGGAAGAGGAGGAGAAGAGGAAGAAGGACAAGGAGACCAAGGCCAGGAGAGCCAGCAGCAGTAGCAGCAGCTCGGATGAAGATGTGGAAGATCATCCTCTGAAAAAATCCAAGAAACCTCCACCTCCTCCCATACCTGCTCCGTCAGACTCAGACTCACCACCTCCTGCAGAGGCGAGTCGTCTCCTAAATCCTAAAAACGATCCTAAAACTACCATTTCTTAAAAGGTTTAGCATGTTGTGAATATGTTTACCTTTAACCTCTTTAGGTGAAAAAATCTGGCAAACGTCAAGACAGCCAAAAAGGGCGACAAAAGAAAGAGAAGGTGAAGGAGAAAAAGGAGAGGCAGATCAAAGAAAAGAAACCACAGAGGTCAGAGGAGAAACACAGAACAAGGTAACAGCATCTAGACATCTAAGCCATCTCATTTTGATTAAATTCTGAAGCAGCATCACATGTACCTGAAGTGGAGATGTCAAGAGAGATGTTCATGATAATAGATTCAGTACTACAAAGTGTCAGCTGCTTCCAGGCAACTTCCAGTCTTCCACTGACTTCACTATTTCTCCAAAGGTCCAAGCCAGAGAAGCCAAAACGAAAACCAGTGCGTCCACCTGAGAAGAAAGTTGAGAAGAAAGGTCTAATAAAGCATTCTTGTGGCATAGCAGTTTAGCAGTCGTTTTTATATTTAATGCAAACAGACTTGGAAAGCTGTTTTCTCGCCCTGTTTGAACATAGAACCGTCTCCTGAAGAGAAGCTACAGAAGCTCCACACAGACATCAAGTTTGCACTGAAGGTCGACAACCCAGTAAGTAGTGACATCATCAGCCCGTCCCCCTGCTCATGCATCTGTTTTCACACCATGCTTTGTTTGAAGGATGCAATAGTTACTTTTACACACAAAATACAAGTTATAGAAAAAGTGCATCCAGTCAGTATTTATATGGGTAGCCTAACTAACCAAGTTGGAACTCAGTCTGCACACTTTTGTCTCCATGTCATTTTACTTGTTCTGTTTTTTTTAATCCTACTGTTTATTTAATGTAAATTTATAGCGTCACTTTAAATGAGTTGGTGTTGTAAGAAATTTGTATATTTTAGACTCCCATAATCCAATAAAACATGACTGTTTTAACATCTATGGCTTTGTTTACCCATATTTTCGATGTCAGATTTTTCCAGTGTTATCTAGCTGTTATATTTAGGCCATAGAGTGTATGTGTGAACACACCCGTGTGAGTTTTCTGGTTTCATTCTGTTGTCTTCTGCTTTTTTTCACACTACAGGACATTGAGAAGTGTCTACAGGCCTTAGAGGAGCTCGGCTCTGTACAAGTCACATCTCATATATTACAGAAGAACGCAGATGTTATTGCCACCCTCAAAAAGGTGTGAAGGCCCCAGAAATATTATTCCTCTCTAATGAGAATTAGATTGACGCCATTTGCAAAAATGCTATGTGACTTTTAATTGGTTTCCAGGTCACATATATTACTTCATTCATATGTTTTGGTTCTTATAGATTCGTCGGTACAAGGCCAGCGGTGCAGTTATGGAAAAGGCAACTGCAGTCTACAACAAACTAAAACTCCAGTTTATTGGCAAAACTGAACCCAACAAACCAAAAGCAGATCCTACAAGCCAAGAAAACAATGAGAAAGAGACCCAAAACACAGGTGAAATAAACTTGCAGGTTTTACTTTTTCCATTAAACCAACCAAATTTGAAAATATCCTTACTGCCTGAATAATGTTTTCAGAGTCACCTGTCATTGTATTTCTCTTCTGCAGATTCCAAACCAGTCAACGGTGAATCGGAGGGTGAGAGAAAGGAGGGTTCAGAATCTGAAGAGAACCCAAAACCCTTAGACCAAGAGCAACAGGATGAGAACAAATCCCCAAACGCTGTCAGGTGAGGAACACCCCGAGACTGCCTTAAGTCCTTGTCTGAATTTGCATACTTCTGCTTACTGTAGAAAGTACATACTCCAGTGGTGCAGGGAGAGTATGTGGTAATAGTACTTAGCAGTGCTTCTCTGTAGTTCTTAGTGTTGCTCTATGAAGGTTCCACCAGCCCAAATTGTGTGGCGATAAATAAAGCTAAAATTTAACTTTTCTGTTCATCTTTCAGTCCTACTCCAGACAGCCCAACAGAGCAGCAAACATTCACAACCGACCTGAAAGAACCCAGTCCAACAACAGACACAGAACCAATGAAAGAGACCAGCAGAGAACAGGAAGAGCCGATGTCATGCGAAAGCTGAGTTGAGAACTGTCAGTGATACATGGATTCCCTCTTTTACACTCACAAACACACTATGGCTTCCTTCGTTTGTGTTACTTTTTCTCTGCCCAATTTTTGTGAGCTACATGTTTTTTGTGTTGTACATAAAATGTGATATGAACATTATTAGCACTTTCGAATCAAGAGGTCGTGAGGCGAACGAGCGCCTTAATGTAAATGTTGTGGAAATGATTCTGCATCAACTGCATTTTGATCAAACGAGAGGGAAGGTTTCATTTTAGAACCATGTCGACATTTAGAGGAGAGAACATCACATCTCAAACGTATTTAGAGAGTGTGCTTGTACAAAGTTACTGCCTTTTATGAGTGAAACTCTTAAGATTTCCTTTTGTTTTTGTACGAAAAAGGAAAATGTTTATAAAAAAGCAATCTGGTTTTGCGTTGATCAACACCCACTAAAAAATTAAGCCATCCAACATCGTGCAATGACGTTCTGTCATCGTTAGCACCCGCGTGTGCTTTTTCATTTGTCTAGTCTGGATTTCAATAACTTTCACAAAATTCTGTAAATGTGCTGTTAGTTGTTCATTGTCTGATGTTGTACTAAAAAAATAACATCTGCATATTGATTAGGGACAAAAAGCTGATACACAAATGATGTGTTATAATATAGGTTGATTCCGTTTATTTTGTTGGGTGTTATAAAACATGCTTATCATGCATATAAACATGTTTCTAGTGCTGTGTAACTTGGTCCAAGCTTTTTTTTTAGCATCCGTGAAGGATTAAATAAAAAATCTGCATGATGGCTACAACTTTGAATGTCTTTTAAGAAGGGTTGCATAAAATTGTGATAATTCCCTTGAATTAGTAAATTGGTATTGAATATTACATACATACTACCTGATTATACATACATACTACACAGTATAGAGTGCACACTCCATTTCTAGTTAGAGTAATATGGCATTCTGTATAAACCAATAATGCCATAATTTTATATTAAAATATTTTAAATAATATAGTATTTTATAAATATATGATTTATGCAAATCACCTACTGCAATTTGTCATTATAATGAGGTAGTGATTTCTGTAATGATTGGTCACAGCCAATCAGAACTGAGAACGATACGTTCTGCCGGTCGCATAAACAAAGCCTGTGATTGGTCGAATGTGTGTGACGTCATTGCATACGCAGCCCTAGAAGACGCGTCGCGATGGTTTGCGGTGTAAAAGCGCTTCTTTGCTTAAAAAACAGAAAATAAGATATTAACAAGATAATTGTAAAATATCTGTATAAAATATCAAGATAATCTGTAAAATAACGCAAAACACAGAACAATAAGAAATAAAACAACCACATATGCAGAACAAATAAAGAATTAGAAGCCATAAACACTTAAAAACATTTTTATTCAGCCTTTCTATTTAAAGTCACAGTTACCTTCACATCATTACAAGTAGGTGAAACGCGACATCTAGCCAAGATTAAATTACAATTAAACTTTATTAAACGTGAAAGCGATGAGCACGTAGTCCTACAACACCAAGATAGAAAATGCAAAACTGGAATATTAAATATTCTCGTATTAAAATCCTATTTCTGTACCAAACCATTACAGACAGGCGAGTGGATGGCTTCGTCAGTCAGCTGACGCGTCCGCCATTTTGTCATCCATTTCCGAGACCGCGGATCAGCACGCAGGGTGAAACGCCTCCTCCACGGGCCGCTTTTCGGGACTGAATGAGAGGCTAGAGCTCTAACGGGCCGGTCGGTACTCGGATCAAGTCCGTGTTTGCGGTTCGGTCCGGTTGGACGGGAGGGAAATCGTCATGGCTCTAAAGATCGTGAAGGGAAGCATCGATCGGATGTTCGATAAAAACCTGCAGGATTTAGTACGTGGCATTAGAAACCATAAGGAAGATGAGGTAAGACCTTTGCTTTCGTTTATGTGCACGTATTTGTTAAAGCCTAAAATGGCTGTTTTTTGTTTGTTTGTTTGTTTTTTTAATAAATGTGCCTGCCATTTAGTTGGTGTACGTTAATGAAGTTGTTCAAATGTCTGTGATCTCAAATCACCTGGTGAGATTTCAGGTGAGCTAACCGGCTAATGTGCAGCAAATGTGATTTTATGCAAAGCTGGTCTCATGTTTAAACAATAAAGTATTATTTCACACGTTTTACAAACTCTTTGCGGGTAATATGGGCTGTTAGGGCTGTTGTAATAATCTGTCATCGTGTTGTTTATCATGGATGAGGCCGGTTAGCATTGCTAAGGGTTAACATACTTCTGTAAATTGATTCCGTCTGCAAAATTATTGCAGAAGGAAAGATGTTAATTGAACATAGTTTACCACGTTTGTTTATGTGTGTGTGTGTGTCATGAGATTGACTGTCAAACCTAGTGAGCTACCTAGTGAGCTACCTACCTAGACAGCAATGTTGAGTTTAGACAGAGCTCGAGCACGCCTCAAAATTGATGCTCAAAATTAAAATGCACTAAAAATGCTTATAATGGTCAAAAAGCTCTGCTCGGATATTTGAGCGATTATACTGTGTAAAAATGATCTATCGTGCCTATGATGCTGTCTAGGTAGGCAGCTCACTGGGATTTAGACACGGCCATTGCATTAGTACAAAACCACATGCATCGCGGATCAGAAGCAGTTTTTGCTGTTAATGCAATTAAACAAGATATGGCAAACGAATGAGGTCTGCAGGTTTATTGAGTTGTTGGAGCAGGCCTCAGGCTGTCTGGTTACCTATAATGACAGGGCTGTATTTTCAATTGTAATAGGTTTCATCCTTGCCCCCTCCCTTTGCAAGAAAGGGATCAGGATGCTGTGATACTGAGCAATGATAATCTGAATTGTCTTACAGGTTCTGCTCCTGTTCAAATTAAATTACAGCTCATATTGATTTCGGTCACCGGTTTGCCCTTCTAGGAAACGTGTAATGCATAACAAACATTGATCACTGATGTCATGTTTTAAACTGGTGAACTGGTGCCAAACCCGGCAGAAAAATAACACAGGGTCGACCTACCTTAATGCCCAAAATGTAGCGCCGTGATCTCATTGCTAGTATTGTTGTATTTACAATATGTAGTTTGTGTGATAACTTTGTTTTATCAGTAGTAATTAAAACTTTGATAGAAATCACCAGCTGGTGGATGTTTGTGTGTGCATTGCATTGATTATAAATTAACCTTCACATACACCATAAGCACCGAAACAACTCATATCTAACCATGACAGGGTCCCATGAATCCAGTATGTTGGTTTTATTGTAGTGCTGCAGCTAACAGCTTTATCAAAAATCTGACTATAACTTGATTTTTTTAAAAGTGAATTAGCTACATCTGATGAAGTATTGTTTGGATCCACATAAGAATGAGGAAACTGACATTTTTTTTGCATGAACTTTCCCTTTAACATTTATGCATTTGGCAGATGTTTTTATCCAAAACGACTTACAGTGCATTCAGGTTATGCATTTTATTAGTACATGTGCTCCCAGAGAATGGAACCCACAACCTTTGCGCTGCGAACACAATGCTCTACCAGCTGAGCTACAGCAACACCTTTAGAACTTGTTTAGGACTTTTAAGCTGCTTAAATGTTACAGTAGCGTTTATTGCATGTTCCCTGTTTAATCGGCAAACATCTGGAGTCAGGTATCAGCAGGCCTTCGTCAATGTAACCCGTACCATTGTACCTAGATATCGTGTCTGTTGCCCGGCCAACAGTGGACAGTGCTGTGAAATATTCATACCCTCCTGAATGAACTGCGTGAGAGAGAGTGTGTGTGTGTGTTCACTGGTCTGTTTGCTTTCTGCCTGGTTGCATGCGAGATGTCTATATTTGTTTTCCACAAAAGGTGGGTGTACTTAAACGCAATGGGTGTGTCTCAAAACCTAGCTAGATACCTACCTAGACAGCATTTGTGGTCATCACGGGCATGTTGCAATCCAAATAAATCATGCTTTGAAAAAAAAAAATATTTTGACATCACAGACACGTTTGTTGTTGGGAAATTTATTTATGTCTGTGATGCCCAAAAATGCTGTCTAGTGATGCAGCTCACTAGATTTTGTGACACAGCCATTGCATCCCTATAGAGCTCTAAGCTATAGGGCCATATGTTTTATGTATGTAGACACATGACATCCTTTGGGGAAAAAAAAAAAAAAAAAAAAAAAACTTTGTTTTTTTTTCTTGTTGTTGTTTTAAAAGGAGGAAATAGGACCTTGTCCTCTTGTCTGACTGAGGAGTTCAACTTCATACTTCACTGACGGTTTGCTGAGCTGGCCAAATCCTACTTGGCTAACTCGCAACTATGTCACTCATGGCAATTGACTGAAATTACCCATTGTTCATCAGAACATAATGAAGATTTACCAAAATTTCTTCTGCCAGCCTTTTTTTTTTTACTTATCTTTACTGGGTTGGCATTACACACAATGTATTTTTCACAACAGTTTCGTAAAAGATGTCACAGGACCCTTTTGTACCTCACACTTATCATCCTAGATGGGTTGAAATTAATCATAATGCATCCTGCACATGAGTTTAGTAAGATGCGAAAGACAAACCATCTGAAGGAGTATCCGTACCTCATTTACACTGTTACCTCCACTGTAGACAGCTTGCTCCCAGTCTCTCTGCCTGGGAAACAAGGAGTTGTGCATGTGTACTAGTTCTCGTTACCTTATTTCCTCCCCTGTTGTGACTGCTTTAGCCGTCTCGTGACTAAAGACACATGACCGCCGCACTCACTTCATACAACAGCACTTTGTGTGTGTGAATGAAAATCTAAGTTGTGTTTTATATATAATGTGAGAACATGACTTTTTTTAACTGAACAAAAGCTTTTGTCCAATGATGCACTAATGTACAATAGGCTGATACTAATAGGTGATAATTAAGAAGCAACCCGTGTGATATATGGGGAGCAGAATATAACAGCGGATTAAAGATGGTCTCTCTTGAATTGGGCTAATAGCAACCACCTTAAAACCCCACAGAAGACACGCACGTTGTGATGGTTATATTTGCATGTACAAGCACCACTTACATTTCAGAAAATATAAACATCTGAGTTACATTGTGTATTATATTTAGTTATACGCATTATACATATTACATATATAATATACATATTATGTAATACCCTTTTTTTGAGTCTACTATATTATATTATACACTAATATGCTTGTTTTGTTTTGTTTTTTAAAAAGTTAATGCTAAGTGAATTAAAGGAAAGATAATTTTATATACCGAAACTGTGGTATTGTCTGGGGAAAATTTAGTAGTTATGTCTGCACTTTGAAACATGCTTGTGAAACCTTTCTTTAGTGGTGTGGAAAACCTCAACACACACACACACACACACAGTTCCGATTTTACATTTTCTCTTCTCAGTGGAGGACAGACAGGGATGTGACGGATACACAGCTATAAACCAGAAGCTTAATGATCCCCCAGGCAGCTTTATTTTTAGCACACTCTTTCTAACAGCACTTCCTGTCTCTTGTACAGGCCAAATACATCTCCACCTGCATCGATGAGATCAAACAAGAGCTCAAACAGGACAACATCGCTGTTAAAGCCAATGCGGTCTGCAAGCTCACATATGTAAGACAGCAGATCTGCAGTTTATCTTCATTCTGATCTGCTTTTTAATGATATAAGTGCTTTCAACTCAATCGGCTGTTGATTCTTTGGCTGTATCTTTCCATACAGTTGCAGATGCTTGGCTATGACGTCAGTTGGGCTGCATTCAACATCGTGGAGGTGATGAGCTCCTCCAAATTCACATTCAAGGTACAAACTACAAGAAAATTAATTTGGCGTTAATTCAGATCAAGTTCAGAGATTCATGCGACATACCACCCCTCTCTCGCATTCAGAGAATCGGCTACCTTGCAGCATCGCAGTGTTTTCATGAGGGCACCGATGTCATCATGCTGACAACCAATCAGATCCGCAAGGTGAGTGTGCAACTTCCTGTGCATGCACCTGTTCTGATGTATTGTAGCTGATTAAGACAGTAAATAATACGTTATTATCATTTTTGGGTGCACTGTCCCTTTAAGCTGTTCATGATGATATACTTCATCATCTTTTCCTCTGTCTCAACAGGATCTCAGTAGTCCCAACCAGTATGACACTGGCGTGGCACTGACCGGACTTTCCTGCTTCGTGACCCCTGACCTTGCCCGTGACCTGGCCAATGACATCATGACTTTGGTAAATCCTTTGTTATAGAAGTGTATTATAGAACTATAAACAAAGCTTTAACACTCCATTGAGAGTGTTTGCTATAGACAAATATTGACATTCTGCTTGTAGCACAGCTCTCATTCATTTCTTCTTGCCCTTCATCCAATTCAGATGTCCCACACTAAGCCGTATATTCGAAAGAAGGCAGTGTTAATCATGTATAAAGTTTTCCTTAAATACCCCGAGTCCCTCCGTCCCGCCTTCCCCCGACTCAAAGAGAAGTTGGAGGATCCAGATCCCGGTAAGTATGCCAAATTCTCAGGAAGTGTTCTTTAATATTCCAGGCTTCCAGCTGAGCTCAGTCTTTGATTATTTGTGTCGCAGGCGTCCAATCAGCTGCTGTGAATGTCATCTGTGAGCTGGCAAGAAGGAACCCTAAAAACTACCTTTCCCTGGCTCCCTTGTTCTTCAAGCTCATGACCTCATCCACCAACAACTGGGTGCTCATCAAGATCATTAAGCTGGTAAGTTACAAACGTGTTTGTGTGTTGTGGTTTGGTTAGGATTTAAGGGTATCATGATTCTTTTACACTACCATTTACACTAGTGTTTTATTTCTTTTTATAATCTTAGTTAAGTTTTCCACCAAAAGCAGCACAGTATCTATATGTAAATTAGTTATGATTGGCTAACCTTTGCATTCCTGTTCACATGCTTTGTGAACATTGTCTGCATGATGAAACAAACGTATTTAAAAGCCTGGTCCTGTTGTCATGATATTTCCTCTTTAATAGTTTGATTGTGTTTCAGTTTGGTGCTCTCACTCCTTTGGAGCCTCGTTTGGGAAAGAAACTAATTGAGCCCCTAACAAACCTCATCCACAGGTAAAAGCAGCCATACTGAACAAACCCTCCAAAAAACTCCCAAAACATTGGTGTTTAAAAGTAATATTTGTCATTTTTATTGTTTTTCCTGTCTATCCTGTCATTCGTTCTCTCAGTACCTCGGCCATGTCGCTCTTGTATGAGTGTGTCAACACGGTTATAGCAGGTCAGTATTGTTTGGTGTCTTGACCCGGGATCGTAGTCAAGCACTTATTTCTAAACAACACTATTGATTTCTGACTTTCTTCTCTGTGTTACCTCAGTGCTGATCTCCCTGTCCTCTGGGATGCCCAATCACAGTGCTAGCATACAGGTGGGCCATTATCACATTACCTGTAAATATATCACACTTTCCACGCCAGTCTGATTTGGTTGCTATTTTTGGATTTACATTTGCAGGCTTTTAGTTCTTAATCCTCAAGATTTTTTATATGGAAGCTGCTGCTCTCATGGACAAATAAACGTTATCTCTTACAAGACTTAAAAGGACAAATAAACTGTATCTCTTAGAAGACTTGACTTGAGGCTGCCTAGACTGTTAACAATGTAAGCTGGTGTGGAAAGGTTTTAAATATGGTAATAATGGCTTGTGCTTTTCTCTCTCTCTCTCCCACTCGCTCTCTTTCTCCCTCTCTTTCTTGCTCTCTCTCTCTCTCTCTCTCCCAATCTCCCACACCTTTCTCCCATTCACAGCTCTGTGTGCAGAAACTGCGAATCCTAATTGAAGACTCGGACCAGAACTGTGAGCCTTCTGTCAATGCCTGCAGTGTGTCATTCTCTCATTGTCTGTCTGTTTCTGAGCCCCCTCTGACCTTATAGATGGAGCTTGTCTAGATCTCCATCCTGGATAACTCGAAGCAACCTCACTTCTGCGATATGGAATTGGCAAGAGATCTTAAGCATCTTCTAGATTCCTAAGGGCCTTCAAAAAGTCTCCTCAAAGCACTTTTGGAATAACAGAATAACATGCTATTTCAAGACCTGTGCATGAAGTAATCTAAACAATCTTGCAGGGGTTCGAGTTATCGGTTTCCCACTGACAGTCAGCTGTAGAGTAGCTCTGTTAATCTTGGACTGCCATGTTTTGTTTCTCAGAAACCACAGAGTTCTCTCGCAGGGTTATTTGATATTTATTTCCAGCTTTGGTATTATGTCAATTCTGAGAAATGAATTGTTCTTTAAATAGACCAGTCAGTTTTTATATTTTGTTTTGGCATCTACACAGCTGGACCGTGCAGACTAAGCCCACGATTGTAATAACCCCAGAACACGGCAGCTCCAAATTTATTGCATCTATATTTGATTCCATAATTAACAGTAATTGCATTGTATCAAATATACGATTTGTCCGTTGTAAATTACATAATTAACCCCCCAAAAATCTGTCGAGGAGTAAAACAAAACTGAAGTCCTTTGTGGGGGTGTGTGTGTGTTTGTGAAGTTATGTGTATGTGTGTGGTGTTTGTTTTCTTTCAACATTGTCTTGTGTTTTTGTCCCGTGTGTTAATTTGTTGTAGATTTGCAGAAGCATGTTTCGTTGTCTGATATAATAGTTAAATGATTAGATTTTGATTTCAGTAGCAATACATTTGTCAACACAGTATAACCTTAGTTCTGAAAAAATAATGCCTTGTGGATTCACATTTATTGGTCAAATTTTAGCATTGAGCTATAAGAAGTGTGCAGTCTTTAATTAAACTGCTTGCAAAATGGCAGAACCTCAGACAGAACAATGTAATTAGTAGAATTACATTATAGCTACAACATTAATTTCCAGTTATCAAGTATCCTCCAGTAATTGTTCTTTAGTTTAAGAGTCTCTTAGGTTTTGTGCTGTTTTGCAGTGAAGTACCTGGGCCTGCTGGCCATGTCCAAGATCCTGAAGACACACCCCAAGTCTGTGCAGTCACACAAGGACCTTATCTTGCAGTGTTTGGATGATAAAGATGAGTCCATTCGTCTGAGAGCCTTGGATCTCCTCTATGGCATGGTGTGTTTAGCATCTACAGCCTCTGCCCGTTTAATGTTCCTCTAAAAAATATTTCTGGGAGATGACAAAAACATCCAAAAACTCTGAAAGCATTCAAAAACCTCTGCCCAACTTCGACCTCAAAGGAAGTTTAAATGCTTCACCACTCATAGTTTTACATTAATACTGGATCCAAATTTGTATTAATCCATATCTGATTCAAATCCATGCTTGATCTAAATTGGTTGTCCTAATTGTAATGCCAAATCCATATTTGATCCAAATCTATGTTTGGTCTAAATCACATCCAAATTGTAACGCTGTGTAACATTGCTTGTACGGTCTGCAAACTGCTTAAGCTCTTGTTGTTTGAAGCTTAAATGTGATGAATTGAAACACACTGGTAAATGTGCACAACTAGGTCTCGAAGAAGAACTTGATGGAGATTGTGAAGAAGCTCATGCTACATGTGGACAAAGCTGAAGGCACGACATACAGAGACGAACTGCTCACCAAGATCATTGACATCTGCAGCCAGAGCAACTACCAGTACATCACCAATTTTGAGTGGTAAGCCCAAAGCATCATTGAGGACACATCTGAACGCAAATAGCTATTCCTCTCACTTCTTTGCTGTTGTGCGACTATAACAGTGCAACTATTATGAGCTCCTTTGTTACAATTAGGGTGTTGTGGTGTAGTGGTTGAAGAAATGGGCTGATGACAAAATGCTGGTTTAGAACAGTCATGTTGCATCTTTACCAAGTTCAGACAACTTCTCCGAGCTCCACATATACAGTTTACTGCATATCAAAATCATTACTTGAATACAAAACACTAACAAGCCCGATAAAGCAACCATATGTGTGTCTTTCAGGTACATCAGTATTCTGGTGGAGTTGACTCGTCTGGAGGGCACCAGGCACGGCCACCTGATTGCCTCGCAGATGCTGGATGTTGCCACCCGTGTCAAAGCCATTCGAGGCTTTGCGGTGGCTCAGATGGCCACTCTGCTGGACAATGCACACCTGCTAACCGGAAACATGCAGCGGAATGGCATCTGCGAGGTGCTGTATGCCGCTGCATGGATCTGCGGAGAGTTCTCAGAGTAAGTCATGATGTAGCCTAGTGGTAACAGTCAGGGTTAATGACCAGGAGGTTGTAAGTTTGAATCCAACAAGAGTGCTTTCACTGTGGATTTCAACTAGACACACTCCCTCATATTTGTCTTCTTCCAGGCATTTGGAAGACCCTGTGCAGACTTTGGAAGCCATGCTGAGGCCCAAAGTGTCCACCCTGCCTGGTCACATCCAGGCGGTGTACGTGCAAAACGCCGCAAAGCTGTTTGCCACGGTGCTGCAGAAGCACGAAGGGGAGACTGACAGCCAGGTGGTGCAGGAGACGAGCCAGCTGCTCATAGACAGACTGCCGCTGTTCGTCCAGAGTGCCAACCTGGAAGTGCAGGAGAGGGTGAGGACACGTAAATGGTTTGTTCCAAAACCTAGTGAGCTGCCCACTTAGGCAACTTTATTTGGCATTATAATCATATGTCTGGTGCAGAGGTTGTTCTGAACAGTGGATGTTTAAGAAACCTTATTTTGATCAAAAACTAGTCAGCATAACACAAAGCAATCCCAGAATTTATAGTGATATGTGAACATTTTTATCCACGATGGTGAATAGAGTTGAATAAAATGTCAGTTATAAATAAAGTTAATCAAAAGCAGTTTCATTAATTAAATTTGCACTACTTTACCCAATAATGTCACCAATATTAGCACAGTGCACAGTATTTGTTTGTCTTATCTAACATGCTTACACTTGGAATCAACTGTAAGGCTTTGTTTTTTGTGCGTGTCACAAAAGTTTGTGTTGCGCAAGTAAGGGACAGCAGAGTTGCTGCCCATGAAAAGCATTTTGAACCGGTCACTTTTGAGGGTCCATCAGGGTGACATCATAGTGCGAGTCATAGAGATCGAGATCTGTACGCTGCAGCACTAACTGCGATGTTCCCCTGCAGGCGTCCTGCATCCTACAGCTGGTGAAGTACATCCAGAAGCTGCAGCAGAAGAACGTGGAGGTAGCGGAGGAAGTGGCGGCTCTCTTCGCTGGAGAACTCAACCCTGTGGCCCCCAAGGCCCAGAAGAAAGTGCCTATACCCGAAGGGTAAATCTGTTTTTCCACCATATCCACTATACAGTTATTATTTCTGTGGAACACAAACAGTGTTATCTAGCAGAGAGTGTAGGCTGCTCCTTTCCATACAATGAAAGTGGCTGTCAGTGTTATTAAATGTCATAACTGTTTCCTTTTGTTTTTTAATGCCAGACTGGACCTCGATGGCTGGATTAATGAACCTCCATCCGAGAGCGAGTCTGAGGACGAGAAGCCCAAAGCTGTGTTTGCTAAAGAGGAACCCAAGCATTCCAGATCAAGACACATTGAAGTGGATGAGAAAGAACTGGCCAGGGTATGTAGAGCTGACACGCAAACACGTGCACAACTCCCTCAGTACTGTATTTGTTCATGCTGTTCACATATGTGAAACTCAAAACATCTACAAGCCAGTATGATCTTGTTTTACCCACAATGCTTTGCACACACTGTCTACTATGCTGATCTTCCGAAATATCTTTCAAATAGAGGAGGGAAGCCAGGAAACAGGAACAGGCCAACAATCCATTCTACATCAAAGCTTCCCCATCATCTCAGAAGGTATGGAGTCATTACTGGAGATCTTGTAACCACCCACTAGAACTTACCTAAGAAGACCTACATGCATGTAGTTTTTCTATTAACTGCATTGCTGCTCTTGTTACGATCTTCTGAACTTGGTATCCACAGTGTGTATATGTGTCCACAATTGCAGGGTTTCGACGCACCAGGTGTAGAACACATACCAGTAGTGCAGATAGACCTTAGTGTGCCTCTCAAAGTCCCAGGTGAGAACATTCTTGGAATAAATAACAAACGTCTCACCACGTCAACATCCATGGTTGTGATTTTTCATCTCATGGTTCTTCAATGGTTCCTTCTTTCCAGGGATGCCCATGTCAGACCAGTACCTGAAGCTGGAGGAAGAACGCCGGCAGAAGGAGAAGGCAGAGAGGAAGAAGAAAGAGAAGAAGAAAAAGAGGGAGAAGCGAGGGAAGGGGAGGAAGGCGGATTCGGGTCCTGAGAGTGAAGAAGACATCACACCTGCTCATCACGTGGACATAGTCACAGAAGAAATGCCAGAGGTGGGCCACGGATGTTTCCTGTCATGAAGACACATTGGATAGTTTGACCTTTTTAACATCTCGCAATGTTATCATGCAACAAAAGTGACATGCATTTGTATTTTTATTTATATTTTTCCAGAATGCCTTACCTAGTGACGATGATGACAAAGATCCCAACGACCCTCACAAAGCTCTGGACATCGATCTAGACAAGTATGTACATTCTCAGTCTGTCCTGTTTTGGTTTGTTTTGATTATATATAGAAATGCATTCAAATCGTATTGGTCCATGTCAGTTAGGTCACTATGATTTGTCTGGCGTAGTCCTCATTAGCATTAATAGGGGAGTTCTGCATCAATCTCTTTTTTTCTGAATTTCTTCATTTTTGTTTATTTGAAGAGTTCATGCTTTTGCCTCTTTTAATACTCAAACTACCTATACCAAGTAACCCCTTTAGAACACCATAGAAACTGCATAGCAACACCCTGGCAACCAAGAGTTCTGAAAGCCTGGCATAGTGAAGGCAAGCACCATTCACAGTTTCTTCATGAAATGTAACATTAGTTGTGTTTTACATCTGTTGGGTTGCATCATCTATGATATCCCAGCAGTGAGGAACGTTCTGGAGTTCTCCTGTATCTTCTTCACTCTCACATGCACTCTGCCTTCTGCTTCCGTCTGTTTCCATCTCTCTTTCCCTCACGCATGCACACATCTCCGCCTTCCTGACAGTCTGCTCTCGGGTTCTAACTCAAGGTGAGTACTTCCTGCGGTCACATGACCCAACGGAACCAGCTTCCAACTCATGATACTCTTCTTCATGTTGACCCATTTTTCTGCTAAAAGGCTTCATCACATCAATTGTGAATTAAAAAAACATGCACCACTAAAATTTTAAAGCTGCAATCCACAACTTCTTTGGGTTTTGAAAATGAACCTTATCCTGATTCTTTATCCTGGAAC
This sequence comes from Chromobotia macracanthus, assembly GCA_036877525.1. Classification (NCBI taxonomy): domain Eukaryota; kingdom Metazoa; phylum Chordata; class Actinopteri; order Cypriniformes; family Botiidae; genus Chromobotia; species Chromobotia macracanthus. The sequence goes on along the minus strand of JAZGTH010000033.1, from coordinate 4,130,407 downwards.
CTTATCCTGGCAATTCGCTTATAATGATTTATAATTAGAGCTGTCAGGGTTTTTTTTCCAGTAAAGGACAGTTTGGCTTCTTCTAACTTAATTATATATGTAATGAAAAGTATGTAAAGTAACCTGCAGTTCTATGGTGCAAACAGAGATGGCGGTAGAGAGGCAAAAGTTGCAGCTTTAATTAGAGTCTTAAATTTCGTACTACAGTGCAAATAGATTTGGTGTGAAAAATGTCAGTGTCAAATTACATACCGTTGAGTCGCATCAGATTTGTTGTGAACAGGCCTTAAGACTTAAACCTGTATGTTGTGTAAGCAGAAGTCTTTCTCAGCTCCCACGTGAACGCCCGCTGGTTCTTCTGCTCGCTTGCTGTCTCTCTCTGTCCTAACATCTAATCTCTGTCACTCTTCCATGCTTTTCCCAGGCCGCTTGCAGACAGTGAGAAGCTTCCTGTCAGGACTCACCGCCCTGAGGTGCTCAAGAGCCCTGCAGAGGACAGAGACAGCGAGGACGTCCCACAGGAGGCCAAGAGGAAGACCAGTAAGGAGAAGAAAGAGAAGAAGAAGGACAAGGAAAAGGACAGAAAGGTGAGATGCTTGTTAGGAGACTGTAAGAAGAAAATGTCTGCTTAGAAAGGTACACTGTGACTTCAAAAGTGTTTGTCATGGTGATGTTTTTTTGTTTTGTTTTTTTTTAAGAGGAGCAAAGAGGAGAAGAAAAAGAAGAAACACAAGGAAGTGGAGGAGGAGCCTGTGGAGTCCCAGCCAGAGGAGGCCATCCTATCAGAGGAGACCAAAAAAGTGGCAGCCCCGCCCACATCAGCATCTGCTGAGGTGTGATCTTGCGATTCGAGGCATTGTGGGTTTTGTTGCTTTTGGTTGTTGCAGTAACAGTCTGTTTTCTAAGTCTGTTGGCATTAGAAAAACTGTGATAAAATCTTGTCTTACTTCCCATCACTAACTGTAGGTGGCCCAGTGGTTTTATTATTGAGTTATGAAATATTCCATTGCTATGTTGAATCTACAAGTTAAACCTACATTATTGGATTTTGCAAACATTTTTTTATCCAGAGCGACTTAGTGACATGAAAATACTCTCATTGAAAATCAGTTTTGCTTATATGAATTCATTTCCTGCGCTCTTTAAGTCTGTACGACAAAATTAATAATAAATACTAGTATTTCAAATTTTGAAATTTGAAGATCAAAATATAACAGTGGACATCGTGATGGAATATATTTTTTTATGAGGTAGTCAAAACTGATTGTTGGGGTTCTATTTGGACCTCACAGGTCTAGACTCATTTTCCCCCGCCCTGTTCTGTTCTAGGCCTCCGATCTGGATTTCTGGCTCTCTAGCTCTCCTGTTCCCCACATCGCCCAGGTCCGGTCCCACATGCTCTCTCTCTCTTTCTCCATCTCTCTCTATCTTTCCCCCTCTGGTCAAATTCATGTCTCTTTCTGTTGTGTTTAATGAGCGTCTGTTCCTGTGTTCCTCCGGGCTCTCTGTGTTCCTCACGTCAATTTCTGTGCCTCACATGTCTGTTCACTGGTTTGCACAGGTTTTGCACATTTTTGTCTTTTCACTTGCCTGTTTTTTTGTTCGTCATGCATGTGCGCATGTTCAGAGGTGAACGTTAAATGTAAATCAACGTTAATGTGGTGAATGATGTGGGAGACAGCAACCTTTTGTCCTCTGTACAATCATAACTTTGAAAACTTCTGGTATTTGTGGCATCATCAACAGCCAGGAGTTTAATGACAGTTCTTGTGATTCCAGTCCAGCAGCTACATTCACAAAACAGCTTTATTCTCCATAAACCAAATGTAGGTCACCTGAGACACAATAAACCTAATTTACTTATCTATTTTTCCAAACTTAGTTTATTTATTCTTAGTGTCAATCATGCCATCAGTTTAAATTTCCAAAAGTTCTTTACTGCACTTTTCATCAATGCACATATGCCGCCTCTATATAATTTAGTACATACTGTATATAAATCTGTATATACTGTAAACTGTATATAAATTTGTATATTGTTTAAAAAATGTGTACATCAAAATTTTAATAGCTTGCTCCAACCAGTCTTTCCGACTGATGTCATCTAGGCCGTGTCGGTGGGGCAGTCATTAACTTTTATATTAATTTTCTCCCAGTGTGATTATCCAACAACATTAAAACAACTGGTTTTGTTTTATTATTGATCATAGTATTGTTAACCGTGCATGCTTCGTAGTGTAGATGGTCATTCTTCAGTCTCTGTGGAAAGTGTTTAAAAGAAGGAACATTGTACTTCCTGTCTGTATTAATAAACTGTTTGTTTATAGGAAGTGACATCGCCCCCACCAACTGCTGCTGTAGACACGAGCTTTGCGGCTGCTCTTGAATCTGAACCAGAAGAGCATAAAGACACAGAACCAGAGGACACGGTGGGTCTCACTGATCTGTTTTGTGTTAATTGACACTTTGTCAAGTGCATTAATGTCCAATATGCACCAATTTTGCGACGTTTGTTGCATCTTATGTTCTCATTACTAGTTAATTTTGTAATGTGTTCTGGATTCAACAGAGCACAACAGTAAAATTCCAATTCATTTTCAGATTTTTCTTCGTTCACAACGTATAATCGTTTATAGACAGACCTGCAGCAGATCTTCGATTGCTAACTGATAGTATGTGGTTCTGATACTAATACTTTAAAAAAAAAAATTTAAAAACGCTTCTTGATTTGCCAAAAATAAATGGTCATTTGCCATTTACCAACAATCCTGGCGTGAGATCCACCACTCAAAAGTCACTGTCATTGTTGCAATCTATTAAACTGTCCGTCTGTTCATTTCCTGTTCAGAAATCTTCCAAACACAAGAAGAAGAAGCAGAAGAAAGAGAAAGAGGAGAAGAAAAAGAAGAAGCGACACCACCACCACCACCATCATCACACTGATGGAGGAGAAGATTCGGTGCAGAATGGCACTTTGGAGGAGGAGGAGGAGCCTCTGCCAGTCAGTATCTAACCAGCCAATCAGTGCAGTGTTGTGTCAAACAAACCAAACAGTGGACCCATCATTAAGCTCCACCTTAAAAGCATCCTTCCTACCTTGCAAATGTTTTTTTCCAGGATATTATCAGACAATAATCAGACAATGGGGTAAAATATTGTTGCCGAAGCATTTATAATTTTTTTTATATATCTGCTGTTGCATTGGTGTCAATAAGTCTTTAAGGTTTTTGGTTGCGAAATTTATGTTTTCTTGTACTTGTCGATCTTCCATCTTGTTTCAGCCAATGTCAAACTACTCTCTGCTGGCCGAGAACTCCTACATCAAGATGGTGAGTCGATTGATGTTTCTCCCCTCACCAGCTCGAGTCTCAGGCTGTAATTGAGATCTTACGATGCTGAGACATGGATGCTGGTGGGTGTGTTTGGTAAAGTGAGGTCTCTCATTGATTTAAGTGATTCTGGTCCCTGGTTTCAAATGAGTTTTTGTTCACTTTTCATTATTTGTCTCTGCGTGTTTGTTTTAAGATGAAGGAAGATGCTGATCAGGTAACCATAGCAACAGACTGCTGACATTGCTACTGCGTTGTTTTGACATAGACTTTAGTCAAAGCAAGTGCCACATTCAATTTGACACGGATGACAGGAAGGCTTTGAGGTCTTGCTCTGAGGTCACATTGTTGTCTATTTCCTATGCTAATGTCTTTGTCTAGGACATCTTATTGGTCTTAGTAAGAAGGGGTTGGGCCAGTGAGAGGTTTTTTATTCATTTATGGCAGGACTAGTAACAATATTGGCAGGGCTTGTACAGATAAAGCCAGCAGAAAATGGAATCTATTTTGTTGTTGAACATGTTGTTGAACCCTGCCTATTGACTTACACAGTGCCTTGTATTCACAGGCATCACATATATGGCATCTGCTCTGACTAAACTCTGATAAGTGCTGTAAGTCGGAGAAGATATGTTCACCCTTGAGCTCTGACTTTTAAACATTACTTGTCATATGCACCAAGAGGGTGTCATTAAGTCTGATGCAATATTTTGTTTTGTATACTGATATCATAAACCTTTAGCCAAAAGTTCTCTTTGATCTTATTTTTGGACTCTTCTTTTCAAATAAATTCTGTAGGTTTCTGTATCTTTTGGTGTTTTAAACAGTTGGTGTGATCTGCATGATTTAGTGTTGCTTTGTAAATTCTTACTGTTAAACCTGTGTTGTTATCACCTCTGAAGGTGTACGATATCCAGGGAAACCACCAGGACGAGAGTAAAGTAGTGGTGTCGGTCATCTTTGAGAACAAGTGCGACAGCTTCCTGAAGTCCATGGAGTTCAACGTGCTGGATTCTCTCAACACCAAACTGCAACGGCCGGAGGGAGCTGGACCCCATGACGGCCTTGTTGTCCCCTTTCAGCTGCCACCAGGTCAGAACCATCAGAACACATCAACCATCAGAAGAGCAAAACATGATGACCTGCTGACTGGATTTAGAAGTGGCAGGTTTCTAAAAATTCCAAAGAGTGTCTCCTTACTTTCCTCATTTATTCCTTGTTTGATGTGTGTGACTTTTTTCCAGGGGTGTCAAACGAGGCCCGGTTCATCTTTTCAGTGCAGAGTATCGTCATGCCCCAGAAGTTAAAGGGAACACTCACCTTTATAGTTAAGGTGTGGAAACTTGCACAAACACAAAAACATGCATTCCTGCTGCTTGAACTTTGGACTGGAATTCTTGGGCTTGTTGGGGTCTGATTGATGTTTTCTGGTTTAGTCGGACGACGCCTCCACTCACGAGAAACTGGACTTCAAATTGCACTTTACATGCACATCGTACCTGATCACCACTCCCTGCTACAGGTGAGGCCACATAGTCTGCTGGTTAATGTTTACCGATAACCAAATAGCTATTTAGGCATTGAATGGTTATTGTTGCAGATAATGCAGCCAATATAAAATCTTTGCAATAGTTTGCGCAAGTATTTAGTTCCCAGTGAACTGCATACAATACAGGTTCTGGCAATGATGGCAAATGATAGTAGATTTGAAAAAGAAGCTTTATCCTCCATGTCAAAGGAGAGGAGGAGTCTTCCACAATTCAACACAAACTCACATTCAGATCTGGCACCACACCCACTTTTCTCCTCCCTGTCGTTCGCCATGGGTACAGTCTTGTCCCGCCCTACTTTTTATTTATTTCAGTGAAATACACATTACAGAAGAACAAGAGGTTGTGAATGCCATTCCTTGCCTTTAACCAGCAGCTTCAGTCCTGTGATAATAGATTCCATTAGATTCTGGTAGCTGATGCTTCATGTGCGACTTGTGTTTTCAGTGATGCATACGCTAAACTCCTGGAGTCAGGCGACCTGAAGGGGAGCTCGCTACGGCTAGAGGGAATCAACATGCCCTTCCATCACCTGCTGGCCAGGATCTGTTTTTACCATCACTTCTCTGGTATGTGGACTTAAAACGTCAGCCGTGAGGTTTTTGTACGTTTCAACATGAACACCCTTAAGTCATGAGTCTTTTGCTTCCTGTTTTGCAGTTGTGGAGAGGATCGACTCCTGTGCCTCTATGTACAGCAGGTCGATCCAGGGTCACCATGTCTGTTTGCTGGTCAAAACCGTAAGTTAGTCTCCGTTTAAACTTTAAGAATATGGTTTGAAATAGAAGTTGCAAGGAATTTTACAGTTAACAAAAAGTATCATGGAATGAAAATGTCACAAATATTATTTGGTTCCAATGTCTTTTTGGAACCTGTTCTAACAAAAATGATTAGAAATGATACAGAAATGCACCCTACACTTCTATCCAGGCAATATCTAACTTGTCCCCCACATCTCTCTTTGCATCCAGGCTAATCAGACGGTCTCCATCGACGCAAAGTGTGATGAGCCATCTCTGCTGGGGAATGTGCTGGATGAAATCAAGGAGACCTTCTCAAAATGCTGATTGAGCCTGAGACCCCTCACCACCCTGAGACCCCCTAAATCCCATCGCAGCCTGTCCGGCTGAAACGATATATGCTCAGAATCACATCACATGCTCCAAGACTCGAGTTCCTTCCTCTGAACCTCCTTTGTATTTATTGGATCTCTCATTCTGTTGTTTTTCTTTTAAGACCATAAATTCCAAGCCTCCCTTGCCTTTGTGTCACAGATTTTTTTGTGTCCCTTCTCGACTTTGCCAGATTTTCATTGTGCATTCCACGCATCTAATCTCATGCTTCATCCCACTCTTTCTTCCTCAGCTTCTACTCGCATGGAATGTGTTCTTTGGTCTCACTGACATTCAGCTGTTGTCTTAACAGTTCATGACCTTCATCCTGAGAACTGGATTTTTCATTGTTTTGCGTTGTTGCTTTTTGTCCTGATTTCCATCAGCGCCTTTCTCCGCATTAAACGGTGTGTTTGCTCCTTGCCAGTTTTGTTGCGTATATGTGTGTGTGTGTGGGTGTGGGTGTGTGTTATCAGAACTGGGTACTCTCAATATCACACAGGAACCCAGCCCACCTCCCACCCTCAAACTCTGAATTGCACACCAACCTCACACCCACCCTCACTAATGCAGCTCCAGACATGCATTTTGATGCATGCTAGTATATACAGGAACACAGGGTTGTGTTCCAGTACCATACTTGTACTTCCCCATGTGCTAAATACTCTATATGACAATGTGATGGCCCACTACTATGTGTCCTAATGCTGACGTAAGCGTGAACCAGAAACAATTTTAATAATATTTTGAGTTAATACTACTTTGCTAACTACAATAGCGTATAATTCAACTTAACTTTACACTAATATCTCTCTCAGGATAATGTCTGTTAATACAGACCGGTGAGATGAACAAAAATTAATTGACTATGTCTGTCAAAACTGTTGCAGTCTGGACAATTACATTTTCATAGGTCCAGTTAAATTGAGTCCACAAGGATACAAACTTATTTCATATAAATGAAGGAACATTTTGGGTTAAATAAAGTTCTCATTTATCACTGAAAATACTTCCTACCTGTACCTCAGACAAACAAGGAATCTATTAGTGTCTTCACTGTAATTCTGACAGTAATACACTAACATTAAAAGTCAATGGGGTATGTGATTTCTGTTATAAATGCAGATACAAGTCTGAAGTATTGACAGCAGCTACAGATACCGTCCATAGACCAAAACTCTTATTTAGCCCCGAATATTTCTTTAACATCCCATTGACCACACAACAGTATTTCTGTGTTTGTTGCTTGGACAGTTCCCGTCTGTTTCTTACACAAGAATATTATACTATTAAAGGGAACCTAATAAAAAATCTGAAATGTGCACTTCCAATGTCTGTTTCACATGTAGACTTCATCCAGATTCACGATTCATGTGTTCCTGAGCTCTTCTAACTGCCATCTTGTCTGTTTGTTTTTGCCATCGATGGCTTCGTTTTGTGTTAAGTTGTTAAATATCTTTTTTTCACACTACTAAACTTGTACTGACTAATTCAGGCACACGCTATAAGTATATCCTGTGTTTAACTTGTGTAACTGTCTGATCCAGCACGCTGTAGCGCTCTGTTGTAGGGATCAACCAAGGAGGGTAACCTGCAAGTTTTCCAATCAAATGAACGTGAATATCAGGTTAAAAATACATTTCTGGAGGATAAACATCTCTGTATTGATAAAACAACTATATTTAAAGTCACTTAAAATATGTAACTTGCATGGGTAGTAATGTAATTTTATTTTGCCTGTTTTTATTTTCTTAATTTCTTTTGACTAACATGCAAACACTTGCGTAGAAAGATCCCTTATTGTCGCAGTTCTTTTCTAGTTTCAGTTTTTTATGTAAAGAAGTTGACTTCATGTTAAGACCTTTTGACGATATGATGTATTTTTATTTGTTGCCAGTACATGAACTTCAAAACTGTCCTGGGGCGTTTTTTAAAAATTGCATTTTGCATTAAATTATTATATCAGTAAAGGAGGTTTGGTGTCACAGAAGCTGAGATTTAGGGGGTCCATATAGATTTCATATTACTTAGCCGTGAAATGTAATTCAAGTGAAGCGGCCCGGCTAATCTAACAAGGTTTCTCCTCTGGCGAGTTGTAGTGCAAATATTGCTGGATTTGGCTTATCATTAAATATACTCTCATTGCTTTTTGTTTGACGGTACAGCCGACTCCTTCATATGTATTTTCCGACTGTATGATGTAATATAATGTTTTAAGATGAATAAACGAGCAGAACGAATGACCAATTCATTACCATTCTTGAGAATGCCACTCTGAAGAGTTTGTGAAGAACACTGTAGTTTTGTGTGTGTACCAATAAAATCATACATATAATGTATATTAAACATTTTTTCATGTTTTCCTCTGTTCTAGCAACTACAGATGTTTCATGTTAATAGTCGTGTGAATCTCAAAGTAGAAAGTTTCTTTCTCACCCTTCTACTGTCATAAGATTTAATGGTGTGCATCTGATTCCTGTTACTTTGACACACTTTTACATTGTAGGCATGCACATGGGCCATGAGCCCGTTTTGTTTATTTGGTTGTTTACCTGTTAGACCTTTAATTTTATTCTCTTAATTATGTATATTAACCTATTTTAAGAGAATATATTTTGTAAGTCACAAGTTCTTATATGTGGGTTATGTAATGAAACAGTTAATATCCATTTAAATACCTTGAGTTAATATCTTAAGATAAAGCATACCTATACAAAGAAACTAGTTACTACAGGTAAGGGTTTGATATTGTGATATGATATATATCATATATATTTATATTATATATGTGTGTGTGTGTGATATAAAGTCACACACAATGATATTATGGTACTAATAACTACCTTATTCCTTTACTGCATTTACATGGAAAGGTACCTAAAACAATATCGCCATATGTTTCTATCATTATGAGAGTTTATTGTTAGCATAGGCCATATGCTTATTATATTTAATAATAAGTCTGGTTACAATATCAGCCATTGAGCTTGGGTATAAGTGGTTTGTATTGCAAAAGCGCAGTCATGGCTTTTGTTTGGTTGTTTTTAAGGCACAGGACATTGAGCAACTTTATAAGGGACTAGTGTACCAAAGCCTTACTGGCTGTTGAGTGAACTACAGCTGCCAGCCAAGTGCCCTACAGTGTGACTGCTGGGGGAGGGAGACAGACTCGACTTCACATCTTTATTTACCGTCCTCGATTAAAAGTTCAAACACGTTTCGTGCTGTTAGATCGAGACAGAAACTGTTATTCGTCAGTCGTGAATTGTCACCGGGTGATTTATCGGGCTTGCTGGCTCATCGCGGACGAGTTCAGCTCGTTTGTCGGTCGAACGGAGCGGCAGGCGGTGTTGGAGGAACGGACGGACCGCGGAGCTTCTCCAGACCCACGAAAGTTGTCCGCGGGGTGATCTGCGACTCTTCCCCGAAGCCCGACGCGTATCCCGATCAAACAAGCCAAGGCTGATCCGGTCTGATCGCTTGTTTGCGGACTATGGCTCAGCGTGGACCGCATCACGTTGCGAGCTCTCAGAAAGCGTTAATGTTGGAGCTGAAAGGGCTCCAGGAGGAGCCGGTCGAAGGTTTCAGGATAACTTTGGTCGACGAGTCGGACTTGTACAACTGGGAAGTTGCGATTTTCGGGCCCCCCAACACGCACTATGAAGGGGGTTATTTTAAGGTGAGTGTCCGCTTACTGCACCTCGATCTTTCGGCTTCAGCTCACGCGCGTTTTCGTTCGAATTTTCGAACGTTCGAATTCGATGTGCGATGACGTCATAATCGGACGTTCGAACGCTCTTTGTTTTGTTACTGTTACTGTCGATGACGTCAAATAGAAACGCGCCTGACGTTGTATTGAACGATTGTATCGTTCGCTTTTCCGGCTCGACGTTCTCGGGTCAAACACACACGATTGTTTCGTCAAGCGTTTGGTCTGTGCTTAATAAAAGAACGGCTCTATTGTTCCTCATTGTGCCCCTTCAGTAGTTTTCATCTCGTTCTGTGGAGCTGAGACTGTATGTTCTACAGTTTCCTCATTGCATCTCAAAGCCTTAGCTTGCTTCAAAGATGATAAACCACAAGAGCTTCTCTTCAAGATAAGACACTGGTTTGTACTTGACACTGAAATGTAACCACAACCAAGCAGTGACTCTAAATTATATGATTACTTTTCATATCATATCATATAGGGCTTCATATTTCTAGCTGTGGAGCTGGTGTTTGAAATCTTTATTCTTTGTCTTAAAAGTTTTTAAGACTGGTACACTGCATTATTTTGCTTTAGAACATTTCACAATCGTGAACAATTTTGTAAGTTGGTCATTCTTCGTTACTGTGATTTGCCCCACGGTACAACATTGTGAGCTTATGGCATAAAAATGCATTTCCTTTAGTTAGCCTAATTACTCTATTATGTCACTGCAAAATAGGAATTAACATTGTTAAATAGATTTCCTGTTTCTCAAGTGAGCCTGTAATTGTGTTCCATTAATTAAACTGTGTAATTGCTATTTGAAGCTCAAAATTGGAGCAAACTTGAGGAACTATGCCACATCTTAGTTTTCCTCATCTGAACAAGCTGTTCCAAACGGGTATAAAAATATTAAGTATTAAAACCTGTTTGTTAATTCTAGTCTTGATGGATTTAGTCTTAAATTAAAGAACATTGCATACATCTTATGGGGGTGTAAATAAGATGTAACTGCTTTATTGGTTAATAAATGATTTTTGCCATATTTACTTGGTGTCCAGGCAAAGTCACACAACAATAGTGGTTATATTTAGCCTGGCTTCATACCTGTGCCTGGGTATTATTGGCTTGTATGCTGGCCAACTGACTTCTGTGCACAGCAATGTTATTAGCAAGTGGCCACCAGCCTGCTGGGCATATTGGATACTCAGTTACTGTGTTTGTTGTAGCCTGGGCTGGACCAAAAGCCAATGTGTTAGGCCAAGAACCATTTTAACCAGTGAACGCAATGGGCCTTAGCACCATTCTCCAAAAAGTTGTTGCCAGCCGTACCTGAGATGGTCATGTAGTTGTTGAGAACTTCAGAAGCTTCCATGTTGTCCCATTGGTCCAGCAGAATCTTTCTTGTTGTGTGTCTAAACCGGCCGTGCATAGCTGTGAAAAATCTCTCCTTTAGAAACGAACTCTATTGTTTTCTTACGTTGATGCTGAAAAAGTGTCTGTGTGTTGGTGAGAAGGAAGGAAGCAGTTAAGCCCGGGATGTTCTCATCGTCTCTCCCAACAGAAAGAAATGAGAAGGTTCCTGCACAATAACTAACCTCATCAAAAACAGTATCTCTTCTATATTTATTTGTCTTTGTTAATATAGACCTTTCCACTGGATTTCATTCTTTTGGTTACATTAAAGCATTCAGCAGACACTTATATCTAACTTACAGGGTATGTGTTCGTATAAGTCAGTGCGTTTCCTGAGAACCGAACCTGCGACCTTGGTGTTGTTAGCACCAGTTGTGTTTGTGTTATGTTTTACCAGTTGAGCTATAGCAACTCTGTCATTCGCGTCATAGCGTCATTTACGGCTGGCCAATTAAAAAAAACTATACTGTGATAAACTGTTGATATATCATGGTATGAATCATTTTCTGAGATCTTGGTCATACTATCCACCCCACTGTCATTTTTTAGCTAGCATAAGTTTTAGACTTAAAGGAGATTTGTTCCAGTCATTATATGGGATCTCTTTAAGTAGGATTCATGTTCTTACACGTGGCATTGAGCTGACAGGTAGAAAGTTTTGCCCCTGATCACCCAGTAGTTTCACTGGAGTAAGCACACACCCTGGCCCTTGGCAGGTGACGAGTGCTGGGCTTGGCTGGGCTTGACTTAGCCTGGCAGCTTGAGTCATGTTACCCCCTCCCCTCCAGAGGCTGACAAAGTATCTTAGAGAAACAAGAGCTTGGATAGAGGGAAAGAGAGACCGACACCCTGACTCACTATTCTAGCTTTGTTCAGTGCCTACAAAGCGTTTGGAAAAGTGAGTCAGCTTTTCCTCAAACCACAGTAACGTTCAACCCCTTCAATGAGTATCGAGTTATTTGTTTTGGAACGCTCAAGGGTTTTTTTGCGCTTACTGATGAGAACGCTGTCCAATCGGTACTAGATCTGCCGCTCTGTTATGTTGTTTAAGCAATATCACACAAGACAGAGTGCTATACTGCTGTGTATCATCACGGCTGTGATTCGGTCAAAGGTACAAGCCTACAATAATGGCACGATTGCTATTATATGTGTGATACTGGTTTTATATAACAGTTTAATGGACAACTGAAGTATTAAACAGGTGAGGAGAACCAAGGAGTGTCCCAAAAAGCCTCTTGGTGTGGAACTACTTTCTTATACCATAGATTAATTTGTTGGTAGTTCAACAAACGTTTCAATAAATGCTTCCAACTCTCATGACAAACCTGACATTTCAAACACTCCCGTATTAGTCAGAGCTTTCGAGAATAGAACATTCAAGAGAACAGCGTGAAAAGTCAGTCCTAAAGATCGACTTGAAGAACAGTTCAAGTGTGCTTATTTAATAGGTTAAGACCATGTTTAGTCAAGGGCTCTAGCTCTTCACAGATAACTTTATGGCCTTCTAGTTAGGCTAATTACTAGCATCTGGTAGACCCCTGTTCATTCTTAACTAGCTTTAGGTGTTAAGTGACACAGTGATGGGAATTAGAACAACTCTCTCTCTCTCTCCCTCCATCTCTCTCTCCCTCCATCTCTCTCTCCTCTCTGTACTTGTGGCTGTTTATAAAGCTCAGTTTGATAGGTCTTAGGGACTGTGTCTCCCCTACAATACTTTCCCCTCAAGGACTTGATCTCATCTAATGTTTCAGCTGGAATAGATGGAACAAGGGCAGACAGCGGAAGATGAGGAGGCTGATGTAGGACATTGTGATGGAGGTGGGAGAACATAACTTCGAGGAGATTTGAAACGGCGATGACCTGGTTTATTTCTCCTACCAGCCCAGTATCCATGGGATTCTCTTCTTCTTTTTCCTGTCAAATGGGATTGTAGGAGAGAGATTTATTTTAGGTTGCGCTCCAAGGCAGGGATTTTACGGATTTTTTTTTACAAAAAATGTATTCATTTATTCCATGCTGCTTACACTGTCATTTGAATTTGCTTCAAACAAATACAATATAAATGCCATGTATATCAGAGTATTCTGGAATTGATTGCTCATGTAAACCAAAAGCGACTCCTAAATGGAGCAATTATCTTGGTTACCAAGGTTAACGTTTGATTTCCACAAGTCAGCTTTTCCAGCTGATTCAAGAGCAATAAACTATGTCAAATACAACGCTTTCCCTGCCAGTGGAGGTGCAACATGATACAATGCAAGCCATTTACAAAATCGTAAAATGAAAACAAAGAAAAACACTGACCTCCTGCCATGAAAAACCACTTCCTGTTAAGGAATGGGAGTCAAAAAGAATTTAACAATTGATGTTTAGTTTCCACTTAACGATTACCGTACCTTAACGATTTCAACAATTATTTTAGTATTTTCAAGGCACAAATAATCATATATTTATTCGTAATGTTGTTTTACCTGTTCTTGATTTTGAACCTCATTCCTGTTGGTCCTGCGCATGTATTCTCGCTCTCTTCTAGCTGTGAAGTTGTGCGGCTGAAGAGAGATACCCGGCACACAGGCAGTCACAAGAGCTCTTGTGTGTCAGGTCATGCGCGGTGTTGAAGAGCTTCTGTGAATGTCCTCTGGTGAAACATAACTCCGTCCCCTTCTAACACAGATCCCTGCTTGAGGTTTAATAGATTTGCTTGCCTGAAAATTGCACTGTGCTACTTGGGTTTCAGGAATTGAGTATCTCTTGAGGAACATCTTATCTCTTGAGATGTACAGGTGCCAGTAAATGTGTGTGTGTGTTTGCCCACCACCCACTGCATTGAAAGGCACCAGGCTGTGCTTGCTACAGATTGTGAAGGATTTGAGTGTGTATGTTAGGGACGGTCTTGGTGTGGTTCTATTAAGATCAATTTCAAATAAATAATTTACGTCATAAAGGTTTACAGGGCCTTTAGATTAGGACAACCAGGCCCTGTGACAACAGGGTCTTCACACTGCTAGGTCTTTGAGGACTGGGGCCTGCACTTATTTTGTCAAATTCCTGATAAAGTTTAGTGAGGGCCCTGGAAGTTCAACTGAACGTTGGGAGCCCCTGCTCCAAGGGAACTTTCTTTGTGGAAAGTGTAATGTAAATAGATGATTCAAATATCTTGGATACTCGTCATGCAAAAGTGTTTTCACAACATAATGAAATGTTTAAAAAGCCTAAATATAACGGGGATTAGCGGCCTGTGCCAGGAATCAGTTTATATACAGTTTGGCTGCTTTGCAGATTGTAGCTTAATTTGTAACAGGCTTCGAGCTCAACCAGAAACTCTGAAATGAAAAACATGCATCTTTGAAACGGGTGTGTAATCTGTTAGGCACACAAACATTGAGGCAATTTCGTATTGAAACCAAGAGTTTCATCATTAAACGTCTAATTCACCCTAACCACTAGCCGAGAATGTGCTGTTATGTCCTTTATCTAATGAAGCTGTTTTCTCTTACAGGCACGAATTAAATTCCCTGTTGACTACCCATACTCACCCCCTGCCTTCAGATTCCTCACCAAGATGTGGCATCCCAACATCTATGAGGTCAGACTACAGACCAGTCACAGCCAGATCAGTATTTATTTGTTTGTGTTAAAATAACTTCAGTATTACTTTCCAGTGACGACTTTTCCAATGTGATATTAACACATCAAGATGGCGATCAATAAATTGTACTAATAATGTTTCCTTAAATAAGGATTGTTCACCAAAAATTTTTTTTCCCCATTCTCTACTCACCCTCATCATTCTATATGATTTTTGATCTTCTGTGGAACCCAAAAGAAGATATTTTGAAAAATATGGGTCAATGGGTGCCAGTGTTGTTTGGTTGCCAAGATACTTCAAAATATCTTCTTTTGTGTTCCTCAGAAGCAAAAAAAAGTCACACAGGTTTGGATTGGCATGAGGGTGAGCACATGATGGAAGAATTTTCACATTGGGGTGCACCGTCCCTTTAAAGCGGACACTAAATGCACTAAAATTTGATGCACTGTAGTTGGAATGTATAATAAATACATGTAGTTGTTTTAACGTTTTATACTTTTTCAAAATAAAGTGTCTGTTTAAGGGATATTCTAATGTTTATTTCAGAATGGGGACGTGTGTATCTCCATTCTGCACCCGCCTATAGACGATCCACAGAGTGGAGAGCTGCCGTCAGAAAGATGGAACCCTACGCAGAATGTGAGGTATAAAATATTCAGTAACACTTTATTCTCTCAGGATCACACCTTATTCAAATTGTAATATTATATATACAGTCATATACAGTATTTCTTGACCTTTAGAAGGTAACTCAAGCAGGCACACATCTACAGACAAGCTTATGTAAATAGTTTGTAATTATTTGCACACTCGACTCTGATACGCCTCAGTGACATGAGATCAATAATTAAGACAAATGGTCGTAAATTACTTTAATATAATCAGTTGATGCTGTAATGACTTTATTTCAGGACAATCTTGCTGAGTGTTATCTCGCTGCTGAACGAGCCCAACACATTCTCGCCTGCCAACGTGGACGCCTCAGTCATGTATCGTAAATGGAGGGACAGTAAAGGGAAAGACCGTGAGTATGCAGAAATCATCAGGTTAGTGAAACACATATATATACACACATATAGCGTATACTCTCATATATATATATTAGAAAAAATTGCACAGAGTTGTCCTCATGTTCTCCCTCCTCAGGAAACAGGTTCTGTCCACTAAAGCGGATGCTGAGCGGGATGGGGTCAAGGTGCCCACCACGCTGGCGGAATACTGCATTCGTACCCGTGCCCCACCTGCCGATGAAGGCTCCACCCTGTTCTACGATGACTATTATGATGATGATGAGTTAGATGATGAAGAGGAGGATGATGAGGACTGTTGCTATGATGATGATGATGATTCTGGCACAGAAGAATCATGATGGCCAGAATTGTGCAGAACTGAACTCTTTACTCCCTGTTCCGTTTGGCTTATTTGCTTTTAAATCATCAACTCAAAAAAGAGGAATATTTTCTGTTATATTTACGCCTCAGACGTCCGGAGATCCTTTTATGTAACATCACTGACTGAGCAGACAGTGTTGTGTTGAGCCGAGATGTTTTGCTATTGGAGATGATTTTTGCAGAGGTTATTGATCCTGACTGACCGTTCCTGTTCTTCTGTTCAGGCAACAACCACAAACAACAACTCTAAACCCCAGCGGTTTGTTTTAATTTCATCCATTTTGTTTTGCCTGTTTTTGGGGGGCATGTGCAGTTCAGCCAATGGATGCTAGCGTCTGCATCTTCTTTATTAAGAAACATCTTGCCTCTCCAAGGCACCCGATTTTAGGTTTTCAATGTCTTTAAAGAACCATATTGGTGTCTTAGGTGGAAAAAAATATTATTAACACACTCTCAGGGCCACTGCTGTTTCATAAAACACAATGTGTCGTATCTTCAGCAAGCCAAGGAGTGTTTTCTGAAGAAGCCTCTCAGATTCATTCTCATTGAGATTTTCATCTCAGAGCGTTCTCCATGTTCTCCAGTAGAGGAGCTCACCCAACTGTTTACTAAATAGTTGATGCATCACATAAAGCTCCCAGCATTTATAGCTCTTTCCCCCCACTGGGTCTTCATTGCGTATCATTTTATCCACAAACCTGTAATGTCGTTTGTGTTTTGTCCAGTTTTTATGGGGTTTTGAGAGAGATTTGGAGCGTTTTCGCTATATTTAGCTTCTCTTTACGTTTAGGGTTTTTTGTTCTGTATCCTTGTTTATTTTAATCTTTTTGGAAACATTTGGAAGCTCATAACCTCCTCAGGAAATTTTACACAATTTGAGAGCTCGGTATGATTTTGACCCCCAGCAGACCCAGTAACCCCTTTCGTTACATTTGTGTGCACATGAAGACATTTGGGGTCACTTTACCTTTGTATTGTTTTGTTATGCTTTGTAAATCTATTTAAATCTGAATAAAAAGCTTTATTAGGTTGGTTTGTTTTTGTGTACATTTTTAACAAAGCGTCTGAGCAGTGACGCAGATGGAAGCCAGCTCACTGCTGATAGGAGCTGCTGGTTTGCAGGGGCCCGGGTTCGAGTCTGTCCACCCCATTTTCCTGTTTGCCTCTTTCCTGTTTGCCTCTTTTAAAAGTTAAAATGTTTCTCAAGTCCTTTAGCATAACCTTGTCACTTCCTCTTACCTAACACTACTAATAAATCAGAGTTTTGTTTCAGGACGTTGTACTTGACAGAATCACAGTAAGCTCTGCATAATTGTATAATATTTGTATAAGGAGTGTGTGTATTTATGTGAGTGTATTTACCATCCACTAGAGGGCAGTGCATGTATTTTTAATATAGTAGGGTTATGTTTGACAGCTCAGGTGATAGCAAATAGGATTTTCCTTATAAGCTCCTGAAACAGTTTTTTGCAACATTTAACAACTTAAAGTGACTACAGAACACACAGTCAAGTAATACCTTTATTTCAATTTATATTTTACATCCACTTTGATCAAATTATCGTGCATTGCCAGGCCCATAGTTATAAATCTAAGCTAAGAGGGCAAAAGGGGAACCAATTGCAACCTTATTTACAAAGTTAAAGCATTGTACTTTATAGCAGGGTTGTAGTTATTGGCCAAAAAGTGGGCCCAGGGTTTTATATAACTGTCAAAGTATAGAAAAGGCTTATGACGCAGTCACTGCATCACCACCCAGCATGGATTTGAATGAATAATTTGCATGTAAAAGGCATACATCTTGATCATACTCTAGGTGTAGGTGGTGGACCTTTCCTTGACAGAGGAATGAATGAAATTTGTCATCACTGCATACCAAGAGTTTTTATAAAGAGCCTTTGACAATACAGCAGTATAGTCTGGATTATTTTGCTGCTCAGTTATGGTGTCAACAGACCTGACTTGAAGGTCAGCTGAACGGAAAGGTCTTTGATTGGGAGCACCACAGTATAAAGCACTGGCCAGTTTATGTCTGTGTGATTTGTATATGCGTAGGTGTTTTGGTTTGGTAAATTTTGATTTAAGTGATTTAGGGAATTCTGAAAGCAGGTTTCCCATGGATATTCCCAAGAAACCTGTTAAACAAAAGACTAGTATATTGACCAAAAGTTCTGTAAAATATAGCTTGTTTTGATCCCGTAGAATCTAACATTTCTTGGAGAAACGCCACCACTCTGTGATAACCCACCTTGACAACTGCTGAAAACTTGAGAACTACTGTATCTAAAGGCCTGTTGCCACTCAAAGCATCCTTAACTCGTCCAGACAGCCCGTGTTATTCTTAACCACACTTCAACTGGTGCAAATTGGCAGGTCAAGAGTTTCAGACAAGAGGGTGATGGGTAAAAAGGAAGGGTATGCGTGTGCTTCCATTGTCAAGACAACTCATGACAGGGAATGGAGTGTGTGATGTGTATTTTGTTGCTTTTGCCACCACACTATATTTGTCGGAAAACATGAATGGAATAATGTGAACTACAGGTAAGTTGTACCCAGAGTTTTTTTCAGCTGTACAACTGTGACCTTTATATTCATTTTCCAGGTCAAGCCTGCATTCTTGTTGTGATTGATCTTTGTTTTCCAGTTAGGACCATCCAACCGAAGACTTGGATTAGTGGAAAACGTAATCAGGTAATGATGTTTGACATGCATGTGACCCTTCTGTCCTTCCTTTCTGTCAACAGACGGTCTGTTTTATTTTAAAGTCGATGCATCTACACGTCTTGCTTATTGGAATGTGTGCCATTTAAATCATGTGACTCACAAGCATTGCGAACATTTCTGTTGGCTCAGATATTGTCTGTGATTTATATTTGTCCGAAATGTTTTTTAAATGGTAATTGTGAGACATTAGAAACCTAATGAGCAGTTTGCCAGTCATATTGATATAATCACCATTTATTTTGGTTTAATGTGTTGTTTAATGTGCTATTCACAAAAATGTCTAATCGCAGGATGTGGGACTGAAATAGTAAATGCTCCTAGCAAGCAATAGGCTTTCTGCGGCTTATTTTATCACTTTACTCAATATCGGAAAGGCTAGCAATTTAAAAGCTTAAGATCCCGCCCTCCATTCAACCCACTCTCCAAAGCCACGCCTCCTCCAACACGTGCATGCATATATAGTCTGATAGCCAAGTAGGACATCCTATCATTGCATTTGGACCGAATGCAATGATTGGATGAACTTTTATTGGCCTTTGCCTTCCACAGATGTCACACATTTACATATAACTATATCAAGACCACGTAGGGATCGCTATCGTCATGTGAAGCCTTTCAACCAGTGTAACAAAAATGTTTCTAGAAAAAAAATCACATACTCTCCCCTTAACTGATTTATTTTGACGCTCGGTTAATGATTTCAATTTCCAGCCTTCACAGAAACCTTTTTTTTGTTTTCACTTTTGTATGCACCCAAATGAACAACAGCACACAGGTTTGTAAGGACGGGAGGGTGAGGAAATAAACGAATGATCACTTTCTCCTTCCTTCCTTCCTTTGCCATTCGCAAAGTCATTCCACCAAATGCATTTTTCTGTTTCTGAGCATCACCCTCTTGGTTTCTCTCCTCCCGGGTCACTGTTTGGACCCGGTCCTATTCCTGCATCTCTGTGTTGCCATAGATATGAGGAGGTCTCCAGGGAAACCGATGGCCAGATCGAGGCAGAAGTGATTTAAAGTAAATGAATATTAATAAATGAAGTGCTTTTGCCCTCCTGCACTTTTTCTGAACACTCAATGACTGAATATCTAACAAAGTAACTTTGTTTTCAACCCCATCATTCATCCCCGATGGTCGCGGTACTTGCATCCTTATTCCGACCGGAAGCTCGTCTTGTCCTCTCATTGGCTGCTTCAGGCGCGCGCGTCTGCTCTCGACTATATAAGCGCAACAGGCGACCCGTGGGTTTGAACCCGCCGCCGCACGCCGAGGGGAGAGACGGCGCACTTTCACCAACATTGAAGTTTGTGTCCAGGAAAACCTTTTCCAAACCCGGTGAGCCATTTCCTATTAATGCAGCAAGTTAAAAAGTTCACTGTGATCCACATCATTGCTCCAGACTTTATGAATGAGCCGCATTAGGCGGCCGATGTGGTTAAAGGTGGATGCATATTGCTTTAAATTGGATATTGTTTATGTTTTTATGATTTTTTCTTTTTAAATAAGCGAGTGCATGTAAGAAAAACGGAGCAACATCTGTCGATGGCGCTTTTGCATGAGAAAAATGCCTGATTTAATCTAGTCTTCGTCTTGTTTTCGTATTAATTTAGATTTACTTAAAAAAGGAAGTCGAGAAAACACGTATATTGATGATACAGCCTTTATTATTAAATGCATTTTCTAGGCAGTTTTGCTTTTCGGGCGTAATAAATGTTTTTAATAGTAACTACAACATGTTGGTTAACATTGCTGATGGCGATGTCATTGTTTAATGTATTGCGTAAAATGTGCCAATGTTATTATTATGAGACCAGCTCACACAGAAGTTGAGGTCTGAATGAGCAAGAAAGAGAAACCAGTTGCTCTTTATCACATTTAGCACATTTAGCGATTTATTTAGCGTGATAAAATCATGCTTAGGTTTTAAAGGACTAAAAAACACGCGAAGTTTATTTTCTTTTGTCCAATAATCTGCTTCATCATGTAGTGCAAAGGCAATTTGGCGTAAAGTATTAAACTAAAACGATTATAACTTATTCATTTCTTTATACAATTTCCATTTATGCACCGTTTTTTGTGCCTTATGTGGAATTATGTACATTTAATTGGTCTTATTTAGGTGAGAATATACATATACATACATACATACAAAAATATATATATATATATATGTATATATATGTATGTATATATATATATATATATATATATATATATGTTAACAGTATTATATACTATAAGTTTGTGACAACAAAAGTAAATTGTAAAGATCTGATCATGTAGAAATAGGTCCTTAAGTTAACAGCTTCATGTTTTCCGTGTCAAAGTGTATGTGTATGGTGAATTAGGATAATGTGAAACACGTAACGTGCATTCCTTGTTCCATCATAACCGTGTATGTTGTGTATTGTGTTGTGTTTGTTTGCTCTGATATGCTGAGGTGACGATCCAGATTACTTACAGTAATCATATTCAGTTTTACATATTCAGACAATTAGCCATGATTTGATGGGTACAATAACGTACTAAGTCTTTCATATGTGTTGTTTGTGTGTGTGTATAAGGCTCACTGCTGACAATTCTGTTGCTTTTGGTTACAAACGGCAGCGTATCATTCCCTGAGGGATCATGTGGGTTCTGGAGAAGATCCGGGACTCAGTTGAAACAAATGTGCTCCGGCAAGGAGAGGCGGGTGACAAACAAGGCAAGGCACCTGTCTACAGCAATGTCCTCACCCCTGATAAGATTCCAGATTTCTTTATCCCTCCAAAGCTGGTAAACTGTCCGCCAGAGACAGAGGCGCCAGACGTCAAGCCCAAAGAAAGTTTAAAGCCCTCCACTTCTGAGCAAACCATCAGCAACAAGAAGATCAGCTGTCCTCGTAGTCCACGACTGGTCAGCAAGTTGGCTGGAGACACCAAGAACCTTCTTAGGGCTGCTAACCGCCACATCATTCAGATCGAGAGCGCTGATGATGTCGTAGCAGGTGACACCAACGCCGACCCTCAGTCTCAGACCGCCATGTCACTTCCTTACATCCCAAAGACCCAGACTTCATATGGCTTTGCCACGTTGATGGAGAGTCCCCACACCCGGCGAAAAGAATCCCTGTTCCACTGTGACCACACCAGCCCGGTGACCTCCCCCAACATTCAACGCAAGTCCCAGAGCAAGAGCAATGAAGGGAACCACCTCAACCCTCCAGACTTCTGCACTTCTCACATAAACCCATACCGTTACTTCAGCGGAGGTGAGAGCGACACCTGCTCTTCTGCAGAATCCTCCCCCTTCAGTTCTCCGCTGCTCTCCCGTTCTGCATCCTTGCTGAAAATCTTCACCCAGGAGACGCAAGCCAAGGTTGCAAAAGGCAAGCGGACGTTTGCCAGACACAGTTCCTTGTCCACAGATGAGTGCAGCTCTGCGGAGCCCAGCCCGAACGTTCCTAGGCGAAGCCATTGTTCGTCCTTACAAGGTGGCGGAGCTCTGGAACACCTGCAAGGTGGGGACCGTCAACACAAGGAACATACCATCAACATGCACAAAGGAGGCGCCATCCGGCTTTGTGCAGACTACGACGCAGGAACGGCACGCTTGCGAATTCGCATCATGGCGGCTGAGGACTTGTACGAGCCCATGTTTGATATCAAGAGCATCAACTGCTGCGTGTCGCTATACCTCAACCCAGGCAAGTTGCAGAAACAGAGGAGCACGATCATCAAGAACAGTCGCAACCCCGTCTTCAACGAGGACTTCTTCTTTGATTCTGTGACTTCGGCTCAGGTACAAAACCTAGCTCTGAAGATCAAGGTAGTGAATAAAGGCACTAGTTTGAAAAGAGACATGCTGTTAGGTGAACGGGAGGTTCCTCTGGGCAAGATCTTAAGCCTTTAGTGAGGCCTTCAACAGGTCACTCCATTCAAAGGTGGATTATCATCTTCTGTAATAGATATTTGCTTTATTCTCTTTCATGTAGCCTGATACAGCGGTTGTTTAGTATTCACAAATGCAAAACCAACAACGATAACCACCTGCTCAAGATCAAGTCTTTTTTTCTATGTTATCTTCTGTATTTTTGCTGTTCTACACGTTTAGCCTAATTAAGACACAGCGTTTACCTTTTCGATGGTAAAGACTTTCCACAGCGCTGCGGACCTTTGAAGCTACACAATAGCCCTGGGTGCTAATGTTAGCTTTGATCCAGGATGCATCTGGCGGCTAATTTGCAGGATAAATAACCGGAACGAACAATTGTTGCATCACATTCGTGTGACTCTTTGTCGTACATTGGCGTAAACTTGTAAATGCGATGACGTATTTTTGCAGCAATCTGCAGAATGTCATTTGGTAATACCCAAAAGCCTTACTAATTTGCATGCTCAGATTGGGCTATTGTTTAACTGGGCATTATTAACGGAAATCAGTGATGCTAAAAGGCAGAAGGTTCCTAATGAAATATCAGATCACACTTGTGTTGTAATGCCAGTTCACTCCGCACTCCACCTGTAGAACAGAACGTGTTATTTCCCGAGTTCAGTAACGCAAAATAGCAATTCACTTTCATAAGCAACAATATTCTGATTTATAATAAGTAAAATATACAAATTTAGCAAATGTTAATAGATAAATTACAGAAAAAGCATCTTGAAGGTCACAAGGTTGCTAGATCTCATTAAACTGAGATCTAGCAACCTTGATCTCACAAAATCAAAGATCTCCTGCTTAATTCCAGCGAATAGCTGATGAGTTAGACTAGTTCGGTGGATTGTGCAGTAAATTATTAAGTGCAAAAAACAAATCTTTTTTATTAATATTCAAATGTTTCATTAACTATTTTAATTTCTAAAACCACTCGAATGCTGGAGTCTTCCTGTTTTCGCAGCTGTATCTTGCAAAACGATGAAAATGCCAATCCTGTGTACTTGATGTAGTGATTCGTTCATGCTGGGTCCTGTGAACTCTGGTGTTTATAACTGTGTGCATGGATAATATTTTCACTCTGGTAACCAGCCTCTAATATTTTGGTGTGATCTGCTTGATGGAGATATTTCAATGTTTCTTTGTTTCTCCCTCTGCCTCTGCATGGCTATTCAACTGATTGTTCTACTGGTGTATTTGTATATTAGATGGACAATTGGGGTTGGGGTTAAGGAATGGGTTTGTCTGGGGCAAGTTTGCAACTTAAAAAAAAATTAAAAGTAACCATTTTGTGGCCATTCTGCTGTTGTATTCTGTTCGATACATGACATACATACAACTCCACTGGGTCTCCAAGTGATATATTTTGTACCAATTCTTCAATATAATTACAATTGTTACAGAAGTCTTAATAATAATAATATTTCAACATTGTGATTTTCTAATAGAGAAATTTGAGATTTTCTCAGATTTCTTTAAATGGGATGTGACCTCTCAACAGTGGGAGGTCAAAGTCTAATGCGTTACCTGACTACGATCACCATGGGAAATCTGTCCAGAAGTTTTAGAGACTTGTCTGCAAATAGAAATGTGCAAGTGTTTCTGGAAAGATCAGGCATCTCTTTCTGGTAAACAGATAACAGCAGCAGGTCATCTGTCACTGCTGCCGGCCACCAACTCATTAAGAGATAGTAAATAAGAGCGACAACAGAACAGAGAACCGAGAGAGACAGACAAAAATGTAACAGGGCTGCAAAGCTCTTATCCATCCATCAGTTGGTCTCTATTGGACCTTTTTGCTCCATTCCTGATCCAAAACATGAACATACAGTATAATATTTATATACCTGAAAGAACATTGTTTCCACTCTGTTACATTCACATTGTTTCGGTGTTGAATGCTGCTGTGTTAAAGGTCAGTGTGAAAATGGCTAATAAAAGCCATAGCTATCAATATATTTTTTTCTCTTCCAAAAACTGACGACTATGATTTTTCTCCATAACAGGGTTGACGAGGTTAACAAGGGCATCACTGTCACAATGCTAAGGTGTTGTGGTTCGTCACCAGGGCATTGCTGTGCTAAGGTATTCTGAGTCACTGCTAAGTGAATACTTACTGAAGTCAAAAGTGTCCGTCCTGTAAGTGACTTCGATATTTGGTCCCTATATAGCTCAAGTCCCCTTTTATCATTAGTAGTAGTAAATTTGTTAATTTTTTCTCAACAAGTCAGACAATTTGAGGTGTCGTTCATGTCTGTAGCACAGATCATGTGGGATTAGTCATGACAATACTTGGGACTGGCAAGCCCTGCTAACAACATCGCAAGTTTTGTTTGGAACTCTAATTGGCATATACACTACCAGTCAAAAGTTTGAAAACACTTTTTCTTTGTTCATATTTTTTATTAATTTATGAATTATGGAAATTATGAATTTAGGAATTATGTTGTGACTAAAGAAAATTAGAAATAAGGTAAAATAGGATATATTCTAGCATATTCAATATAGTCACCCTTTGTCTATAATTTACACAAATTTTCTTGACATTTTCCATCACCCAGTTTCTTGAGGAATCATCCTGAGAAGATTTTAAGAGTTTTGAAGGAGTTCCCCTCTATCCTGCGCTCTTATTGGCTGCTTTTTTCTAAATTGAAATTAATATGTTGGTACAATTATATTTTTACTTTTTCAACGTTTAAATCAAATGTCTTCAATCTGACATTTCAGTTTCCAAACTTTTGGTACTGGTAGTGTATGTAAATTAATTTGTTGTCTACAGTCCAGGCTGTTAATCTTAATAAAATGTCTCTAAATAAGCAGTTTCATTTGTCACCAGAAAGGGCACATTCTACAGGGGCCAACAACACCTACTTCCTCAAGATCTGTTGTGATTAAAAACCCTTCAGACCTTATCAATATAGTGATTTGTTAAATCAGGTTGTGTTTCCAAAGGGCTGCCTTTGTGTAGAACCTTGATTTAAGATGTGTCACTGCTGATGTTAAAACAAGTGAAAAATCCCAGACTATCATAGACGTTTGGGGTGGGCTCTCATGACTTCTCAAGCAACCACCCAGAACATCAACTCAAAACTTTAACAGCTGCATAGCAACTCCCTGACAACAGTTTAGTGTTTCACAAGTGGAAGAAAGTCTGGGTTTGGAATGAAACAAGGGTGAGTAAAAGATGACTGATTTTTTTACTGATTGTTATTTTTAAGTGAACTACTTCTTGCCTAATGTAACTTGTAAGTTACTTTAGGAAACTCAAAACATTGTTAAGGGTTTGGATATGCAGTAAGATACCTAACACAAAGATTTTGTTTTAACAGTGATGTTTCAGATACCATTAATACAGCTAATATCCTTGGATTATGAAAGGCCCTTTTGGAAAAAAGAGACCCAACGTAATCACTCCCTGTATGAGCCCATCAGAGCGACCAAATATTCACGTGCTTCCCTTTGGTTTTAGGGAGCAAAAGGTAAGGGCTATTATTGGCTGGGGGATTGCTATGGCAACCACAGAGACAGGGAGCAAGTGGAGGGGCTGCTGCCTGTCCATTATCCATGTGCTGGAATGAAAGAGGAGTCAAGAGTCTTTGACAAACCCTGCAGAAGCCTGTTTCATCCTACGCAATGTGTTGTAAAGCATTTTTATTGGCTATTGACAAATATATGTATATATACATATACATACAGCTGCAAGATTGAACATTATAGATGCTCTTACAAACGGTCACTTGTGATATATTCACTCGACTTTCCTGGTAATCACTCCATGACCTTTAAGTCAATCTGGACTGTCTTAGATGGTCTTCTCTTGTTCCACCATCCAACCTGAGCAATTCAGTGATCAAAGTTCTCTCAGTTCAGGTCTACTGGGCAAAGAGGCACCATCCGGCCAGTCGAAATCTGAGTGATGTGTTCCCATGGAAACCCCAGGAACAGCTGCCTCCGATGATAAATAGAAAAAAACATATGGTGCAGTTTTCGTTGCTCAGATATCAAATTTGGAACTTCTGGGGCTTTTTTGATGCTGGAAACATTTATAGCGAATGAACAAAAGTGTATCTTGCTCTTTATGGTGGCGGCGTTCAGGGAATTGTGTATTTCTACACTTTGCATTTACATGAGCTCTCTGGAGTTTGCCGTGTGTACTTTTATGTCACCAAGTTGTGCATGATTTATTTAATGCAAATTTTGCTCTTATGAATAAGTCATTTCTGCGTGCACAGTTGACTGAACCCGAAAGAGCATATAGTCATAATTATTAGTGGTGTTGCTAAGGTTCTTTTGGACCAGTAAGCAGTCACTTCCTAACAACTGCATGAATTTATGATGAAAACCACTTATAACACTTTAGCAACCACATAGCAACGCCCTGGCAACACCCTAGATGTGGCTTGTATACAGGGCAGTGCCACTCACTATGGTTAAAGAGTTGTGTTAACACATTTAGACCTATTTTATTCAACTTAATTGTCTTAAACCTGTAATCCCTTCAGGAGATATGGGTGCTTTGTGACTGAGATAATCATGGAAATAATTATTCAACGCGGCTCGTTGTTTCGCTTAATCAGCCGCTGCGTTTCCGGATCGCAAACATTATGCGTCACGAGAGCGCGCAGATGGGATTAATGGGAAACCTCGCGGTTGCCATGGAGACGCCTGCTTTCAGCTTTTATTAGAAAGAGAGAAACAGTGAAATGCATTTTGGCATCCCTTTGAACACATCACTTCCATAAAATCTGGGAATAATCTCACCGCTGAAAAGGTTTCCGGGGTCTCCATTGTTTCCTAGCATTATAACATTTGTTTTTACTTGAGGGAAACGTTCTTGCAACCTAAAATTGTTAGATTTCACCTTAGTTGCTGTTGAACTGCTGCCTTAGAAGATGGCTATGATTGCTTTATATGCAGCATATATTATCCTTACAAGTGTACATTGCACATACAGTGTCTCATTCTTATGCCACTTATACAGACAATAGTGCATTATGTAGGTCTCCGTGATAATGCTGTAAATTGGCTGCAACATTGGAGACGTGCGAATCGGTCCTTAATGCAGAAGAGGCTTCTGGGATCTCATTGAACGGAGGCCAGTAAATGGGATTTATGTAGGGCTAAGACGTGTTGTAATTGGCTGGTTTGACGTCATATGTGCTATACGTGGAATCTTTCACAGCATCTGGCAAGAAGAGCGACAGGTGTTTTCTTCAGCCCCTTATCTAGAGCGAACTATTCAACGCCATACCGGCAGCAGGTCACGAACACACAACACAGAGGAAAAATACATTAACACCTGTGATATGTGAAGCATCTCCAGATGCAGTTTTTTCAGTTTGATTTGACTTGTTTGCTGCCCTGGATGGGCAAGATAACTTGACCAAACACCTGAGGAATATTTTTGCCCTTTGATGGAGTAGTTCACATGCAAACAAGTCACTCTCACGTTGTTCCATGATTTTATTTCTTCCGTTGAACACAAAGAACACAATCTTTGTCTTGAAGAGAGCTGAAGAAAAACTCAGGTTTAAACAACATGAGGATGAGTAAATGACAATAGATAATATCTGCTTCTAACCAACACTTTCATGCTTTTTACATAATAAAGAAATGTTTCTTATTGATGACAGAACTCATTGCAGAGCTCAGCCGCAGGAGGATGGACTACAGCATCAGCATGAAGTTTTGATTATCATCATAATCATCAGCTGATATTTTATCCTTCATGGAAACACTGAAACAGCTCGTGCCACACAGTGAGCGCTATGGGTGAAATAGATGTGAGTCCAGCCAACAGGAAACGTTCTCTCAATGTTCTCTCTCTAGTTATCAAACATTCTTGCAGTAACATTAGTAGAAAGTTTATTCCTAAAGTGTTAGTGGATCGTGTTAAAAACTTTAAAAAAATGTTTGAAAGGGCCAAGGAGGCCGTCCATGCAGCTAATAACACCAACATCTCTCCAAACCTGTCTGAGCTCCCAACCCAACCCCAACCCAAGTTGTTAGAAGAACGTTTTAAAAACATTACAGAATTAAAATGTTTACAGTATTATAACCAAGCAGTAACGTTAATACAGTGTCTAAACAATGGACGTTTTGAACACTCCTAAAACATTTAAAATAACTAACATTTTTATTACCAAATGGAAACAATAGGGAAACATTCTTACAACCTAAAATTGTTAGCTGGGTGATCGTTGGGGAGAAAATTATCTAGATGGCCTGTTATTGTGTTCAAAGACAAACTGGCTGTGTTGGAGTCTATGTAGCTGTTGTGTTCTATTATTTGGCTACAGAAAACACAAACACTAGATCTCATCACTGATGACCTAAGAAAGGATATTGATGGCTGTACTTTAAATAACCCATATAGAACGAAAGGACAAAAACAAGCTCTGTGGCTCAACAAGTTCGCATGAACTCGTGACAAAAACAGTTTATTGTAATACAGAAACGCAAATAGGGGTGAGCGTTTGATTTCAGCGGCTAATACCGGCCGCAATTTAGTGAAGAGAGAGAAAAACAAATGTAATTTCTCCGAAATTGCCCCTGAATAAAAATAGCCCATTGAAGTGTAAAGGTGTCCGTGAGGTAAACGTTCATTATTTTGTTGAAAGGACGTCTGGCAGAGTGCCTCACTAGACAGGAGATGTTTGTTTCCCATGTCATTATTTAGCTCTTATACAGAGGCTCATTTCTGCTCTGTCGGCCTATGATATGGCTGGGAGAAAGTGTGTGTGTGCGGTTGTTCTCGATTCTGAGAGATGATTAACACAACAAAGACGACTTTTGGTAGCAAGAGAGGCTTTTTGTGTGGTACTACAAGAGTTCTTGAAACCCATGATGACTTACCGTTAGGAAAGTAAGCCTAACTTTAGCTCTGTTATATGCATTCTGTTAGGATCCACCCTGTTACAACGTATTTCTTTCTTAAACGTTAACAAGTTCAAAAAGTTCTGCGTGACAGTCAGGAACAACATTTGTGTTACTGTATTACATTACATTTTCTCAAGTTTACAAGTACAGGGAGCGAACAAATAAAAGGACGAGACTTGAATAATGTACCGGTCCCATAACAGCCCATAATGTTCACTGGTCCCTCGAGCATCAGCAACAAATTTTCGGAGCTAAACAGAGACCGTCAATGCCTTAAGCCACAAGAGTATTTTTCATCTAGGAGAATCTGCACTGAGACCATAGCTGCTAATAACATCACATCACTGTGCACAAGGGTTTCACCTTAGAGCGCTTGAGGGAGAGCAATGGTCGGGTTGCTTCTCCTCGGTCTCTTATTTCCTGCCTGTTTCTCTCCAGTCTGACCGTTTGCTCCATAGATTTCTGACTGTCAATCATGTCAACCTCTCAGGTGGTTCTGCAGGCCTCACAATAAGAGAAGGCAACAGGCCTGACTCAACCTGCCTCCCCGGGGATCAGTTTGAAGTATTGTGGCTGTAATGCATGGGCTGAACGTTCAATGTGGTTTTTGTTCCATATTTTCTGTTGTAGATAAAAGCCGCAGTAACTGTGGAACGCATATAAAATGTACGAGTTCTTTATTTATGTCTAAATTTACTTTGTCCCTGTGTTGTCTGTCACTTTGTAGGAGGCGGCCCTGCTTCTTGTTGCCGTAGTGACGTTTGTGAACAAATGAATGATAAATTCATCATTTTGAAGCCACTTGTTAATGTTAAACTTTTTGCAAATACATAATGTTTTATCTGGCTTAGCTTATTAACATAACTTTATTATCTTTATTATCCATGTATATTTTATGTATATTAACTTCATTGTGCCATTGTGACCTGATACTTTATTATTTATATTTTTTATAGTTACTTTATCTGTCATTTCTTTGTTGAAAACTTTTCTGTAACTTTTTTCCCTTCACGTTGAATCTCTTATTGCTCTCCTCATGCGTTGACCGTAATCTCGCTTTGAAATCTCGCATCCGTTTTGAGGAACTTCGCGGCAGCTACAAGAAGATTAGCTTGATTTCACATTCTCTCTGTCTGCTGCATGAAATTGCTGCTGGTAGCTATTGATTTCCATTCCATTACAGAAACGCTGTGATTTCCTGCCAATGACCAATAACAGCTTGACATTTCATTGCACCCAACACAAAGAGAATATCTGTTTGATTGCTCTGCTCCTTGTAGTGTCTCCTCAAAGGGCAACATATGAAGACATGTAGTTGATCTTTCACACCTGTTTTTAATGTAAGTGCTGAGATGTTGTTTTGTCTTTTTCTCACCTGCCCTCTCTGGTTCTCTGTTCTCTGATGTTCTTCAAGGAGAAGCTCTCGTTTGTATTCATCCTCATGGAAAAAACAGCAAGCTTGAAACGGCATGAGGGTGAATAAAAATGACTGATTTTTCACTTTAGGGTGGTTGAATGTTTCTCGTCCATGCTTCGCTCTCTCTCTTGGGACAAAATGGTGCGGACATGCAGAAGATATCATTGAGAACATTCTGGAACGTTGTTATCAGATTGGGTCATTGAAGCTGCTTCCGGAGTCTCTGGGGATTTGAGTTGGAGTTTGAGATCACATTGAGGTTCATAGCAGAAGTCACAGTGTTCACCTGCTGACAATGGCCCATTTTAAACCTCTGACTGACAGCAACTGTCAGTCTATAACATACGACTATAGAAATGGCCATATATATACAGTTAAAGGTGAATGGGTAGTTGGCATGACCTACCAATGAGTGACAGGAATGCAGAGTAAATTCTATACTATTTATATATGTCAAATTTAAAATTTTGTGTTTGTTAGTTCTGCCCGTCTTGTCATTAGTAGTGTACCTCATACTTCTCCACAGTGTGCAGAGGTATGCAAGTACACAGTTTGACAGGCAAGTAGGACATCCTGTCAGTACGTTCGGGCCGAATGCAATGATTGGACGAACATTTAACAGTCCTGCACCTTTCTCAGAGGTATTAATATATTTTGACCACTTTACGTTGTAATTGCATTTAGAATGTGAAGAGAGTTTTAACCAGCATAACAAAAAAGTTCCTTGGCTACCTTAGTCATTGCATGTAAATGAACACAAATGGATCACTGTGTTTAAGAGGCTGACTGTTTACACAGTGGCTTGCTAGAAAGGCCAACTGAATATGCGGCACTAAGGTCATTTCATATCTTTACTGTAATCCAATGTGCCTAATGAAGTTTTATATCTTATATCTCTTCACCAGGTCTTGTTGCTTTCATCAGCTCTAATTGGCTGCGGGAAGGCAGTAAGTGTGAAGAAAATCTCTAGAGGACAGCAAGGGTCAAACAGTTACAGCGTTTTAAAACAATCTTTAACAATCTTTAATTTCATTGTATTATATTGACAGGTAGTGTTCGGAATGCATTTTCATTGTCTGGAAATGAGCAAAACAGAAAAAACATTTGAAATGACATGAGGGTGAGTAGATGTTGACAAAGTATGCGTTATACTGTCTTGTCTCCGAAAAAGATGAATGTATTTATATAGCACTATTTACAAAGAATAGTGTCCAAGAAGTTCCCCATAGAAATTAATGACTGATGTATGTTCAGATCAAAAGCTATAAATATTGTTTAAAATAGCCAAAATGATGGTGAGAATAAAAAATAGTAGATTTTCCAGATGTATTTGAAATCTCAGCTCAGAGTATATATACCAGTAATGGACATCACAAATACAGACGGTTCTGTTTGCTTCAGTGGAGCCGTCAGTACAGGCCAAAACCAGAGAGCCGGAGAGAGAAAGTTGTATGGACATCAGGCTGGCAGACACGTGACTTGTTATCTCTGCAGCGCTACACAGGCTAAAGTTTGTTGATGCATTCCTGCATTTTTCCACTTGTGGCCCTGTTTGCACAGTTTCGATTTAAAAAATGAAAACATTCGTGTGTTCTGTCGCGCTTGTTATTGGTCGTGTGTTCTCGCTAACCTCAGCCCTGAGTAAATCGATGTGGCAGTGTTGTATTTGCACTGCGAGGATGTATGTGCCTCGTGAAGATAAAGTTGCCGCAATTCTTCTCTCAAATATCATTTGACTAATTAGATTTCTTGAGATGAAAGTGCCTTTGTGTGCATCTGTGTGTGTGTCACTGTGTCCCTTGGCTCATTACATTACTATCATATGGCATCCTTATTATGAAAGCAAGAAAGGGGAAAAACTGCAGGGGAATATGAACCACAAGGGTGAAAATTATTCTCATGAAAATACTAATTATGGAACATAAATTAGAAACAATTGCCCTTTTATTTGGAAATGACGGGTGGTTTAAGTAGATGCATATGGATATTTTTCGTTTGATCATTTTATTTCATTTGCAATGTTTAATGAATCATTATGGGAATACTGTGATTTTCAGGGAATACATTTATTACCATGGTGATACAGAAAGAAAGCACAAATGCTTCCATTCTTATGCTTTTATTAACACATTGTCAAAGACCTCTTTTAGGCCATCCCATAATGCTCATTGCTCTTTAATGGATCATTAAAGGAAATAGGCAAATCTAGAACAGCACAAACGAGGTCACAAAAATTTGCATTGCATCTCCGCTGTGCAATTTTTCCGATTTGCAGGGCATTTTGAAATGCGTCTGAATGCAATTCGTAACGCAAGTATACAAATGCACATTGCTGACTACAAGGGTCACTATACCTATATTTATAACAATATTTACTTTAATAACCAAGACATTTGAAATGAACTCAACCATCCTACAAGTACACATTATATATACAGCCTTTAGCCAGGCGAATCTGAGAACTTCTGTGTCCATAACACCCAAGTCTTGACCTACACTTAGCATAAGAGTCCGACAACACCCGTAGTGCTGCTGACCCTGTTGTCTCCATTTACTGCAGGAACTAGCCGTTTAGCATTACCCTCCTGCTGTCTGAGATCTTACTCGTCTGTAAATATCCTGATTACGAAGCACATCACTATAAGTGCTGGCTAACGTCTTATCTGAAAGGTCAACCAGGCTCCCACAGACCTGCTGACATTATAGCACGTTCACCTAACCTCCGAACTCCATCAAGAAGAAAATGACTCGCATTGTACAGATTAGAAACCTTCTCTCCAACTCTGTCTGTCTGGAAGTGTGTGAGGGTTCATGTTTCTGAGTTTATATGCATAATGTTGTGCTTTATGTGTATTTGTGTGGGTTATTTTTCTGTGATAGTGTACAGTCTACAGACAGTGTACAGACCAAACTAGATTAAACCCAAGGTGATCTTCCAGCCGTAATGTGTTTGACCAAGATGGCCTATTAAGTACACCTCGACCCCATCAGCTTGTAGACTATTTACTTTTGCTGGTAAATATACTGTAACTGCACGAGCTGGCTGTGTTTAGGGATATTATAGCTTTCTAGTTGTTTCAAGACTGACTGCTTAGAATCTTAACCCTGGTTTGTGGAACACGGTAGCTGGTTCATTGCTTATCCAAGAAGGTCTGATAGTACTGGTCAATCATCTAAGCCAGTCTGGACCAGCTAGAAACCAACTACCAAATTAATTTGGTTTCAGCTGAATTTTTCAGCAGGATATGAACCATCTGTATTAGCCTTACCAGGTTTGTCCAGCTAAAAATCATATCAAACCTGTTACCATCTGAAGCGTGTTATTCTGGCTTTTTTAACAGGGTGGTGATAGCTTCATTGTTTAGAAAAACAGCAATCAAGTCATGTCTCATGCCAACTGCTTGCAATGAAATGATGTGTTGTAGAGCATCTGTGTTCATGCCGTCTATCTTCATTTCCAAACTGGCATCCATTGGAAGCATTTGTGAGTATGTCCATAATGGCGGGTGTCTCTCTATTACAATCAGAGTCACTGTGTGTGTGGGCATCATTACTGGTGCAGCATGGCAGGAAAGGTCAGTCTCGTTCGCCCCCTCAAATCAAATGCTCATTAATATGCAATATGGAAATACGAGAGCTCGCTCTCTCCAGCCAATGACGTAACGGCTTTGTCCACCCACCTGCCAGGATTGATTTCCAGAGTGGGATTTATGTCACAGGAAAAGGACAGAGGAAAATAAATTGATTTGTTTTTTGAATCCATCATTAGCACTGACTGCGCCATCAGTTTGCAAGTGCAGCAATGAAATATTAAAAAGTGGTAATTGTTTTTCAATGTGTTAGTATAGACCACGTAGAATATGTAATTGTTGTTTTCGAAAGCGTTAGAAATATATACACAATTACGTTCCGTTCGCATGAGAATTGCATATCATTCAAATATAAAAGTGAATTTTCATATGGTACTTCTGGTACTTGCTGATAAAAGCAAGGCACTTAGAAACTTTTAGCCATATCTGAATTTCCCTGAAAGCACAGCTGTTTCTGGAGAGAAGCCGCTGCCACTCTCACAGCTAATCATTTTATTGCTTCAACATATCATTTATGGCAAGGCACTGATGAATACACAAATGAATTGTGTTAACCGGAAAATGACTCAAATGGAAAGGTACATGCATTGCATTAAAAAATTAAATTACTTGTTTTTTGCTTTATGTCTCAGCCTGGATTTTCGATATTGGACTTGTCCCCTGCTCACATTAGTAGCTACAGTTGCATAAAACAGATTCCTTCCTTTAAGGAAACAGAGAGGCGGATACAAATCTAATCCTGTCTCTCTTTGTCTGTCTCTGGAGCCACAGTTGATGGTTTCTTTTTGTTCAGTTGTTTATTTTTCCAGTTATACCTTGGTTAACAGTCGTAGCAGTTTATTCGCAAACTATTTCACAACTTGTATAAGTTGTGAAACAACTGGTTATTCGTGTGCTCTACAGGATGTGGCTCACAAACTCATGCCGGATGTTTAGATGCATAAGTGCTGGTCTGAGAAGATCGAGGAAATTAATGCTTTTGTTTTGACTGGGAATGTTGCTGAAACAGTCGGGTGATTGATTGGAAGTCTCTTTGTATTTTTAAAGGGCATTCACTGACACTCATTATGTCTCATTAGCCAGCAAGTCTTTTTGTTTAGGGCTGTTTAAAAAACTTTTAATCAGATTAATCGCATATTCCAGATGATTAATCAGATTTAATGCATATATCAGTAGCGATTGAGAAAAGCCCCCAAGTTAAGACTGAAACGAGACCTGAAACACATTGTATTATTTTGTCAGACAATGAAAATTGGCTTAAGAAGTCAATATATTGTTTGTTTTTGTCCATAGTATTGAACAAAAGTCTATCACTGACCTACTGTCCAAAACAAGATTATCAGTGTGTCTGAAATAGAAACAGTCTTGAAATGCTACTACTAGTTGAACGGTTCCATTTTAAGCAATTTATATATGAGTCAAGGGGCAGAATTAATTACGCACAATTTAATCGCTATTATTATGTATTAAAATAATGCGTTTAATTGACAACCCTGCTTTTGATATGTGGCTCACTTACAAAGCGTGACTATTTCAAGCTGTTATGACTGCACTGTCCACTTGTCGCCTACAGTGACAGAACAACAGCTGAAAGAGACATAAATAGAAAGAGAGAGAGAGAGAGAGAGAGAGAGAGACAGCAAGCAGGGGGTGGTTCGGGTATAGTCTGCCGGAACAGGGCGAGTTTGTCTGCACGGTGATAATTTAGATGCAGACGCTCAACAGGGGACGTGCGCTGCCATTCATCTTCATTTTAATTGGGAACATTCTGTTTGCTGTTTCTCAGCATTAATAAACTTAAAGCCCTGAGCAGTTTTGGTTGAATCTAATTAATGGCCACAAACCAGGTGCATTTGTGTCTGTTTAAGGTAGAGAGAGAGAGACAGAGGGAAAGACAGGCAAATGAAGAGTAATTGTTAAAAACAAAGACAACTACATTTTGGTGAGTGGTTGTCTTTGCAAACCAAACCAAATGGTTTTTGTGACATTTAATTACTTCCACTAATGGCTATGTCTGAGGGGGTTGCTAGGGTGTTGCTAAGGTGTTCTGGGTTGTTGCTATGTGCTTGCCTACTGGCCCCAGCCCACTGTTATGTCTCTGTGATATTCTGGCCCTTGGATGTGATTATATTCCTCCTGCAATATGGGTCTATAGGACACAACTCTTCAAAAAGCTGTGCAATTTGACCAGTCACACAAATTGCATGCCTAAGTTTAATTCTAATTAAGTAACAATAAAAGCCGTAAAATGGAATATCTCGATTGGAATATGATGAGAATATCTCTGGAAAGGCTAGTTACGGTTTAATGAGGCCAGTCATCAGGTATTTACACAGAACATTGACTTGGACAATGACTTGGCAGGGCCCGTCATCTCCCTGCAGCCTCCTGGGCAGCTTTCCCAGTCGAATTATTGATATTTTACATGCAGGTAGGTGTTCAGAACGTCCTCTCCTGATTTTGTTTCCGCTCACCCCCTCCCTGTGACCAAGCCAAGGTAAAAAGACTCTTTCCAAACGTCAATGCCGGAGCTCTTCAGGAAGAAACCCCAGAGGAAGATAACAAACCTTCTCCACTCACTGTAGCTCTTTTCCTAAATTGCTTGTTAAGATCTTTTCCAAGTTTGGTGTACTAATATTGCAGTATATCTGTGTCTCTGTCTCCCCGCTAAATT
This sequence comes from Chromobotia macracanthus, assembly GCA_036877525.1. Lineage (NCBI taxonomy): Eukaryota > Metazoa > Chordata > Actinopteri > Cypriniformes > Botiidae > Chromobotia > Chromobotia macracanthus. The sequence goes on along the minus strand of JAZGTH010000033.1, from coordinate 4,093,126 downwards.
TTAATTGAAACACTTCTTCCTGTAGGTGTGTGTCTGTGTGTGTTTTGTGAGGCAGGCTGGATTTGGCAGCTTCTTATCAGCAAATGCAGTTTGTGGCAGAACGACACAGGCCGAGGAGGCCGTCCATGCAGCTAATAACACCAACATCTCTCCAAACCTGTCTGAGCTCCCAACCTTCTTGCAGTAACGTTAGAAGAATGTTTTTTAATGTTATATATCATATCAAAAACATTGTTCTTAAGTTGTTAGAAGAACGTTTTAAAAACATTACAGAATTAAAATGTTTACAGTCTTAAAACCAAAAAGTATCATTAATACAATGTTTAAAAAAAGACATTTTGAACATCAAAATAACATTTTTAACATTTCTGTTACTTAAAACGTTAGGGATATGTTCTTAAAACCTAAAATTGTTAGCTGGGATCCGTCAGCTTGTTTACAGTATGCCACACGTTTTATTAACATGAGGATGAACGTCAGTTTTTAGCGAGCTATTGTACTGAGATATGTTACATTTGGCTCAATAAAGCTTCGCTTAAACCAATTTTTATGAGATTGGATAGCTTCAGTCTAGCCCATGTGCCTGCGCGATCCTGCCGCAATAATAAAGCTCACACAAACAGATTAATAAGTCTTTTTAAATGTCACACAATATCTGTCTGACATTCCTAAAAAAAACTCATAAGTAACTCCGAGATTAATAAAACTTGATGCACAATTTCAAAATGACTTTTGAGAACTTGGCGTTTGCTCATTTACATTTTGGTATATTTAGACCTGTGGAGTGAAAATTAAAAAACAAAGCACAATGAGATCACATTTTATAATTAAGAAAGACTTTGTTTATGCACTTAAAGGCTGAGTTCACACCAAAATGAAAGTCTTGTCATTCATTCACAGTGATCTGTGATCCATACTGTTTTAGACCAAAATTTTAATTGTAATTTATCTCAAACAGAAAGGAGGTTACAGTATTTAGCAACTTACAGCTCAGACTTTTGCCTGGTTCTTGTGCTAAGCTATAACAGTGAGTGCAAGTTAAAGGCAGGTAGTCGATCTTTTCTAAAGCATTTTTTGTTATGCTGGTTGAAAGTCACTTCACATCCTGATAGCAATAAAGTACATTCATTATATATATATATATCTTCTGTGGAAGGGGCAGGACCATAAAATGCTTGTCCAATCATTGCATCCGGTCTGAATGCAACGATAGGATGTCCTTCTTGTCTGTCAAACTATGAGTTTTCATACCTCCTTCACTATTGGAGGAGACTTAGCTTTGGAAATAACTCTGAACAGAAGTCGGGATCTTATGCTTTCGAAGTTAGCTTGCTATTGCTAGCCTCTCTGAAATTGCCTACCATACCGTCAGTAATGACAGATTTTTGGATGAACTGACTTCTTCCTGTGGAGTTTTGACTATTATCACTTCTATCCTGTTCAAAGGAAATGGAGAGGGGCAGCGGAGTTTGTCGGAGAGAGAGGCGAGCGTGTCCAGCGAGGCGTCGCTCTGACAGAAGCAGTGAGACTGGTTGCCGCTCGACAGGAAGTTGACGTGCACTATGTGCCCAGCAGGGAGATTGTCAGCTCAACTAACAGACAATGACATGCAGCAGGGCCGCAGCATCACATATCCACACGCAATTCAGCACGCATTTCAGGCTGCTGTCGAGTAGTGCGTGTCATGACTGCGTGTGTATGCGTGATATGAAATGTAACTAAAATCCTCAAAGTGTCTACGCAGTTTAACAACTTAACCACATAATAACAGGGTTAACTCATCACCCTACCTGTCTGTCTCTCTGTCTGTATGGACAATCTGCATTTGTTTTATTAAGAAATGTACTTGCAAAATGATCAGTGTGTTCTTTAAAGGTTCTTAACAGCAAATGACCTAGACGCACCATTTTTGGTTCCCCAAAGAACCATTCAGTCAATGGTTCTTAAAAGAACCATTTCTGATATTTTATAGTCTAACAAACCTTTTTCCACTATAAAGAACAAGGTTCTATTGATGTTAAATGTTCTTTATGGAACCATACAGCCAAAAATGGTACTTCCAGGGCATTGTGAAGCGCCCTTGTTTTAAAAGTGTACCATATAGAAAATGTCACTGTAAATATTTAAAATCAGGGTCCTAGTTCATTTAATGGCGATTTACGAAGTCCGGATTCGTTTTAGGGAGCTAAGACAAGACAATTTTTTATATTTTTACCTTTATTTAACACAGTAAGAAACAGATATAATCGTTCTAGACTCAGAATACAGTAATATTTAATATGGTGTAAAAGTTTTTTTGTCTAATTATAAACAAAGCAGATGGACTGATCAGGTCTATTTAACTGGTTAAAATTTTAGTTTAACAGAAATGGTATACGAGTTCATCAATATGCACTAACCCCTCCAAAAATACTATAAAATGTATTACACTTACACAGCAATCAAATTGTGTGTATTATACATACACAACAAACAGACCATCAGAATATTTGCAAAACTACAGTACTGCATGTACCAAATGTATATATATTATACATACAAGTAACAGTATAACAAAGGTATAATTTAGGAAAATACAGAAAGATATTGGGCTAGGGCATGCAGCATTTTAACAATCAGATATAATTATACAATTATAATTTGCATTTCAGATTACTTCCATCTTCTGATATAGCAAGGTATAGCAAGGTGCAAAAGTCCAAGACCACACTGAATACAGGAAGTTACAGGCAAAAATGTTGTGACAAAATACAAATATTTAAGATTCACTACTTGTAGGTTGAATACTAAAACTATTCATGGTCATTTTCAAATGAAATATTAAATATTATGATGAAAATATCATTTGCAACATGTATTACAGTACAATAAAATGCAACCTTTTGCATTTTAACCTTTTGTATTAATCTGTTCTTTGCTTTTACAATAGAAAATACCCTCATGTGCTTTTAAAGTAATCAGTAGGGTCTAATATCTGGCCAAGACATCTCAACAATGCAATGTGTTTCACAAAGGAGAGACAAGTAAAGTTGCCTGGCAGCTATAGTGCAGCGTTCCTCGAAACCAAAACACACCACCCTGAATCTTCAGTCAGGTCTGCTGCATTCCTGCATCAGTCTGAAGTGTGATACGACAGCTTCCTCATACCTTCCAATTGACCTCCATTGACACAGGACAAGATCAATGGAATTTGTGATTGTTTTGCTACAATGGGGACAGTGTGTCACTCTGGCCTGTGGGAGGCACTGTGTGGCTGCAAAAATTTTTTCCCACATGACTTTTTGGATTATAGTTATGCCCAAACGGAATCTGCAGGCGTGCTTTGTACTGCTCTGATATGAGTGGAAATTTAGATGGAATAATATATTTTAAACATAGCCGGGTCCCTAATGAATCATCTAAATATTATTAATGAGCCACACAGGTAAGGTTTACAATGCATTTGCCTAAATTCGTTTACAAGCCCCTGGTTGCTAGTTTTATCAGATGAATCAAAATATTGAATATTATGACCTGTGACATCGTGTGTTGAGCGTTCATTTATCACATCATCCACAGATTAAAACAGATAAATCAAAAGAGAAAGAAAGGAAGAGGCATGGCACAAGGAAAGACAGCAGGGCATTCTTCGCGTATTCCACATACGCAGGTGTGTTCACACTGCAAAATCGAAACGAGATCTCCGCTTATTCATCCCGAAAGGATCAGCGTTTCATGGGTGCTTCACGGGCCACTTTACAGTACTCCATACTCCTGCAGAGACTTGATGAGTACAGTGTCTTTCACATCGTTAAAAACCATCCGGATGTTATTGGTGTCCGTGGCACAGGTGAAGTGAGAGTAGATGTTTTTACACTCCTTCTTCTCGACATTGACTGCCTTCTCATTATACATCTCGGAGATGAACTTCTTGGCATCCTGCGGGTCCCGACGTTTGCCTGAGGGTGGCACCAAACCACAGAGGAGGGGGTTAGTACAAGCTTGGAAAGTGAGAGTGATTGAACTGGGGAGGAGCACATGCAAATTAAGATGGTGGGAACAATTACATTAGCTGAGATACTCCGATAAACATAATCACTATCGTCAGCAGTTTTCACTTGGAAATTATTATTTAATTAACTAGAGGGCCTTCAGTGTTGTAGCAGTTTACAATGTCTTATGAAAGAAAACGGTTAACCTAAAATTAATGTCATTTTAAACTCACTTTCGTGTCATTCCAATTCCTTAACATTTAGTTTTTCAAAAACATTAGAAACTAGGAGATTAGGCCCATGGACCATTTTTATGTTGATGTTGTCATATAGTTTTAGAATGACTTGAGAATGGTTAAATGATGACAGTTTTTTATTCTATTCCATTATTCTATTCTATACTGAATTTTCTATTTTCTGTTTCCAGGGTTGTAACTCCAGACTGATGGTTTCCTGACTTGGAAACGGTAGACAACCCCTGTTATATTTACCTGAATCTCCTCTGTGCAGACAAAAAAAAGCATTTTTTTAAATCCAGGGCTGCATTGCTAAATCTCAGTTATTGAATTACCCCTTTCAGAGGGAAAGTCTGTTTGCCACCCTTCCACCTGTAAATGCACAGAATTGGCTGTTTTATGGTTGCCATTGGTAACAGGGGTAGAGAGAGAGAGAGAGAGAGAGAGAGAGAGAGAGAGAGAAAAAAAAAAAAAAAAAAAAAAAAAAAAAAAAAGAGAGAGAGAGAGAGAGAGTGAAACTGGGGCCATTTTCAGAAACGGTGCTTCCATATCAGTGTTACGAGATAAACACCTGTCCAACACTACCTACTTTGAAGCAAAGCCTTTTGCATGTGATTTCTAAAGATAGAAACACTGGCACCTTCTCTGTTTCCTAGAATGCCTGACATTCCCATTCTATAATATTCCACAAAGGACATTGTAAGAAAATACACTGGGGCCAATATATCAAGTTGGTGCACAAACCCTTCCGACCATACCTTGGAAATCTGGGAAGTACGGTTGTAAGTCTGATGTCTGGATCTTTTCCTCCAGGATGTCCATTTTGTTCAGGAAAAGGATGATGGAGGAACTGGCGAACCATGGCGAGTGGATTGTGGTGTAGAAAAGCGACAGACTCTCCTTCATGCGGTTCTGCCGCCAGACAGAGTAAGAGATTACAGCACAAGATACTTAAATGAGAGACAGCTGGGGCGGTGGAGATCAGACTTATCAGTGTGAGAGCAAGACATGTTTTAGGGCAGATGCAATTCAACACAAACATTATATTGTGTCATTGTGACATTATTTTCAGAATAACACCTACACGCATCAGTTGCGTAGCATAGTGCTTACAATATTCTCATTACTGTAGGTAAAAAATAATATTTCTAGTATATTTGTAATTAAGCCGTGCTGCCCAATATGGCAGTTGTCATGGTCCTATACTGACACCTAGTGTTGTGGATGCTACAATCAATTTATGCAGAAGCAACAGGGTCAGACAACGGGTTTACAGGGTTAAAATGAGTAGTATTCATAGGATTTTGTGAGGTAAACTGCTCCATGTAGATACAGTAAAACATCTTTCATCTCTTCCAAGACAGAGTCTTCATCTCTTGTAAGTATGCATGATTTTAAATAGGACTCCTATTCATTTGTAATGACGAAAACTAATGAGCGCACCTTTAAATTGGACAGTACATTTGTACTGCTTTCATCATGCTAGTATTTGTTCTACTGAATTGAATGTAGTGTATTACAGACTCACCTCTTTGTTATTCTCTTCCAGGACCTGGTCGTACTCGCTGAGGGAGGCTAAAAATATGAGCGACGTCACATTCTCAAAGCAATGGATCCATTTTCTCCTTTCTGACTTCTGCCCGCCGACATCAACAATCCTTTAGGAAAAAGAGTAACAGGATTGAAATTAAACATCATTCTTTCTCTAACTTTTGGTTTAAACCTGAAACAATTGGCACTTATTGACACAAATCAAACCTGTCCACTGTCTCAAGAAACTAGATTACATCTGACAGCTGACTCACATATCGCTGGGCTTTATTGTTTTCCTCCTAGAGTACAGTTACATTTTTAGAGTTACATTTTGAGCGGTGCTTGCCCCTGTAAAACATGCTGCTATGATGCTGTGTGGTTTCCAGGGTGTTGCTATGCTGTTACTAAGCTCCCAGTGGGGTTGGGTGTGCGTTTTTTGGGGGTTGGGGGGGTTTTAAAGGGGGTTACTAGGTACTAGCCCCAGTCAAACTTGCCAACCCCCAACCTGTATGACAATCTTTCTTAGATGTGGTGTCGGTTCACTATATCTAGTTTGTCTAATATCATAGGTTTGATCGCTGAATCTTTTAGATAACTTGTTTCCTTGACTGTTCTTTTCCTTTTAGGGCATCTAGCAGACGTTGGCTCTTCAGTTAATTACACGAACAAACAAACTGAACACATCAGATGCTAAGGACATAAACGTCAGGTGACAGTTCCTACTTCCTGTGGATGATATGTTGTATGTTTACACTTGATGAAACCTCATCTCTGATTACACATCAGTGTAATTTTCACAGTAACATACTGTAAACTCCTGTGACCTCCATCTGAACCATAGCTGGTAGCGTGCTAGTTACTGTACCTGAGGGTGATCTTTTCCACGCTAAACGAATAGTCGTTGATGCCTGTGGTGGGAAAACGGACTCTGAGCACATCCTGGGCTGTAGGGACGTAGTTTGTTGCCGCAATACGATCTAAATGTGTCATATAGCTAAAGAAACATTAAGAACATGTATTAAGTCACGTCATCCTAAAGGGACAGTTCACCTAAAAAGTCAACATTTAGTAATCATTTACTCGCCCACGTCGTTTTAAACACATTTGACTTTCTTCCATGTGACACACAAGATAAATTCTCAGACCATTTCTAACACGAATATACCGCGTGGCTATACCCTGTTTACAACACAATTTACTGAACTACAGAATTAGGTAAACTATTTAACAGAATGCTATACAAAGCAATACAATCTTTATTGACTTCCACACGTGTCTATGACTTTCAGACAGTGTTGTTATAAAACAGCAGCCTAAACTTTAAACATTCCATAAAGTTTTAACAACGTTCCTTTAACGTAACATTTTAAAACTTTGTGTGATGAAACGGATGTGCAGAGTTTTGAAGTTCCACAATGTTTGCTTTGTGTTTTATTGGTGTTTGTTATATGTGCCAGCTTAATTAAATTTCCTGTGTGTTTGTGTTTCTTATCGTGGCAGGACTTTTTGAAAACGTGACCGAGAAGGCGTGTTGAGACAAAGAGACGGAGATCAGAGGGTGTCACTGCCGGTGATGAGTAACAAGAACTTTGTAACAAGAACAAAACTGTAATACAAAACTTTAAACAGATTTAAGGTATGCTAACCTAAAATTCCTCACATAGAAAATGAACACAAGATAACATTATTTATCTCGATCTAGGAACTGTAAATATCTTTAAGAATGAAAGACAACATCAACAGAAGAGAACAGAAAATGCATCAAAACTGCAACAGAGGTCAAACGTTTCACTGCAACACTGACATGTGTCTCTTAACACATAGCTGCATTGCCCTCCTATGGTTCTGTTTGGATCTGCACAAACTGTTTCATGATTTTCACAAAAGTATACACGTTATAACTGTTAGAATATGGATAATATATCCACATTGATAATATAGAAATTCTCAATATTTAAAATTATATATTTATGTATTATCACAAATTAACATTTTAATATATTATAAACATACATCCTAATATAATTCAAATTAAATATTAGATATAATATATCATTATAGGTAATAAATTAATAGGGTGTTAATTAATATGATGTGTGTTGTTAGGCAAAATGTATATACACACATTTACAATATAGCACAGCCCCCAGTGTCACAATACTAAGAGGAGAAGAGATAATAGGTGTGTGTTATTGTAAATAAACCATTCAGGCTATTGACTAAACAGCATCAAGCATCAAACTATCATCTTAATTATTTGCAATAATGATCTGTAATGACTGCACATTATCCTTTACATGTTAAACATACTTACTATTCTGTAGAGTCCAGTAGCTGGTACTCTCTACGGCGACTGTAACAAACTTTGACACCTGCGTCAGCCCATAGTCGACGAATAGCGTCGACATACGTTCGGTTTAAATTCGTCACCTGATTTATTACCACTTCCTGAAACTGTTGACTGTATACCTGAAGATATAAAAGGGAACATTTGAGGTTGGTTTATAAAAACATGTGATTATTTTCCTATAATCCTGGTCTATCAGAAAGGGGAAGTGCCACAGCTATTGTATTCAAACAGTTCAGGGGTGGCTTAATGTACATAACGTATCAATTATTAACAACGGTCACATTTTACATCTTCTGATAGTCTAAAGAGTCACTCGCAGGTCTCTATGATGTTCTGGTCCTTCTAAATCTGTTCAGAAAATCCGAAAAATTCATTAAAAGATCATAATAAAGTGAATTATTAAGAATGCTTCACATGGCTCTATAGTTTGAGAAACAGCTATATTATGTATCATTTTGAGTCTGGCATTAACCTTTTCAGATATTCACAACGATATTTGGATGGAGTTATTAGGAACAGTAGGTTTTGAGCCTCTTGTAAATTGTATTACACTTGAGGTCGATGAGCAACTACAACTGTATGGGATTAAAAACACAATGATGTTTGACACTTGGGCTGGTCACCTCATTCTGTGGGTTGGCATAAGGAATCTTCAGGGTGGTCATGGCCCCGGTCAGTGCCTTCATAGCTGTGAAGATATTCTGGAAAACCAATTTGGCATACGCACGTCTGTCGTCTTCCGAGAAACCGTTTCCGTGAATAATCCTCATTTGTTTAATGAAAGTCGTCTTTCCACTTTCTCCGGTGCCTAAATTTAACAAGATAAAATAAATCGTAAATTAACGCTGCAATCTGTACCTTTCGCCTCTCTAGCGCCATCTCTGTTTGAAACAAAGTTCCAGGTTAATTTTTGTAACATACCTTTCCCTTATGTATGTTACAGTCAAATCAAGCCAAACATTTCATTTGACATTTCTTGGGAAATCAGACCCGACAGCTCAAATAATAAATCATTATTATAAACTTGCCGTATGAAACCGGGTAAGGTTAGCAGATCGCGTCGATCACTGATCTGTCACATACTTGCTTAATAACTGATTTTTCTTCGTGAAATGTTACACATTGCCGCTTTAAAGAGAAAAGAGGCAGGCCAGGACTATTACACACTATTTTGCCCAAACATTGTGTTTATCAATTAAAACCAAGTCAAAGCATGACAAAACTGAGAGAAGGCATGCAGAAGAAATGATGGACTCCTAAACTGACCCTTCATCTACAAAGTCACGTTTTTCTCCCACACTCTGGAATGTTATCTGTCCTGTTAACAGAGACCACAAAAAGCAAAAGATCTGTAATCATGGGTAGACTGACTGCGGAGCAGAAAAGCATGTCGCCTAGCTTGTTTGGATACTTTGACGTTCAAGATGCCATCCGGCCTGGGAGATGAATTTCTCGTCTTCCCATACGTTTACGCTGATACTCCATGTTTTCTAAAAGTACCTTTGTTTTGTTTCCAAACAACCTCAGCTGTGATTTAACTAGATACGCGTTCACAAGTTGTTGGTGGTGATCCATGGCCGTTTTATCACTGCTTTTCAGAGGGCAAATATTTGACAGGCAAACAACAAACTTCCAGGAACAAAATTCCAGTGTTTTCCTTATCGGGCTACGTAACGTGAATGCAAAACGCGTGAAATGCACTGAAGTCCATCCGTTGTTTGGTCAAATGGTCACAAAACGTCAGAGAGTCATTCTACGCTGGCCCGTCCTCATCTGGCTGTCAGGAATGAGACATCATATCACAAGCTTTAATAGATTAAACATTATACACACCAACTGGCCATCCACAGAGGCGTTATGGGCAATATTTAGGAGTTATTTCATTATTATTGAGCTATTTCAACACATTGCAAACTGTGTCCTGCAGTGTGACGAGCTGCAGTTTCTGAGCCGCAGGCCTGCGCGATCATTACGCATGCGGCTGCCGTGACGTCACGCCGAGAGACTGCGCATTAGTTACGCAGGCAAAATGAAGTCGTCCGGCTGCTTAACTATTATCAGCTAATACTTACCAATAATTTGCTGCAGAATTAAAGCTGTATTTGTTGCCTCCCCTACCTAACGTTTAAGATGCAAAGCGCGTTATAATAACAAAACGCATGGGTTTCGTACGTCAGATAAGGACCGGGTAAATCTGCCATACGCGTCTGCAAAGCGGTCATCCCCCTTGAATGCTCGATGCTTATTATTGTGCTTGAAAAGGTAAAAATGTCACCTAATAAGAGCACTTTGATTTCCCTGCGCTCTCTCTTCTTCTGCTCCGCCAGGACGCGTTTGATTTCGTTGTGCACTACGATGGCGCTCCGCTCCTCATCGGACAAGCAACAGGTACAATTTGTGTAGCACCATCTCCAGCAGCCCCCCATGTCCCCTGTAGGACAAAAAACCCATTAAGCATACTATACACGTCTTTTTATTACTACGGACTACATGGTGACTGAAGTTTCGGGGCATGCATTGCATCGCGTAATGTTTTGACGCCACCCAGAAACAATTCTTGCGTACTTTCATACGGACAAACATGTTTCCCAATCTCTGGCTTCCCTTAAGGGTTACTAAACGAAGCCCGACACCACTTTAAAGTGCGCAAAAAACATCGATGCACACTTTAAAGACAGAGAAACTTGCAATGAAGTTTGAGAAGACGTGTTACCTGCGCTTGTTGTCACACCTGTACGATTACGAAACGCGATCCATCTTTTAATAAGCTGTACCGACTTCTTTCTGTCACGGTTTTCCCAAGTTTCCCAAACGGATCCAGGATCACATCGTTTTCCAGACTTCAGACAGATCCACTTGCCATTCAGGACCGTCTCCGCTAAGCGAAACCGCACGTACGGGCTGCGTCTCCAAACCTAGTACGCTTCCTACCTAGACAGCAATCGGGCCAGGCTCAAGACGTTTAAACAACATATAGGTTTAGTGTAACAACTAACCAAACTCAAAAGCCTTGAAATGCGTTTGTAAAGGTGAGATGTGACCCGACGCAAACACGATAGTACATAAAGCAGCAAATACAAAACTGGGCAGGTTGCATGTAAATGAGACACGCCCCCTGTGGGCGTGTTCTGAGTCAGCACTTCCAAGACTGCATTTTTTTGCACAATAAATCTCACAAAATACTGTCTAGGTAGACAGCTCACTAGGTTTGGAGACGCATTCATTGCTTATCAGTGGAAAGTCTCTCATAGCACAGTAGATTTGACAGATTTGACTGGCTTGAACATTTTACTTTATAGGTTCCTTTGATACCCTTTGAGAAGTACTAACATATAACCTAACATATAATATAAAAGGGCTACCATATAACCTTTAAAATCCTTAAAATGTTTATTGAGAATGAATATGAAGCGTGCTTTTAAAGCACAGTTACTCCATTAGCCACACTTGTCACAATGGCCTAGGTAGATAAGAATAGGCTATGAGCTCTTGTAAGTATTCACTTGAAGAATAACCTGCAATTAAAGGAGGACATGTTTAAGAAGTCAAAAGTGGTGGTAACTTTTGAATAGCAGTGCAGGTATTGGACACTCCTCTTTCTCGTGGCCTCTGTGGATGTCAATCTTTTGTTTTCTCGGGCAGGCAGAACCAGTTCATCAAGTCCTTCATGAGTAAGTCACAGATATAGAGATCACCTGTGCTCCACATATCACCATGGAAACCAGGTAAGAAAAGTAAGCCAAAGTCCTAAAGAGATATCATCCTAAATACGTAGAATTTGTTTCTCAATGATCGCATTTTACAGTAAGAGGAGCCGTCAACGTGGAGAGCAGTTTCAAGATGACGGGAGTGAACAAATAAAGAAAACTGCAGTTTTTAAAAAGCACGGAGAGAAGTACAGGGAATTCCCAAGGGAAGAATTCCCACCTTTTGCAGTCATACACTTGTTGGCAAATCTCACCTATTATCAGCTGTCTGGCTTTGTTGTTTGCTGAAATAACCACATGGTGCCATCAAAGAGCTAAGAATATAATCTAAAATCTGTGTTTTTGTAGATTATTAAATTAAACTAGTTTATACATATATATGTGATTATACATACCCACAAAACACACACACACATATATATATATACATGCATTTATGTATGTACATATATACATGTGCATATATATATGTGTGTGTGTGTGTGTGTGTACATACAGACACGCTCTCATGGTTTATAAGTCATCCATCATGCTCCATTTCTAGCAAAAACAAACAAAACTGTGATGGGCAACTGTCTCACACGGATGTGAAGTGAAGAACTTACACTTGACCCAACAAGTGCTTAAAGGACATTGAAGGACAACTATCGTGTCCAGTCAAGCACAGCAAGTATAATCAGAGCAGTTTACAGTAAATGTAGATGCTTGGTGCCCCACAGGAAGTAAAATGAGAAATATTTAGTTCATTTTCAAGTGATTTTTTTGGTGTACAGTAGGTTGACATTGTGAGGGCTGTAGTTGTAGTGACTTGGAACTGGTGCTCGCTCCAAATTTGCTGCTTCATGGCAAAACTTGTAATCTGTTGCACATGAAAAACAATAAAGATTCATATCCAGGCACATAAGAAAGCTTTCTTACTATTAAAATGCTTTAGATTTATTGAATTGCTTCAAATTTAATGTCGTGTATGACCTCTGGATTGTCATAAGCATGTGATTAGCATTAGATTAATATTTGTAAGAATGTTTATGACTTTCTATTGCATTTGTCCATGTAATTATTTCCTGTAGAAAATGCATGGATTCTCTGTCTTTTTATGGACTCAATGGTCATGAGATGTCGTTGGATGGAGCATGCTAACCACTTTGTTAGAACAAGACTTCACTGTGTCTTTATTACCCAGTGGAACAGTTAATATTCTGTTATGTATAAGGTTCCCAGAAAACCTTGAGTTTGTATTTAAGCGATAAATAGTTTGAAAACATCTTTTATCGTCTAGTGTCACATTTATTGCTAGAATTTATGTTAGATTCTTTGACACATAAGTGCTTACAAAGAGCCTAAACTTATAGTAGCAAGTTAACCGGAAGTCCACAATTTACAGAACAATTTATTTTACTAGTTACTGTATTTTAGTAGTTAGTTATTTTTACCCTGTTCCACTTTGTCTACAAAATGATCAGGACTAATAATATAGTGTTATTTTTGAACAGACAGAAATACAAAATATGCACATTTTTTGTTATTTGTAAATGTTTTTTGTAAAGCGGAGACCGCCACAACATTATTTAAATAACTTTATTCACAGCAATTTATTATTAGTGTATCATGTATTTACATTTATGCATTTATATTTATGCATATGTTTCAATTTACTTTCAGTGAGAAATATGAGTAATGTCATATGAGGAGAAGGTCGATTTAACCTAATTACAACCTAATTCTAGACTTTCTGACTATTTAATGTGTGTGTTGACATAACATTCTTTGTATGATCAAATTTGTGTAAAAAAAGTAATCAAAGATTAATAAAAAATATAACGAAAGAAAGGGTTGCATAGGCGAGGCGCAAGGAAAACAACCAACCGCTGGATTTCCTTTGCATAATCCTCATAGTCTGACTGCAAAACCAAAGCGAGGTTGAAGCGAGATCTGCGCTTATTCATCCTGAAAGGATCAGCACTTCACAAATGTTTCTTGAGTCACTTTACAGTATTCCATACATCTTCAGAGTATCCTTGAGTACCGTTGTCTTCACATCACTGAAAACCTTCCGGATGTTATTGGTGTCCGTAGCACAGGTGAAGTGTGTGTAGATGTTCTCCTCACTACTGACCTGCTGTTTGTATTTCTCGCAGATGTACGTCTTGGCATCTTCTAAGTCCTTCCGCTTTCCTGAAGGTGGCCCCAAACCATAGAGAAGGGGAGAGGTTAGAAGGTATGAGCTGAACTAGGAGGAGCACATGTAACATATATTTGTTAAATTAGAAAATAGCTAGGAAATAGTACAGCGTAATGTAATGCTGTTTAATGTTATATATTTAATGTATTTAATGGAAAATATAGTGTTACCACCTTTAATTACGTTTATTACATATGTTTTTATGCTTCTAGGTTACATATTACATTAGACAAGCACGTTTGTATTATATTTTCTTCACTGTGTAGACAGCATATTGTATAATTCAATTCTACAGTGCTATATCTGATTGAAATCTGTTTCTGGGTGATTTCTGAAGAAACACTTGAAACTTCTCTGCCAGCTTTATTTCCTGGAAAGTCTAATATTACCATCTTATTAATATTCCATGCAGGGAAATGAGAGAAAAACAGACTGGGACAATTTATCAACCCTGGTGCACAAACCCTTCCATCCATTACCTTGGAAATCTGGGAAGTACGGTTGTATGTCTGATGTCTGTATCTTTTCCTCTAGGATGTCTGTCTTGTTTAGGAAAAGGATGACGGAGGAATTGGTGAACCATGGCGAGTGGATTGTGGTGTAGAAGAGCGACAGACTCTCCTTCATGCGGTTCTGCAGCCAGAAAAAGTTTACGGCAGAGGTTTATAAAACGAGAGACAGTTGGTGCAAGACAGAATTTTGTACACAGCTTTGTCTGTTTCTGTCTACTTGACATTTGTCCTGTGACATTTGTCTTGACATTTGTCTTGACAAATGTCTTGACATTTTGTACTGTATGTATGTACATTATGATAACCCATAATCCTCTGCATTTAGCCAATCCAGATGCACCCATAGAGCAATTGGGGGTAAGGTGCTTTGCTCAAGGGCACCTCAACTGTTTCCTGACAACACTGGGAATCAATCCGGTGACCTCCTGGTTACTAGTCAAACTCTCTAACCAGTAAGCCACAACTGCCCAAAAAGTCATATGATAGTATTTGTTCTACTGAATTGAATGTAGTGTATTACAGACTCACCTCTTTGTTATTCTCCTCCAGTAGCTGGTCGTACTCACTGAGGGAGGCTAAAAATATGAGCGACGTCACATTCTCAAAGCAATGGATCCATTTTCTTCTTTCTGACTTCTGCCCGCCGACATCAACAATCCTTTGACAACAATGAAGTTATTTCGAGTTAAATTAAGTTCAGTCATTCCTTCTTCTAGTTAAAGCTCCTAGCATGCTAGTTCTTGTAACTTTTTGACCGTACTAATTGACAGAGTCTATAAATGACTTCAACTTCCTTTCTGTCATATATCAAACCTGTGTACTGTCTACTGTCTACACAATTGACTCACATCTCCTTACTGGGTTTTATTGTGATCTCATGTTGTTGCTATGCAGTTGCTAAGGCGCTTTGAATAGCTTTAAGCACATTACTATCCGTCCATTTTTATTAGGTTTTCTGTTTAAGGGAATTAGGAAAAGCGTGATGCTAAAACTGAATGATGAAGACATAAATGGCAGGTGACACTTCCTGCTTGGATAATATGTTCCAAAATTAAACTGCTGCGACCCCCATCTGAACAACAGCTGCTAGCATGCAAGTTACTGTACCTGATGGTGAACTTTTCCACAATAAAGGAATAGTCGTTGATGCCTGTGGTGGGGAATCGGATTCTGAGCACATCTTGGTCTGTAGGAATGTAGTCTGCGGCCGCAATACGATGTAAATTCGTCATGTAGCTGAGAAAACACAAGTCATGTCACATTAAAGGGATAGTTCTCCCATCTTTTTCAAGTATCTTTTTCCATAGGACAAATTTTTGGTCTGCTCCTTACACGCGTCCTGACTGTACAGTATCTTGTATGTATTAAACATACTTACTATTCTGTAGAGTCCAGCAGCTGGAACTCTCGACGGCGACTGTAACACAATTTGATACCACTGTCAGCCCAAAGTCGCCGAATAGCTTGAACATACATTGGACTTAAATGTGTCATCTCATTTATGTCCACTTCCTGAAACTGATGATCGTATATCTAAAGATATAGAAAGGAACATCTGAGGTCAGTTTACGAAAACTTATATTTGGATTATTTTCTTATAATCCTGGTCTGTCTGAAAGGGGAACTGCTTGAGCTATTTTCTGTGAATTATTTAAAAACGTAAAGACTTTATTGGTCCCAGTAAATCATCAAAACTGGCATTTTGAGGTATTGGTTTGACGCAATTGGTAAAATGTAAAGAAACGTGATCATTTTTCAGCAGTTCACATGACGTTAAAGCACATGAAATCCAAATATCTGACTTACTCTGGTATAACAACACATCTTCATTTATTTATTGCAGAATTTGTCCCTATATGAGTCTTTGGGTTGCTGTACGGTTTGAAAAACAGCTACATTATATCATTTTGATCTGCATGACAGCACCCTGTCAGATACCTCCGAGGATATTAGGATGGCGTTATTAAAACAGACGTTTTGTTTGAGCATTTTGTTTGAGACGTTGCAAGAGGATTGAGCAGTTTCAACAAGTAAACTGAATGGGATTGAAACACAATGATGTCTGGCACTTGGGCTGGTCACCTCATTCTGTGGGTTGGCATAAGGAATCTTCAGGGTGGTCATGGCCCCGGTCAGTGCCTTCATAGCTGTGAAGATATTCTGGAAAACCTGCTTTGCATACACACGCCTGTCTTCAACCGAGAAACCCTTTCCGTGAATGAGTCTCATCTGTTTAATAAAAGTCGTCTTTCCACTTTCCCCAGTGCCTAAAAGAAAGTCAGACATGCATGACCAAACTGAGCAAAGGCATGCAGGCAAAGCATAATGGTGCATCTCTAAACCTCTCTAAAATGTTATAGAAACTTATGCAAAACGTAAAGGTCCTATCAAAACTTATTGTTTGACAGAGCTGGTCAAAACAGGGTAGAAAATAGCTTGTTACTTCATGATCATGATGCTTTTATGTGACAGTCTTGCTAACATCATAAGTAAGACCTTCACGAGTCTCACCTAATAAAAGTAATTTGACTTCTGCGCGTTCTCGCTTCCTCTGCCGCGCGAGGACGCGCTCGATTTCGTCGTGCACGGCGATGGCTCTCAGCTCGTCTTCCGACAACATAAATTTGCACTTACAGCATCGTCTCCAGACCCCCATTTTGATGTTGCTTTAAAGTCCTGCGTGCAACCCAAACATACATCACAAGATGTGACTTTTTTAAGTGCGCAAGCCATTTATTCGCATTGCACAAATGACAACGTAACAAAAATCACTCACCTGCATTCGTCGTCACATATGCATAGTGAGTATAAGGATAAATGTTTCAGAAGATTAACCAGCTCCTTCGTTTAAGACTTTTATAATAATTAAGTTTTTTAATAATCCAGGCGCTTTTGGAAAGCTTGCGTCGCTTTCCCGTCTCGGCGGTTCTCTGCTATGCGCATGCGCACAGGTATGGGATTTGTCACAAAACCTGTTAAGCTTTCTACGTAGGGAGCAATTGTTGGGCACGCACAATACTTGCGTTACAATACTAGTAGAGGCCAAGGCTCATCGCGTTTCCTGATAGTCATCACTTAAGATTCAGGTACTACCGGTTTATAAAGCACTAAAGAGATTTTATTTGGGTTTTTTTTAATAATTGGTAGGCTATTTTACAGTAAGAGGAAATGTAAACCTAGTTTTTAAATGAGTAACAATTGGCAATTAATCTGAAATTGTACAGAGATTGGCAAAGTTGGCAAACCTCACCTTTTGTCACTTTTGTCTAGCTTTGCTATTCCTTGAAATAACCACATGGTGCCATCAAAGAACTAAGAATATACTTGTGTACTTGCATCTGGGCATTATTTTTATAGTGTGTTTAATAAATATGTATATATACAATACTATACATGTCAGCAACATAATGGTAGCAGATACTGAAGTGGATTCATAGTTTTTGGACAAATTTCACATTTAATGTCAAAAATTAATTGTGTTAAATGCGAAATACCAGAAAAATTATCAGAAAGTCAACAGAAAAATTAGAAAAATTAGAAAAATCTGCATGCTTGCAATATGGCCAATCAGTTTAGTTTCTGTGATTATTTTAGTTTTTGTTTCAATGAACGGCAATATTCTTAGTTTTTGTGTTAGTATGTAATTACACTGAAGCACAGATCATTGAAGTAAAGAATATTTACATTATTTCCCGGTGGACATTTTTAGTGTACAGTAGATTGCTAAGTGAAGCATAATTGTAACATCTGTTGAGGGGTTTAGTTGTGACATGAAATTGGCACTTGTTCCAAAAGGTTATATTTGACCTTTCTTTTTTGTATCATTCTCTGTGAAAAATGTTAAAACATTATGTACATAAGTACATTATTTAATCCTTTTGCAAGTAAAAAAAATTAGAAATTTTAACATGTCCATTTCTTTTGTTTGTAACAGTGATCTTTGCAGCTGAGCGGAACTGAAGTGGCTTCCTGGTTTGGAGCCAGGCCCACAATCTGCATTTCACATACCAAACTGGAAAGCATTTTAATAATGTGGTGAGTTCTGATGTGATTGTCTCACTTTATGCAACTTCAGTGAGAAAAAAGCACTTTATTTGTTTTTATTTCTTTCAGTTACTTTTGTTATTGTTACGTGTTTTCTGTGAAACTTTGCTGGAGATTTACACATTATTTAAAACATCATTTAAAATACTTTTTTACAGCAGTCTGGTATTGCTGTAGCATTTATTTACATTCATACACTGGCAGACGTCTCATCCTAGGTATCCATTTTCATCAGTTTATGAGAACCCCGGGAATCGAACCCTTGATCTTGGTGTTACCATATCAGTTGGGTTACAGGAACACTGTATATTTAAATAAGATAAACTAACTTCCTCAGAGCTTAATCAAAAAGTATTTCTTGAGCTTCTCAGTTGAAGATGAACTCTCCGATAGATTTCATGAGAACAGTGTCTCTCACACCAGTGAACACTTTTCTGATGTTGTCAGTGTCTGTTGCGCAGGTAAAGTGAGAGTAAACGTCTTTTTTACTCTTCGTCTCACGACAAACTTCCTCTTGTTGATATAACTGTAGGATGAACTTCATGGCATCTGGTGTGTCCCGCCGCTTGCCTGAAGATGGAATCAGACCGTAGCCGACCAAGGTAACATGGGGAAAGAGAACATTCCCTTGTATTCCTTGTTGGAATTACCATTTCAGAGTCAAATGTAAAGCATAACAACATTTTATTTAGGTTACAGATAAACACACTACCTTTGAAGTCAGGGAAATATGCTCTTAGATCAGAGAACTGAATCTTCTCAGCCAGGATGTCGCTTTTGTTCAAAAAGAGGATGACAGAGGAATTACAAAACCAGTTTGAGTGGATGATTGTGTAGTAAAGGGACAAGCTCTCCTGCATGCGATTCTGTAGCCGGAGAGAGAGAGAATACACAGACGTTCGTAATTAGACAGAAGAGTTTAAAGTTTCATAGTTCATCTAAAATTATTCACAGAAACAAATGCCACTCCATTAATCTGTTAAACACTGAGACTGGATCACTGAAATCTGATCTGTTAACACATCATATAGATCAGTTTAATAGAACTGATTTATTGATCTGATGCAAACTAATTGTTCGTTTATAAATCTAATAACTAACTAACTTTTCTCAGGGACGTCATGAACAGCTAAGTTGCATGTCAAAATATTAAGTGAATTTAAATGTTTTTTTTTTCAAACAAGGCTTTTATATGAATTCAGAAAATTTGGAATATAATAAAGTGGTACGGGCCAATTTCATAATACTTTTATAGTGTTTTAATGGTCAGTTTGGAGCATGACAGCCCCAGTCTCTGTTCACTTTCATTATATGTAATACAATCATTTAATGGCCATACGATGCATTCAGTCCATACAGACATTATGCTGCAGGCAAGAGATTTTACCCACTCAAGACAGGCCCACACTGCCCAATGCCACTGAGAGAGGAAAGCAGAGAGGCCAAGAAACCTACATCCTTGTTGTTTTCCTCCAGAACCTGGTCGTACTCGCTGAGGGAGGCTAAAAATACGAGTGATGTTACATTCTCAAAACAATTGATCCATTTTTTTCTCTGGCCCTTTTGTCCCCCGACATCTACAATCCTGAAAAGAGAGACGTTGTTAACTACAAACAAGGGTTTTGATTATACATTCTGTGTAATCAAACATGAGAGAAATAAGGCTAGAAATCAATAGAACTGATGTAGATTTGAGATTATTTTGTCACAATTTTTGGGTGGGGTCCACAAACAAATGCCAGTCCGGTAATCCCATTGATAAGAAATCATGTACACTTATAGAGGGAATGACACTGAAGGATTAAATTACCAACAGGCTTAATCTGGTCAAATTAAATACGGTCGCTATTGTCTACACTAAAGACTAGTACTGCTAACTCTTGTTATGCCAGTACATGACGTTCAGAAGAGGCACAATTACAGGGGCTTTTTAAAAGACGCCTTTCTTTCTTGAGTTCCTCATAACATGGCATTTGTCCTTTTCAGGTAATTTAGATCTTGTCCTCCTTCCTTTTTATTCAAACAGCACCTCTACTTAAATTTCTCTTCTGTTTTGTATGATAGTTTTGTATATAAGTTTCCCTGTCAGTTATGTAAATACTAAATTCAACGTCTGACAGACTTTGTTTACACTTTGAGACATTATGACATCATTAGTACCAGCATTATTGGCATGACTTCCATTCTTATAGTGACAGTTCACCAAGAAATGAAAAATACGATGTGAAACGTGTGAGCAAAAATTGACAGAATTTTGGGTGCGCTGCTCCTTTAAGGGGCCTCATAAAAAGTATTTATATGGTTAATGTCTTACCTTAGGGTGATCTTTTTCAAACTAAAACAGTGGTCTGTGATCCCGGTTGTGGGGAATCGGACCTGGAGAATATCTTGATCTGTCGGGACATAGGCTTCCGCTGCGATGCGGTCCAAGTTCTTAATAAAACTTTTGAATTCATCAAATAAAAACACATATCAAGATGATGTTGTATGGACTTACAAAATTCCAAACATTCCAAACTTAACAAGGAATGTTCAACACACTTACTAAGTAGTGGAGTCTAGAAGCTGATATTCTCCTTGTCGTTTGTAACAGATCTTGAAGCCCTGGTCATTCCAAAGATGACGGATAGCCTCTACATGACCTTTTTGTAGCTGCATTATCCGATGTATATCGATATCTTCAAGGTACTGGAATAACTTGGCATAGGTCTACGGAAAACCAAATGAAAATGCCAATGTTTTACATTTCCTAAATTCCCGTCTTTTTTAAATTGGAGTAGATATATAGAAAATTATAAAATTGTTTTTTTAACTCTCAGTGTCATGCAACAAATATTTTTCCTTTAGAAATTTATTTTGTTTTAGCAGAAAGTTAGAAATAACGTGAATGTAATGGAATCTAACAATCATCAACTAAACTTTCTGTAAGAGTATTAAATATTTGTAGTTGAAATGACAAATTCACCGCTGCAAAACTATCGGGGCCCTAAAATTTAAAACAGTCTGTGACACTTGGTCTTGGTCACCTCATTCTGTGGGTTGACGTAGGGGATCTTAAGGGTAGACATAGCTTGTGTCATTGCCCTCATAGCGGTGAAGATATTCTGGAAAACCAGTTTCGTATAGCCACGCCTCTCATGTTCTGAGAAATTGTGTCCATGAATAATCCTCATTTGCTTCATAAACGTGGTCTTTCCGCTTTCTCCTGTGCCTAAACGAAAGCAAAATAATCTCACATAATTACGCTTGCAAACACAAAAGGGTTGGACAAACAAAATAAATATGCTTGTAGTGTTCAATGTACTGCCTGAAAATGTTGGATTACCATTATGCACAGTGGAATGTTATCTGACCTGTTTAGAAAGGTGCTGAAAACAATTTTCACTGAGATTTATCTGTGCCAGAAACCTTTGGGTGTGACTTGATATCTGTACGGTTTTAAAACCAGAAGGCGTCTTTGTTTACTGCATTCTGGTTATTCTGTTCATATGGGAACCTGTGTGAACATGAAGAAAACCGAGCCTGGGCATGTAGGAATGGCACAGGAATGGCCAGGAGGACACACCTGGATGAACAGCTGGATGTTGGTGGCCACTTACAACCTGCTGTGCATTTCCTCCAGAATACAACATGTCACACAAGCTTTAGTTTACTATGATTGATGATGATCTCACCTAATAAAAGCACTTTGATTTCTCTGCGTCCTCTCTTCTTCTCCTCCGCCAGCATGCGTTTGATTTCATGGTCTACGGCGATGGCATTTCTCTCATCTTCAGACATGCAATAGGTACAACAGCCCATGTAGTATTCACCCATTTCTTCTATTTAAATAAAACAACTACAAAAACATAAGCAATAGCGTTATTGTTCTGCTCAAAACAACCAGACACAAATTCAACCCTTTCAGCTCTAACATACAAACTCTCTCTAGTTTATGAAATCTGCAGGTTTGGAGAGATCATATGAATAATCCCCTAAAAGGAAAAAGGAAAAAACACAATCTCTGACCGGAATGAAAACAGTGTAAGGTCTTGAAAGTTATTAAACGTAATCGGTATTAAATAACATGAACGATTTATGGTTTGAGGCACCGTGAATAATAACTCACCGTCATGCGGAATCGCCTAATTCCTATAGATGAAAACAGGAAACAACATCCATCTTCTCTGAGTTAAAGCTGGACTTGACAGCTCACAGTTTTCCTAACCGCGCCCGGACGTTTCTGAGTCACATAACTTCACTTTTTCATCGCAGGTGAAGGACTTGCTTTTCTCGAAAAGCCGCTTATAATTATATACTCATGAACTGCATACCGCGACAGAGGAATGAGCCTTTCTGCTCATGCTGAAGTCCACCTGCTTCTTAATTATAGAGAGAGATACATATATATATATATATATATATATATATATAGAGAGAGAGAGAGAGAGAGAGAGAGAGAGAGAGAGAGAGAGAGAGAGAGGAATGAGCCTTTCTGCTCATGCTGAAGTCCACCTGCTTCTTAATTATAGAGAGATACATATATATATATATATATATATATATATATATATAGAGAGAGAGAGAGAGAGAGAGAGAGAGAGAGAGAGAG